>CM053623.1:365910597-365960638 GCA_028646595.1 Phalanger gymnotis
GAAGACAGGATATCTTTAGAGCTTGATCTTGATTATGTAAGCTACTGACTATGTTCATTCAAGTAAAGGAAAGGAAAACAGAATGGATTGTATAGTTCTTCCTCACACACAGGCACAGCCTTTGAACTTTTAGGTAAATATCAGTACAAAGGAAAGGTAAAGCCATTTCCTTCAAAATACACACAAGATTAAAAAACTTGTTTATGTATCACACACATATATAATACTTACGTTCTAGACCAGAAAAACACTAAAAAAATACTTACATTTAGTTTTTCAAGAGGTTGTCCTAAAGAATAGATAACATAAGACTGAAGATGATCTGTGTACTTCTGCTTGGCTTCTTTTTTTTCAGCTTCTAGACATGAGATTTTCAAACGAGAAAGAGTTGCAAAAATATGGTGGAAGTTCTCCATCATCACCACATCCCTGGGAGTCTTCTGGCTTTCATTTGCTACTTTCTCTACTAAAATAAGAATAAAAACAAAAATCAAAGGACCAGAATTTGCAAAGAACTTCTGGATGCTAAAAAGGCATCAAAAAAACAAACAAAAACCCCAAAACACCTGAAAGTGGAACTCTTCTATCCATAGAATGTATTAGCAATGCCAACTCTTGATTACTTAGAAATGGAGACCTTTTCTTTTTCTGCTGCCTATTGGCACTTGTAAAAGAGATGAAACTCAAATTGGTCATTTTGGTAGCTTACTACCTTCAGTAAAAGATGTAGGCAAAATCAGGTTGAAGCTAAAGACTAAGTAAAGTGAGATCTAAGGATTTTTTCCTGGTGGTAAGCATGCGCAATGCTAAAAAGGGCTATTTTAAGCTGAATCATGCTTAGGAAGAGATTTAAGAATCCTACTTTTTCAAGATGCTTTTCTGCCATTTCTATATATTTAATCTGGAGATTTATTTCACATTTTTAAAACTGAATTAAAATTTAAAACTGTCTCTGTTTAGGCACAAGCATTATTACATTTGGATTATTTAACTTCCATTCCATGAATATGGTATATAAACACTTTTTATTTGGAATGTTCAAAGATTTTGTTCACACAGAGAAAAGATCCACAATGGTAAAATTTGGTCTGAAAATATATTTCTAGAGTTACAGATTTTTAAAATTCACTTCAAAGATTTTTTTATTCATCTGGGCACTAACATATTTTCTGTCATCTATATTTCCCATTGGGTCTCTCTCCCTCATAGAGAATAGAAAAGAAAAAGTAGGGGAAAAAAAACCAACCAGCTCAGTAGAACTATATCAAATATGAAAAAAGTCTGAGCCTACATGCACTGACACCATAGCCCCCATTTCAGCAAAGAAGCAAGTGGAATGCCTTCTTGTATCTTTTGGGTCAAGTGATATTTTAGTCACTTTGCGAAATTCCAAAATGCTTTTGATAATGGTTAGATCAATTCACAGCTCCATCAACAGTGCTTAAGTGTACATACCTTTTTTCAACCCCTCCAACACTGATTATTCCCATCTTTTATCATTTTGGCCAATTTGGGGGAGGAGAAAATTCAGTTTTCATTTATATTTCTCTTAGTGATCTGGAGTATTCTTTTATATTGTTTCTAAAAGTTTAATTCTATTTCGAGAATTGTTTGCTATAGGGGAACGGCTTTTGGTTCTGTGTCTGTATGTATACACGCACATACACACATACATATTTCTTTTAAAAAATAACTTTGAGAAATTAAAGTACCTATTCATCCGTGTGTTTATGTATTGTGTGTGTGTGTGTGTGTGTGTGTGTATCTCCTAAAATTAGAAACTAAGGGAGTATCTTCATATCGAAGAAAAGCTAAACACATTACGGTATTGTGAATATAACTGAATACTATTATTCCATAAACAATGACGAAATAGACTGTTTCAAAGGAAACAGAAGACCTCTATTAACTAATGTAGAGTGGGATAAGCCGAACTAGGAGAATAGTTTATACAATTTTAACATTATAGAAAAAAATTTGAAGGACTTTGGAACTATGGTCAATATAAAGACAAATTAGGAGTCTGAAAAAATAAAGATGAAAAACGCCACTCACTTCCTGTAGGAGAGGAGATAAGCTTAAAATGCAGAAAGAGACATACATCTTTGGACATGTCCTAAGTGGGAATTTGTTTTGCTCGATTATGCATGTAAAAATTGAGAACTTTCTTTTTAAAATTTGTAAGGTTTGGCGTGGGGGGCGGGGGAGAGGGAGTGGGAAGGGCAGATTAAATAAAACTTAAAAATATTTTTTTTTCAAAAGGATGAGAATGGAAAGAAGTTCAGAAGTAAGCATA
This sequence comes from Phalanger gymnotis, assembly GCA_028646595.1. Classification (NCBI taxonomy): domain Eukaryota; kingdom Metazoa; phylum Chordata; class Mammalia; order Diprotodontia; family Phalangeridae; genus Phalanger; species Phalanger gymnotis. Next base: position 365,912,894 of record CM053623.1, read on the forward strand.
TTAGCAAGATAGCTTTAAAATAACATGGTGAAGTTATATAACCTTTAAAAAAAAGGAAGCTGTATGTAACAGAGACTTGCAGTTTTATATAATTTTTTTTCTATTCTGCTCTGTATATGGAAATTTCTCCTTTAATATTTAACTGCAGAATTAAAACTAAAAATTGCAAACCCAAAGGCAAACAAGTAACTTTTATTTTTAAAAAATTAACGAGCACTTTTCTTCCCTTTTCACCTTTCCTATACGAAATGGTCTTGTATCTTTCTTTCTGGATACCAGACCTTTATCAGAGATATTTTTTATGAAGTTTTTTTTTCTCCAGTCAGCTATTTCCCCTTTTATCCTAGTGGTATTAACTGTGTTCACACAAAAGCTTTTCAATACCATGTAATCAAAATTCAGTTCCTAGACCATAACTCTCAAAGGTTCATGATCTGGTTCTTGTCTAATCTATGCACACATGATTTTTTTACAATATAATTTATATATAATTTTCATATTAAATACCATTCTTTGCCATTCAAATTACATATTTTAATATTATATTTTTGAGTTTATTGTGGTATAAGATGATAGTCTAATAGTAGTCTGTGGAAGACTACTTTCTAGTTTTCCAAGAAATTCTCATAAAATAGGGATTTCTTCTACATTATTCCTGATATTTCTTTATCTAGTCTTTTTCACATTAAGCCCATGTATATCCTCTCCACAGAACCAGCAACCTTGGGTTTCTCAGCTCAGCATTTCATATTGTGCCTGTGTGCCTTTGCTCAGGCTGCTTCTGGAACCTATTCTTCTTCACACTTCTATCTTGGAGAAAACTTAGCTTTCTTCAAAGTTAAACTCAGTTATGATCTCCTATTGAAATCCTTCCAGCTCTTATTCTCTCTTCCTTCTCAAATTACACCATATGTATCTGTCTCTAAATGTTAAGCCGACTGTAGGATATACTCCTTGAAGGTTTTTTGTATTGTCTTTGTATCCAGTGCTTGGCATGTAGTAGTTGCTTAAAAGTGCTGAGTGAACAGTGGTCAAACCATATACTCACTGATTAATTTTTGAAATATCATTTATTAAGTACCTACTATGTGCTATGCACTGATAGGTCTCCCTTGAGGGCCACTGAAATATCCCAAATACGCAATGGACAGTTTTGAACTGGATGTCTCACAGGCATCACAAACTCAACTTGCATAAAACCAAGCTCATTAGCCTTACCCTCAAACCCATTCTTCTGAATTTCCCTATTTCTAATGAGGATACCACCTTCTTTCCAGTCACCCAGGCTTGTAGATTTAGTTGTACTTCTTTACTCACTCTCCGTCATCAATTTCCAAATGTTGACATTTCTTCTTCCGTAATATCTTCCTCGTCAATCCTATGCACTCCCCTCACACAGCCACCACCACAATTCAGACCCTCACTACCTTGCCCCCTAAATGGTATTGTCTCCAATCATCCTTCATATAGCTGTCACCTGGATTTTCCTAATGCCCAAGGGTGCAGATGTCATTCCTCTACTCAACGAAGTATAATGGCTCCCTAATAACTTTAAGATCAAATATAAACTCCTCTGTTTGGCAAATGCCCCATTTGGCAGAAATCTCTTCAAATGCTGGCCTTAATTTACCATTCCAGGCTTAGTTACATGTCATCTCCCTCTGTGCACAGCACAATCAAACCAAGCTGGCTGCCTCCTTTTTCTTCATACACAAAATTCCATTCCTTGTACTGACTGTCCCCTATGCCATGGGATAAACTCCCTCTGTATTTCAGTCTCTAGTTTTCTACAGGGCTTAGTTCAAACACCACCCTTTCTATACAAGGTTTTTCCTGATGCTTCCTAGCAGCTAGTGCCTCCTTCTCACACACCCTCATTAACCTTTACTGATTTTGTAGATATAGATGTGCATGTTGTTCCCATCCTGTCCAGCTAGACTATAAAATCATTGAAAGCTGGCACTATTCACTTTTTGTAGAGCTAGCACTTATTTAGCAAGGTGCCAGCATCTAACAGTTTCTTTAATAAATGCCTGCTAATTGATTGAGAAGCCTCATGTAGGAGGTAGCATCTAAGTTATGCCTTGAAGGAAGCTAAAAATTCTACAGGGCTTAGGAAAAGGGAAGTACATTCCACACACTGGTGATAATCTCGTACAAATGCACAGGAGTGGGAAATGGAATGTTGTGTGTGGGGACAGCAGTTTGGAAAGATACCTTGGAAGTGAACTGTGAAGGGCTTTAAATCTTAAACAGAGGAATGTCTGTTTTATTCTAGAGACAGGTAGAAACCCCTGGAGCTTGCTGAGCAGGGAAATAATGTAGTCAGACTTGTGATTAGGAAGATCAGTTTGGCAGCTGTGAGCTGAAAAGGAAGAGCCTGTTGTGACAGTGCAGGTCAGAGGTGACGAGGGCTCAAATTAGTGCGATGGCTGCACGAGCAGACAGAAGGCGGTGGATTTGAGCATAGAGGCCGTACTGACAGCATCTGGTTACTGATTAGATACGTGGGGAGAAGGGAAGGCAAGAGTCAGGGATGACTTTGAAGGTTGGGAGCCTGGGTGACTAAGGATGATGGTACTCTAAACACAAATAAGGAAACTGGGAAGAAGGGAAAGTTTTGAAGGGAAAAAAACATACTCTGTTTTGGCTGTACTGAATTTAAGATACTGAAATGCCCAATAGGAACTGGTCCTTTGGGGCTGGAGCCAGAGTGTGCTAGACCTGGTTCATATACCGGCTCATGAGCGCCAATTATAAACTTTTAAGTGTGAGCACTTACATCTCTGAAACTGGCAAATGCTAAAAATCAGGTTTGTTGGTTTGTTGTTTCCTTGAGTGCTTATACTCAAGAAAGTCACATAGAAAACGTTAATGATGTAGATTAACTTAAAAGTCTGTTGTACACACCCTTCCCCGCCCCTGGAAATCTGGTTATTAAACATTTACTAACATAACCCTGGGTTGGAGCTTAGGAGAGATACTAGAGGTAGACATATAGATCTGGGAGTCACCTGCATAGATATAATAATTAAAACTATAGGGGGTTATGAAGTCCGTGTGGCATATAAGAAAATATAGAGAGAAAGGGGCCCAGGACAGAGCTGTGAGGCAGACTCAGTTAGAAAACTTGATACGGATGATGATCCAGCAAAGGAGCCTGAGAAATGGTAAGACAGCCAAGAAGAGAACCAAAGGGAGCAATGTAATGAAAATTCAGAGAGGAGAGACTTTCTAAGAAGAGGGTATGAGAAAATGAGGACTAAGGTCCTTGGATTTGGCAATGAAAAGATTGATGTATATTGGGGTAAACTATTTTAACTCTTAACTTCCCTTTATTTTCTCAAAGTCCCTCCATGACACTGCTCCTTTTCATGGTATGTTTTATAATGCAACCATGAACAATTAATGTAGTAAAATCTTTCTTCTTAAGGCTTAGAGGTCTTATTAATTTCTTTTAGGGAGAAATGAAGAAAATGTCATCTTCACTACAACAAATGTGGGATGGCTTCCTCATTACAGCTGCACTTGGTTATACCTTAAATTATAGAATCTATGGACTCTAAAACAAATAATATAGGCCAGAACATTAATAACATTAGCAGAATACCCTATCTCATGTCTACTATTTTGATGAATTACCTGAAATTCTCCTAAAGTCACTTCCCAGGGGCTGCAAAAACCCTAATTTTGAATACTGATTAAAAAATTATTCATATTAAATTAGTAAGCTTTTTTATATTAAAATCTTATTATTTGAAAGGCAAACAAAAATCACCACCGCTATCTGTACATAACATTTTAGAGGAAGAATGAAAGTGACGTTTCTTTCACAGCACCTAAATTTTAAATTACTCACCTCTTAGCCTAACTTGGAAAAGGCAGTGTCCCAAAAGTTAAAGTAATAACAACTTCTTCCCTAAGTCATTCTTACAAAAATCACCACTCTCGTTCCCTATAGGTCTTCATTCTAAAGAAATCTTAATATATACAGTACCAAAACTGCCTCAGCCCTTGACTGCATCTTAATTTATAAAATTTCTATAAGCTACTATATACTCAAAGCACTGGGGAATAAAGGTGAGGCCTGGTCAATATTAGTGACATATTTTTCAGTGGCCTCATTACCTTCAGTTTTGCTCTTTTCCTTTCCTGAAACTGCCTTAATTCTTTCCATGTACAATCTCTATTTAAATCAATACCCACTCCTTTATGATACCAATTAACCTAGAAAAAAATAGCAGCTCTGACAACATCTTTCTCTTAAGGTACTGGTGTTTTCTATAAAGGAATAGTCCTTCAAATCACATTTGTACATCAGGGAATTTGCAAAGTCCCAAAATTTAAGGGTTTTTTTTTTTTAAAAAGATGCTGAATGCAGAGATAGGAAAAGGAAGAAATAAACATTTTTTTATTCAAGATAGAGTAAGAACTTGGGGAAAAAAAAAGAAGTGTAACTAGTGAATTCTGTTGCCTGGAGGCAAGAACCAGAGAATGTGACTAATGGTTTCTTCCAATTAACTTTTTAAGACAAATTCATTTGTGTAGGAAGACCCTGGGAAGAACATCTCAGGACACAAGTTCCTCTTGGGGTAGAAATTCAGGGACACTACCCAGTGTGATACTGTTATCACATGAGGAAGATGCTATGGTGGGCTGAGAGCAAGGCTTGGGCTGGCTATTTTAAAGAGGTTGTATAGAGGTAGAGAAAGAAATACTGGTAATTTCCTATTTTGATTGATTATTCTTCCTAACTTGGGGCTAAGCTCAGTTGTTTCTATCTGGTGAAGGAATACAAGTACTCTTAGAGCTCTCTAAATTCACCCTATCCTAGTAACCCCCTGTAAGAAAATTTAACTTAAGCCTCCAGCTACAGAGTAATAGTGAGAAATTAGGAACTGACCTAAGATAGTTGTATCAAACTCCATTAAATTGTACATAAGGATCAATGCAGACCACATACTTAGAAAACCACACATTAACACTGTCTGTGTTCTATCATATTTTTATTTAACATTTCCCAGTTACATTTCAATTTGGTTCAGCCCCACTTGGGAGTGCTGCTAGCTGCAATGAGCCTTGTGTTTGAAAACTTTGATAGAAAACTCTGATAAGTATGCCCCCATTCCATTACCCGAGCTCCCTTAATCAACCACAGTTCAGTTCAGTTGTTTCCAGAAGCCTTCAGGCAGCAAGAACAACCCAGGGAAATCTCCAGTAAGCAAGACTCTCTTCTGTCTATGGATTACACTAACCCAGGGGTGGGGAACCTGTGGCTTCAAGGCTACATGTGGCCCTCTAGTTCCTCAAGTTCAGCCCTTTCACTGAATCCAAACTTCAGAGAACAAATCCCCTTAATAAAAGGATTTGTTCTGTAAAACTTGGACTCAGTCAAAAGGCCACACCAAAGGACCTAGAAGGCCATGTGGCCTCAAGGTCCCAGGTTCTCTACCCCTGTGACTAACCCATTTTGCCACTAAAAGTGGCTACTCAATAAATATTTGTTGAATCCTGAACAAATGAATATAGTTCTTAAAAATGCTTCTGGATAACTGCATAGAATATACACATGTATACAAACACATGCATACATAACTACTGCTTTCAGAATTTGGGAACATTTTCAATTCAGTATTACTGAAAAAAAGGATTCAAAATACAAATCAAAAGTTATCTTCAAAGTATGACAAAATTAGACAAAAAGATGGTTAAAAATAGACTGAAAAATTCCTACTAAAACTTACCATTTACAAAGACTCCTCTTATAAGTTTTATGTAAGCTTTATCTAGATCTCCACGACGCTCTGCATTTTTGAAGATTGATTCAGCAAGCCCTGCAAATTCTTCAAATTCAGCAACAAAAGGAAGAATCCCCACTTTGCTCTTCTTTGAGATCTTTACTTCTTCCATCTGTCTTATTTGGTTACTCTAAAGACAGGCAGAAAGTAAGGCGATGTAATACACTAATAATATAAAACACGATGACTGACAATCAACTATTTTGAGTATAAGCAGAGATGGTAATATATCTTTGATTCTTATTAAGTGGATGGAAATAATCACAACAAAAATAATGAAAGAGTTCATTCATAATGCCCTCTAAAATAAACGTCTTTTAAAAGTGAATTAACAAACTTCATCTTAGTAAAAAAACCATATAAACAGATCGTCAATGAAACTTTTGTATTATTTATAAACAATTATTTGGTGCAAAGTTGAGGATAGAAGATACTTGATCCCTTGCATTCAAGACTGTTAAATGGCATGTTCTTAGCTTTCCTTCAAGTATTTTGGACTGACAAGTCTATGGTAATTTCTGAGAAGCAAAGCTCTCCCAGGGTGGCTCTGGTATTATATGACTCTAGGCTGTTTCTGGCCTACTAGTTTCTGGTGAGAGAAGAGTGGGAAAGAGAAAGAATCTTCATAACAAATTTGAGGAATGATTTTTATCTGTTTTGTACCCATTACTCATTTCTAAATTAGTATTCAAATCAAAACACTTAGACATTCTGGTGAAAAAATGCCAAAGGAATGCAATGCTTTATTTTATATAGATAAAACAGAAACATTCCCAGCAGTACAGACTGGCATTGCAGATTTTCAGGGCTGGTTGGCAAAGACGTTAGAGATAATTCTTTTAGCAGCATGGTGAATTAGTAATACACATTTCTGAATGGGAAGGAGAAGGCCTGTGCTCACACATCCTAGGTCTGCCATTTGCTGGCTGTGTGACCATGGGAGAGTCATAACCTCTCTCAGACTCAGTTTCCTCATCTGTAAAATAAGGAAAAGGAAACTGGGACTTTAAGATGACTTTTAATATTCCTTTCTAGTCCTCACATTCTATAATTCCACAAGTTATTCCACTTTTAATTTTACAGATGAGTTTGTTCAAAATAACCAGAAAACAATATTCACATGATAGCATTTACGTGTCTACTTCTCAAATGCCTAGATTCACATGTGGTAATCACTGGAAAACATTGCTGGAATACAGCTCCTAATTTTTAAAGTAAAATTTTTATATACAGAAGTAATTTTTACATGTCATATACTACACAAAAAACTATACATGTACTATTTGCATTATAGATCATAATAAAAAAATTATCTGGGGACTTGGGTAGTGGAGTAGGGAAAAAGGAACTGTGAGAACTGTTCAGTGTTTCATATTATCTTTGGTATAATGTTCCCTTCTTATATGTACACGTAATCAAGATTTGACAGATTATCTGAAATCAAAATTTCTTGAGACCAATTAGGTAGATTCTCTAGAAATTTTAGATACAAAGATTGCAGGTTATGATCTGAAAATAGTCTAACATTAATAGAATTGTATACAACCAACAGAGGTCTAAATCAGCTACTTTTCCTCTGGCTAAGGAAAAAATAAGTGTTCAATTAAAAATAAAGTCATCTGTGATAACAAATGCATTTGTAACAAAATCTCTTAGCACCTCCACAAACAAAAACTTCTCATATTTCTGCTCCTGACTGCTGACTTTAGGGATTAAAGGCTATCTCCTCTTTCAATTTCAACACTGGGAAAAAATACCCCAACTCTACATACCTGTTTTACATCTCTCCTCCATGCCAATTCATCCAAATCACAATTTTCAGCCATTTCAACAGTAAAATTTACTTAACACTATGTGTGTGTGGGGTAATCTTGGTAGTTCATACTAGCTGATATGTTTTTATCACTTTATGATTTACAAAATGCTTCCCACACAATCTGTGAAGCAGGTAGTAAAAATATCAATGTATTTATAGATTCCTCACACTACTGGACACAGAATCCAGGCTGGCATAATTTGACCCACAAGTCTAACTTTTCATTTTTGTTCCACCTTACCAAACTGGCTAAACTACAATCATTAACCTTGATCCCTGGGGATATTGGGAATTTTTTGGCTAGGCTCTTAAGTGTAATTCCTGAATTCAACTCCTAACTGTTCTCTCTGATAACTCTATTCCTTGTCTACCTCCAGATTCTACAACTGTAGCCTCATGAACCTTATTCCCAAGGCCTCAAAACCTGGGTCCAATTCTATTAAGTTTCTTGTAGTACACTTAATTCTGTCCCTGCTCCTTTTTCTTCATCTTCTTTTTTTTTGGTTAGTTGATTTAAACCTCTATTCCTGGAATCTTATTTCTTCCTAGCCATAGCAGTGTTCTGTGTCTCTAAGTTAAATATGAATTTACAGTTACAAAACAGCAGCACAATGAACTCCCTGGAGCAAAGAGTGCTTTTCTTTCATCTTGGTATTCTGAGCACAGCAGTTTACACTTAAGGGACTCAATGTTTTTACAATGAATTTAAAATCACTCATCCCAGGCAAAGAGAGGTACACTTAGAACACAAATATAACGGGGGAGGTTATTTATTACTGCATCCTCTTTGAATTACTTTCATTTCTGTTATCAGTAATTTTAAAGAAAATAAATTATTCACAAATGGTATAGCACACAGGAATCTTCTAATCTCCCATTCTGCAATGTTAATATGCCTTTCTAAATAAAATGAAATGCCACTCTCCCTATTCCTCAGAAGCTGACAGACAACAGCAATTTCTTTTTGTTTTTTAGGGCAGCAGAGGGGATGGGAAGAAAAAGTAAGGGAACTTTAGAGTTAGAGAGCACATGAAAGAAGGAAATCCGTTACTTCTTGGAATCTTACTCCATGTTTTAAAAGGATGCAAGAAAGAGCAAGAGTCAGACAGTATAAGCAATGGAGACAATAATCCTTTTCCTAGGGGGGCAGGTAGGGCAGGTTGTGAGCCTCTAATGAGATAACATTTTTAAAGCGTGTAGCACAGTACCTGGGACTGAGTAGGTACTATATAAATTTCTATTTCCTTCCCTTCCCCACAGGTTGCAGGGAAGTCCTGAATTGACAACATGGATCCATTAGAGTAATATAAAAGAAATAAGTGAAGGGAATGAATTTTAACGAGGATCTTGGAAGAAAGGTATGCAATCTAAAGTTATGTCTTGTTGGTAAACACAGCTAACAAGCTGTCACATCTTGGAAGCTTGTTAAGCACTAACATTTTAAAAACCAACTCCTTATATATGAAATGATTATCTAGGTATTTTTACTTTTGCTTCTCTCAGTGCCCATTTACCTTCTGGCTTTCCATACATTGTTACTGTTTCTGGACAGGCAAAATAAAAGATGAGTTTTTAAAGAGTTAACTTTGCTACTTGTTGGTAGCATCTAATAAAATCATTTGATGGTACATAGGCTAAAACTGAAGTTGTTCAAATGAAGTTTACGAAAAATAGGCATGAATTTCAATCAATTTCACGTTTGTCTAGGCTTCTATTACTAAGGTTAATCAAGATACTAAATATTTAAGTAATTTCACTTATTCATTTCTAGAAAAATTCATAATACTGATATCCTAACACATACCAATACTGATTACATGAAAAAACTTGTTTTGGGGGAGAAATATATCTAAAGACTAGGGAAAAAATGCAATTTCCACAACAACCTTAACATTGATCTTTTGTGTTTTCACTTAAGGATTTTAAAACAATAAATAGCACCCTTATAGAGATATATGGAGTTCTTCAAGTTATAGGTCAACAATATAAGCTTTGTTAGATCATATTAATTTGAAAAGTTGTGAGTACAGGACAAGTGAAGGATTATTATCGGAGGACCATCCTAGCCAAGTTCAGAGAAACCTATCACTACAAAGTTGATTCCCTATGTATTTTTTTTAAAAATATCCATTACAACTAGCTTAACATACTGATGTATGAAATTACTAAAATTATAATTCCAACTTATGTGTTAATTCTTAAATTTGATAACTGCCACGACTATGAAGCCTTCTTAACCTATTTTTTTGGAATTTAAATTTGAGGGCAGTAAAAGGAAGTTGGCCATACAGTTTCACTGTATATCCCTACCAACAATTTCAAAGCTTTGGAGAAATGAAAAGCAGTTCCTCTTCTCAAAAAGGTTGGCAGTATCTGAATTCATTTGGTGATTTATGATTACCTAAATTTAAGTAATAAAAAACTCACAATGCATTTGTCAAAGTTCCTTTTTACAGTCACTAAAACATTTCCCAATGTGGTACTGAGAAAGGAAGCAGGATCCACATTTTGTGCAGTCCATACATGATGACTCATTTTGACTAGCATGTAGAGGGAGTTAAAGCTATCAATTTTATCTCCTAATGCAATCAGATTGTTCAATTCTGGCTCGATGCAGCGAAATATTTTAATCATCATTTGGCGGATCATATCTTTCCTGTTCAAAGAACATACAAAGCACAGAAAATTTAGCACAAATTTCATATTCATTCCTCCCTAACTCTACTAAATTGTTACCACATAAAAAAGTGAAAATTACTTCAAACTATAACTTAATTCTAAAATTTGAATAACAGGTATCTTATTTTTCAGTTTACAAATATTTTATTAAGAAAGAATTTTATACCATTTATACACTCAGGCTCTGAAAGTTGCTACACAAATAGACTGCCAAGAAATGGAATGTCTTTCAAAGGCTATTATTTCACTAATGGTGTGGCAAATCATGTCATAGTCAATGACAACTTTTGTTAGTTCATCCAAATTCCATGAAACATCTAAAATTTAAATAAAATACAAATTTCAAAATTTAAATCAAGTTTCATTGTATTTAAAAATGTAAAAAAAACATTCGTAGCTCATCAGCATACAAAAACAGGCTTGAGCTGGACTTGGTCTTTAGCTATAGTTTGCTGACTGCTGCGCACCAATGAATTCACAGGTTCAGTCCCTATCTCCCATTCCAAGTTAAGAATTAAAGGGACCTAGAAACTGATGCTACGCCATGCTTGGAAACTTTCAATTCAACAAGAAATAATCAAAATAAAGTATCTGAGACCACCACCCTAACTATAAACCCAAATGTAAATAATGATACCTGATGACTGAGCACAATGTTAATTTTGATTTCTTTTCACTATAGGAAAGAAACAAAATCTTTCACTTGGTGGAAAACTACAATTTTGTTCTCTAAAATAAAAAAATCACACATACTCAGATGATATAGACTGTAGTACACCAGAGTTATACTGCCGTGATAACACTGCTCCATCCAAATCTTCTGTTTCAGCCTAAAAAATTTAGTTATTTATTATATTACCATTAGACAATGAAAGTGACTTCCATTTAAATCTAATTCATATATCAAATAGCCTGCTCATTTATGTATCAAATATATCAAGTAACCTAATCATCTTTAAAATATGTCTTTAAAACATTAGTGCCTAGAAGAGAATACATTATAAAAACAGTAAATCTTAAAAAAGTAATAATTATTAATAAGCTGCACATTTATAATTTATATTTTGTTTTAATATGCTGCCTAGTACTTAAGATTTTATCTAAGAATCTATACTTAGATTTTAACTAAGAATCATTTAAGAAACAAAAAACCACCATAATTTACAATAGTCAGAAACCTGGACAATATCTAATAACTTTAGTTTTTTGGGTCAGTTTTTTTGTTTTGTTTTGTTTTGTTTTACTATTCTTACTTACATCAGAATTTAATGCCATTTAAAACTCCAAAAGAGAATTACTACTAAACAAAATTACTTAAATAAAGCTTGTATTATCACGAAAACATATAAGGAAAAATAGTAATAGGCTTGGCACCAGGAAAACTGGATCCAAGTCTACTCACCAGCTGTGTGATTTTAGACAAGTCACTGACCTGTTTCAACTTTCTCATCTGTAAAATGGGGTTAAAATATTTATACTATTTCATCAATTATTGTTGTGATCAAATGAGTAAAACATGAAGATTACTTTGTAACCCTTTAAGAGCTATAATGTAAACTCTTATTAATTTTTTTCATTTAAGTAACAGTAGCATAAAGACTTTTGCTGAAAGAGATACACATCTACGAGAGATCCTAAGCTGTAGGGTACCAAAGGTACTAGGGATTTTATATTTCTGGTAACTCAAAGATTAGAAGCTGAGGGCTTGTTTCACCATGACTTCTCTGGGTCTCTTTATTTCTTCCTGTTCAGCCCTCATAACAATCATTATGCTAGGTGAGTAGGATTGTTACTATCATCCACATTTTACAGGTGAGAAAGTTGAGGTTGTTAAATGACTTAGCTAGTATCAGAGCTTGTTAGCAACACAGCCAGAATTAGGATTTAGGTCTCCTGATTTTTCATTCTGTCCCAGCAATGAACCCTGTGCCATCCATTAATACATCTTGAAGGTCATAATTTTTATTTCAAGTGCTGATGAATTTAAACTGATATTTTATAATACTATTCTTAAAGTAAACTGAAAGGATTTTTCTTACCAATATGAAAAATCTGGGGTGTAACACAGTTCAGAAAAATTGATTCAGATCCTCCAATTCCTATTTATTTCATTTTTTAACATCTTGTAAAACCACACATACTGGACAAAATCATACATGACGTTTGAAATCCGGTTCTGTTTTTCTTAGGCAATTACACACAAATTCTGATAAAATATTTAACAACATTGCATAATATAACCAAACTAAATATGAGCCATACCATTGTTCCAGGAATGTTTTGATGTTGCTGCAGTTTGAAAAACTTACTTATGAAGTCCTGCTCTGCTAGACATAGGGGTTCTAACTCACTTAGAACCTGTTCAAAGATCTAAAGAGAACCAAAATAACCAGTTAAATCACTGTACCAACATGACAAAATGTTTTTGCTTTTAGTTTGCTTCTTTCTAAAGGGGGAAAATACTTTCTCCATCTTTTCAAATGAATCCTAAGACTAAGATCTTCTCAGAGTGAGTAACAACAAAAAACCGGGGAATTTTCAAAACTTGTAACAGGACCACAGATTATAGCTGAAGTCCCACCCATTAGTATAACATATATTATGGTGTTTATTATGTCAGCCACTCCTTTTCATATCAGGCAACTCAACTTGGAGCCAGACCTGAGTTCAAACCTCACTTCAGATACATATTAGATGTGTGACCCTAGGTAAGTCACTTAACCTCTCTTACTCTCAGTTTCCTCACCTGTAAAATAGGGATAACAACAGAGCCTACCTCCGGGGACTGTTGTGACGATCAATGAGATATACTTTTGCAAACCTGAAAGCGCTTCAAAAAGGCGAGCTATTATTGTTGTTGTTAATACTATTATTATATCTTTATAAGTTAAGGACGTGCGATTGCACTCATATAGGAACTCCTTCCACCAATATAAATCACCTTTTGTCTCCGAAAAGAGTTACCTGAGGCTCAGACAAGAAATGACTTATTCATGGCCCACACTTATTGTATTAAAGGTGGAATTTGAACCTGACTCAAAATCCAGAATTCTATTCACGGGGTTACTCACTTTCTCTTCTTTGCCATCCACTCTTTTACTTATGACAATCTTGACAGGATTTAACTAGTTTTCTAAACTGGATATGCTGCTATACTTTATGGTTTCTTAACAGAACTGAGATATGAGATGCCAGATTGATCCTGAACTAAATGCTGGTAAAACTGACTGAATAGGCAGCTTTCAATTTGTCACTTAAATGGTAACCCATATTTTGGGTATCTTTAAAAGAAATACTTATCTTTAAGAATGTAAAAAAGAAACCAATTTTTAATTAGTCAGTAAGACTATATTTTTGAATGTATTAAAACAAAAACCAAAGCAGGGAAAGTAATTTTTTTAGATTATAACATAAAAATACTCTGTGTATGTATACATGCACTACATAATAGATATTTTGGTCTGGACCTGTAAGTTCATTGGTGAGGGGAATTTCTAGTGAGGAAATCCCCTCTACCAGTTCATATCAATAATTCTGCAAATGAAAGTCTGTTACAGAGAACTACCTGTAGAAACTAAGTTACTTGCTGAAGATTGCAAAGTTAGGGACTGGATCCTAAAGACAGAACTGGATCCCAGGTCCTCCCAATCTGCTATCCCAGGCTGCTTCTCCCTTCCCCTCCTTCTCTACCTCTTCTCTCTTCCTTTTTCTCTCTTTCTCAATACACATACACAAACACACACTCCCACGATGTGCTTACATTTACTTTTTAATATAACATACCCATGAAAATAATATTTCAAGGTAAATTTATACCAAGGGGCAAAATTTCATGTGAAATTTTTTTAAAAATCAATATTTATTTTACCTTATCAAACTTGGTTCTGTCGGCTACATCAAGATCAGAAGCAGACATGTTTCCCATATCCAACAAAGATGATGACTGAGATCTACGACTCCCAGAACTCTGCACAGTGAGTTTGTTTAAGCTAGATGTAGATCCAGTCAATTTCCCAGAACTTCCATGAAGACCTATGAAATAATTAAACTATGAAAGAGAATGGCCTGAGATTCTGGTTCTACAAAAGCTACATGCCATGCCTAGCAATGCATCGTCTCTTTCCTTTTTATGAGCAAGGGCCAGGGTAAAATTTGTTTTCTTTTTGTTGTATTTCAAAAGCCTCACTTTCAACCCTCATTCTTAATCACTTCAGAAAATGAGGAGGTGCTACTTCAAATAGGAGAACCTGGTGGTGGCACATTGTGTGGTGGTACACCAGGCTGGCTCTGGACAAGGTATCTCGAAGCTTTAAAAATGCAAAACTAAAAGTGAACAGAGCTTATTGGTTTCCTTAATGCAGTATCAGCTGGCACAATCTTTATTTACTTTTGGAGAACACAAGCAAATCTTATTATTGTTCCCTTCTACAATATATTCGTATGCCTCATCCTAACAGTAAAATGCTACTTTTAATATAAAAGACAATGCTTAAACGAAATTCTTCAAAGGCTGAGAATATACTTAAAACATTTACTTTTATACTACAATACTAATAAATATTATTAATTATAATGTGGAAGGATCCCAGGTTTTAGATGTTAAGTATGCCTATATAAAGATATGCTGTAAATATCCAAGGTGAGAATGGCAATAAGGCAGCCAGAAGATAAATTCATCTTCTAGTGACAAAAATTAGATTAAACAAGACTATAAAAGAAGAAAGTAATGTTTTCCTTTGTGGGGGAAAAAATAGGCCATGGATAAACCATTTTTCTAATCTTCTTGGATACTTTTCATTTAACTGGTTTGGGTCAGAAGGAAAAATAGTGAAATACAGGAAGAATTTATATAAAAATCTTATCTCAACTATGAAATATTTGGCCCCAACCATGAGACTTAAAGTCCTACTAAGTCAAACCTGAAAACAGAAATGTCAGTTAGTCTTTTTGCATATATCTGACATAATGGTCTATCACTTGACAAATCAGCTTAACTACCTTGTATATTTCTTAGCCTCATCACTGTTCTAATTTCAGGTTTCTTTAACATACACCTTACAACTGAGAATAAGCAATAGTTCTGGTGTTAACTTTTTTTGTGACATATAACTAATTTCTACACATAAACAAACATGCATTGAGAATACCTGCTGATGCACTAATCATACTCACTCTCTGTTTCTTGTTTGACAGCACTTTCTTTTCGAGGCAGTGTAGCTGGGATGGATTAGGTTGCAAGCATCAAAGACAAAGACAAGTTAATAAACTGCATTTCACACAAAACATGCACAAGAGGAAGTTAAGCTCTAGTTTGAAAGACACATGCAAAGAACTATGAGAATCAGATAACTACAGTTGCAAACACAGGTTTAGTTGTCAGCTATTGTTCTAGAAATTATATGTGAGAAAGTTCTACAAATATGATGCATTTTTAAAAAATATTTTTATTCAAATATAGGTTACAAAATATTTGTTGGAACTTTTAAAAACTATTTTATGAAGAAATAGATATGGATACATATCCATATACACATATATGTTTAACACAAAAATATTTAATCAAAGTAGAGACTTAAATTTAGATATTTGGACAAATGTTTAGGAAGAAATGTTCATTACATCATTTAGTGCAGTGGAAATCTATTATAAAGTAGCTCATTACACCAGATAGAGACATGTCCTCTGTCTAACAGAAAAGCTCAACTTACAAGGCAAGTGCTCTATGAGACAGAATTCAATATTCATTGTTAATGATGGCTCCTGAAACCCGTTTCCACTGTGCTAAATGGTTTTTTTATTTTGCCAAAAATATAACCATAAGAAGAAGGCTTCAAACTGAATCTCTCAGTACCAGCTTCATGAAATTTAATGAAGGCTTTATAAAATTATCAGGGAAAAAATTATTTCTAGCCTACCATTTCTCAGTCCTAAATAGAATTTGCTCATTGACTATTTGTGAGTAAAGGTATTAAA
The DNA here is from genome assembly GCA_028646595.1 of Phalanger gymnotis. Classification (NCBI taxonomy): domain Eukaryota; kingdom Metazoa; phylum Chordata; class Mammalia; order Diprotodontia; family Phalangeridae; genus Phalanger; species Phalanger gymnotis. Next base: position 365,929,160 of record CM053623.1, read on the forward strand.
TTGAGCTTGTTTGCATCATTGGGCATTTATTTTTGCTTTTTGTTTAATTTTATTAATTTTAATTAGGGATCATCTTGTGAAATATTTTGACCTGAGAAAATAATTTAAAGTGAGAGACCAAGTAAGAGAGCAAGGAAAAGAACCACAAAATGAAAAAGAAAATAAAAATATAACTAATTTGGATCTAAACTAAATAAATCTATATAACCTTATAAAAATCTGAGGGAAGAGTAAATGTTAGGCTGCTAGATAGGAAATTTTGCACCTTGTTGTAAGGAGTCAACTACTTGTTTGCAGAGTACTTTCTGGTATACTAGTGTTACAGTGCTATATTCTGTAGTTCAAGATCAAAGCACAAAATTCCAGGTGGTTCTCTCTTCTAGGAGTCAAAGCACTATACCCAATTACCAGTGGTTGACCTGGCAATCAAAAATCTGAAAAATCTGGGGGCTCACAAAAAATGTTGTTATCTATAGATCTTACCAATAAGCTGAATTGGTGTGTATCACAATGAAAGGTTTAAAATTTAATTAACTCATCTCTTCCCCCTCTACCTTCTCCCTGCAAAAATCTTTGGCTAGTATTTGAGATGTTTTTGATTCTTTTGTCCTTTTGTAGAACTACTTTTTGAAATCACTAGAAGCTCTCAGTATGAGGAAGAAATGTAAGGCAAAAAGAAAAATAATGACCCATTCTTAGGAATATCAAATTAGGAGTTCCATAGATTATATTTAAAATATTTCCTTATATAATTAAATAAAATAAAAATGATAAATTTGCCCCAGTTAAGATGTTTTTTTGGAGGGGAGAAGGCAGGGCAATTGGGGTTAAGTGACTTGCCCAAGGTCACACAGCTAGTAAGTGTTTCAGGTGTCTGACGCTGTATTTAAGTCCTCCTGACTCTAGGGCTGGTGCTCTACTCACTGCCATACCTAGCTGCCTCCCAATTAAGATTTAAAAAGAAAAACAATAACTGCTTTCATGGTTCTTGATCCTTGCTCTTAAATTAGAATTGTAAAATACAAATAAAAAAATCCAAAGAATCACTTCCAAAAAACAATCCTAAGGATTTCTAAATAGTTACTGTTCAAAGGACAACAATAGGGAATGGTATATATGAATACCATGTGCAAGAACAGTATTTTGTGCCAGTTATCTTTCATTTATTTTGATTTTAAACTAAGCAGATGATATTTACTTCAAGAGTGACTAAAAGTAGATTTCTTGACACAAAAAGCAGAAATTTCTGACTATAAAACTCTTTTGGAATAGATAAACAAAATGCTATTCTATTTACCATTAGTATGCGGCACCCCAAAAATGCCCTAAGCAACTTTAATTGCATTTGAAACTTGAATAAAATGGCAAATACCAATCACTTAAAATCTATAAAGTGCAATAATTATACTTATTATTACCAAATCCAAATTAATTCAGCAATTATTTGCCAAATAATTATTTTGCTTCTAGCTATAGTATATGCTTTTATCTTCAAATGTTCAAGTTCAATTTTAGCTAGACCTTAGTAAATCATTTGGATGTAATTTGAAAATTAATTTTAAAATGCTACAAAACTAAGGTGGATCACTGCTTTTTATAATCCAAATTTTATGTAAAGAATTTTTTCTTTTAATAACTTATTATGCCTTCATCACATTAGGTAAAAGAAGTTAGAGAAAGATATAATTTAATATTCTTTTTAAATGTAAGACTATGCTGGAAATTATACTATGTTAAATTTTCTTTTATCAAACTCATTTAAGAATTTCCTTAAGAAAAGTTTAGGAAAGTAAAAATGAGGTCTTTTAAAAAGAGTTTATAGCCATCTTATTTTAAGCTTAACAATTAAAAAAAATTACTGTAACCCCTGAATTAAATAGCATTTTTATTCCAAGATGCTCACAGTGTTTCACTTTTATTATTTCCTTTACTTTGACATAAATTTTATACTTGGCAACCCAAAAGAAAATAAATTATTATACCATTGGGATTAACCCATAAGGATTGCTTGAAAAATATAAATACTTGTATTATATAATTTTTTATGCATCAAAGAAAAATTCTTTTCCCCCAAATAAAATTATTCACTAACAAGAGGTGACAAATATACTTGATGACAACAATCAGACAAATAACTGTTCAAATCATAATTTCTTCACTCAGAAAAAAGCATCACAAGTCAATGGTGAAAACATTAACTGGGAAATAAACACATTGCTATTTTGGAACAGTTAACCTTTAGGATGAGTTAGCATTTGTGTTTTCCAAAGCCAATTTTCCCCAAGCTGTCCTGAAGACAACACATTCATACTTCATTTTTATTAGAGAACCATATATTCATATGATAAATGTGCTGGAATGAATTGGATATGTAATAGCAAACAAAATCACATGTTTGGACTAGTATATCCAATTCTTAGGAATACATATTCAATTTGCATGCTGCATATTTTTCTTCGAATAGCAAATGGCAAAACAACTGCCTTTTTTTTTAAAAGTAGGTTTTTCCATTGTAAATGACACTTTAAAATGAAGTACTATAAAATGAAGTCATTTTCATGTTTTTTTTTTTTCCATTTTTCAAAAAGGGTTTCTAATTATCAAAGCTGCTTAGGGCACAGGCTCCTTTCAACAAACAAATGTTAAACTCATTAATCTAAAGGGGAGCTATGCAGACACACTGAGAACATTCGTAGCCATTTAAGGCTAAATCTTGACTTGAATAGGCACATAACTCTTTCCAAGGGGAGCTCCAGGGACGGATACATGCAAGAGCAGAATGTGGCCTTAGCAGATAACTTACTCCACAACCTGATACTTTTACTAGCTATCTTTTCAAGTAATTTTGCAACCACAGTTCCATTTAAACAAATTCTGAAGTCAAATACTAATATAGAGATTTTTACTTCCCCAAAGGAAGGAAAGAGATAAGCTGTACTGTTAGAAGAGACACATCTTAGCATATCTTTTTAATTTCTTGAAAAAAAAAATCCCTTTACAAATTTTAATTCATTCTCAGAATGCCAGGAAAATAGATAGACAGTAGGAATATTTCCCATTTCCCAAATGATAGGAAAACATCAAGAAACCTGGTAGAAGTGATGCAAAGAAAGGCAGTAAGGAATTCATGAATCGATACTAGGACTCCTTGTTTCTCAATACCCTTTTCAGGATATCTAAATTCAAATTACATTATTTGTGCATAGCTACATATTCTAGCATTCACAATATCCTTTCTGAACAATCAATACCAATAAATGACTTTTTTGTAGTACATATGACAATTTATCAATCTGCCATTTCATGTCTACCTGTTTTTACTTTGCTAATTATTACTTCAGGTGTCTTAAAAAAATTCAGTAATTATTGTCACAATTAAAAGTATAAAGCTGAAAAAGGCCATTGAACTGAGGCTGCTTTGCTTACCAAACTTCTTGCTTTCTTTAGTGGTGCCTGTCATCTTGATCTTTGCAACTTCAAAGAAATCTTTTATTTCTCTTTCATATAGCCTTGATAAATAATCCATGTAATTCTTAAATTAAAAAAAGGAATGTTCATATTTTAACATAAACAAATTCAACAAATTTTTAAAACTAACAAAAAAGCTATTAAAATAAACTTAAAATTTTGATTTAAGAATACAACTGGCTTAAGTTTTATCTGATCTATTTCCACAAACTAGTGTTTCCCAAAGTATGTTCCACAGAACAATTTTTATGCTAGTGACCACTCTAGGAGGATTTATCTCTTTTCCCAACACAGCAGAAGTTCTGTCTCAGGGTGAGACTTACAAGATTCCTCCCTACCTGCCACCCCACCTGGGTTTGCAGAAGGTAGTGTCCATTGGGAGAAGGCAGAACTCAGAGCTCTGAGCTCTCACTCCGCTCCCCATCATTCTTACTGTGGTTTACCCAAACACTGGTCCTCAGCTGAAGTGGTAACTCTGGTTGTGACTGACACACTTGTTCCCTCCCAGAGTTCACTCCTACCATTGTCTTTTATTATGAAACTTTGCATTAAGTGGGTTTTATTCAATCTCCACAGCCAAATTAGTTTGAGACAAGCTGTTACCTGCTATTAAATAAGTTATTTTAGATGTATTACCAAGGAACTGTCTCCTAATGATGGTCATTACTAAATGAGACTTAATCTGTTCATATAAAATTGATTTATCCTAGCTTTAGTTATACATCTCTAACATTTTTCACATAATACACTTTTATTTTTCCACTTACTCAAAGCCACACAAAAATATTTTATACCCATACCTGGAGAAGTGTGCTGGTCAGATTTTAAAAATTACTATTATGGTGATTCTTTGTTAGCCTTGACTTACTTTAAATGAAATTACATATTTTTGATTAGGTAAGTATAAAGAAGATATTCACATAAGTTTTGTTGACTTTAATCAAAATTTTAGAGATGCATTCTTACAGAAAAAAATTATTATTAAAAATTATTCAAAAATGTAATTAAAATTTTAATGCGACTTTCTCAGTGTACATTTTATATTAATAATCATTATATAATTTCTATAGAATTTCTCAGTCTCTACAAGAAATGAGTGATACAATCTTTCCACATGATCTTTACATATGTTCAAAGTATACCTATACCATGTTATATGAAAAATATAACACTAGTCCCCATTTTATTGGGAGGTCTCATTTATCTCATTGAGATTTAACTGCTTCAGTAATCATAGCGGTTACCATTTCTTCAGGTTTGTAAGACAGCTCCCTGACTTTAAGAGACCATAAATATGAGCATTTGTCAAATGTTCGAGAGTTATTTTGTCTTTTTAAGGGACTCAGACTTATTATGGCCTAGTACCAGGAATAAATGCAGACTCACTTGACCAACTTAAGTATTCACTTGCACCATTAGCATAGCTGCTAACTCTACTAATTTTTTGAAGTATATTTTGCTCTAATCCCGAAGACAGTCATTTGCAGTTTACCTGAAGTAGCTGAGATAGCAACTTAAATTAAACCGATGTCACCACTTATTAAATGAACAATAATGGCAGTTCACACTTACATATTACTTTAAAGTTTATATGGCATTTTCTTCATAATAACACTGTGAGATAAGCAGTACAAGTTATTATTAACTCCAAACTCCCCTCTTTACAGATGAGGAAACTGAGGCACACAAAGATTAAATGACTTGCCTAAGATCACACAGCTAGTAAATGTCAAAGCCAAGACTCCAAATTAGATCCATTGACTCTAGGACAACTACTCTCCCCACTACACCAAATGCTGAAGAATATAAACAATGAATTTGACTATTTGACTTCTTAAAAAAATAATACTATAGCAAGTTGGACACAAGAATTAAAGCTAGGGAAAGCCTTTTGAGCTAATGTAATTTCATGCTGATCATCAAGTTAAAAATTTGGAAGATGATGGTCATTTTCCAACCAGGAAAAATGGAACTTTTCAATGTGACATACAGTCAGGGCCAGATAATCTTAATGGGGGTTGTGGACCCGGGAATGAATGGATCCATTCAGAAAATAACAGTGCTCATTATTTAATTTCCACAAGTTCTAATTATAAACACTAAACACCAGGTCCTTGCTCTGCTACGAGGATATATGTGCAACCGTGATAGTAATCAAATGGGGCTCACTAGTCATTATCATATCTTCTGAAGGAATACTAGCCCCTTTATTTTTTCCTGTTACTTGGTAACAATTTAGTAGCCAAAATTAGATTATACTCTAAAATATTTAGTTTGTCAAGAGCCAAAACTACAAGATTAAATTTCCTTCTGAAGAATAGGAATACTGCCAACAAAAACATAGTTTGAGCATGAAATGAGCCAAAAGCATCTACAGGTTGGCTAAATACTTGCCTTTTCACTTAAAATTACATTCATAAATATTACATTACATATGATGAAAGAACAGTAACACTGAAAACACAGTAAGACTTGGGTTCAAACCTGCCTCTGACACTTATTAGCTGTATGACCACAGGCCAGTCATTTAACTCTCCTGAGCTTCAGGTAACTCTCTAAGACATAACTACCAGTTAATGGACAGATAAACCGATACAGGAAGCACTCTCACCTACAGATCTTCCCAAGTGAAAAAATATTGCAGAAATAGTGCAGAAATATTTGCACACAGCCACCACTTAATGCTGCTGAATTTAAATGAGCTTCTTCCCAAACTTCCTCAAGCATGTATTCAGTCTACAAGAATGTTGTCTATAAACATTGCTTGAAAAGGGATGGTATTAACAATTTTCCCCCAAGCATATTTAAATTGTAAACAACATTAATTCAATGGAAGCTAATAATTGCATTTAGAAAATGTCACAGTAATTCTTCAGTTGCTCTAAGCCTCATTCCATTTATTCCCATTCACTTTTCTTCTTCTAAGGTTATGGTTAGCAAATACTATCCTTTTGGTTTTGCTTTGTTCAATTTGCATTATTTCATAAAAGTCTTTTAATATTTCTTTATATTTCTCATAGCTGTTGATCTTAGTTGCTTTATGGTATTCCATTAGATTAATGCACCACAATTTATTTAACCAGTCACCTAATGTACAAATAGGATGCTTCCATTTTTTGCAATTACAAATAATTTGGCTAAGAAAATCTCTGAACAGGTAACACAACCAAAACCAGACCAAAAAAGTTAGCAAGGTATATTCTCAACGAAGGAATTAATAGGTCAAATGTATTTATAATTTCTGTAACTTTTATTGCATACTGTTACACTACTTTCCCCAAAAAAGCCTACTGGTGTGAAATTCTGTCAGAGATGAATTAACGTACCTATTTCTCCACAACCTCACCAGCAATGAGTCTCATTGTTTTTATTTCTGCCAACTAGACATGTGTAGTGATAGCTGAAGGCAAGGATAAGCAGTTTTTCAAACAATAATTTGTTGTTCAGTCGTTTTTTAGTCACATCCAACTCTCTGTGACCCCATTTGGGGTTTTCTTGGCAAAGATACTGCAGTGATTTGCTATTTCCTTCTCTAGTTCATTTTACAGATGAGGTAACTGAGGCAAACAAGGGTGACTTACCCAAGGTCACAAAGCTAGTTAAGTGCCTGAAGCCAAATTTGAACTCAGGTCTTTCACTCTAGATTCAGCAATCTATCCACTGAGCCATTTAGCTGCCCATCAAATAATAATCTCTGCAGCCCTACTTCAACAATGTCTTATTTACCCACCATCAGTAATCACATATGACAGAGCACCCCATGAAACCCTGCATGTCAGCCTCACCACGCTCCTTCCCAGAGAAGTACATATGAATTTTTAAAAAAATTATCACGTGAAACCCTTTAAAAAGGTTGTCAGTGGAATGTCTGGAATTTCAGAATCGAAGAGGCAGTCAATAAGAGGCTGAGTGGCGTAGGGAACAGGTGGCTAGCCACAGAGACAGGAAGGCAGTTCAAGTTCTACTTCTGACTCAGCAAATCACTTCAGCATTCAGTGATCCATACAATTGTCTAAGACTATGCGATGCAGAGCAGGTGACGATGTACTGGACCCCTGGGAGTTCCCTACACTAATAAAATCACAGACCTAGTAAACAACAACAACTAAGTTGTTCCTTCATCCAGAAAAGCCAAACTGTTTTAGAAGTATTATTTCCAGGGGCAGCTAGGTGGTACAGTGAGTAGAGCATAAGCCCTGGAGTCAAATCCCGCCTCAGACACCTGACACATGTACTAGCTGTGCGACCATGGGCAAGTCACTTAACCCCAACTGCCCCGCCAAAAAGCAAAAAAAAAAAAAAAAGCATTATTACCTTTAATGTAAACAACTCCCAATTATATCATCTATGTTCTACATGTCTAGACCTATTATTGTTCCCAAAATTTGCCTGCTAGACGCCTGCTGGATGGTCTATCAGAATCTCAGGAGAATTAAGGGAACAATATTAAGTTTGGATACATAAAACTGGGAATTATCTATGAAGTGCAGGATTTGATGAGCTTACCTTGGGAAAGAAAACAGACAGAGAAAGTCCAATAAAAAGCCAGCAGGGGTGGGGAATTGCAACCTTGAAGCCACATATGACCTTCTAGATCCTTGCACGCAGCTCTCTGACCGAATCTAAACTTCACAGAACAATTCCTCTTAATAAAAGGATTTGTTCTACAAAACTCAGACTCAGTCAAAAGGCCGAGTGTAAAGAAGGCCATGTGTAGCCTCGACCTGGCTTAGAGGGACATACGCTTAAGAGGGTGGGAGATGGAAGATGTTCCAACAAAGTAGACAGAGAAGTAGCAACCTGACTAGCAGAAAGAGAACAGTGTCAAAGGAGCCAAGAGAGAAACATATCCAGGAAGAAGGGGTGATCAACAGTATAAAAAGTTGCAGAGATCAAGGCAGATAAGGCCAAGGACTAAGCCACTGGATTTAGCTGTTAAAAAGATGCATAGTAGAGGTGAAAAATCAACTTCAGAAGTGGGAGGTTGGAAGTTCTTTTTCATCTTTAGATAAGAATTCCAAATAAGTAGTTTTTAAAAATATCATTCTTGGAATATATATCCTTTTAGTTCTAGTAGATAACATTGCTTAATTTGGTGAAGTATTTTATCTGAATGTGAAATCCATACCTTTGTTAGTCCCTCATATTTTCCGTAATCTGTACTCTTTAACCACTCCATCAATTTGGCATATCGAAGCAAGTCTCTGTGGAAGGGATGGTGATTAGGCAATGTCAATTCAATGGAGTGCTGCGCAAGAGTGGAACTCTGGTCATGTCCCTAAACAAAGTAGAATTGAATAAATTATTCACATACACATAGAAACACCATGGCTACTAATGAACAACTGAAGTGATAACAGAATTTTGCAAAGCAAAAATGAAAGACTGAAAAGTCAGTACTATCTTTTTTTTTTAAACAATAAGCTATATGCAGCCAATTAAGCTCACTCCTACAAAATAACAATTTATTGGCACGAAAAGCATTCTGATAATGCACTAAGTTATTTTTAAAAGGTAACCATTAGAAAATTAAATGATTAGTTGATTTAAAGGTCATCTCTCACATTTAATTTTATAATTTCTTAGCTCAACTCAAAGATATATACATATGTATACACCCATTTATATATACATACAGTGAACATTAATAAACATCAAATAGAGAGCTGATTTGTAGCAGAATGTGTCTACATTTATGGCATCCCTTTCTCCACATCCTCCACAGTGTACTTGGGACACAGAAAAATCTGTTTCATAGACTCACGGGACTTTAGAACATGAAAGGATTTTAGGATTAAACTAGTCCAGCCCCTTCATTTGAAAAATGATGGGCAAGGAGTCAAGAGCTTCTGGCTCATTTCTTCTTTTTACAAAACAAAACAAAACAAAACAAAACAACTCTGTAATGCAAAAATATTCTTCCAGGTTTTCTTCTTAAACATCTAGCTTTTAGTCACTGACAATTTCTCACTCTTTGGAAGCCAAAGCCTAAGCTTTGTCTAAGATAGCTGGCTTACTCCTCCTCTCTGATGCTTTGTCCACCAACATGGAAAAATCTGATAGCATAAATCTGGCTTTAAGGGAAAGGTGAGCTAAGTAAATAGTCCTTTTAAATAGTCAATTTAAACAAAGAAACTTGTAAGTCCTTTGGAGCCATCTGTCTGTTGTGCTGGTATACTATCTTATTTGTTCTCATCAAATAAGATTATCCTTAAGTGAAAAACATGCTAAATCAACTTGGACAGTCACAAAAGTGAAATGGAGAGCTAAACTAAGTCCCTTGAAAATCAGTTAACATTGACAGCTTAATCTCAAATTTAATGTTAACCATCATTTTAAAATATCTGTTGTCATAAAGATCAAATTTTTATTAGTATGTACAAATAGGAATTAGTTTTTTTAATTAAGAAAAAGCTTACAAAGAAATTTGCTGAAAGTAGGTCTGAACATAACTCCATATTTAAAGAATCTTATTGAATATTTAAGTTCTACTTCCTGTGAGTTTCTTTCTGTCTACATTTTAGGTTAAAATGGAAACATCTAAAATACCTAAGTGAAAAAATACTTTTTAAGGGATATGCATAAAGATAAATCAGCAATTTAAATAAAATAATCTACCTTCTTACATCACTTACAAATTAAATTCAAGCAAAAGATAAAATTTCCCCAAAGCTAAATAATTCTAATTCTCCATTTACTGCATGCAATAGGCTGACTGGCTTGAAAAGGAATCATATGCTTATGCTTATGTAGAATAGTCACAATATTTTTGACCTAATGATTCTTTTGCTTCTGTTCTCTGATATATATCTTTATTTTTGTTCCATCGTTGAAAAAAAGGACATCTAGACAAAACCTGAACAAAAAAATCAAATAAGTTTAGATAAAACTTGTATCCCCAATGCCTGGCAAAGAGTAGATCCTTAAAAAACCCATTTATTTTGTAAACTATGTATGTCCACTTCAATCACAGGACTGGCCAAGGCACTTTGCTAAATGTGGAGGAGACAAAGAAAAAAAGAGTACTTTGCACTCAAGATGATCTCATTCTAACAAGGGATATGTATGCAGGTTTCCTGTAGGAGGTAGCTCATGATTCATGGTACAAGATATGTAAAGAATCTAAAAGGGAGTACATTCCAAGTATAGGCACACACACAATGCCATGAGGCAAGACATGCAAAGCTGAATTAGGCCAACAGATTGGCTGGAATGTCAAAGCAATATATTATAGTGAAAAGAGCACTGAACTTGGAATCTCTGTTCTTTTCTCCTGTTTCCCCATCTCTAAAATGACGAAGTCGGCTTAGAGTACTTCCAAGGTCCCTTCCAGCCTTCTACGATCTTAGAGTATATAAATAGGAGTAATACAAAATGGAAAGGCAGGCTGAAGGCAGGTGAATGACTTTAAATTCTAAGCTGAGGAGTTTGTATTTTATCTTAGAAGCAATATGGAGTCACTGATGATTTTTGAGCAGGGAAATGATACAGATAAGCTTTCCTTTAGGAAGATTCTTTTGGCAACGGTCAGGAGAATGGATTGGAAAGGAGTAAAACCAACAGCAGGTAGGCCAACTAGGAGGCATTTGCCCAGGTGAGAAGTGATGTAACTGAACTATGACCAAAATGTTAAACATACATAAAAAGATGTGTCTAATAGTTAAATGTTGCAAAATTTGCTTCAGAAAAACCATCATGCTGATCCCCTGAAGTACTCTTCATTCTAACAGTTGGGCACTGAAAACAAGTGGTCTTTACAGATTTCATTTTACCATATAATGAATAACCCTTTGACATTTATGTAAATCATTATCAAAAGAAGGGTTTTCATGCGTCAGTACGTATCAAAACGTAATTTCATTTTTCTGCTTTTCCTTCCTATGTTTTTAAATGGAAACTCAGTTTTTCCCAGTTTCTTTTCCCCTTAATTTTCATAGTATGAATGTAGCATTAACAGCATAATCATTTCTGTCATGTTAACAGTGGCATGATATCAGAATTATGACTTTTCTGCAGAAATAAAGCAAAATAAGCAGCTATAAAAGAAACGTAAAAAATGGTATGTGCATTTTTCCTTATGGTTTCTCACTTAAAATTATTCCTATTATGAATGTCTTTGAATATGAGAATTGTAATTATTTGAAGAAGCCAGATTCTCATAGCTAAAAATCTTAAATACACAAAACTCTAATAAAAGTAGAAATTTTTGATGGTAGACAATAGTTTCGGTGAGAGAATATCAGAGAAAAATCAATTACATAATTATGTACCATGTACACCAATAGGATTTTTCAACATAAATCTATTATTTTTTTTTGTATATTATTTATCATCACATATCTTTGCTCTCAATGAAGGTTAAAGAAAACTTTCTTGATTTTTTTCTTAACGAGAGGACATAATGGCAGGATTAGGCAAAAACAGATTCTTACAAACTATCACAGGAGCCAACTTCTCAAAGAAAATGATGGATTATATATTGTATGTTTAATAACCATCATACTGGATTAAACCAACATTTAATCATTCATCAGTGACATAAAAGGTTCCCAAATGCCTCTCCCATGCCCTAAAGATCTATATGAACGCAGAGAGAAAGTGGAAGAATCTAAAGCATTAAGGATAAACATTTTTCAAAGTCTGGTCAAATACATACCATACAAAATTTGACAGAATCCAATTATTGCAAAGGGTGATAGCAAAGGGAGGCCTTAATTGTTTCTACTAATTTAACCATCATGTTGACTGGGACAATTTAAAATTCTAGTCCTCCAGTGGAGGATCCTACATCATAATATGATTTAACATTTTCTACAAGTATTACATCTTCAGTTTAAATATTTTATCCATTAGAATGGGAATATTCAAATGGAACTAATAAAGCAAACAGGTTTACTTCCTAGGGAGGATAGTTCACTGACTTTTTACACAGAGGATGCCAACTTCTATGAATATATTGTTTGACTCTTATTTTATAAGCTAACTTAATAACCTTTTACGTCTGACATGGGACCTACCCTTTAAATTTTTATTTTTCTGAGGTGGTGACATTTGAATTTTCAAAAATGAAGGCTTTTTTTTTAACTTGTTTCCATAAACTTTCATCTCTTATTCTTTCAACCAGTTCAACAGAGAAATTGTCAGACTAATCTTCATTAATCTGACTCTCATTGTATCATTCTTCCATACAAAAATCTTGGACTCCCTATTTCCTACACACCATTTTAAACCACTCTGTCAGGCTTTCAAAATCTTCTATTACCTGGTCCCAACCTACCTTCCCCTACTTAGCTTTTTCACTGTTCCACAAACACAGCACTCCTATTCTTACCTTTCTGCCTTTATGTTATTACTGTCATATGGAATATTCTTTTCTCCTTTTATCTAAATCTAGTTTACCTCAAGGTAGCTTCATCTGATTATTCTAATTCTCATACATTTGTTTTCTTAGTAATATACTGCCCTACACTGTTGGGCACTGAGAAGCAACATGGTAGATATTAAGGCTAGCTATGGAGGAAGGAATGAACAAATGAAAAATTATTTATTAAGCATTTACTATGTACAGACACTGTGTTAATTGCTGGGAATACCAACAAAAGCAAGAAAGACAGTTCTTGCCCTCAAGGAGCTCACATTTTAATGGGAAAGTAACACATTAAGGGGAACCAGAGGTGTGTTTGGAGGCCGGGGCAATAAGCATAACTCAGCATGGTGGAAACCTGGTTCTTAGCAAGATAAAGTGAAAGCTCATTTATTAGAAGAGTCGAGGTACAAATGGGAGGAGGATGAGGAAGATGGCCAGAGCACAGACAGCATCATTTAGAAATGGCTGGGAAGACTGGGATTCCAGTCAGGCCGCTGGACTTGCCTCGGATAAGTCACTTAATCTCTCAGTGCCTCAGGTAATTCTCTAAGACTGTAAGCTGCAGAACAGTCGCAAAACTGCATTGGTAAAGGGTGTTTTCATACAATGAGTTCCTGACATAGGTGAAGTCATCGGTCCATACCTCACACTATCCCCGAAATTATTTGTTACTACTTTACATGTGTTGATCTTCTTTTGCCAGTAAAACAGTAAGCACCACACAAAAAACCAAAGACCTCTATAAGGAAAACAGACATTCTACCCGCATTAAATATCAGATTAGACCAACTTTTTTAATCCATAAAAAATAAACATTTGAAATTCAAAACATTTCTGCTGGGGGTGGGGGGTAGGAGAGGAAAGGGGAGAGATAAAGAGAGAATGAGTTCTACATTTGTCCATTGGCTCTGAAAGTGCTCAATTAACAGTGGGATAAATTAAAAGCAAACAAGCAACGGTTATTTTGGAACTTTTACTGCAATATAACATCAAAGTAAACAGTAATTAGGCTTCTACCATTTTTCTCTAATTGAAATATTTTACTTGACCTATATACTTGATATAAAGTACTTGTTGCAGCACTCATTTTTTAGGGTTCTAAGACTATTATTAGATGCAGCAATATGTATTAACTTGTCAGCAATGAGAAGGCTCATTTTAAGCAAAGATGTCAGCTTTTAAGACAGAATCCAAGTCATTTGTAGCTACAAACAAAAGAAATCTTCATACAGACTTACAGTGTGGAAAGGACTATATTGGTTACAGTTGTATCCATTTATGTAAATAGTAGCACTGTCAATAGTATATGCCCCTTTAGACTGTAAAGAATCAAATCAAATTAAGAATGTGAATTGGTACTTTCTGTGACTCCTAAGTCTGTTGCTTTCCTAAAACAATTATTTGATTTAGTTATATGAGAATAAATTCATTTATAGTTTTAAGTCACTAAGTCAAAACAAATGAAAAATTAGTGCATTTCTCAAAGCATTCAGACCCACCTTTCTTCCTATCAGGCTTTTGAGACTCAAAGAATACCATCTGCTAAGGCACACAATGGCAACTATAAATGCAGTTATTTGGCAGCTTTATATGAGTACTGTCAAGTTGTGAATTTAAAAAGCCAAGTCTGCAGCTTTCAGTTAGATTTAGCAAGCTTGACAAATAAAAACATCAAAACAGATTAGAGAAGTTTGAGTCAAACTCTATGTACTCACAGGAACTGAAAGAAAGTTGGACCTGCTATAGAGCTGAAGAAGGGCCTGAGTAAACTAAGTGGAGATAAAATATAGCATCATAAGTATTTTAGAAAGCTGTAAAGTTGAAAAAAAAGAAAGAACCCAACAACTGAAATAGTATATCCTGTAAGGCAACAAGAACAAATTCCCTAAAAAGTTAAAAAATATTCATGAATATATTTTTCTAAATTTCAAAATTACACAATAAACTTTACATTATAAGAAATTAAGTACAGCTTTATTCACAGCCTCTTCCTTTAGCATAGGGGTTCTTAGGTGAGGGGCCTTTGAATATTCAAAAAATATTTTGATAATTAAATTTCAATATAATTGGTTTCTCCCTTATAATTTTGTTTATTATATACATTTAAAACATTATTCAAAGAAAGGCTCCACAGATATTCAACAGACTGCCAAAGGGACCCAGGACACAAAGGAACTTAAGAACCTTGGCTTTGACATGATCACTTACGGTTTTCTTCCCATCTAAAAAAGTAGACGATTTTATTTACCTAAAAATATCAATCAGAATCATAGAGAAAAAAAGCTGTATAAGAGAGAGGAACTGGAGGGAGAGAGGGAGGGGGAGTGTGTGTGTGTGTGTGTGTGTGTGTGTGTTCCAGTGGTAAACATTATTAAGGATATATATGACCGTAACAGAAGTGGGCTGGTCATGAGAGGAAACATGATCACTTTTAGTGGTATGCATTATTTCCAAGACATTAAAAAAAAATCACCTTCAGTTTGTACAGTTTCAGATGTACAGTTTAATAGAAAAACATAAGCAAGGTCATATAAGATGAGAAGGTTTTGAAGGATTATTGATTTGCATGAGTGAAGGGAATACCCACAATAAGCATGGATATTCTTTCAAGTATTATCTATCTCTCTATCTAGATAGTTTTCTCTGAAATTTCCAGAGTACTATGTGATATTATTCATATCACCTCATAATGTTGTAAAAGGTAAAGCAGTGTGTACAACAACTCAGGAATATTTTTTTTTTTACTGGATCTGTGATTTATTGTTGTAGAAAGTTCCAGGTGAGGAATTCTACCAAAGATCAGCACTTTCTCTGCAACTCAGAAGTCTTAAGAGTTGCTGGGGCAAAGAGAAGTTAAATGACTTACCCAATGTTATAAAAACCAATAGTCATCAGAGGTGAAATTTGAACCCACGTCATTCTGGCTCCAAGGCCGGCTCTCTATCAACTTACTGTGCTATGTTGCCTCTCTTGTAATAAATAAGCTTATTTAATTCTTTGATGGATTTCTACAGAACCAAAGAAGTTATATAGTTGGAAGAAACCTTAGAGATTACTTAGTCCAACCAATTATTTCATTTTACAAATGAGCAAACTAAGGCCAAGAATGGGAGAATTAACTTTGTAGGAATGAGAATTCTCTCTCAGAGAAATAAATACATGTGTATGCATGGTGCAAATGAATTCAGAATTAAGGGCACAAAAACCTAAGAATGTGTAAAATGCACTATGGGATGTGTTGCTAAGGTGGTTTTAAAGGGGTACGCAAATGCTAATTTAAATGTGTGATAATCTTTTCAGAAACTCAAAGTTTAAAAGTAAAATATCGATAAGCTTAGGAAAGCTTTAGCTTAACTAGAAAAGTAAAATTACCTGTTGAACAAAAACATTGTTAAGATGACTGGCAAGTCTTCGGGCAAACTGCTCTCGCAAATCACCAAAACGTTGTTGCTGTTGTTTGACTGCGTAAAGCATGTCATGTCCTGAAAAGAAAGCAAGAATCCCATAAAAAATTTAGCTTATCACTTATCATGAGACTTAATATTTACGATGACAAAATTTAAAGCAGTAATACAATTTCAAAATTTGAAAAGAGCCTAAAGTTTAGTTTATCTACTCATTTGTTTAGACAATGGTAACAAGGAGATTTTTTCAAAGTCCTGCAAAACCTTAAAAAATAAACAAAAGGCTCTAAATGTTCTTCCCCTTCTAGACAATCAATCAAATTAAACTAATAATGAAAAGCACTGTGCTAGACTGGCTAACAATGTCAGTGCAGAGTGGATTTGGGACTGGTTTGAAAAAAAATTCTTTCAAGACAGCAGAAACAAGTGTGAAAAGAATAGTGAAACCTGTTGGGTGTTATCCACTGGACCACAACAGATGTATCATTTCATTTCCTAGCAAGTCAGTGGGTTAAGATTTTTTTTTAAATAACTGATGTAATTATAATATCTGTACAAACTTGATTTAAGAAGTATGCTACCTGGATGAAGAGCTACATTCATACACTGTAGAAGGGCATCAGCTGCATTGGTACAGGCCTCAATGCCTCTAGAAGAAGCAAGATCTCCTTCCTGAAGAGCCTTTATGTGACCTTTTGCCAAGTCCATGTGGTTCTGGAATGGACATAAAATATAAAGGTTATATACATAAAACTTTAGGCAACATACTGATACTAGGTTTAAAATATTACTCAATTTAACCATGACTCCGATCAAAAATTCTCTCCCATAGTGAAACTGAGCAAATGTTTATTAATGGCTCTCAGCTACTGGAGCTGTAGGGTGTATTAGCTTACTCACCACAAGGAATTCTATCTCTGATAGGAGCTTTACATTATTAGTGTTACTAAGATGAATTAAGTGGTTGCTTTCTGAGATCTGATCCATTTGTTCTTTTACACTTTGCAGCATTTCTTCATAGCTGCTCAGCTTCAGTTCAATCTGATCCACTTCCTTAAGAGCCTCATCCAGCAACTTCATCAGGATATTCACCTGTTTCTCAGATGCCATGATTGACTGGATGTTTGCCTACAAAGTAAAGGTGCACATTTGAAGGGCCCATTAAATCAGTGGTGTCAAAGAAACAGGCTGCATAATGACTTAGGAATACACAAATTAATATTATTTATGTCTACTGTAATTTTTACTTTGTTAAACATTAAACAATTACATTTTAATCTGAAACAGTTTCGCATAGTAACCGTTTTCATGTCATTTCAGATCTTTTTTTTTTTGTCCCTCCAAATAAAATGTAAAGTCCTTTCCTATGTTTCCTGACAGAGCCTAGCCCAGTGCTCTGCACAAAGCTAGAATGCAGAATTAAAGTTTATCACTGAGATGCAGAAATGTTTATTACTGAGCTCCTTCTTTTATTGATTAGTACACCCTGGGTTCTCGTCAGTTCTCCTTCCACTGGAACTTAGGCTAATGTCATGTTTGACTAGGATGATATTGATGCAAAATTTAGTTAAAAATGATTCAACAGACATATAATTCAAATGGAGCCATTCAGTAGCTAACAGACATCTCTGGGCCTTGTAATTCCTTCCTTTTTAAAATGAGGCTTTGCCTAGATGATTTGCAAGGTTCCATCTGGTTCTAAAATTCTGCTATTCATTATAATTTTAAACTGTTTTTCATTCTGAATATTCCATAAATTGTTTCCGTTTTCTCCCTCCATTATGTCCAGCTTGGCATTTTAAAATGTATCTCAAATTTAACATGGCAGTTCCAAAAATGTCCTGTTTATTTGTCCCCTTCTGAACTTCCTTCTGCTCTCTTGTTTATTTTTTAAAATAATTCCTAGATGCTCTGTTCTTTCTTTTCTCCTTTTAAAAAAAGAATATTTCTATCACACTTTCTCACTCCCAGTTCCTCCCATTTTAAAAAAGGTAATGTTTACATGTTAGGCAATTCTGATATTAATGAAGAAATTTTTAAATACCCATGGAACAAATATAAAAATTGATAATGTGCTGAATCATAAATTAGGTACAGGTAAATATGGAAAAGCAGAAATTTTATACACCAAAATTATAGATAAGTAATGAAATAAGGTTAAGAGTGAATAAAGATATAGAGTTAAATGATAGGTCCACATGAGAACTAAAATAATTTATTAAGTAGAACTTTGGTGAAAAAGAAACTTTTTTTTTAAACAAAGATAATATGGATACTACATATTAGATTCTATGGAATGTATCTATATCATTGTTCAAAGGCAAATTTATGGGGCTGAATGCCTATGTCATGAAAGCAAAATGAAACTTAGTGAATTAGGTGTATACTTTGTAAACTTCAGAAAAGGAACAAAGCAATAAACCATAATAAAAAAATTAAAAGAAATAATCAAGATATTATTTGAAATTAATATGCCAAAATTTTGAAAAAAAAAAAGTAAAATAAAGGTATTCTGAAACCCACAAAACTGATCAACAATTAGCAAGTCTAATCTTTTTAAAAAAGAAAGTCACAATTACCAAAATTAGGAATGCAAAAGAGGAGCTCACAATGACTGTGATGGGATCACTACCCACTAGGGCTCTCCTTTATCACATGGGTTAAGCTATTTTTTTTTTTCCCCTTAAAGATGACAAAGCTTTTTTCTTCGGACTTGACTGGCTCAGAGGGCTAAGGTTCAGGCTGGCACTGACACAGCTTCCTAGTCACCTAAAGGCATTAAAAAGTCCCACTCACATGTAGTCAATGCCCTTTGGACTTGATGAATGTCCCCAAACCTTGAAAGTTCTCTCACCCTGCACTGCTGACCAGACATGTTTCCACATAGAAATGCAGGGGGCCATGTCTACCTACCCAACCTAACTGCTGGAGTATCCTTAAGCTCCTTTTGTTAACTGCTGAATGACCTATGAATGCCTCATTTCTTTCCAATATTGAACTTGAACATGGTATTGGCCTGAGACAGGCTTGCCCCTTACCAAAGAGACGAACAAAAATATCAGAGAATATTATATCTGGGTTAATGAATTTAAGATTCTAAAACAAATGATCAACATATCAATTACATCAATAATGGCAAAAATAAAGACTTTATCATTCTATCATTAGTTGTAGAAAAGGCCTTAAAAAATGTAACACTAAGTTAGGCTAAAAAAAACCAAAACAACAAAACTAAAATATAGGATAGAAAAATCTTTCCTTAGTGTGATCAGAAGTATAAATTAAAAGACTGTTCACTAATATTTTATAGTATTCCTACAAAAAACAGGTGAGAAATAGATTATAGAGTTTTACAATTTGCCATAACATCATCAGAAGAATACTGTTTGATAGGCTGAACTATGTGACAAGGAGCAGCTTAGAATCACTAGACATAATATACAGTTTGTTAAAGGCAACCCAGGTGGCTTGCTGCCTCTGCCTTCATTCAGGGCCAGTAAGCTGTCTGTCTATAGGACTTACTTCCCCTCCCCTCCACCAAGGACTTAACCCAATGAACTGTACATCTAGCTGCACTCTTGATCATGGTAATACACATTTTACATCCATTTGCTTTTTCCTACATGGAGAAACCCTGTTAAGTGGTCATGGAACAAGCTGAAGAGACTGTATAATACTCTGAAGTTTAATGAAATTATTACATGTAAGGGCAAGCAAAGTGGGACTTTTGACTTTTTTCTTTTGAAGTGCTTCTCAGCACTAAAGCAATCAAGTACCTTTGGTTAAGTCTTGCCTTTGTTTGTAGAAAGGCCCACACTCTTTTGCTAATTAGGTCACTACAAAGCCCTCAGGCCCTGAAAAAGGGTATATATACTCTGAGGTTAGCATTTTACTTTGGGGCCCACTCAGTAGAAGAGTGTTGGTGTGGAGACTCTGGGAAGCCATTAAGGAGCTCCCACAGCTTTGACAACCCAGATGTTGGTACTTCTCTTTCTGTTAACTATGTATGTCATGTCTTGATCAGACAAAAGCCTGTCTGTTGATGTTTATATTTTCCATTTGTATTTGCTCTGAAGTTCAAGGTGCTGACTTTTCCCCTTGAACTAAGTGAATGATATATGTACATTTAATTAAAGTGAGACTGTTAACCCCTTAAAGTTGCTTTCCTTATAAAAGCTGATCAAAGAAACTGTGCTAGCAGCCCTCCTGTGTGCTCTTGTTGTTAGTTTTATTGTTGTTCTTTCAACTTCACAGCAGCTGCTAGCAACATTGTTGTGATATTACATTATCTCCTAAAAACAGGAGCCTCAATATCTATAGCAGGGGTTCTTAATTAGCCTCGGGTCCATGAACTTGTTTATTTTTTTAATATTTGGATAATTACTATATAGTCATATTAGAGATATGAATATAACTGGTTTCTTTTATAATCACATGTATTTTATACAAAATTTAGAAACAATTGTTCTGAGAAGGGGTCCATGACAAAAAAATGGTTCAGAACCCCTAATCTGAAGTCTCTCAGAGTCACTTGGACTCTGAGCATATCAATCCAACCTCCACAACAGAGACCGCTCTCTGATTTCTGCTTTATTTGGTACTGACAAAAACTGTTAAATAAAGTTGACTGTGATTCCACCTATCAAGGAACCTTGTGTAAACTGAAGAGACATAAAATATAAATTTTTGAAAGAGATTCTCCTTTGCTAAAATATATGGCATATATTTATGGTTTCATATGTAACCTTTTTCCTTCTGTATGTTTATTTATTTTCTGATGATGGCTATTCATCTCTTACTTTAACAATTTGCTCTATCAAGGATCTCTTCTGCATTGGTCCGATTAAATTCAAAGTATTCTGTCAGGCGGTGAACATAATCCAGGTGATCTCATGAAGGAACTGGGCATGTTTAATACGGAGGAGGCAGGACATGATTACTGCCTTCAATACTTGAAGGGCTGCCAAGTGGAAGAAGAATTAGATTTTTCTCGGATTGGCCCCAGAAAGCAGAACTGGTACTAACAAAAAAAGTTAAGAGTGAATCAGATTTTTACTTAATATTTGGGAAAACTTTTTAAGAACTGAGCTATCCAAAAATGCAAAGGCTGCTGTTTTGTGAAGGAGTGAATTAAAGGTATTTCAGCAAAAGATGGATGAGCACCTATGGATACAATAGAAAGAATTCATCTTTATGTAAGTGTTGAACAATTTTTCCTCTAAAGTCTCTTCTAAGATTTCATGATTACATGAATATTTCTATACTTTATACTTAGAAACATCTTTTTTTTAATAGACTTAGCTCAAAAACATACTTTGAAAGATGGGGAAAACCATTAATATGACCCTATTATGACTGCTTACATTTATATGGCTTCTATACAAATACTAAATACTATAAATACCATGAAGTGTTTTATATACATCATCTCATTTTATCCTCACAGAATTATGGATTTGGAAGTGACCTCAGATATTACTAAATTTGAACAAGAATTTCCTCTACAATGTAGCCAACGACTAGTCATCTACCTGAAGATCTCCAGTTAAAGGGAACCCAGTAACTCACAAGGCAGCCCATTAAGTTTTGTCTACTGCTTGATCCAATGTGCTAGCCTTGTTTCACCTGTAAATTTAATAAGTCACATAGGCCTTCACCTACTTGGCACTGATAAAACCCAGAGTAGCGCAGTATTAGTGCAAGCGTCAGAGCTCAGGAATTGGAGGTTCTGGGTTCAAACCCAGCTCTGCCACATGTAACTCATATGACCTTGGGTAAGTCACTTAACCTCTATGGACTTCATTTTCCTAATGTGTGAGGGGGTTGGATTTCTCTAAGGTCCCTTCAACTCTAAGTTTATGATTTTTGATCAAAAGAACACAGGGGGCCAAACACAAATCCCTGGAGCAGCCCTCCACAGCTGATACCTTTCAAGATGAGATGGAGTCATATATGATTTCTCTTTGTATTGATTAAGTTTTATAATCATCCCCTTTTTATAAACATAGAAACTCAGGTCCAGAAAGATTATGTGACTTATCATAGAAAAAGTAGGTAGCAAATCATTGACTCTAAATTCTATGCCTTTCTCACTATTCTCCACAACTCTGCTGCTCCCATGAAGCTTGCTCTTTTCACAAAAGCCCTTCTTTCTACAAGTCCCTTATTTTTTTTTAGCTGAGGTTCTATTCCCATTTTCTCTAATCTAAAAAATATTCCTTTGCACAGACCTGTTCTGATGACTGATCAAAAAGCTCTGGGCTATTTCTCTCTGCCTTTCCTCCTTCTCCCTTCTCCTTTCATGCCATATAGAGTATCTCTTCATAAAATGAAGACCTGGGCAACTGCTTCTCATTGGCCTTGTTCCCTATAAAGATTTTGCCTTTTAACAACAATAATGATAGACAAATGGCACCAAGGAAATATTCTGCATGCCTACTCAGAAATAGGTGGGTAAGTTCACAAAAGAGATAATGCACTTATAGATGAAGTAATAACTATACTATAAAGCCTTAAATACTTAAAGGCAATGATCTATGTGTATAATCAGGCTTCTCAACCCACTGAATATTAGTAGTTCATATTTTACAAGAAATTCTTACCCCATCTAACACCTGCAGCTCTCTTGATAACTTTTCTGCAAAAGCTTCAGCATTAGAAATAGCATATTCACAGCCTTCCATCATTATCTCAATATCCTGTTCTTCTCTTGCATTTAACTCCTGGTACTCATCTACAGCTTCTTCATCTCCTCCTGTCACACTCTGATTTTCTCCACTTGGAACAGATTCTTAAAGAGTAGTAAAGGAAAAACTGAAATTATGGAAGCCAACAATATGAAGTACAAGCAATAGTAATTTACTTGAAGCTACATAGGATCAGCTGGAAGCACAGGTCATATTTAGTAGTGGGAAAAAAAAAAAGAAAAAGAATAATTCAAGAGTCCACAGAAGCAAACCAAAAAACATTATTTTTGTAAAACATTTTATATCTTATGGAGATGAAGCACTATGTAAAAAGACACAAATTTAAAAAAAAACCCCATAAAACTAAAGTCACTAATTTACAAATATTACAACATGTTTTAGTCATGACATTCAAAGCCACAGCTCAAGTCTGAACCTCATTTTCTCACCTCAGATAGCTACTACACCTTAATTAAAAACACTGTAAATTCTGAACATATGAAAAGTATCTTAGCCCACTTTTTGAAATAATATTAAATAAGAACTGAAAAATTTACTACAGTACCATTCTCTTCGAGAAGATCTTAGGCTCTGAACATGGTAAATGAACTTTCTTTTTACACACTTAAATGGCATTTTACAAACACTTTTAAAATTTCTATGGACCTGCTTTAGAAATTTGCACAATTACTATCTAGGCAAGAAGAATAACAATAACATGAATCTGAGAAATTTAAAAAATGTAAATAGATGTCCTTGGTGTTTTATAGTATAAAATTTGGGGATACTATCTGAATAATGTTATCAGTTAAAATATCTGAGGGAACCTAGATACTCGGAAATCATTATTTCTAGTTAATTTTATAAGTCTACTATGGTAGAAAGGCAACACCAGATGGGAGATTTTTAAAGGTTAAAAACCAGAGCATTTCATTTCTGTATATTTGATGGGTAGCTTTCAATTTTAATAAAAAGCTCTGAGTGACCCTAATATTATTCAAATATAAATTGCTAATTTGTATAAGAAGTATATCTAAGTAAATGTGACCTTTGATACGTGGTATAAGCTTATTGTTGACCACCAGGACAGACCAAAAGACAAAAAACAAAGACCAAAACAAAAACAGACATGAAACAACACAAGATTTAAGTGCTCAAAATGAGGACAAATTAAGTGAATTCTACATAAAGGCTAAAGCTTCTACTATAAATCATTATAGAAAACACTAGGTAAACGTGATTTGATACATTCTGAACAGGGAGTTACTTTACTGAGATCATCTTAACTTTATAATGAGAAATTAAATTGTCACATATGACTGATAACCGCCTTGGGATGAAAACTGCCTAAATCATTCTAGAACAGTACTTTATACAAACAGACATTTTAACAAATTCTTAAGATTATGAGGTTAACTGTTATAGCAGTCTTTTCTTTTATAAGAAACAATCCTTTAGAGGCCAATGATGAAAATACTGTCATTAATTATGTTGCACTAAGGACTTTGTAGCAATGGCCTTTTCTCTACACACAATTTTATAAAATATGCAACCAACAGTACATAACATCAAATGATAAATAGTTAAAATTATACATAAGAATAAGAAAAGGTGTTACGCACCTTCTGTAACTTTAGGCAGTTCTGGAGAATAAAAAGGTATGAAAGAAGCAGAGGAAAGTAAGCAAAGAATATTAGCTGGGTGGCAAAGTATACAGGTTTAATGTGTATTTAAAAAAACACTACACTGTAATTCATTTGAACTTCATGGTAACATAATGTTTCAAAAACAATTTAATATTCAATCATAAGGGGAGGTTACTAAAGGAATGGAAAGGTCAAAAACTCTTCTTAGTGTTCTGGCCAACTCAAATTATTTTTGGATAATGTAAGTCCTACATAAAAATATACATTCAGGAAGTGACCATAGACTTATTTTCCTTTTACTTCTCTGTTATTTCTTAATAGATTTATAAAAATACAGGATTTCTTGTTCTTAGGAGAAAAAAATCCAATAAATAGATCATTTATATTATTTGAGTCTTGCCCAGCTATTTTCACACAAAGAACAAATTCTTTACATGGTAACTATCTGACAATGGGTTAGTCACAAAAGATTCCAGTAGTATTAGAAATAATAAGGCTGAAGCAATTAAATGAGCACAATCAGTATTCGATGAGGTTAGATTTTAAGGACTCAAAAATCTTTTATTTAACTGAATAAAGAATAAATGCATAGTTTAAAAAACAACAGGAAAACTTAAATGACTTCCTCTCTTAACAAATCCCTATTTCAAAATCTTATGGGATGCCACAATTCCCCAGCATGAATCTTTTTGTATAATTTCTCCAAAGAAAAACAATTTGTACAATTTCATTTGGTGTTGATATATTAAGTGTATTAAGATTCATCTATCTTAATGATCAGTTAGCTCTAAAATGATTATGGAAAAAAAGTAGTGATGATTTTTAAAAGCTAACTCATGTTAGTTGCAATGAACAATCTTGGACCCAAAGAACAGATGATGAAACACTTAACCTTCTTTTCAGTAGATAGACAGGAGATTATGTGGGTAACATACACTGTCAGATATAATTTGTCAGTCCCTTTTGCTAAACTGTTCTTCCTTGTTAAAACAGAGGATTCAGTGAGGGGAAGTATATTTGGGAAATTACCACAGTGTAAAAAAACAAAACACCAATAATACTTAATAATATTTTTAAAAAATCAGTTATAAAGATCATCTAGTTACTACACTGTTGCAAAGAGTGGAGAATTTTCTTAAAGATGACCAAAAAGGAACTATAATTATTGCTTTATGTAAGTGGGCTATTCAGCCAACCTCTAGGTAAAGTGATTTTTACATAATGTGAATTTGCCCACATGGGGAAGAAGGAAGGGAGGAAGGATGATGTAGAGTACTGTGGATTAAAGGGGCTGGCACAGGGTTCAAGGACACATAAGGGCCAAGGACAAAGAAGCAAGAGCAGGAGGAGAAACATGCAGGGTTGAGGGCAGGATAGGAATATGTTGGGGCCTGACATGGACAGCTACAGGAGAAGATGGACAACATGCAGGGGCCAGGGACAAACCTGAGGTACCCAGGCACTGATGGATGACACATGGACACAGGACACATGGGTGGGTGGGCTGAACAGCGCAGAAGTCTCCTCTCTTGGCACCCTGAGGTCTCAAATCAATGGCCCCTGCCATGAAGTGGCAGCAGTCTCTTCAGTCTCTCAGTGTGTTGGCTCTGCTTTCACTTTGTTTTGGTCTTTTTTTGAGGGGGGTGGAGGGAGTAGAGTGGGAGGCCATGGAACACCAAGCCAGGCAGATTCCAGGCAGCAATGGAGACAGAGCACAGTACTGTACAGTAAAGTTAACAAAGGTGGGGTTTTTTTTTTGGAATTCGGATTTCTTTCAGAATTCTTTACATAAAGTTGAATTTGTGTAATGTGAATTTATATAAACTGTCTGTATGAGCTACTCAGGTATTAAAGGAGATGAAACATAATGATTTAAGAATAACAAGAATTATACTCAATCATATCAAGTATGTAGACATAGGGAGTTGAAAACTACACCCTAAACTCAACTAAAACAGAAATTTCTATTTAAGGCTGATGAATGAGTGGTTCTCAAAATATGTCCCTACAGTCCTCTAGGTATTCTTTAGGTTTGTCTCTTGTATTTAATATTTATGATGTCTTCATTTTGGTTTCTGCCATTATTTGATTATGATTTTAATAAGAATTGGAGACATTACAACGTCCTATTAAAATCAACAGCACTCTTCCCAATGGTTCTGTTAAGACTGTATTGTGGTTGGAAAGGTAAGGCAGGTGTTACAAGAACCGAAAACATCTGAGAATCTCTATTCTATGAAGTTTTCATCTAGTTACCCATTGAGTTTAACGAACAAACAAGAAACACATACTGTAATAAGACATTAAGTCCACACTGAAAAGTGAAATGTAAATTTTGGGTTTCTTTAAATGACACATTTTCCATTCCTATAGTATAAAGAGCTCCATTTAATGTTCAATGAGAAAAAAAATGGAAAGAGTTGATGCCTCAGGTTAAAACACTTTTTTTTATAACCAGTAAACTACATCCTAGAGAACTGCTAGCTTCTGCAATGAAGAAGAGATATATGGGACAGTGGAAGGCGCTCTGGACTTGAAATTAGAAGGGATGGAGAAATTTTAATCTGATACTAATTCACTGTGTGGCCTCAGGCAAATTACATAACTTTCCTGCACCTGTTTCTTCACATGTAAAATGAGGACTGGACCAAAGCTCATTTGAGGTATTCAAGATTTAAAATTAACTTTTTGGCCTATATTGGACCCCTAGGAAAGGTGACTCCAATTCATTTTCTCCCACTCTCACATGTAGGACCCCTTAAATTTTCCCTCAAAACTAAGGTATTATGTGCCATAAATCCATAGCTAGTTTCTACCTCACTAACAAGCAGCCAATAAATGGCCAAGTGAAGGTTTACTATATGTAAAGGAAAATTCATAGAGCTTATAGAGAAGGAATGGTGAAAAAGTAGAATTCAGAAGAAAGGGACAAAGTCCAGTGAATGTGAATGCAGTATGAAGTTACCAATTTCCACTTTTAACATAATTTGCAGTTGGGGTAGGGGGACAGGGTAAGAAATAGATTATTATTAAACTTTAGCTCTTTGTTCACCTCTATAATAACTTATTTCAACTACTTTCTTCAATAAAGATAAAAATCATAATTCAAACTTATATCCTCCTCAAGACTTATACTGTTTTCTCCCACTATTTCTTAATATAAAAGATTTTTAGATGTAAAATTTCCTTTGGTATATAAATGTTGAACATAGGAAATCTACTACCTAAATTAAAACAGTTTCTTAATTAATTTAAATAATTACAGCAAAAATACATATTTATAATACATTATTTTATGCATAACGTTAATTGGACTTTTACCTTCTAAAAGTTGTGAACTAACATTGACGAAATCAATTTTCTTTCGAAGATATCTCTGATTCAATTTCCAAATACAGGAAATAAATGCATTCTTTTCTGCAGTGCTGCTGGCAACCCACTTGTATATTTTTTCAAAATGTAAATCAAATTCAGGATTCTCCTGTAAATAAATACAAACGGAAAAAAAAAATTTGAGATCACTGACTTTTTCATTATTGCTATATGGACAATGGAAAAAATGTGCTGAAAAACAATACTTTAGGAAGTACTCTTATTAATTGCATTTTAAAATTAAAGAAGTGATTTGTTGATGTTAATAGCTTAGAAAAGACACTGAATTAAGACTACGATGAAAAAAATTGTCATTTAGAACATATGGGAAATGAAGAGTTCAATTTTAAGTTCAAAGTTGGGGGTTAACTACTGAGTAACTCAGGCTACCTTTTATACATCTGAAACCCACAAATTAATATAAAGGGCAGACTTCGGGAAAAGAAAAACCACTTCTTCAATCCCTATAATCAGGCCATCTCTTTTCCACAAAGTGCAAGATTACTGCTCCTCTGGTTATATAAAAGTTAATTTGGATTACCAAAACCTGTTTGTTGAGTGCTAGTTTCGTTTGAGGGCTAATGAAAATAATATTTGTTTATGGAGTTTTCCAGTTGATAAGGTACAAAGGTGTTTCTCTATTTGTCTGGATCTAGGCATTCATAGGATCACAGATTTGGAGTTGGGAAGGACTTTGGAGGTCAGTCCACTGACACCTTAGTCTTCTGGTGACTCTATTAAAGCATAGACACACTCCATGAGATGCAACTATGATACCCAGTCAGTAATCTGTCTTTAATATTTTTTCCACCAATAATGTGCTTGTTGAGAATTATGTGAAACAAGAACATATGAACACATACAGTGTTTTACATTTTAAAAAGTTCAAATATTTCTGAAAATGTTATTTAAGTTCTTGTGAAGTAGAAAGGTAGCAAATACAAAAGAAACCCTATTTAATACTTATGTTGGATAAAAAAGAATTCAATGGGCCTTTTCAAGACAAACATCATATCATGCTTTTAACATATATAACTATGATGCATCAGAGATAGGATCTGATTTCATACAAGGTTCACATAACAGCTATTTATAGAATAATAAAGAGAGATAAAGCTTAATAGATTAGTCACAAAAATTAAAAATCTGTACTTACCAATGAAAAGATACTCACGTTAGGGCTAGCAAAATGCAAGAATATTTGGCAAATGAAACAAAACTTTATGGGAAATGATAGCTTTACTGGGAATATTTCCCATAATGCCATAAAAAAAGAAGAGTGTTCCAGTTGCAATACTCAACAGATCAATGTGTCATATCAAATGGCTATTAGCGTATATAGAAACATTTTATATTTTATATACATACATACGGAATGCACAGGGTGTCTACATAAAAAGAAAAAAAAACCTTAAGTGTAGTAGCAGTGAGGTGTCAGCTGTAAGCAGGCATTTAAATAGTTATTTAGCAACGTGAGTGAATTGCAAAATGAGGTTACAAAGTACAAAACTACTGAAGAGAAAATAGTTTAGGAATTAATATGACCTTTTAATAAAAATAGGTTGTGTGTTTTTGAGAAGAACCTAAGTAGAAAGCCATAAAAACTGAAGCCTACTTTAGTTGCCTCAGATTCTTTTGAGATTTTAAAAAAACATATCAAATAATTTTGAAAAAGTCCCATTTCTATTCTCTTCCTAAACTCTCCTGAAAAGATCTTTGTGTTTTCCTGGGAAGCATGAAGATGAATGTCATTTTCCCAAGTTAAGAATTCATGTAACTGCAAAACATGTCCTTCTGAAACACGTGTCTTATTCTCTTCTTTTACCTTACTTGTCAGTTTGTAAACTTTTTTCAGAAGTGCTCGGTTCCTCAGAGGCATTTGCCATAAAAAAGGCCCTCTCTATTTGCATTATATTTCATCTGTTTTATAAATTATTTATTTTTCTGTAAATTTTTTCTTCAATATATATTTGTAGCAAGGAGTAAATTTACCTAAACCTTGATGTCACCCCATAAAAATATAAGTAGTTTATATTAAGAAGGACATGATTTTTTTTTTTAAATCTGGACCCATAATTAACTCCTAGTGTGGAAACTCCCTCCAGTGATGCAAACTGCCAAACTATCTGTAACTCCATCTCCATGAGTTGCACAGGATTCAAGATGTTAAGTAGCTGGCCCACAATCACACAGCTAATATGTTTCAGAGGTGGTACTTGATATCTGCTGGTAGAGTGGCCCACTTTCTATGTCATGCTTTCTCACTTTACCAGATGTTTGAGATGGGGAGCATGTATTATAGATGGCTAAGTACTGGCACTTTTTGTCTTGAATCTAAGTATTCAATTCAAAGGTCACCACAATGATATTTTTACTTTTGCAGTGTTTTGCTTTTTAAAAACTTGAGTCCAGAGCAGCTAGGTGGTGCAAATAGAGCACTGTATACCTGAGTTCAAATCCAGCCTCAGACACCTACTAGCTTTGTGACTATGGGCAAGTCACTCAAGCCCAACAGCTTGAGTCATAAATCTGTCACTTCTTAATGTTACTACAAGTAATAATATAAAAAGATTAATCTATCTTCCTTTTCTTTAGGGGGAAAAAAAGTCAAACAGTGACTTCAACTAAATCAATGTATTTAGCAGACATGATTGTAAACTACAGGTAGACAGAAACCATGTTTTAGTTAATATATGTATCATTCCCATTGCCTGACAGTGAGTTGCACAGTAGGCATTTAATAAATATTTGTCAAATTGAACTTCATTCAAATAATAACTGGATACTACTTTCTCATTAATTGTCATTTAGTCATCCTGGTGAGTTATATATGACTCTGAGTGCAAATATTATATACTACATAGTTATGTAATTCCACATTGTACCAAAACCCATGAAAAAAAATTCACACATTATATTAACAACGTAACATGGGAGGCGGGGCCAAGATGGCGGCTGGAAAGCAGGGACTAGCATGAGCTACCAGCCAAGTCCCTCCAAAAACCTATAAAAAATGGCTCTGAGCCAATTCTAGAACTGCAGAACTCACAAAATAGCACAGAGAAGCAGGGCTCTAGCCCAGGACAGCCTGGATGGTCTCTGGGTAAGGTCTATCTCACACAGAGCTGGGAGCTGAGGGGAGCCCAGCGTGGGTGGCGCAGACCAACCAGACCGGAAGTCGGGTAGAGCATGCCCTAGCGCCCTGAATCAGTGAGCTGCAGCAGTTACCAGACTTCTCAACCCACAAACACCAAGGACAACAGAGTAGGTTAGTGGGAAAAGCTGCTGGGGACTGGGATAGAGTTTGTGGTTGGGCCACCAACCCAGCGTGGGGCAGCGGAGGTGGGGCAGCTACAGAACTACAGCTGCAGTTGCTGTATCAGAGCAGGAGTGCAGAGCCTGCTGAAGATCTAAGTCCAGTCCAGGTTGGGGGTTCTTGGGCAAGGAGTGCTGGTGTGGCAGAGCTGGAGCATCCCTCCAGGCTTGGAACATAGAACTCTGTACTCTACAAGCAGTCATACCCCACTGAAAAACTC
>CM053623.1:365961138-365986671 GCA_028646595.1 Phalanger gymnotis
AATCATCATTTATGTAGGTAGCATCAAAGTTTACAATTCGTAGATCCTTTTTAAGATAAGCGTGATTCAACTTGTTTACGGTTCGGGCAAAGGCATATTTAGAAGCACAACTATAAGCTTCCAAACGGTAGACTTTCTTGAAATGCAGATCAAAAAATGGGTTATCCTAAAAGAGAGAGGGAGGAAAAGTCATTACTTTTGTCATAATCACTGACGTGAAAATCATATTTTCACAGATTCCCATTTCAGGGTCTGTCGTGTTTACTAGTCATTTAAAATATCAACATTAAGGATACTTTTAAAAGCCAGAAATAATCCTTCTAAACAAGTTCACTTCAAAATTAATGTTCCTATCTGATCCTTCTTTTCCTCTCTCCTCCCCTCCCCCCCCTTTACCAATGACCTGTAAAGTAAAATAATTCTGGTGGTACACATGTTTGTTCTTTTCACTCATAGTACAAATAAAACACTATCTGGGACTATGGATTTACCAAACCCAGTTGTCCTTCTCGGTGTACGTGGATTTATTTGAAAATAGGAAGGAATATAATAATATGAACTTCCCTAAAGAATCCAAGGAGGGTGAAAAGGAGGATTTTTTCTTCATCCTCTGAATGGTGCAGTACTTTTCCCATCCCAAACTCAGAAATGGAGCATCAAGCTTTCTACTCTTTCTATATTACATGCCACCAATCTACTGACTGTGAGGATACAAGACTAATCCTGGCATGAAAGGTAAGCCAATTCATTTGCCATTTGACATTATTGTTGGATCTAATCAAATCATTATTAATTTAGTATTGACAATCTTGTGAATAAGTGCTTATTTTAGAAGAAAAATAAGTCCCTTTTTTCCCTGTTGAAAAAAATAATTTATTCTTCAATGAATTTGCATTCCCATGACATTTTACACTAATTTCTCTTCCAATTCGTCGGCACCACTTTTTCATGTCTCAGCTATATCTAAATGACCAAATAGTTATGAAATGAACTTATGTGCACTTTATTCAGGCATAGCAATTCATCTACCTGTTGTGTTTTATTTTGTAGTTTTCATTCTTAATTCTTCAGATCAGGATGAAAACTTTTTTTTGGTAAAGAATAAATTATATCATCTCTACATTAGATCTGTAGTTGCTACACAATGCTTTTTTCTAAGTTAACACAAAACTCCTTTGACTGAATCTAGTGGATTTCATAAAGGTCTTAAGAAACACACTGAAGATATTTTAAGAAATATACACATTTGGTTAAGAAATATGTGCATGTGGTCTGGTCTAGACCCCATGGTATAGTGCCTTATATCATAATAATCCTATGAGAAGGTATAATAATGTTCCTGCAACAACTTTCCCTCTCCAAAAAAAAGGCCTAAAAGATAACCAATGGAAGGAACAAAACTCAAATAAGAACTCAAGTGTGTTGTAAAGGATATTATCAGAGAAATAAATGATGAGGAATATATATGGAACAATCATGTAGCATGAGGAAAGGACAACCAATGGACAAATTGTATTCTCCACTGGTATTTACACAAAGTCAAGAGAATATTAGGATGGCTACTAGTACATTGGGTGGATACTTTGTGCTGATTTTAAGGGAGGACATGGACAAGTGTTGTATGGAATGGGCAAGAATGGATTAGTTTTGATCTGAGTCATTGAATGAAATATCAATGAGATCATGGATCCATGGGAATACAAGAGCATAAATATGACCTTAACAATTTATCCAATTTTAAATTTAGGCATAATATAATTAGTTGAGCAAAGGATGATTGAAGATGTGCATTTGTAATTTCTTTTTCATGTAGAAAAAAAATCTAGGCTACCTCATGGTAGGTAAGAAACAAGTCAGTAAAGGTTGCTGAGCCCGCTAATATTGTACTGTCTTTCATCACAACAATGTTTGAAATAGCAGGTGGGTGGGGGAAGCTAAAATATATCCCTTTCTTAAGTAGGCATAACTGCATTTTAAAAGACAGTAAATTTCATTACAAAGAAATGCTTCCTTTCACCAAGCCATCAATATTTTTCCTACTTCTATGTACATACTAAACATTATCCCTCATCAACATAAAGGAAAATATTCCTCATGCTTCTGGGATGCTTAAAATTAATATACCACGTAATCTTTTAGTCCATCTGTTGAATCTTGGACATTTTAATTTCATAGAATTTTAAAGATGAAAAGGAACATAGAGAAGATTTCATTGAATTATCTCATAAAACAGAGGAGGCAGCAGATACCCACAGGAGCAAAGTATCCACATTAATATGATACAGCTAGTTAGTGACAGATCTAGGAGTAGAACTATGACCTCCTAATTTTCAGACCAGTGTCCTCCACTACACCATGATGTTTCATATTTGTGACAATTCACTTTTTAAGGGCCGGGCATTGTGGTTGCCTTTCCATAAATTTAGCTTTAATTCTGTTGCATTTCAGCTTTACCCTCTTTCTGGTTCTACACTCCTCCATTTAGAACTACATGATTCTTGTTGAAAACAATAATAAATGTGCTGATTTCTGAGAACTAAATTACAAGATCTGGGAGAAGACAAAATTCCTAGAACACCAGGTGTCATACATAAAGATCTGAGAGAACTGATTGTTAATAACCAATGATTTGGGGAGATCCAGAGTTCCCCCTTTTTCTCTAGTTCTTATTTCAGTCTCTTGAAGGACATTACTGAAGGTGTAATTTTTGAAGGAGTTTATTGGAGGAATTATTGAAGGAGATTAGATTAACTTTCTTAACAATCTTCTTCAGACCTCACCCATGCGGGGAAGCCATTGAACTCTCTTCAGGTTTGGGTGGGGATAAATTCTTTGAATAGATTACCCAAGGCTGGGGGTAACTTAGAAGTAAATGATATAATCAAGGTTCATTAGAATAGTCCTGGCCCCTCATTGTGATATTCATTCTCTCATTACTTGTTAACCAATTAGAGTTGATTACCACCCTCTGAAACACTCATCTTTCTAAAGGCATTTAAAGTGTGAGTTTGTGGCCATAATGGTCTTTGGCACTCAAGAGTGCCAATTAATAATGCTAGTATTATTAATATGATGACTAATTACCTAGAAATTATATCTCTTGAACTTTTTAAACACATCATAATACTGAGAATGGGAATGGAGATACAGTCCATATATCCTAGACTTCAGAAAAACATACCCAAAAATTTTCAGGGAAAATATAGGTATAAACTTTTGACTGGAGAATCTAAAATGGGATACAGTTTATGAAAGGAGGGAGACTATAAAAATGAAATTTTGATAATAGAAGAAAAGTGACCTTTCTCATCCACCGAGTGTTTGGAGGCTAGATGTGCTTCCCCAGAGAGTAAGCCTGTAGTAACTGGAATGTTCTCAGAGAGACTATCTTCTGCTACAAGTATCTTTTCCTCTAAGTGTTCAGAGAGTAGATGTGCTTCCCCAGAAAGCAAGCCTATAGTAAGTAGAATGTTCTCAGAGAGTGTGTCTCCACCCATAAGTATCTCATCCCCTGATGTGCTTCCCCAGAGAGTAAGCCTGTAGTAACTGGAATATTCTCAGAGAGAATATCTTCTGCCACAAGTATCTTTTCCTCTGAGTGTTCAAAGACTAGATGTGTTTTCACAGAGAGTAAGCCTGTAGTAGTAACCAGAATGTTCCCAGAAAGACTGTGTCCTGCCACCATTATCTTTTCCTCTGTGTACTATGCAATTGTATTGATTGTTTTTCCCTCCTTTTAAAGCTGCTTTTGAGTCTTGTATTTGAAGGTCACATTTTCTCTTCAGCGCTGATCTTTTCATCAGACATGCTTCATTTTTTTGGCTTTATTTGTTTTTGTGTCCCCAGAAGGCAAGCCTGTAGTAAGTGGAACGTTCTCAGAGAGTGTGTCTTCAGCCCCAGTTGTCTTGTCTGCTGAGTGTTGGGAGGCTAGAAATGCTAGATGCGTTTCCCCAGAGAGTAAGTTCGCAGAAAGACTATCTTCTGCCACAAGTATCTTTTCCTCTGAGTGTTCAGAGAGTAGATGTGCTTCCCGAAAAGGGACCTTTCTAACGAAGATAATGTGACTGTACAGGGAACTCTTTGATGATCTCCTATTTTTAAAGGACGTATAGAAGAGATGGAAATATGGGTATCGAACATAGATTGAATGTAAAGAATGGCACAAACCTCTAAGAATAGTGTCAGAATGTCAAAGATCTAGAATGACTTTAGGTTTGTGAATCATGATAATGCCAAAGAGAATTTTTTAAAATAACCCCACGTTTGGGCAAGAAAATGAAAAAGGAAGGAATTACCTGATAGATTAGGAGCAAATAATGTTAACAGATGATGGAAATAAAAGAAATTTTGAATTTTTTTGCTTCTATTGTTTTTTTTAAACAGGATAAATGATATTTAGCCTGGTAAAGATAGAGCAAATATGGTTAAAAGGTTTGACATCCTTGACAAGTGGATGGGAAAGTTGCTCCTTTAAATCACTCTAAGTATCTAAGCAAAAACTATTTACATCTTGGATTACTGAAAGAAGTTGAGGGAGTGATTAAACAGTGATTGTCAGTAAGTCTGAGGAATTGTGGAGAGAGATAAAGACTGTAGTTGGAGAAATGTATCCCAAATTTTAAAAAGAGAAAAGGGTATATTCTGAAACTACGAAACAGTAACTTTGACATCAGCCTCCTCTTGCAAACTTTAAAATGTATTATTGAGCATTTAGAAAAGAGAGATAGTATTACTTGGGGTCAGGATGGATTCATTACAGGACTATTAATGCCAAATTATCCAAATTTCTCCTTTCTTTAAAAACAGGATTATTACACTAGTAGAATAAAAGAATGCTGTAAAGTATATCTTTCTTTCAGTAAAGCATATGATCACTTATTTCATGATATCTTTGGGGTCAAAATAGAGAATTCTGCATTGGTCCCTAGGAGAAGGTGGAGGCCCATTAGAAAGAGGAGACAAATTCTTGACTGGTTCTGTGGTCTTTGTATTTTTAATAGTGTAAATAAAACTTGTTCTGTGTCGGATGCCTTATGAATCTAAAAGCTTAGATAGGGAACTTATAGACTCCCTTGGGGGTGGGGTGGGTGTAATGGTAATTAGGGTGGGACTTTGTTTTACTATTTTCTCTTTTGCAGCACTGAAGTAATCAAGTGCCTTTGATGAGTCTGGGCTTTGTTTTTTTTAGTTCACATAGGTTTGAGTCCCATGGTTGTGATGCCCTTTGACCCTGAACAGGGTATATAAACTCAGAGGTTGGCATTTTGTTTTTTGCTCTCACTCCCTGGAAGAGTATATCATGTGATTTGACCAGATGAGACTCTGAGTAGCCATTGGAGGTTCCCCCCCACCCCCGCTGCTACTGGAAAACCCAGATGTTGGTGCTTCTCTCTCTGGTAACTATGTAATTCTTTGGTCAGACAGCTAGAAGCCTTGTGTGTTGATAACTGTGTATTTGATTAAAGTTATGTTCTTAACCCCTTAAAGTTGCTTTTCTTAGAAAAGCAGATCAAAGAATCTGTGCTGGCAGTCCTTCTGTGCTGGTGTTATTGGTCTTACACCCTCACAGCAGTTGCTAGCCACTTTGTCGTTACAGGGTGCCACAGGCTGATGTTCCCAGGCATCCTTATGTAGAAGCAGATAAGCCAGACTGGTACAATTAATGAGTGAGCTGTTGAATGCCTTTTGGAAAGTGTCAGATACTAACATTCCCAGGTTCTGTTTGTATGGGAGCAGCCAAGCCAGGCAAAGGAGAAGTCCTCAAAGTTTAGAACCAGGCCCTTTCTATCAGGAAGGAGCCTCTGATAGAAGCATTATGTAATCAATTCTTGGCACTATATTCTATGTTGACAAACTGGGGAAAGTTTGAGAGGGCCACTAAGGTAGTTAAGAATCTAGAAACCATATCTTATGAGACTTATTGAAGAAACTGGAAGTAGATATTCTGGAAAAAGAAATGACTTAAAGGAAATATGATAGCCATCTACAGATGTGTGAAAGGTTATCATTTGGAAGAGATTGGATTTATTCTGTGTAGCTCCAGAGGGAAGCACTGATGGCTGGAAGGTATAGGGAAGCATATTTAAACTCAGACAGAGGAAGAACTTTCTGACAATTAGGATTTTTTTTAAAAGGAAGTGATTAGAAGTGTTCAAATAGAGGTTATATAATAATCTTCCAAGAATAGAACAGATATAGGAGTCCTGTATTGAATGGGAAGTTAGATTGCATGACCTCTAAGGTACCTTCCAATTCTATGATTCTATTAATTTCGTTGTGATCTCTGCTGAAGGGGAATGGAGGTATTGAGAGTTCGTGTGGTTGTGAGGGGTGGCAATGTGGACAACAATAAGGACTATGAGCTTAGAGCAGATAAGACTTTTGAGATTGACAGGGAGACTGGCTGGGGAAACCTAGACTAGTTATCATGCCCAATAGAAAAGGTTTAAATATTGATGCACAAAAAATAGAACAAAAATACCAACACTCTTTTCGCCAAAAGATCACTCATGAAATATAATATCTTAACAATTACTGAGTATCAGAAATATATGTGGATATAGAAGTTTAGGAGGATATTTTAATATTTATATTATAAAACAACACTTACAGTATCTGCTTCTTTTCCGTCAATCATCTCCAGATCATTCAAAGACCATTTTTTGGTTACTTCGTATTTTTCATCTAGACCTATTCTGTAGTGTTTCACGATAATTATTTTTACTTCTTCTCTTTTGGTTACTGCAAGATAAAAAAACTACTTAGTTTTCATAGTCTTTCACATGACAATGAAATAATTCATTATAATACTTTTCATTGATTGCACCCAAAGTGTTTTCTTCTCTGTACTTTAATGCTTTTGCTGCACTTCATATAGCAACATTATCATTTATTATAAGTAGGGAAACTGAAGAATCATTGAGCTGGAAAGGACCATAGAGATCATCTAGTCCAATCCCTTCATTTTCAGATGAGGAAACTGAGGCCCAAAGAAAAGTGACTTGTTCAAGTTCATTGGCAGCAGGTGTCGGAGTCAGATTTTGAATCTGTCTCTTAATTCAGTGAACTTTTTGGCATACCCCTCTAAATTGTAACTTTTTTTTTAGTCCAACCTGTTCTCATTGGTGTATCGATGTAAGAAACTTTTTCTGTCAATACAGACAATCACTTTTTATGCAGCTTACAGCCTCAGAGATTTGCCTCATGGCACCGGAAAGTTAAATGACTTATACAGGCCTGCACCAGCTAGTATGTGAGTTGGGACACAGATTTGGATCTTCTTAACTCTGAAGCCAGCTGTCAATCTCTCTCTCTCTCTCTCTCTCTCTCTCTCTCTCTCTCTCTCTCTCTCTCTCTCTCCCTCTCTCTCTCTCTCTCTCTCTCTCTCTCTCTCTCTCTCTCTCTCTCTCTCTCTCTCTCTCTCTCTCTCTCTCTCTCTCTCTCTCTCTCCCTCTCTCTCTCTCTCTCTCTCTCTCTCTCTCCCTCTCACCTCCCCCTCTCTCTCTCCCCCCACCAGTCTTCTTAAATGCACCATATTGTTTTTTAAATCTGGAAAGATATAACATTAAAGAATAAGAGAAACTTCAATTTCTAAGCCAATGTCACCCTGGATCTACCTTTACATGCTGAGATTATCCACAAGGTATTAACCAATGCTTACTTTTAATATGGTCACATTATCAAAAGAACTGAATTGAGGTAAACATTTGATGTGCATGTTATATTACTCTTGAAATAATAAGAATCTCAGGCATCATGCCCCTCCTATCTATTTATGTATGATTTCTCAAGATTAAAATAGAAAAGTATGAGGAACTATTAAATACCTAGGCAAAATAAATATTTTTAGTAACACATATAACTTGTGTCTTAAAGTCCATTTGCATGAGACTCTCCTTATTGGTGGAGATTGACTATTCAATGCTCCATGCCAGACTGAGGGGCAGAGTTGGTGAGAGCTTAGAGGAGCAATCCTGGTCTTCTGACTTTGAGAGATGAAAAAAGTTCCAGACTGTCTTCAGGTCCCTGAAGGGAAAGAAAGGCTCTGGGAAAAGCTGACATGTAGAGGAGGTGGCACCTTGACCATACCCAGGGATGTGCTCATAAATGTTTAACCACAGACTCTCCCTCAAAATACGAATACAACACATTTTAAATTTAATTGGCATCATTACCATTTTCTTGATCACTTCCTGAAGTCTAGAAATCAACAAAACAATAACTAAGTTCTGATTCTTAGTAGTTGCCAGTTCCTTAGATGTAAATACTCATGCTGAAAACTTATTCATCCTCTTTTTTGAGCTGATGTGACCTGGATCTAGCACCCCACTAATTCATGATGCCTGTGCTGTGCTGTAGGTGGACAGACCCTTCATCCCCAGTATGTATGAGAGAGAAAGAGGGGGGCGGGGAGAGACAGACAGAGAGACAGAGACAGAGACGGAGAGAAAGACTGGCCCAGTTTGGTAGTTTTAAATATGCTGCGTGTTCTGGTTATGCAAAGATTGGAAAGACACTGCTGCCACCCATGCTGGAGGGGAACACAGAATATCTTCTCCCAGAAGTAGGTCCCTTCTGTTTTCCACATGAGTGTCTCCATCTTTGGTGATCTGAGAATACACCAAAGCTGGGTTTCATATACACCCTTCAAATGGCTGTGGCATGATGGGTTCAGATATCTAAAGACTTTTTAAAAATCCATTAAGTATTACAAAATTGATATTATTTAGTTCCAGTTGAAATATTTAAGCATGCCCTTGAAATAAAATATAAGGCAACATTTCCTAAAGTTAAAATAACTCATTTATCATCACACATCAGTATTAAGCAGTGCTAAGAACGTAGTCCAAGCACTAGGTGGTGCAGTGGATAGAGCACTGGCCTTGGAATTAGGAAGACATCTTGATGAGTTTGAATCTGGGCTTAGACACTTACTATCTGTCTGACCTGGGCAAGTCACTTAACCTTAGCCCTTTTTACCTTAGTTCGTCTATAAAGTTAGCTGGAAAAGGAAATGGCAAAGCACTCCAGTATCTTTGCCAAGAAAACCCCAAATGGGGTCACAAAGAGTCAGACACAACTAAAGCAATTCAACCAAAAGAACAGAGCCCAGAATCCTAGCACCATCTTAGCACTATCAGTCAGTTAATCAATGTGTATTTATTAGCCACTCATTAGATGCCTTCTAACATGTTTAGAATTACAGGGTAAGCATAAAGAGAAAACAGTACAAGATAGTACTTCAACAAAGTGGGCTAATGGAATGTTACAGGTTGTTAAATGAAGAATTAAATTAAATTCAGAAGAAGGAGAGATCATTGGGGTTTGAAGTAGCTGGGGAAGATCTTTGAAGACAAGGGAGGAATTGAATTTTTTGTATAAGAAGAAAAGATGAAGGTAGGCATTCTGTGTTTGGGGAGACAGATTATGGAGGAACTTGAGAACCATTCTCGGTATTTTAAACTTCATGAGATAAGCAGTGAGAGCTTGGGTTCTTGAATGACATGATGAAATTCCCGATTTTCTCTATTCTCCTAAAGTCCTATTCTAATGATTCATTCTGACTAGGTGATCTTGAGTTCTCAAAGGCTATACCAATAAAATTCAAGCTCTGGCAAATTCTACCAAGCTAGGTCAAGTAATGGATTGTATCTGTTGTCTAAGGACCAGATTACTTAAATTCTTAGAGGTTCATCAGCAGGTTAGCCCTCAGGCCATAAATTCTTCAACCACTGAAGCTTCCTAAAAACTCTGCTATCAATTGAGCAGGTACAGAAAATGTTGACATTGCAGAGTTCTGAAGCAGTGGAATAGTGGAATGAAAGTCTTGTTTTAGAGAAAATAGTCTGACAATGGCATGCAGGACAAACTGTAAGGGAAAAAGGAGGTGACGTGGAAAAATGACCAGTTAGGAGACTTTTGAGAGTGATCTAGATGTGAAATGGTAAGTGCTTGTAAGCGCAATAGAAATTAAGAGAAAAACATGAAAAGACTTTTTAATGGAAGAGAAAAGGAATTAATGACAATTAGATATAGAAGAATAAGGACAGGTAGTAGATAGGACCACAAATTTTTTAGCCTGGGCAAATTCAAAAAGAGAGATGATATGGGGAGAAAGGCAATGAGTTCAGTTTTTAATATTCCTATGCCACAAAAATCCTAGCCAAATACCATGAAATATCCTTTAAGGATCAGAGGGTGAGAGGGTTATTAGAGGGGTATTGAAAACTGTAGTAGATGATCAAAAAGTCTTTTGTTTGAAATCTTCAAATGGTAATCGCTTTTGTCCAGCTACATTTTGATTTGCTCTATGTTATGCAACCAGGCCAATGATTCCAGTTTTCTCTATTGTGCTGACTGTGATTCAACTCATTTTCACTTTCGTGTGATCCACTTTGTCATCAAATATTCTTGTCATGCGGTCCACTACAGCTGTGACTAGCTTGAGGTTACTAAGGTTATACTCTCAGCCACTACTGGTTAAGTCCCTTGAGCCTTTCCTTCTGGCCTCTTATAAAGCCCATCGGCCCTAGGTTCCTACTGGCTAAAAGAAGACCATAGGCCAAAGGACAGAGTCTTGGACAATACCAAGAGTTAGAAACAAGGCAGAGGATGAGGTAATAGTAAAAAGCAAAAAAGAATCACCTATGAGTTAGGAGAACTAGAGAGGCTCAGTGCCATGGAAATGAAGATGAGAGAGTTTCAATAAGTCAGCCATATGAAATGACTTATAGGGCTCGAAGGGGATGAAAACTAAGAAAAAGTCTTTGGATTTTCCCAGCAGGAAATCGCTGGTCACTTACATGAAAGCCATTTTGATGCAGTATTGAGAGCAAAAGCTAGATTATAAGAGAAATGGAGGAGAGGAAGTGAAGATAGTAGTATAGATTTTAGTAGAAGGTACTCCAAAAGGCTGGAGTTAATGGAGACAAAAGGGTCAGATACAGGGCTTTGGATTCTTCTTCTTTTTGCATGTGAATGTATAAAGGTAGAAGAGAAGGAGTTTGTAGAGAAAAAAAAAACTAAAGACCTTAAAGACCAAGAGGATAAATGAAGGGGCCACATCTTGGAGCAGATGAGAAGGTATTGGGTTCAAAGTACAAAAGCGGTGTTAATTTTAGAAAGTAAATCAAATTTCTTCCTCTGAGATTAGCAGTGTTCAGTACACAGGCACTTAACAAATGACTGTTGATTTGACTTAAAAACCAAAAGTGATTAGAAGGCACAGCCGGTGATATTCTGAGATGAAAGTATGTAACAACTTTGGTTAGCCAATTAATTTAAGCATACTTACTATGATAATAAGATTTTGGATTTACTCCCAATGTGGATCAGTTAGTATTATATTTACAAAAACTGTATCACATGTAGAGTTAGGCATTTTGTAAATATTTTCACATTGGTCACAATGGGGATAAAGGAGAAAGGTATAGATGAAATTGTTTAGAAGCACTGAAAAATGTTCATGTTCAAAGCACATATGCAATTAACTTTGGGTAACCGTATACTCAAAGAATAGGATGTTGCTATTATAAATAATTATCTAGAAACAGTTTTTTATTCAAAACAGTGTAGTGCTTTAAGGTTTACAAATTATTTTATGTATGTTATCTCATTAGTTTTACCCTATAAAGAACAAAACCAAAATAAGGTTTCAATTAGTTTTTTAAAATAAGTAGAAAACTTCTTTTCTGAAATCCTAACATTTCTAAGGCAGTTCTTTCTATTTTTATTTTTCTGATCTCTTTGGATAACTGCATGCTCAGAAAACTAGTTTACTAGAACTTAGCACAGTGTTCTTAAGCACAAAAGTTACAGCTGACATTTATCTACTGTTTTAAGGTTTACAAATGCTCCACATACATTATCCCACTTGGTACTGTAGATATTATTGTCTACATTTTACAGATGAGGAAACTGAGATTTGATGATTAAATGACACTCATAATCACATAGCAGCTAGTAAGTACTGGAGGCAGAATTCGAACTTGGGTCTTTTCTAATTCCATTCACTATACTGTGCTACATCTATGTGTGTCTGAATAAATGCTTTAGTGCTTGACAGTACCACTGATGTCAAACTGAGAAGAAACTCAGTGTTAAGAGTTAAACACTTTGGGAAAATTCTGTGGCATAAAGGAAAAATAAATGCTTTAATTTGGCAAAAAAAAAGCCTCTTTGGAGCCTATGAGACTCTAAGAGTATTCCTAAGCCAAGAACCAGAGTCCACTTTGGCTGGAGGAGGCCCAACCTGTAATCTCCACGTATGCGTTCTGCTGCCAACAAAATTAAATTGCAATATGTGTATTAATGCAAGAGTGAAATGGAAATTTATCACATTATCTTAAAACAGAAATGTGTTTAGATAGATAAAACATCATAGGATTGGTTTTAGTAGCATCAGAAGTAGAATGGCATAATAACTATCAGTGAGTAAAAGGATATTCTCCCAGGGAATTATAGGATCAAGCTAGTTGAGATGCACTGTTTCGCTTTGCTTTTTCTTTCTTCTTTTTTTTTTTTTTAGCATTGTAGTCTTCATTTCATGCCCACCATTTATCTTCATTTTTAATTGTAATATACTTTCTACTTTAGGAATGACTATCCTTTAGCATACTGGATTGAAAGGAGTTAGGTCAGTTGAACAAAAGGGAGTTGATCATTTGGAGAGGAAGGTATCTCAGTGTGTGGCAAGCTGTATAGAAATGGTCCCATCATAGCGAATGTCTGATATTTAACGTTTAGTGGTCAGTGTGACATTGAACAGGAATCTTTTGTGTGAACTTGACCTAGATCAGACGAGTTTACATTTAGCATTTGGACTACTAATATTGTAATGGTTGCTGTGGTTACTTTGGTCACCAACCAACTAACCAAACCATCTGATACTTAAGTATGAGGCATTGGGGAAATTGATAAAAGGGTTGGGGGGTTATTGAAAATGTGATCACCGGGATTCTGCCAAGCAAAATATTTAAAATA
Organism: Phalanger gymnotis; assembly: GCA_028646595.1. Taxonomy (NCBI): domain Eukaryota; kingdom Metazoa; phylum Chordata; class Mammalia; order Diprotodontia; family Phalangeridae; genus Phalanger; species Phalanger gymnotis. The sequence continues at coordinate 365,974,120 of CM053623.1, forward strand.
TTTTTTTCTAGAAGGAAGAGCCCACCTTACATCTATGCTAGATTGGATCATCAGGATGGACGTACAGAGATCCTATATAGGATGAAAGAGGAGAAGGATGACTTTGTTGGGAACAGTAGCCCTAGGGGATTCAACTTGAACTTCCTGATGAGGTTTCTGAAAAGTGTGTTTTTTATATGCAGGGATCCAAAACTGAGAGCCCATGAGTTTATGACCTATCTCTTTTACTGGATTTGCTATTGTAATTCGCTCTAGTTTAGTCTTTCATATCCACTAAAGTTAGGATAAAATTGGGGATGGTAAAGTGGAAAAAATGTTTGATTTGGAATCAAGGGACATGGATTCATATTTGCTTTGCTATTTACTATCTATATGACCTTGGGCAAATCAATTAACTCTCTGGGCCTCAGGTTTTTTTAATCTGTAAAATGGGGTAGGGGAGCAACAGGACTTGAAGACCTCTGTGCTCTCTTCCAGCCCTAAATCTATGATCTTATTGACTCAGCTTAGATTTTAGAATTGGTAGTTCATCATTACCAGCAGTTCCTCAAGTACATCTCATATGCTCAAGATCTAAGTAAGTGTCTTGGACTTTGGGAGAAGGCACATTTGTAATTAATTCATTGATAATTGTCACAATGTAATCTATCAATTCTAAAATCTGCGATTACAAGAGTTAAGCAGAAAGTAGTGTATTAAAATGGAACCTTAGCCAAAATCAATGTTAATACCTGTAATTTTATGTGTCAAATATGTGTGTGTGTGTTTTATAAGGATGGATCTGTAATTTGACTGCTAGAGGGAACATCTAGGTAATGAAACTCCTTCTGCTGATGCAGCCAGTCACTTTCTCTGAAATTTATATTATTAGAGAGTTAGTTAGAGCATTGAGGTATTAAACAACTTGTCCAGGATGGTGAAGCCAGTATGAACCAGACAGAGGGCTTGAACCCAAGTCTTCCTTGTTTGGAGACTAACTATCTGCTATGCTGTGGAGAAACTCTAATATGAGCTATCCACCATTTCAAACTAAGACCCTAGTTTGACTCAGATATGCAAGTATAAAACATTTCATTTAAACTCTCCCACAGAGGCTTTTAACAATATCCCACAAATGCAATTTGGTCTAGTAAGTGTGCATGTGTGAGTGAATGAGTCCAAGCAGATACCTTTTGAAAGGGAAATAGGGTTGTGATGTGCAAAATCTAGTTAAATATTAAAAGTGTTTTATATGTTTAATTTTTCAAACTTTCCCTTATGAAAATGAAAGCTCTTCATGAGTGGAAAGTATAGTACTAAAGCTCAAGGTACTTGCCTCCTATGGCTAATGGTATTTTATTGCTATTTCATCTTTAATCTTCCTATTCTCTTGACCTTAATCTGGCTAAGAGGAACATAATTGCTGTTGTCAAGAGAAACTCTGTTTTTATGTATTTTCTTTTTGTCTGTGGAACTTCTGTGGGTTGTCAAAACTAGTCCCAATTTAAATATTAGCCTTGGGCTCCTCCTTTGTAGCCAAGAATAACCTAAATTCACATTTCTAAGTTTACTTAGACTCTTTTCAAATGTATTTAGTGGTCTCCTGTTATTCTTGTTGCTTGATACATAGGGACCACAGTATTAGAAATGATTTGACAAAATCATTTGTCACTCTAAGTCATGGTATTTTTGTTTGATATCTGTGTTCTGTATTCAAGACACAAAGAGGGAGAGATAGTAAATATGCACAGAACTGGCCTTTATTATCTTCAGCATCTTAGTGTGTATCACTAATTTTCAATTTAGAATATTTGGAAATATGAAATGTTTTTAAAAATGTTAATTTATTTCTAAAATAAAATAATCTATTTAAATGGTTTAAAAAATTGCTCCAACATATTATTAAAAAAGTGTTTTCCTCACTTTTCTGTACCTTGGCTTCCTCATCACTTAAAAAGGGGAATTGGACTACAGCATGGTCTCTAAGGTCCCTTCCAGTCCAACAAAAGCTGCACAGTTTTATGTGTGTGTGTTTTATAAGAATACGGACTGGATCTGTGATTTGATTGGTAGAGGGACCCTGCTAGGTAAGGAGTTATTCTATACTAAGCTATGCTGTACAGTGTTATGCTATATATTACGACTATAATACTTCTCACTCTCTCTATTTTCTATCCCCCTTTGGATTGTATTTTATTAAGCTTTATTTATTTTTGTATGTCAAAAATTTTAACAGTAAAAATAGAAACTCCTTGAGGACCTCAACTATTTCATTTTTTTTGTCTTGGTATTCCCAGCACAGCACCCATTATGATGTTTTGTATATAGTACATATAGAGAACAGACATATGATTTCATTGGCATAAGGAACTCTTACATGAGCAAACTTCCTTTTTCAATGCACTTGGCACCTTTTCTGTCATTAGAAAATTGCCTAGAATATTGACAGGTTAAGTGACTTGCTGAGAGTCACAAAATCAGTGGCACTTGAACCCAGGTTTCCTCTTTCATTTCAAGGCTTTTGGGTCATGTTGCATCTCAAATGTTGAATTAAATTGAATGACTCCATTTCATATCTTCAGAGATTATTTTTTTAAACTGGCATTTCAGATCACTGCTTTAGTGATTATCCTCAGGATAGTGTTCTGTACACAAGAGATTTGAGGCACCTGGCCTTTCCACAAAAGAGGAAACTTTTCATTGTCAGTGCTAGCAAAGTACTTAGTAGAAAGTAATCTCAGGGATACAGAGAGTGAATTCTGAGGAGAAACCACGAGCTGAGAGTGTATGTAGTCTGCATGTAGTTAGAAAGAGGTTGCTGTTTCCTAATGTATTTCTTTTCTCCTGGGAATCCCAATAAATTGCAGAAAGGAAGGATGAGAAATACGTGGAAGAAGTATAGGAAGTATGGGGAATGTCAGGGCATACCTGGCTTAGACACTTATCTGGTAAAATTTCAATGTTGTTGTTGGTGTTGGTGTTGGTGTTGGCGTTGGTATTGAGTCATATCTGACTCTTTGTGACCTTGTCTGGGGTTTTCTTGGCAAAGATACTAGAGTGATTTGCCATTTCTTTCTCCAGTGGATTAAGGCAAATAGAGGTTAAGTGATTTGCCCAGGATCACACAGCTACTAAGTATATGAGGCTAGATTTGAACTCAGGTCTTCCTGACTCCAGGCCCAGATTGCTATCCACTGAACCACCTAGCTGCAGTATTTATAAGTTTCAACATTTATAATTAAACTAGATTCTTATCTACTGGCTGGGGACACAAGATGTATTGCTGACTAACATCATACAGATAAGCAAGTTTATATACACATATATATGTATATCTATCTGACTAAAATTGTTCCTAAATTATTTGTTTTTAGGAATGCACAAATTACAAAAAGTAAGCAAATTTCAGAGAAGGAAAAGATAGCAGCTTGTTAAGGGAAAAAGGTACATTCCTTTTGAGGTCCTTGAAACTGAAACAAACAAATGAGTTGATGGATTTTGAAAATCTCAAGAGTTTTATAGCTACAGAGATTGGGAACTGTATGGAACAAGAGAGTATCATATGGAAACATATGATGACATTCTATTTGAAATTAACTTCCCTTCAAAGTGTAAAAGAATTTATTTTACAACTTATGTAATTGTATAGGTTTATATTAAAGGAAATTCACCAATGTACAGTACACTAAATGAGAACTGACCTGGTACAATGGATACAGAGCTCGGCTCCCTGTCTTACCTCAGACGTACACTGGCTATTTGACCTTGGGCGACTTACTAAATTTCTCATGGCCAACAGGCAGTTCTCTGTAAGAGGCAGATCAGATACCTAACTGCACTGCTAGGGGGAGTTTCTTCCCAAAGTGTTCCCTACGCCAATGAAATCACAGATCTAGTCCAAAAGATAAACTGCACTAAATGTAATTATTTCAATCATACAACACATTTCCCTTATTCTAATTATTGTCTTGTTGAACTTTAATTACAGATATGCTGTGTTATAGCATATTAAAACTGGAAAGAAACGGTTTCATTTTCTAGATGAGGAAAACTGAGGCCTAAAGAGGTTAAGTGAGTTTCACAAGCTGATATAGCCAGTTGGTGGCGGATACAGTACTAGACCTAGAGTTAGGAAGACCAGAGTTCAAATTCTGCCTTAGAAACATACTAGCTATTGGCTCTAGGGAAGTAATTTAACCTCTTTCTGCTTGGTTTCCTCACCTGTGAAATGGGGATGATGATAGTAGCACAGGGTTGCTGTGAAGTTCAAATGAGATAACATATGTAAATGTTATGTGAACCTTAAAGTACTATAGAAATGCTTGCCATATGAATACTGAGCTCCTCATTCCTAGGTCACTGCTTCCCCACTCCCCACCTTCTTACATTTCTGAAAAAAAATGTTCTCAAATTGAGAGTTGTGGTAAAGTTTGAAGAGAATTCAGCAGGACTAGGGAACTGGGCTTGGATCCATTCTGTATCTAAAATCAGGAAAGCTTTCGTCTCCCTCTAGGCACCTCTTTCCCACTGAAAATCCCATTACCATCATCTCTCTAGCCCATCCCTATCTGTTATCATTTGACTCTCTGCCTTGTCTGTTCCTCTGTGTCCTCAACTCCCATCCCCTCTTCCTCACATCTTAGATAGATAGACCAAGGTGAGAGCCCAATCATTTCTGAAGGGAGGCCGACACCAGCTCATGCTGATTCCTCTCCTATAATATAAATATATGCTACATCACTTAGCATATATTTAGTTGTAGCTTTTTTTCCCCTTTACTACAGTTCATTTGGGGTGGCGGTGAAATACAGTATTACTTCATGGCAGCCTTTGTAGTATTAATTAATGTCGTGTCCTTGAACAAGCTACTTTCATCTGTAAAATGGGAAAAAGAATATACTCATTACCTACATCATAGGATTAGGGTGAGGCTCAAGTCAAATCAACGTGTATCTATTAAGTCCATGCTAAGTACCAGGTACTCTGCTAAGCACTGAAGATATATAAAAAGAAGTAAAAATTGTACCTGACCTCGCAGTCTAATGGGGGGAGACAACATGCAAACAAACTATGTATAAAGAAACTATATACAAGATAAATAGGAGATAACCCACAGAGGAAAGGCACTAGTACTACAAAGGAGCCAGAAAAGCTTCCATAGGATTGTATTCTGGCTAGGGTTTTAATAGAATTATTTCAAGTGTGTTAGTTTTGTTTCTTCAGCTAGTTCCTAAATTCCTTGATTGCAGAGACCGAGTCCCACTCCTTTTTAATCTCTTTTCATAGTGCCTAGCACAGTTGTGAACATACCATGGAAGCCAAAAGTTTCACCGTAGTTTGAATCCATTCAACTAAATGTTGAGCTGAATTGAACAGCTTGATGACTTGGAAATCAGAAAATACATTTTTTCCCTTACATTTTAAGTGAGATTTGGGAGTAGAAAAGAGGGAAAAGGAGTCCTTTTGAGTTACTAGAGCCATCATGGGACTTGTGAGATGAAAAAGAATTTGAGAACTAACTCTAAATGTTCTATTACCCAAGACAGGGAACGGGGCTGGGTCTGCAATTTCATTGGTACAGAGAACTCTCAGATGAATAATGCCCTCTGACAATGTAGGTCAATACCTCCTCTTCAACTCACAGTCTTAGAGATTTTTCCAGAACACTGAGAATTATGGGCCCTGGGTCCCATAGCTAGTGTGAGATAGAGCCTGAACTCACCTCTTGTTAGGGCTCTAGACCAATTCTCTATCCACTATGCCACACTGCCTGTCACTTGACCTAAGAATAGGTAATCCCATTCTAGGAAATGAAGGAATGTTAACTCCATCAGCTAGCATTTCATTATAAAACATATTTGGCTAATTGGATGTATGAGTTCTTATGATTCTTCCCTTACATTATGAAAATATATTAGTGTGCGGTGCTATATAATGAGAGGGCCATTACCATTGTACAATCCTCTCTGTTTACCCCTCTGGGCTTCAGTTTTATTATCCATAAAATGAGGAGTAATATACACTATCTACTTTGAAGAGCCATGGATACAATGAACCATTTAAAACACTTTCTATAAAGCTCTATAGAAATGGATACTATTGTTATTATGACTCAGTTTCAATAATGGAGTGCTAAGTATCTCTCTGTCTTAAGATTTCACAGTAGTGGTTTGTGTATGACAGTTGAACTAAGGTTCAATGCAACTGATTATTTTATTAGGTTCCCACAACTTGCACTCATATCTCAAAAATCGTTAGTAAATGCTCTTTTATTGTTTACTGTGAAACTAATAAACAGTCCTTAGTACCTTCCTTGGAAATATATGATTCTTTTTCAGTCATTCTGTAGGGTTATCATTGCCGTCCAAGGATAACTGCTTCCCAGTAGCAATGAACAGCTGTCCAGAGCAATGGCTCATCCAGAAGGTGGGGAAGGGCTAAATGCACATACCCTAGCTTAAATACCTTCCTGGGAGGGACAGTTTATTCATCAAGACAAATTGTAGGAACTCTTTGCTCTGACTCCTTTCCTTATTCTAACTGGGACCTCGATTTTGTTGTCTTCACTTACTCTAGAATTTTGATTCTGTCTACTTGTTGGATCCCCTTGACTCATTATTGCTAACTGCATCATTTTAGAACACAGACAGTCCTCTTCTTGCTTTTGGCCCTTTCCCTGTACCCTATATTGGATAATCTGATAATCAATTTCTTTCTACTCCCAAGACCCACCTTTGTCTCTAACTAACTCAGTTTGCCTGGTTCTGGACCTCATAAAAGCATGGCCCAGGAGGCCTCAGGTAATGCCACAGATATTTCCCAGCTACATCATGCTGATATTTGGGGGTAGGAGAAGCAGAGACAGAGAGAAGGGGAGTCCACTGTAAGAGTATTTGAAAACTCTTGACACTTGTAGATGTTCTTCTGGTCAGGCACAAACCATAAGCTGGCCTTTGAGAAGATCGTTGATGACTTAAGGAAGGGCCAGAGGAAAATCAGTTTCCTACATTATTTTCTTTCCTCCTACTCCCTTGAAAAGTTAGAGAACTTTTGCTGTATATGTAAATCAGTAATGACTAAGATTTATATCTACATTCAAAAGACATGTTGCAGGTTAAGCAAGCCATAATTAAGTAGGTAGAAATCTGGTTGCCAGACTAGTTGGTATAGCTCTTTAGAATTTTAATTGCTGCTCCTATTTGCAAATATCATAAATATGCAGTTTGGGATATAAAATCTATATACAATACTGATTGAATATCAGTTTTTTTTGTCAATGGGTTTTGAACTTTGGTGCCTGGTGTATTGCATAGACATATATATAGATATCTATATCTATATATATATATTGTATTAACAGATGTAATATTATTAAGTAGGGGCTCTCTTCTTCCAACATATAGTTTTCTTCATTTTCAAGTTCATTTTCTGTCCAGGCCATTAGATTGTAAGCTTTTCATTACACTGTGAGCTCCTTGAGAGCAGGGACTGTCTTTTGTTTTTGTATCTCCAGTGCTTAGCACAGTGCCTGGCACATAGTAGGTGTTTAATAAATACTCACTGACTGAATATGTATAAGGTAGAAATATTAGAGAAACAAAGCCCAGGATGAACTAAGTGACTCTCGGCTGGAAGGCAATTTGCCTTCTTTTTATTATTTACCAATTTTATTAATTTGCCTTTTTTTATAATCATATTATCTTCTTATTGTTAAAATCCCTAAAGCAGTTTATATGCAATTACAAACCATCCTATATTGAAGAGAAAGTTTAATTGTCACTACTTCTCCATCTTTACAACCTACTTAACATCAACGAAGTACCACAACAGAGAGCTTTAAGAGAAGAGAGTTGTTTTTTTAAAGTGTTGGCTTTTTTCAAAAAAATAACGAGAGGTAACATGTCAGTGGATACAAGTGAGTCACTCTTGAGGTCCTGCAGATCTGGGTTCTGCCTCTGACACTTACTGGCTCTGTGACCCTGGGCAAGTCACTTAAGCTCTAATGCTCCAGGAACCTCTCTACTAACACTCTAGGTGTAGAGAAATCGAGGTCTTACTCAGGTAAAAAGTTTCCACACCTGGCAGTTCTCCCAATGAAATCACAGTTTCAATCTCTATTCTTGAAAAAATAATACAAAAATTAGTTCCCAATTGAAAATTAAGGACCTATTTCTTGTTCCTTATGCAAAAGAAGCAATCCACTTCCCTAAATGGGTAGTAATTGAACAAAATAGCCCAGCCCCTCCATTATTTTAAAACTATAAGGACAATTCTTTGCTTATAAAAAAAAATTCCTACGCTAATACAATGACCTGCAAAGAAAATGCACAGGATAGCCCCTTGGATACTAAGTAACCCAGTACATTTTTAGATCCATTTCTGAACAATTAGCTAAAAGGTTTTTCACAGCACAAGATTACACTGAGGTTTTTAGATTTTGCCATTCAGTAGAGCCTTAGTTCTGCTCATCAGCAAATCCAAGCACAGTAACTCTGTCAAGTACTAAGTCCACTTCCCTCTGCCACTCACTGTCTCATTGAATGTACACCAGAATGGAGCTTCATTAACACAAAGAACACAATCAGTAAATTACCTGATACACAGAGGTAGTACCTATCCTGGGCTGGGAACTCGATTTCGATAAATTCATAGAGATGCTGTGAGAGTGGTTTGAACAGTTTCTTCTCCAAGTCCTCTTTCACCAGAGATGACATTTCCACCAGTTCAACTAAGATTGAAGCCTTGGCTCAAGCTTGCTTTCTGTCTTTCTTTCTTTGGCTTTCTGGGTCCCTGATTTGGGGTGCCAGCTGGTCCGTTAGGATCGCCTACTTTTTGCTCCTCAAATTCCCACAGACCCTAGTCTCTCCTGGTATTTCAGCCAGAGTCAGGATCCAGGATTCGGAGCAATTTCCAACTTCTCAGAACCCTCACTTCAGCATCAGCCGCAACAGTGGTAGCCCTACCATCACACTTTAGCATCCAGCAAGCTTCCCTTGGCTGTTCATCTGTGGTTTGTTGATGGGGAAATATATTGATAAACATCGGCAGGTATAAATGTGGAGCTCCTTGGCTTTTCCAATCCTGAAGCTTCTCCCTCCCCTTTCATGTCAATATTCAGAGGAAGACCGCTTCTTCAGTTTGATTCCATTACACAGAGATGCTGTCTGGCTGTATTGATTGAAATCATCTTCCATTAAGAACTTTGCTATCACTGGCAAGATAAAAAGCAGCATTGCTTGCTCCCAACGCTCCCCACGAATAGGGCTTGCTCTTTCCTTTCCCTCTCCTGGAGTGCTGTCAAACACTTTCCTTTCCCCACAGGTTTGCACATAGATTTCCTCAGAGGAGAGGAACAGCCAATTCCTTATTCAAAATCACTTCTGAAATTAAAAAGAGGCTACCATATTAGTCTTCATGGTACTGTTTGAAAATCCAATGCAGTTCTTAAGTGGGTGAAATGATATTGTACAGGTGATGGTTGCAGACGATTCCTAATTTCCACAGAGGACAGAATGAGTATTCTGAGTGTTCAAAGTGTAGTAAGAAGGATTTAGGTTAAATAAATGAATATATAACAGGTATCTGATTTCATCTGTGTGGGGACTCCTTCTTCTAATACAGTTCACAATCTATCTATGATTTAGTAGATTAAGATGTAGGGAGCTGTTTAGCCTATATACCAGAAAGTATTTCCCGACTGTAATCTTTAGTCTTCCTATCTATGCCACCACCAGAAAAAAGCAGAACAAGCTCTTAGTAAAAGTCATATGGTAGTATAAAAAGAACCCTTTATTTGGAGTTAGAGGACCTGGGTTCAAATCCTTCCTCTGCTACTTGCTTTGTGCACAGATTAGTACGCAAAGTCTTGCTATGAGCAAGTTATTTGACTTCTCTGGGCCTTAGTTCCCTCATCTATAAAATGGGGGGGGGGGGTTAATCCCTAAAATCCTTTCCAACTCTGAGTCTCTGAATTCCTAAAGTCATGTTAGGCACACATATTCATCATTAGTTAATGTTAGTCAATATAATTGTTTCATAGCTATAGCATACGCAAATAAAGTGGACTTAGTTATAGCCAAACACACCAATCAGTTCTTCTAGGTCCATTTTTGTCTCTATAGACATGCCATTTGAAGTAGAAGGAAATAAAGGAAACACACATTTATTAAGTGTCTACTGTGTGCCAGGCACTGAGCACTTTATAAACATCTCATTTGACCCTCACAACAATCCTCTGAAGTAGGTGTTAATATTATCGTCACTTTACAGATGAAAAAACTTAGGCAGACAAAGGATAAGTGACTTGCCTACTACATAAGTAGTAAAGGAGAAAGATTTTCAACCTGACTCTAGGCCCAGCACTCTACACTGTGGTATAAAATACTAGCATGCCTTTTTGGAAGAAAGAACAGAGAAGCCCTCTACAGCATGATTATATAGTCAAACTTAGAGGCAGAGAAATTGAGCTGATGAGTTCTAGCTTTTTGACTGCATTTTTTCATGTTTTTACTGCCAATCAAGAAAGTTAAAAAATCACTGATCTTTGTCATCTATTTTCAGTTCCTTCTTAATATTTCTGCTGTTTTTTTCTGGTTCTACATGAGAGTAGACCAAGGTGAGGTTGAAACTGGGAGCCCTCTGCCAATATCCTGCCTGATCAGGGCAGGAAACTTTGTAGTGGTGAAGTCTAAATTTGTGAGGTGGTAAGAAGCAAAAGTGGGTTGTGCAGGCATAAAAATCAATTACTACGGTATCTAGCATTAAATCTTATGCAAATGGAAGTAGTGATGTCAGGGAGGGTATAGAGACTGAAGGGACAAGATGATTAGCTTGTCAATGCATGGGCAACAGAACTTAAAGGCAAATGGGAAAATACAGTTGAAAGACTAGATGGCTGAGAAACCAAGAAGAAAAACAGGTTTGAAGATGAGCAAAGAATTTGTGCACAATGTTTTATGCTCAATGGGATGTCTTGGTGGGTAGGAGCTTAACCCTGTAGTTTTGATTCTCCAGGTTAACTTCAGGAGTGGACAGTTCTTCACCACTGCCAGCATTTCTCACCTAGGAAAACATTTGTGTCAGAGTGGAGGTCTACTCTTAGGGAAAAAATTATGCGAAAATGCTACTAAATATCTTTTTCAATTTATTGATTTTTTGTTAGTTTACTTTAAAATAAGAATATCTTTAAAATAAGAATGTCCTAAAATATTGCCATTTTAAAGAATATAATAGACTCCAATTTAGCAAAACTTTTTATTTGACATAAGATATATTCAGGCAGCCTCTGAAAATGCTTCAGAATCTAGCACACATGTTACCTCCTCTTTGAAGCCTTCCATATAAGCAATCTCTCTTTTTTTCATATTCCCACAGTATTTTGTCAATATTCCTGTGATGCATTTATCAGATTCTATTCCATATTATGGCTATTTATGTTAACTATCTATTCTGCATTATAACTATTTATGTCAACTATCAACTCACCTACTCAGTTATAAGCTTCTTGTGTCTAACTTTTCTTCCTCTCTCCCCCAGTACTAAGCATAGTGCCTTATACATTATGAAAGTTCAATAAATGATGAAAATTGAATGAATACATTTAACTTGTGTCGAAAGCAATTCGTGTCTAATCAAGCAAAATGATTGCTATGTTAGTGACTTAGTTTGAAAGAGATTTTAAAAATCAATACCTTCCTTTGCATGGATGGAGATTCTATAAGGCAATATTTTCTCCCCAAATCAGAAAAATTTCTAGTTTCCTTTTCCAAGATTTCTTATACCTTACATTAAAATTTGGGGGTACAAATATTTTAGAATTAGGTTTTTAAATAAAATTTTGTGGATGGCTTTTGTTTTTACATAATAATTTCCAGGTATAACTTGCTCCTCTTTCTCTACCCAGTGAACTTTCCTTTGTAACAAAGAAAAACAAAATCAGTTAAGTAAGATAAACCAATTCAATAATCATACTAAAATACAGCTTTAATCATTTGTATAGAAATATATCCTATAAGTAAAACACGAGATTCTGTGATTAAAAATCCAAAAAAGGATATAATAGAATGATACATCCCTGAAGAAATGCATCCATTAATAGTTATAGTATATCAAGAAAGATATGATATAGATATTTTATAAGTTAATGAAAATATTTAGTCATAGTACATCTAATTAAAATTTTCAAAGAAGAATTTATCTTTTTTTTAAAAAAAGTAAAATATAGAACTGAGGAGAACTTTAAGGGTTATCAAATCATAGAATCATAGACAAATAACTTTATTTTTCAAATAAGGAAACTAAAGCTGAGAGAACTTAAGTGATTTCTTTAAGGCCATAAAGGTCTGAAGTAATAGAGCCAGAATTTAAACCCAGAATCTTGTTGACTCCAAATCCAATGTCCTTCTCACTGTACCAGGCTGTCTCTGGGAATATCTTCCTAGATGTTTCTTTCTTTCAAACAAACCTATTCACACTTACTTGGTGGGCTTGTTAAACATTGTGGATCACATTATTCATCCCCCCCTTCCCTTTTTTACAGTGTTCATTATAAGAAGATTAAGGTGCAAAGGGGCA
>CM053623.1:365986771-365996925 GCA_028646595.1 Phalanger gymnotis
TTCATTTCTGTATACCACTTACCTCACAGGTTTATTTGTTTTGTTTAAAAATAAAAAAATTATATATTTCAAAGACTTTGAAAAAAGGTTTTTGTTTCATTTTCTTGTTTAAAATTTTAAAAAGATAGAGTAGCCATTGTGTGTAAATTGGCCTTGGGGGAGGTTTTTGAAAAATAAATGATAACAATATAAACCTAAGGAAAAACATCTCTTTCCACCTTTGGGGGGTGGTGCACTCTGAATTGAGCCAAGCAGACAGGAAGGTGTACTTAAAAGGTATCCCTCTTATTATTATATATATTATCGCTCTTATTAAATTATCTCTGTTATTATTTCTGCCTCCAGTAATGAAATGTGTTACTAAAGTGAACCACCCTGTTAATATTGGTGATATAGCAATGGGTTCTGCCAAGCTTGGCACTTTTTTCTTTTTTTTTGGCACTTTTTTCTTGCTGTGTGCCAGGTTGAACAGTGCCAGTCTGATGTCATATTTCTTAACTTTATTTCGAAGAGCAGGAATGGACTCCCTATTTACTTATCCCAGGCAGTATCTGTTCCCATTTAGAACTATACTTACTTCCTCGGTGATTCTACTTTAGCGGTGTTATTTTTATTTTCTGAACTCATTCCAAGTGCCAAATAAATTTACTTGTGGGTCTTTCCTTGTGTTGTTTTTTTATCTGGCATCAGTGTACTTATTCCTGTTCTGCTTGCACCTTTTGGGCTTCTGTCCCAGGATTCAGAGGTGTTAGAATATGCAGATGCCAAAAGGAAATGAAGTGTGACTCCATTGTGGGCCCCCTTTCCTCAATGCCAGCCTGAGAGTCCCAGCTGAGAACTTGCTAAGAGGCCTGCTGTCTCACTCAGACTTTGGGCTATCACCAATACTGCAGAGAGTGTCATGATGAGGAGGTTTCAGTGGTTCATAGCCAGTGCCAGAGTCCTCATTAAGAAACTCTTCCTCTGACTCAGCCATATGGGGAACATTACATCTCCTGCCCGGAATATTCTAATGTTGTTTTAAAGACAATGGATTTATAGATACAGAACAGATTAAAAATAAATAAATAAATAAAAACATGCTCAAAGGATTTTTTTGAAGAAAAAAAATTGCTCACTAAAATCTGGGTAAGGTAGACATATTAAAAATCTACATCAAATATGAGAAATCTAAAATGATGTTTCTCTTCCATAATATCTTTCCTTTTTCAATAATAAGAAAAAAAGTTGAAAGTTAACTTTCTAATTCTATTGAAAAATATATTTGGCATTCATTAAATGTCTGGTTTCCTAGAGTACATAATTTAACTTTCTACAGGGGCTTCTTTTTCATATTAAAAAGTAATGAAATTTGAGAAGCAACACAGCATAGTCCTATTATCTTGTAGAGGTTAAAGAACTAGTCTCAGAGACAAGAAGATTTGAGTTCAGATCCTGTATCTGACACATATTAATTGTGCGATTCTGGCCAAGTGACTTCTTAGTGCTCTACATACCTCTCTAAGATGATAAGTTACAGAATAGGACTTAGTTATTATAAAGACTGTTCTTGATCCCAGAGAACAGGTGATGCAACTCAGCTTCCACCTTTTGGTGGAGAGTTGGGGGATAATGGATGTGGAATATTACATACAATGTCAGATGTACAGGTCATTGTTGTTGTTCAGTTATGTCTGACTCTTTGTGACCTTATATGGATGGGGTTTCCTTGGCAAAGACACTGGAGTGTTGTGCCATTTTCTTCTCCAGCTCATTTTACAAATGAGCAAACTGAGGCAAACAGGGTGAAGTGACTTGCTCTGGGTCACACAGGTAGTAAATGTCTGAGGCCAGATTTGAACTCAGGTCCTCCTGACTTCGAGCCCCACGCTTTATCCACTGTGCCACTTAGATGCTGTGTAGGTAGGGGTTTCACTTAATATTTTTCTTTGTTACAAGAAAGCACTCAATGGGGGAGGAAGTATATTTGGAAACGATGGTGTTATAAAAAGCACTGATGATAAAATGTATTTTTAAAAATAATAACATTATTCTTATGTTTCCTTTTGAGACTCCTAAACAGCACATAGCAATAATACAATATTTAAGTATATTCAAACAAAATTCATTTGATTTTTTTTATTTAAAAATATTCGATTGAAAGTAAATCGTATTTCTTGATCTTTCACTAGTGATCATCACTAAACTCTGCTTGTGCCTTTAATTAGTTTTTTGAAAGGCCTTATCACAAATTTGTAGACTGGAGTTCTCCTGAGCTCCCCCTCTTCCTATCCTGCCCACACATAAAAGTGCCAGAAAACTCCAATACTCTTCCTCATCCATTTCCCCCATTTCTACTACTATACTTTCCAAGTTTTATCAGAGTTTCAGCAGGTCTAAAATCTTCCTGTTATTCTAATAACTAACTAGCATATTGTATAAGAGTTGAGGAAGCCCTAACTTTCCATTTTTTGATGCTGATGGTCTCACTTCAGAGATAAGCAGTTTTTTTTTTTAAAAATCAAGTGCATTTTGTCATGATGAAAATATAGTTTTGGGGAAAAGTACCCCTCTAATCCCAAAGTGGGTTTACAGCAGAACTTCTAATTATCCAAGTGTTGTAATGAAAATCAACCACTTAGCCGTCCATTTATTCATTCAATAGCCATTAACTGAATGCTGACCATAATTATCAAACAAAATTAATTTTAATTTAATGTAGAAAATGAGTAGATGGCATGCCACACTTCTTAGGATGAAGGAAATATCGCAAAAAGCCCCAAAACTAACCAACCAAGTTTTATGATCTGAGGAGGTTGGCTTTCATTGAGCCAAAGCTCTGTATAGAAACTCAGAGAAAAACAGCAATAACTAACATCTGTTTAGTAATTTAATGTTTGTATTACTTTACATATTTTATCTCATTTGAGCCTCAGAGCCATTTTCAAGTGGGTACCTCAAGTATTATTAGAGGCAATGTGGTGCTGTCAAAAGGATTTAGGATTTAGAGGAAGGGGACCTAGCCTCAAATTCCATCTTTGCCATTTACTATTTATGGGACATTAAGCAAGTCACTTAACATCTGTGGGCTTCAGTTTCTTCATTTGTAAAATGAAGATGTTGGAATGGATGACTTCTCAGATCCTTCTAGGGCTAAATCTATGATTCCCATTTTATAGATGAAGAAATTAGGGTTCAGAGAATTTAAACTTCTTACTTGCAGTCATACAGCTAGTAATTGTTGGAAGTTTTGAACCTAGGTCTTCCTGACTCCGAGTCTATCACCTAACTTTTATGTTACACTGCCTCTAAGGAATTAGAATTAGATCTGGGAAAAATAGTATCGTTTCTGAAATCTTGGGAAGCTACATAAGTGAAGAAAACTGGTCTTTTGGCCACCTAATCAACTGTTCTATTCTTCATACCCCGTATTAATCTAAGGTAATTTCCATCTCTAAATCGATGACATCATAAATCTTATAACAACTAATTTTCACATCTCCCTCTTTGATGTTTTGATCAGAAAGTAGTCTCTCATTAATCCAGATTTTAATGAATGATAATTATTTATGCAATAATTGGGCAACAAGGTGGCTCGGTGGATAGAGTGCTAGACTAGCGATAGGAGGACTCCTCTTCTTGAATTTGAGTGTGACCTTAGACACTTACTAGCTGTGTGTCCCTGTGCAAGTCACTTAACCCTATCTGCCTCAGTTTCCTCAACTGTAAAATGAGTTGGAGAAGGAAATGGCAGACTACTCCAGTATGTTTGCCAAGAAAACCCCAAATGGGGTTAGAAAAAGTTGAACACAACTGAAAAACAGCAACAACACAATAATAATTGCCTTTGAGGGAAGTTCATTTTTTTTCTGCACTCATATAGTTTTTATGTTTTCCAATAACCCATCTTCTCTCCCTGAGAGCCAGTCTCCTATCTAGGTGCCATCTAGCATTTTCTCCACACAAAATAACGTTTATCACCCCTTTCTATGTTTGGTTCAATGATTGCTTTTTCCAGAAAGCTTCCTCTAAACTCAAGCCTATCTTTAGCTGTAGCCAACTCAAATCATGCCTTGATTTTTGGTCACTCTCAGAACTCCTCAAGTCAGTTTGAAATGTATTCATTGGCATTAATTTGCCTGTTCGTTGGTGAGTATTAAGTTATATTGTGGGCACATACACTCTGCTTTCTGTTTTTTTTTTATAAGTTCCTCTTTTCCACGTCCTATCCAAGACTAGTTTATTAAGGCTATACATGTTGTAGGTAGTCACACAAAGGCTTGCTAACTTTAGGACACCAGAAAATGAGAAACTTGTCCTGAGCTTTGTATTTTCAATTATATGACTGGATCACAGTTGGCACTTAATAAATGCTTACTGATTATTAAATAGTTTATTTTTCCCATAAAATTATTCCATTCTAGAGTATTATTTTTGTCCTTTGAAAGTTTTCTCTCTTTCTCTTTGCAAAATTTTAATCTGGTAGGTTTGAGCTTACTAATAGGGTTTCTAAGAACAAAAGAATTTGAAAACACCTTAAGATAAAGATAGTTATGCAGAGAGAAAACTTAAAAGTGCTTTCTTCCACCTATAATTTAAGCTGTAGCCAGCGATTTTGGATTATAAAGAAAAGACAGATCACTCCCCGAGACTGAGAATTCTAGTATCTCCCTTAGAGTAATATCTGATTATTATTATATTATTATTAATATTAATATTATTATTATTATCCCTACTTTTTGGATGGAGAAGCTGAGGCTCAGAAGATTTCAAGTGGCTTGCCCAAGGTTACACCACCAAGAGTTAGAGATGGCTTTGCTTCCCAGGCCACTCTTGACTCAAAGTCCTATACAGTTTGCATTATACAGGAGTGCTTCTCTACATATAATGTATAATACACGGCTCCCCACCACCACTGCCTCCCCAAGGATCTGAATTTTTGGTTGAGAAACAAGACATAGATGTAAATCTAGATATAGATAGATTGATAAAGATATAGCTAATTAGCTAGATGGAGATAGAGAGGTTGATATAGGAGGTAAACATAGATATAGATATTAGTAAATTAAAAGTTAAATAGCAGTATGTAAGTGCTAAGTGAGTGGTATCTTAGTAGTAGAACATATCTTATTTAGAATTCTAAGTTTTACAAATCTTGGGCACATTCTGGGAAAAGGCAATTCATCAGTGTTAAGAGGACATGCTTACGACAGACTCCCTTGACTCTTTTTTTTAAAAAAATATATTCCATTAGTATTGATGTTCAACTGATAACTAATGGAGCATCATTAGATTGACTTCATGTATAAATGCCTTATTCTGTGTTCTGGAGCACTGTCAATTATTTGGGATCGACCAGAAGAGTTCCTCATGTAATACAGCACATTCCTGACAGCCATCGATAGGAAATGCTGTCATAGAGTATGTCACCTGGAGGGAAATTCTTACCATCGCCATGGAAGATGGACATGGTAAAGATTTTGTAGCCCCACTCCCCAAACTATTGCAAATCCAGTGTACTTAATCTATTCAGAAAGGCAGGAAGGAAAGGAATGTTTTTGTAACTTTTAACAGCAGACTTCCAGGGATTTAGGGAGGAGTGCTGAATGAATAACTCAAACATTCTTTTTAACTGGAAATTCTTCGATTAAATAAACATAGCAAAAATATGTCTTCTATGATTTTGTTTCGAACAGAAAGTATTATTATTAGAAGTAATGATAATAGCTCACATTTATATAGCAATTTACAAAGTCTTTTCCTTGCAACAACTATGTGAAGTAGGTCATTCAAATTATTTCCATTTCACATATCAGGAAACTGAGGCTCAGAAAGATTTAAGGCAAGTCACTAAGCTTTTATTAAATGCTTACTAAATACCAGGAACTGTGCTTACTCAGGGGCACACAGCTAGTAAATGTCAGAGGGAGGATCCGGACTCAGTTCTGTCTGCCCACCTAGTGCTCTTTTCACAACACTTTGATGGAAAAAAAATAAGAAACAAAAATGATATCTTCAGCAATTTTATAAACTCAGTAAAAGGTGTGTGTGCATGGAGGGGGATATGGGATTATCACATAGCAGGTAGACAGCTGCAAAGAGCCTCACAAGTCATCTAGTCCCATCCCCTCATCCTGAAGATAAAGACTGTGTCCCAGAGAGGTAAAGTAATTAGCCAAAAACTCCCACAAGTAGTACATGAAAGAGTATTTTGAATCCAGATGTTTTTATTCAAAATTCAGACCTGATGACTCCATACATATATAGTAGAACTTTGTGAACGTGTAAGACAAGTTCTCAAAGAATCCAACATTTTACTATGTCTTTTAGGAGGATATTCAGAAAATGTAAATAAAAAAAGAGTACTTCTATATAATTTAATTTTCCCCCTTATCTCCCTGGTCCCCTTTATTCTTCTTATAGCTAAGAATAATAGCTAACATTTATATAGTGCCCACTATGTGCCAGGTGTTATACAAATATCTTATTTGATCCTCACAACCCTGGAAGGTATTACTGTCCCCATTTTACAGATGAGAATCCTGAGGAAAATAGAAGACAAGTGACTTGCCCAGAGTCGCACAGTAAGTGGCCTAGGTCAGATTTGAACCTAGGCCTTCCTGATTTCAGACCTGATTCTCTATCCATTGCACCTTCCAGTTGCCCAGTACCTAGCTGTGGTTGTTTACTTTGTATCTCTATCAAAGTGACTAGAGTAGAGAGAAGTGGTTGGTAAATTTTGATGCTCTCTAGCAAAATTCTCAATGAAGGAAAAAGCTGTGACTTTGTGACTAATGGTTAACTGTAAAGTAAACAACCATGGTTTGAATTATCTATGTTATCTCACTACCACATTACAGTGTGACACCAGAGACACATAGCTTAAATTCTAAAGTTTTAGTTTCTAGTTGTAAAAGTATTGTTTTGTTTTTGAATGTTTTACTGATGTCTCTTGTTTTTATAAACATTTGCTTCCTAATACCATGTATTCCCCCATAGAACTGTCCTATATAATAAATCTAATATTCCCTTTGGGATCACTTTCCAAACTTACGTTGGTACTGGTAAAGGGGGTGGCTGCTACTAATTTCAGGGTTCTAAGAGTAATTCTTCAAGTGGCTGTCCTCAAAACATTTGAGTACCCACTGAAGTGTTTCCTTTAGCAATCAGCCAGGAGACTCAGTTAGTTCTTTAGCAAAAGCATTTTGATCAAATATCATAGAGTAGGAGCTACAAAGCATTTTCTCCCTAAATCAGAGGCACACTTTCCCCTAAATCACATACAGTACTTGTGCGATGAGGGGGGAGGATTGGGAATGAATTTAAAATGCATTGTTAGTGAGACTCATGTGTAAGGGATAGATGTGCCCAAGCTACCTCACAGCTGTGGAATATCAGGGCCTCAATGTTTTTTCTCTCTGGAGTTCATTTTCTTTCTCACTAAGTTTACTGTAGGGCTTGTTATCATATAGGAAGCATGGTGGCAACTTTGATAGAAGTGGCAAGTTTGGAAAGGGGTGGGAGGAGTGGAATGAATTCCGTATTGGACATGTTGTTTGAAATGTCTGAGATAGCTGATCTGAAATGTCCACTAGGCACCTAGGCTGATGACAAGGGACTGAGGTTATATTGATCTATAAGTCATATGCCTAAAGATGATAATTAAATTCTTGAAAGCTGATGAGATCACCTAGAGAGAGAAAATAGAGAGAAGACACAAGATAAAACCCATCACCACACCTTTGTTTCTTCTCTAAATCACCTCTTTGTTTTTCCTTCTTACCAGAACAGATACTTGGGTTCTCTCTATCATTTTCTAATCCTAAAGTCATCAATAATTTTTCCCTGGAGACTAACACTATTAAATATTTTGAAACTATCCACAAACTGAAGGAAAATAGAACATGCATATGCATAAATACATATATACACACAATATTAATGGTTATATTATTATAGCCATGGTAAAAAGAAGTTCTACTGCAATATATTTGGATATGAATGAATTCTTTCGATATTTAATTTATTAAGAAAATGTTGTTGAATATACCTGCCATTTGTAAAGAAGGCCATATTTTCACTTAAGTATTGAGACAACTTTGCATTTTTGTCTCTCGAAGAAAAGTCTGCTTTCATCATTACTCTTTTCTAAAACAGCCATAGAGCTAAAGGAAGTTCCAATTTTGAAAGCTCATATCATGCCTGAAAGCATCTGAAAGCATTTTGAGTGTCTTAAAATTTAATATTAGACCAAATGAAATAATTTCTTAGCAAATGCTTTGGGAATGCTTTTGGGAAATGACAATAGAGTGAGTTTCATCAGAAGTAAAATGAGGATGTTGGATTCTAAGGTCCTGTCCAGTTCTAACACGGCCTTAATCTGTGAACCTAGAGAAAGATTTTCTTACACTGAGTTCCAAAGGAAAAACAAACCACAAAATACTGCATCTAAATTTGTTTAGAATGCTAGAAATGAATTAATAAAACCACATATGCCATAAATTGAATGTACAATTTCTAAGCATTTATTAAATATCATGTTTTTAAAATGTTTATAATCATAACTGACATCCATATACCTCTTAAGTTTACAAAGCATTTTACCCACAAATCTCATTTGAGCCTCACTACGACCCTGTGAAGTAGGTAATATAGGCACGTTATGCCCATTTTACAGATGAGGAAACTGAGCTTCAGAGTGCTTAAGTGACTTAACTATTGTCAGACAACTAGGGAGTGTCAGCATTAGGATTTGAACTTAGGGCTCTTGACTCTAAGTTCAGCGCCCTATCTGGGCTAACTCTTCTTCCATGCTAATTCTCATAAAGCATCATCTGTGTACTTTGGGTGGTGATGGTGGTAATTTATTGTCGTGTCAATAAATAAAATGTAAAGCAGCTGGAGGGAATAACATATCTACATACATATGTATATGTATATATGTATGTATGTGTATATTTGTGCGTGTGTGTACTGCACATGTTCTATATAATATAGTAATGTTTTAGCAGAATAGAAAGAAAACGTCTACTTTTTAAAAAGGAAAAGTAAAGCCAATGAAAAATTTGATTGAAATAAATTTAACTAATTTTAAAGATATTATGGACAAGGAGTTTTGCTGTGAGACTATCTACAAAAGCAGTTATTAGGTAGCTAGGTGACTCAGTGGTTAGAGTGCTAGGCCTGGTATCAAGAAAATTCGAGTTCAAATCTATCCTCAGATACTTACTAGCTGTGGGATCCTGGGCAAGTGACTTAACCTCTATTTGCCACAGATTCCTCAGCTGTAAAATGGGGAGTATAATAATAGCACCTACCTACCCGGAGTTTCTATGAGGATAAAATACTATTTGTATAATGCTTAGCCCGGTTCCTGGTGCTACAGAAATGCTAGTTATGTGTACTTCCCGATGTCCTTGCTCCCTCTCCAAAGTTTATAATGACTTTTGGAGGCTTATCAAAATTTCAAAGCAATATTCATGACCTGGGCATTAGCTGAAAGGAGCATGATGGGAAAAGAAAGGATAAATGAAAAGTGGGTGGTGTATAGCCTCAGAAAGACACAGGAGAACATCTGAACTGACTGGATATGAGAGTCGAGGGGGGCAGGTTGTGGTATGTCCCACAACAGCCTGTAATCTGGGACAGGGAAGAGGTGAATGCAATTCAGTGGTCCTGACCCAGGCAGGAGTTATGGCTAGCATTTTCAGTTGAAGAGAGCAAGTCAGCAATGTCTTTCTTTATAATTATTTATGGTAATCTTTGACATGAGAAGCTGGCTGTGTGTTAGACCCAAAGAGCTGAAGATGTGATGACTGATCTAAAGCACCCCATCCATCTTAAGCTAAAAGATAAATTAACACTTCCCAAAGGGAGAAGAGCAATGTCTGGGAAGATACAAAGGTGGGAGCTTCAGCAGATGACACTTGCTCCCCTCAGAGAAGTCTGCTTCTCTGCAGATGTATGGTGGGGTCAGGTAGCAAAAAAGTCTTTGCTTATGAAGGAGCTTTGGGGAGAGTCAGTAAAAATGTTCTAGCCTTTAAACAAGAAAATAGCTTCCCCAATCTCTTTTTCTTTCTTTTTTTATTATTATTATTTAATATATTTAGTTTTCAGCGTTGATTTTCACAGGAGTTTGAATTACAAATTTTCTCCCCATTTCTACCCTCCCCCCC
>CM053623.1:365997425-366014120 GCA_028646595.1 Phalanger gymnotis
CTTCTCATTTCTCTTCCCAATTTTTCTTCTACTTCTCTAACTTGCTTTTCCAAATCCTTTTTTGAGCTCTTCCATGGCCTGAGACTAGTTCATGTTTTTCTTGGAGGCTTTTGTTGTAGGCTCTTTGACTTTATTGACTTCTTCTGGCTGTATGTTTTGGTCTTCTTTGTCACCAAAGAAGGATTCCAGACTCTGAGACTGAATCTGGGTGCATTTTCGCTACCTGGCCATGTTCCCAGCCACCTCAGTGGACCCTTGAGTTTTTCAGCGGGGTATGACTTCTCGTAGACTAAAGAGTTCTATGTGCCAAGCCTGGGGGGATGCGCCAGCTCTGCCACACCAGCACTCCTCCTTGCCCAAGAACCCCCAACCTGGACTGGACTTAGATCTTCAGCAGGCTCTTCACTCCTGCTCTGATTCACCAATTAATTCCTCCCACCAGGTGGGCCTGGGGCCAGAAGCCATTGCAGCTGTAGTTCTGTAGCTGCCCCACCTCCACTGCCCCCTGGGTTGGTGGCCCAACCACAAACTCTATCCCAGTCCCCAGCAGCTTTTCCCACTAACCTACTCTGTTGTCCTTGGTGTTTGTGGGTTGAGAAGTCTGGTAACTGTCACAGCTCATTGATTCAGGGCGCTAGGGCACGCTCTGCCAGGCTCCTGATCTGGTTGGTCCGCACTGCCCACTGTGGTCTCTGCTCTGCTCAGCTCTGCTCCCCTCTGTTCCCAGCTCCCTGTGGGATAGACCTTACCCAGAGACCATCCAGGCTGTCCTGGGCTAGAGCCCTGCTTCCCTATGCTATTTTGTAGGTTCTGCAGTTCTAGAATTGGTTCAGAGCTATTTTTATAAGTTTTTGGAGGGACTTGGCGGGGAGCTCACGCTAGTCCCTGTTTTCCAGCCTCCATCTTGGCTCCCCCCACCCATCCCTTTTTCAACTCAAAGTGTGGGTTTTCTGGGGATTTGTCACCTTTCCCAGTCAGATGTGTTTAGAGGAGATTGTGGGCAGAAGTTCCTGAAAATGATTTCATTTCTTGGTTTCCCACTGTTATGTGTTAGCCAACAGGAATGATTTTACCATTGGATTTATGGTTTGTGCCTGGTGTGTGGATAGAGAATTCTTTGGTTTGATACACAGGCTGAATATTTTTTAGCTTCCACAATGAACCCAGGTAAGGTTGGATAATCCCCACGCACCCACCTCCACATGATGTATATACAAAGGTTTATTTAAAAAAAAGAATAGATTAAAGGTAATTTTTAAGGAGAGGGCACAAGCAGCTGGAGGAGGTTGGGAAAAGCTCCTTGTAGGTGGTGGCATTTGAATTAAGTCTTGAAGAAAACTAAGAGTTGCAAAAAGCAAAAGTGGAGAGGAAGTGTGTGGGGAGGAAGTGGGGGGGGGAAGTGTGTGGGGAGGAAGTGTGTGGGGAGGAAGTGTGTGCAAAGGCCCAGAGCAGGGGTGGGGTGTAGGGATATGGAGTGACCTCTGTGAGGAATAGAAAACAGAACACTGACTATAAAAGGGAGACTAAGGCTGTATAATAGGGCTGGAAAAAATGAGTGAGGTTATGAAAGACTTTAGATGTCAAATAGAGGAGTTTTTAATTTGATTCTAGAGGTAAGAGGGAGGCCTTGGAGTTTATTGAGTAGGGAGTGAAATGGTCAGACCCTTGTTTCAAATGAAAATCTTTTTGGTAGATGTATTGAGAAGAGTGATTTGAGGCAGAGACAAATTGGGAGGCGGTTGCAAGTTCAGTCCGGGCCATCTGAATTGAGAGAAGGGGAGAAATGTGGAAGAAGTAAAGAAATTACTTTAAAACTGGATATACACATAGATGTAATGAAGGAGAACAAGAAGTTCAAAATGATGCTACAGTTGTGAATCTAGGTAGCTGCTAGGGTGGTGGCGTTCTCGACAGATAGCCCTCATTCAGAGGCCGCGGGGACGGTGGAGGTGGGGGGAGGGGAGGGAAGATAAATTGCTCTCGACATGCCAGTTCAAAATGTCCAGTTGGCAATTGGTGGCAGGAGCTCAGGAGAAAGGCTAGATAAATACGGTAGGTCTGCGAGTCGTTTGCAAAGAGATGGTAATTGAACTAATGGGAACGGCCGAGGTCACCAAATGAAAGAATGTAAGGGAAGAAGGTCAGGAGTTCTGAGAAAGACATTGGTGGCGACATATGGAAGGTGATTAAGTCAAGGAAACAGAGATTGAGAATGACCCCAGCATATGCTAACTGCTCTGCGAAAAGCCACAGAACCAGTTTGAGCCAGTTAGTTTCTTATAATTTTTTTTTCTCTTGTAGCCATTTCTAAGACACGTTTCCATTCTTTTGCTAGTGGAATGTGACTCACTCTAAAGATGCAGGGACTTTCCATTCTTCGGTCTCCAATTGCTGAGACCTCCCATACCTTAAGTTCCTAATATATCCTCAAGTTTTTCCAGCGTTTAGGGCGCGTTTATATTTTTCCAAATATTATTTGTTGACGATTAGGAGATCCATAAACCACGCCCCCGACTTTCCCAAGCCAAGGTCCAGGATTCCCCCGACCTCCAGCAGGTGCCCGGAGCCAGCCCTACAGCTGGACAGTGAGCTCGCTGCGCGCTCCGCCACCAGCCAGCAGCCAGCAGCCGATGGCCCCAGGCGCTACTCGCTGCTTTACTGGGCTAGCGCTGGGGTCTCGCAGGGTGGGCTGTTCAAGGCTGGCTTCCTGCAGTTGCCTTCTTGAGCCCCTTCGGCCGGAGCGAGGAGCGGTGGTTACCTCAGAAACGCGCGCTCGGCGGGCTCCTGGCATTCTCACCGGCAGTTGGTGCCAGGGCTCTGCCGGCTCGCTGGTGAGAACTTGACCATGTCGTCCTTTTCTTCGCTCTTCTCGGCTCTGGAACCTGCGTGGTCCCCGCCATCGGACCTCTGGCTGCTCAGACAGGTTTCTTCAGACCCCAAACCCGGTGCTCTAGTTCACTTGTCCTCCCCCACTGGGGTCCTAGCGCATGCCCGAGGGGCTGCGGAGCGGTTCCGTAAGGTGGCCAGGATCCTAGCGCACGTCTGCGGTCTCACCCTGAGCTTGAAAAGGTAACAGCTCCGCGCTCCCGGTTACTAGCCCTAGGGCCTGCGAGAAGAGCTTTGTCTTCCACAGAACTATGGAGACCCGGGAGAGGCTGCACCTTTCCAATCATCTCAACTCTTTTGGACTGAGCCCCAGGGGCACGAGCGTAATAATGTCAGTGCCGCTTGCTGTCCCCAGGGCTGTTCTTCCACGTGCTAGGAAGGGGACAGGACAAAGGGTTGACAAATTGCCTTGCAGTTAGCCAGTTGGGTTTCGGTACCCCCCCCCCCCCCATTAGCAACTCTTCTCGGACAGAAAGCATACGCCTCTGGCCAATTTATCGTTGTCACTGGTCACTGATCCTTCTCACTCTCGCCAGCTGTGGAGCCTGGGCCTGGGCAATCACACACCCGGAGAAAAAGCCCCCTCTTTTTACCTCCCGTCCCTCATTCCCAATCTCCTTAAAACTGTTCTGACTTTTTGTTGTTGTTGTTATTTTAGCATGCCTAGAAATCTCTAAAATCAGACTGAAGAATACTGCACAATCCAAAAAACATAAGATTCTAACAGCTGTTTCCTATGTCCGTTGTAACTGGTAGAGGTTTACCTAATTGCCTCAGCAAAGAATCCAGTACCATGGAAAGAAATTCTTATTCCACGGTGGTCACAGAGCAAGGGTCAAGACAGAAAAAAATCCAGGGCCGCTTGATCTACAGGGGAAAGAAAAATCAAGTGAGGGCCAAAAGAAATAAAAAGCAACATTATTATTATTTCATCTAGACTTGTGATTTTATCAGTGAGGAAACTATCTGGAGTACCTGTAATTTATGAAGAGTTGTCTGAAATCATTGAGAGATTAAACAACTGGCCCTCTTCACACAGCTAGTATGTACAATGTTAGAAACAGGTCTCGTCACCAGGTATTTTCATCTCCAAGGCCACCCGTTTTTTTCAGACTAGGCCCCGCACAACTTTCCTAACTTAATTTAGTTTTCCTTTTTCCTGCCAAGCAAAATTTACAGGACCTATAAATAACAGTAATAGCTAGCATTTATGTGCCACTTTAATTGTTTGCAAAACACTTTATGATTATTATCTCTAGTTTACAGATGAGAAAACTGACATATAGAGTAATTACGTGACTTGCCCAGGGTCACATTGCTAGAAGTGTCTGAAGACAGATTTGAACTCAGAAAGACCATTCTACCACCTAGTTACCTTATAATAAGAATAATAATATAAAGTGAAAGTTTTATGGCACTTTAAGTTTTGCAAAGCACTTGGCATATATTATCATCTTTCACAACCCTGTCAGGTAGGCACTGCAGGTATTATTAACCCTATCTTATAGATGAGAAAAATGGGATTGAGGAGATGGATTAAGTGACTTGCCGTATTCTACACAGCTAGTAAGAGCCAGATGAAGACTTCATACATAGACTTCAGTTGACTCCAAGTCCAGGACTCTTTTTCACTATATCACAGAGGTGGGGGAAGAGAAAAGGAAAGAGGAAAGAAGTAGCCAACCAAACTGAACCCATGTATTCTCCACTCCAAGGCTATCCTATCCATTACTCCCTAGCTTCCTCTCTTTGGCCTTCAGAAAGCTTAAATATACTTGGGAACATTTTTCTCTTGGTCTTGTAAAAGAATGCACACATCTTCAAGGAGAAGGAATTCATCATGTACCACTAATATTACATTTATTTGTCATTCTAAACCTAGAATCCACGAAAAATTCAAATAAATATAAAAGAAACATAAAACTGATTATTTTCAGTTTTTAAAAATGTATATGTTAACTTTATTTTTTTGCTGTTTTTTGGAGGGGGGAAGGCAGGGCAATTGAGGTTAAGTGACTTTCCCAAGGTTACACAGCTAGTGTGTCGAGTGTCTAAGGCTGGATTTGAACTCAGGTCCTCCTGACTCCAGGGCCAGTGCTCTACTCACTGCACCACCTAGCTGCCCTGTATGTTAACTTTAACAAGAGTAACAAATATCCTGTTTACTTTTATGTCTCCACCTGAACTTCTTTGTATTTTTCTGTATCTTGTGGTCATTGGTATTATTATTATTTCAGCAGTTGTAGTCATAATGTGTGTATATTGTTGTTCTGATTTTGATGTCATCACTTTGCATCACTTCATTTAAGTTTTCCTATAATTCTTGGTATTTTTCATGTTTGTAATTTCTTATGGCACAATACTCTTATATTATGCTTCTTTTTTTAATTCCATGCTTTATAATTTGATATTTTTTTAGTTTTCAGCATTGATTTCCACAAGATTTTGAGTTACAAATTTTCTCCCCATTTCTATCCTCCCCCCGACTCCAAGATGGCATATATTCTGATTGCCCCATTCTCCAGTCAGCCCTCCCTTCTATCACTCCCCTCCCTTCCCCTTCCCCCCATCCCTTTTCCCTTTATTTTCTTGTAGGGTAAGATAGATTTCTGTGCCTCATTGCCTGTAGATCTTATTTCCCAGTTGCATGCAAAAACAACTTTTTTTTGAGGATCTGCTTTTAAAACTTTTGAGTTCCAAATTCTCTCCCGTCTTCCCTCCCCACCCACTCTCCCTAAGAAGACAAGCAAATCAACACAGGCCACACTTGTATCATTATGCAAAACACTCCCATAGATAGTCATGTTGTGAAAGACTAGCTATATTTCCCTCCCTCCTATCCTGTCCCCCTTTATTCAGTTTTCTTCCTTGACCCTGTCCCTTTTCAAGTTTTTGCTTGAGTAAGTGTTTACTTACTCAAGTGTTTACTTGAGTAAGTGTTTACTTTTGATTACTTCTTCTGCCATCTGCCCTCCTTTCTGTCATGCCCCCTTTCTTATCAAGTTTCCCCTATTTTCGTGTGGAGTAAGACACCCAATTGAGTGTGTATGTTATTCGCTCTTCAAGTCAGCAAGATTCACTCATTCCCCCTCACTTGCCCCCTCTTCTCTTCCAATGAACTGCTTTTTCTTGCCACTCTTATGTGAGATAATTTACCCCATTCTATCTCTCCCTTTCTCCCTCTCTCAATATATTCCTCTCTCATCCCTTAATATGGTTTTATTTTTTTTTTTTAGATATCATCCCTTCACATTCAACTCACCCTGTGCCCTATGTCTATGTATTTGTATATTCCCTTCGACTATCCTAATACTGAGAAAGGTCTCATGAATTACACACATCATCTTTCCATGTATGAATGTAAGCAAAACAGTTCCACTTTAGTAAGTCCCTTATGATTTCTCTTTCTCATTTACCTTTTCTTGCTTCTCTTGATTCTTGTGTTTGAAAGTCAAATTTTCTATTCAGCTCTGGTCTTTTCACTGAGAGAGCTTGAAAGTCCTCTGTTTTATTGAAAATCCATATTTTGCCTTGGAGCAATATACTCAGTTTTGCTGGGTAGAAGTCTGGTAACTGCCACAGCTCAGGGCCCTACTACCTGTTCTGCCTGGCTCCCAGTCTGGTTGGTCCTGGCATGGCCCATGCTTGGCTGTGCTCTGCTCCACTCCCAGCTCTGTGCGATAGACCCCTCCCAGCGACCATCCAGACTTTCCTGGGCTGGAACCCTGCTTCCCTCTGCTATTTTGTGGGTTCTGCAGCTCTAGAATTTGTTCAGAACCATTTTTTACAGGTGTTTGGAGGGACCTGGGGGAGAGCTTAATCAAGTCCCTGCTTTCCAGCCACCTTCTTGGCTCCACCCCACATTATGTTTCTATGGCACAAATTGGCCATTTCCTATTGGTTGTTTAAACTTTTTCACAATTACAAATGATGCTGCTAGAAATTTTATCCTTGTCATTAATGTCATTAAGATATAGTTCTACTTGTGAGCTCATTGGGTAGAAGGGTTTGAGCAGTTGTGTAGCTCTTATTTTTGATAATTGCTTTTTTAGAATTATTTGACATAATGCTAGTAGGTGACTCCCAAGTTTGCATATAGGCTGATACCTTTGTTGCTTTGTAAACAATTATAATCTTGCTTTTAGAAACTGCAAATTACCACAAAAGGTGATACTTTTACTATTCTCTAATTGACTACTCTTTAAATCCACTATGCAATTTCCCACTTGCAGCCAATCTCACTCTTTGTTCCATTAAATTTGGGCCAGGTTTGACCATCTAATGTATCTTTTCAAGATATCTATGTTTATACACCTGCATTTGCCTATCATATCTAGCTAGCCAGCTTTCTATATACCTATCATCTACCTTTCTGTCTGTCTCTATCTATCTACTACCTACCTACCAACGGACCATCAACCTCTATAAGTCATCCATGCAACTACACATTACTGTTTGGATCATAGACATTCTTTATCCACTTGGTTTTTCCTATGTGAATAAGTATGGGTGCTTTTGAGTCATTATTGTTTTCATTTATGAAACTTTGTAACATTTCAGGGTTTGAAGCAAATACTGAGTTTTATATTAACTTATGGCAGATATTGTCAAGCTCTTCATATAATTTTTTTGCTTCATCTTTTGCAGTGGATATTGGTACATAAATTGTTTCTTTATAGTGGTCCCTTGTCTGTGTTTATTATGAATACTGGAAGGTGAGGTGAGCAATTTTCCATGGGAAAAAAATGATTCTTATTGTGTAATGATATCAATCCCTTTATTCTCTTAAGAGAAACTGTGAGCCAATCTTCCATTTAGTTATAACTTCTTTATGTCTTCTGGCTTCATTTACAGTAATGGGTATAGTGAAATTCTTTACATACCTTATCAAGTCAGTTGTATAAAAATTTTGCATCGTGTGGGGAGGGATATATTGAGAGAGTTAGCTGATATTTACAACAAAAAATGTCAGTAAAATATTTTAAAACATAACCAATGTTTGTAGATGGTATAAAAATTGTGTCATCTTAGTATTCATTGTTACATTTATAGTTACTAATTTTACTTTTCTTCTTCAGATATATTGGAAACAGCCCGGCAGTGCGGTGGGTGTTCTTCCATTTGAAGATGCAAAATAGAATTAGAAATAGAATGTTATTAAACATCTTCACTGAAGTTAAAATAAACCTGGTTTGTATTTTTTCATGCTTGCATTGTAATTAAGGCTTATCTGATTTTCGGAGTAACAAAGTCTTTAACTTTTTTTGGCGGAGGGATTTTTTTTTAAATCACAGGACAGTTTAGTATAGTCATTTTTGTTGAAAATATTTTTATATTAGTTCCTTATATTTTGGATCATTTTGACATAATTATATCAGCATGTAACAGAATAAAATATAATTCAAACAATCAGAACTGAATCTGCCTAATATTAAATAGGATGAAAGTTCTTTCATTTTTTTGTATTTTTTTTAGTGAATGTGTTGACATCAGATGAAACTTCATATTGCTGTATTTTTGATGTAGTGCAATTTCATTTTTAACTTATTACCACAATTTGTTTCTGGGCCCAGTTTCTGGGCTCTACTACTCCACAGGGTATATCAGTGGTATCAAACTCAAACTAAAGCATATGTAAAGATTCTTATGGGCCACACATTGATTTAGAAGACCACAAATTAATGTTATCTATATGTAATTGTATTTTTGCTTATTTTGTTAAATACTTCTCAAATAAATTTTAATCTGGTTTGCTCTTGAGAATGTTATGGGCAGCATTTCTCATCTACAAATAGGGCTGCTGATAGAAGTCCCAATCTTGCTTCTTCCCTAATATTTGAAAGAGCACTATATCTTCCCTCCACCATTCACAGTCTCCTGGGCTGTATGTTTGATACCTCTGATGTAGATCACAGAACTGAATTGAACAGAAGTGAATTCTTCTTTAGCACATGTGGAGAATGCCTGAATAATACTATCAAATCACTTTAATCCAATTCAGATGTTGATTCATTTATTTCATTATGATCTAGTAAATTCCCAGTATCTATCAAGACAACCAGGTTTCATCTAGGGAAAAATAGGTATCTTAAGGTGTTTCCAAAAAAAAGTTTGCAAAGCAAAATAGAAGTAGTAATATGTAATCAGAGCAAAACTACTGTTCACGAGGACAAATTAGATACAGTTCATGCAGGCAAATAACTTACATTTTCTTCATATTGCAGATCAAAGATTCTGAAATACTTAAGAGTCTGTTATCTATTTGCCCACATCAAAGATGTACAGAAGATCTCAGACAGGTAAGAAAAACTTTTTTTGAAAAAATATGATTACAATATTATTAAGTCATACTTCTATTTTTCTAAAACAAATATAGCCTAACACTATATGTATCAATGATATATACAATGCCTAATGTTTATTTTGTTTATTTTTAAAGAGATACTTGAATGAAAATCAACTTATATGTCTATGAAAATATTTTTAGAAAATTTATGTCACTTATTAAAATAGTATCAAAGTCCTATTGTATGGATATGGAATTTTTTTCTCCCCAAGGGTTTAGGTATATTTTTTCTACCTTTATTTAAACTTTAATATGCTTAGATAAATTGGCTTTATATTTCTTATGTATTTTAATTCTATAAAAGCTACAATTTATTTTTATAATGAGATATAAAGTAAAAAGAGCATTGATTTTTAGACATTTTAGAGTAAAAAATATTTTAGAGTATACTATGAACAAAATGTTATATTACAAGTTGTCAACATTTTGGGGCACCAGACATCTTTGAAAGCCAATGCCTTCAACACATAACTATTTATGGCTTTGTCTTGAGTCCATCTTGGACCACATTTTTATCTTGGGGAATTGAACATTTGCTTCTAAATATTATGGTTAACTAAAATCCTTCTATAAATGCCAGATGGAGTTCTCTCTGTACAGAGAAAATTGTCATAGTTATAATGATTATATTTCTTGAAAAGTCTCTGTAGTTAAAACTCATATAAGTTGAAAATAGTTTTCCAAAAATATGTTAAAATTAAAGGCATACATTTTTCTAAGGAATAAATTTTATGCAAAACCTTTATGTATTGCCAAAAAACTAACAAACAGATCTGCATCCCTTTCTAAGTGTGTTTTAGGTTCTGCTATAGTTTTCTTGCAGGAGGTATGTTTAGCTATATGTATAGTGATATTATAAGAATGATGGATAAAGAGGAAGAGGGCACTCATCACAGAAAGCACTGGATAGAGAATAGTACAGGTTGACTGGATCAGAGATTGTATGGAGGCTAGATGAGATAAACTTGTGAAGGAAAGACAGGACCAGGTTATAGAGGGCCTTGAGTTTACCATAGGGCAAAGGAGTTTGAATTTGGTGAAAGTAGGAAGCCCTTGAAGATTTTGAGTAGAGGAGTGACATGACCAGATTTACACACAAGGACAATTTGGAGACTATTGATACTCTGTCTCTTCTCACTACAACAAAACTACAGCCTAGATCTGGGATCAGGCAAAACTTTTGTTGTTGGATTGGACCAACCAAGCCCAAGACCAGAGCCTTAGACACCCACAGAATCAGTCAACCACCTGAGCCTCAAGCATCAGCATCATAGTCTCATAGTTATAGGCAGTAGACTTCTAGAATCCAGTCAAAGGCTAATGTGATAGGATCATCATCCACTGGGATTTCCTCTATTGGCTAGACTAATTCTAAAAGTCAAGGAAGCTGTGTTATTATTTAATATTTTTAGTTTTCAACAATGATTTCCACAAGATTTTGAGTTACAGACTTTCTCCCCATTTCTACCCTCCCCCCACCCCAAGATGGCATATATTCTGATTGCCCCTTTTCCCAGTCTGCCCTCCCTTCTGTCACCCCACTCCCCACCATCCTCTTTCCCCTTACTTTCTTATAGGGCAAGATAGATTTCTATACTCCATTGCTTGTACATCTTATTTCCCAATTGCATGTAAAAACAACTTTTTTTTGAGCATTTGTTTTTAGAACGTTGAGTTCCAAATTCTCTCCCTTCTTCCCTCTCCACCCACCTTCCTTAGGAAGGAAAGCAATTCAACATAGGCCACACATGTATCATTATGCAAAACACTTCCATAATAATCATGTTATAAAAGACTAACCATATTTCCCTCCAACCTATACTATTCCCCATTATTCAATTTTCTCCCTTGATGCTGTCCCTTTTCAAAAGTGTTTGCTTCTGATTTCCTCCTCCCCTGATCTGTCCTCCATTCTATCATCCCCTTCTTATCCCCTTCCCCCCCTACTTTCCTGTAGGGAGGATACCAAATTGAATGTGTATGTTATTTGTTCCTTAAGTCAAATCCAATGAGAGCAAGATTCACTCATTCCCTTTCACCTGCTCCCTCTTCTCTTGCAATAGAACTGCTTTTTCTTGCTACTTTTATGTGAGATAATTTACCCCATTCTATCTCTCCCTTTCTCCTTCTCCCAATATATTTCTCTCTAACCCCTTAATTGTATTTATTTATTTTTAGATATCATCCCTTCATATTCAACTCATCCTGTGCCCTTTGTCTCTCTCTCTCTCTCTCTCTCTCTCTCTCTCTCTCTCTCTCTCTCTCTCTCTCTCTGTGTCTCTCTCTCTCTCTGTCTCTCTCTCTCTCTGTCTCTCTCCATATATATGCATATATATAGATATATACATACACATATACATATATATGTATATTCCCTTCAAGTACCTTAATACTGAGAAAGGTCTCATGAGTCACAAATATCATCTTTCCATGTAGGAAAGTAAACAAAATAGTTCAAATTCAGTGAGTCCTTTATGATTTCTCTTTCTTGTTTACCTTTTCATGCTTCTCTTGATTCTTGTATTTGAAAGTCAAATTTTCTATTTAGCTGTGGTCTTTTCATTGAAAAAGCTTGAAAGTCCTCTATTTTACTGAAAGTCCATATTTTGCCCTGGAGTATTATACTAAGTTTTGCTGGGTAGGTGATTCTTGGTTTTAATCCTAGCTCCTTCGACCTCCAGAATATATTCCAAGCCCTTCAATCCCTTAATGTAGAAGCTGCTAGATCTTGTGTTATCCTGATTGTGTTTCCACAATACTCAAATTGTTTCTTTCTGGCTGCTTGTAGTATTTTCTCCTTCATCTGGGAACTCTGGAATTTGGCAAAAAATGTTCCTAGGAGTCTTCTTTTTAGGATCTTTTTTCAACAGGCAATCGGTGGATTCTTTCAATTTCTATTTTACCTTCTGTCTCTAGAATATCAGGGCAGTTCTCCTAGATAATTTCTTGAAAGATGATATCTAGGGTCTTTTTTTGATCATGACTTTCAGGAAGTTCAATAATTTTTAAATTACCTCTCCTGGATCTGTTTTCCAGGTCACTAGTTTTTCCAATGAGATATTTTGTCTTCCATTTTTTTCATTCCTTTGGTTCTGTTTTATAATATCTTGATTTCTCATCAAGTCACTAGCTTCCACTTGCTCCAATCTAATTTTTAAGGTATTTTCTTCAGTGGTCTTTTGGACTTTCTTTTCCATTTGGCTAATTCTGCCTTTCAAGGCATTCTTCTCCTCGTTGGCTTTTTGGAGCTCTTTTGCCATTTGAATTAGTCTGTTTTTTCAAGGTGTTATTTTCTTCAGTGTTTTTTTTTGTGTGTATGTGTCTCCTTTAGTCAGTCATTGACTTGTTTTTCATGGTTTTCTCAGATCACTCTTGTTTTTCTTCCCCATTTTTCCTTTGCTTTTCTTACTTGCTTTTCCAAATCCTTTTTGAGCTCTTCCATGGCCTGAGACCAATTCATGTTTTTCTTGGAGGTTTTTGATGTAGGCTCTTTGACTTTGTTGACTTCTTCTGGCTGTATGTTTTGGTCTTCTTTGTCACCAAAAAAGATTCTATAGTCTGAGTCCTTTTGCACTACTTGTTCATGTTTCCACTTGACCCTTGAGCTTTTTGTCAGGGTATGACTGCCATCAGAGTGGAGAGTGTTTTGTCCTAAGCTTCAGTGGTCTTGCACTGCTGTTTTCAGAGCTACTTCTACCCAGCAAGCTCTGTCACACCAGTGTTCCTCCTCCCCCAAGAACTGCCAACCAGGACTGTGACCCAGATCCAAGCAGGGCAAAGCAAGAGAACCCTGTCTCTGCACCAGCAAAGCACTCCCTGCACTCCTGCTCTGATCTGCCCCTTAATTCCTCCCACCAGGTGGACCTGGGGCTGGAAGCAGCTGCAGCTGGAGCTCTGGAAGCAGCTGCTGGAGCTTCCTGCTGTTGCTGCCACACCACCTCTGCCACCCTTGGGCTGGGGCTTGACTTCGCAGTTCTCTCACCCAGATCCAGAAGTTTTCCCACTGACCTGCTAAGTTGTCTTTGGCGTTTGTGGGTTGAGAAGTCTGGTAAGTGTTGCAGCTTATTGACTCGTGGCCCTAAGGCCTACTCCACCTGATCTATTCCTGGCCTGGTCATTCCTGGTGTGGTCCATGCTGGGCTGCACTCTGCTCCCAGTACTGTGTGATAGACCCTTCCCAGCCCTCCTGGGCTGAAGACCTGCTTCCCTCTGTTATTTCATGGGTTCTTTAGCTCTAGAATTTATTCAGAGACATTTTTTACAAGTGTTTGGAGGGATTTGAGGTAGAGCTTATGTGAGTCCCTCTTTTCCAGCCATCATCTTGGCTCCACCGGCAGCTGTCTTCAAGCCTTAATTGATCCAGAGGGCTAAGACATGCTGACTTTGGTGGCCTCAAGTCCTGTTGACTTGGCTTCCTGGTTACCCAGCCTAATGGAGCCACCATCCTTTAGGTGATACTCCAAGGCTTGGAGTAACCACAGTCATCCCCGCTGACCAGACCCATTTCTGTATAGATATGAGGGGTTCCACATCCACCCAAATTAAGTGTTATCTGAGCATCATTTCAATGCTGTGTCTAAGAAAGCCTCTTTTTGTTAACTGTTGAATGTCATAAGAATCTCATTGTGTTCTAACATCAGACATAGATAATAAGTTTTAGTTTTAATCAGTCCTAGACTACTACAACCAGAAACTCATATATCAAACTTTTTGCTGCCAGTTTCTCATATACAAATAGAGCTGATGATATCTATCCCAATCTTCTTTCTTCTCTAATACTTGGAAGAGCACTGTAGCTGTCCTCCTGCTCCCCCTCACCTCCCATCATTCAAAAGACCCTTGAGAGCAGGGGCCCTGGTCAAAAGGGACACCATTCCATTCTCTCACCATCATCCCTTCATTCCTCCCCAGGCTGCATGCCTGACTCTTCAGACTTTCTCTACCATTCCACAGAAAACCCTCCACACTAGAGTTCACCCCACCTCTGGACCTGATATATTGAAAGTACCTTCTGTCTCTGTAGCCTTTCCCTCTTGATTGTCTGGTTCCTCCTAGAACCTTGGTTTTAACAAGGATGCCCAGAATAACTTTCATTCTTCTTCAGGTTGTACTCTTAACCCTATATACTTTCTCTGTCATGCTCTATTTCTGGATATCTTTTATCCTTTCCCTTGATACTACTTTTCAGTTTCCTTTTATGTAAAGTCTTCTCCCATTAGGGTATAAGCACCATAAGGGTAAAGACCTTTTCTACTTGTCATTTTAATCCCAGCACTTGGCACAGTTTCTGGCAGATAGTAAGGACTTAAGAGATACTTATTGACTTGACCAGCATAATCCCACCTCTTCCTTTCCTAAACTTGGTGCTTCATAACCATACTGGTAGCCTAAGCAAAAATCATCTCTTTTCCCTGATAATACTATAAGAGAGCCTTTCTCTCTTTCTTATTCACTTCAGACCTTTCCCTCTCAAGTCCCTGGTAGCTTTACTTTCCTCTTCTACACTTACACAGCATTCCTTCTCTGAATTTCCTGTTTCTATTGTTAACAAATTTCCCTTTGTCTTTTTCCTCCTGAATTTCTTCCTTCCTCTTTTCATTCTACTGTCCTTCCATCTTCTGGCATTCATAGAGACTTGCATCCCCTCAGAAGGCATTGATATCTGTCTATCTCCCCCAGTGTTAGATGCATTTTCTCTCATGCCTATGGACGCATTGAACCAGGAGAAGGAGAAGACATATTCCTTTCCTCTAGCTGATGCTTCCAGACCCTCCCTCTGCCACTATCACTCAGCAACTCTTTCTCTTCTGCGGTATACTCCATCCAGATCCTGATGGCATTTATGTACTAGGTCCTAGGTCATTCTCCTTTTTTTCAAGGAGTTTACTACCAGGCTTGTAGTCTTTCTCTCAACTTGAATATACATGCTGATATCCTTTTGAATGCTCTGCCTAAACTTATAGTTCTATCAATCTCCTCAACTCGGGGCAGCTAGGTAGTGCAGTGAGTAGAGGCACCAGTCCTGGAGTCAGGAAGACCTGAGTTCAAATCTGGCCTCAGACACTTGACACATGTACTAACTGTGTGACCTTGGGCAAGTCACTTAACCCCAATTGCCCTGCCAAAAAAATCTCCTCAGCTCCCATGGACCTATATTCTAGACACAAAGGGTGATCATATCCATGATCTCACCACCACCTATAAAATTTCCATTTCCATGATCAAGAATACTAAAAACCCTCTTTCTGACCATATTTTTCTATTCAGGACCTGGGTTCAAATCCTATTTCTATTATTTAGTACCTATGTGACCTTAAGGAAGTCACTTAACTTCCCTGGGAGGCAGCTGGGTGGTGAAGTGGATAGAACACCAGGCCTAGAGTCAGAAAGATGTGAGCTCAAGTCCAGCCTCAGACACTGACTAGCTATGTGACTCTGGGCAGGTCACTCAGCCTCTGTTTGCCTCAGTTTCCTCAACTGTGAAAGAGGGATAATAATAGCACCTATCTCCCAGGATTGTTGTGAGGATCAAATGAGATAATATTTGTAAATCTCTAAGCACAGCGCTTGGCACATAGTAGGTACTATATAAATGCTTATTCTTTATTCTTCCCCCCTTCCTTGGACTTCACTTTCCTCATCTGTAAAATAAATAGGTTATATTAGCTGGCCTCTAAAATCCCTCTGAGGTCATAATCTCTGATCCTGTATCTCACTCTTATTAAAACTATTTCTTATCTTTACTATGACTACCAATCCCTCAATCTATTAATGCTTTCCCAGATCATCACCTTTGCTCTGGCTCCAAGCCCACTCCTGCCTCTCCAGTCTTGACAGGATGGTTAACTTGTTCAACCATATACTGTCCTTTGTGCTTGAATCTTCTTTTCCTTTGTCCTCTTGCCAGTTCAGTCCTGTTATCTTGCCAAGCCCTAACCCTGTATTACTCTCAGAATCTGCCTTTTCTTACTTACTTGCTGCTGAATGGTACTGAAAGAAGCCACAATTACATTGACTATGGCCACTATAAAATTATGTTATTTAGTCTTGACAGATCCCTCATTGCAGCAAGGTGATACTTTTACTATTCTCTAATTGACTACTCTTTTGTATTCAATATTGTGGACTCAAAGGAATCAATAAAAATCATTTCACAGGAATTAGGTAATCTCACATTGAAATCATTGGAATGAGCATAAGGAAAGAGACCATAAAGAAAACAATTGCAATTTTATCATCCAACATTCTGTTTGGAGGCTGAAGAAAGAAGATAAAGTCTATGAAGAACTTGATAAGATTTTCTAAACCAAGCTAACACGTTCATTGATATTTGGTGACTTTGATCTGAAAGTGGGTGCAGGGGAACCTGGTGAAAACAATCTTGGAAAATAATGGTTTAGGATCAGGAAATGAGTGAGACCAAAGGCTTGTAGCTTTCTCAGAAACCTCATCATCATAGACAT
>CM053623.1:366014620-366040165 GCA_028646595.1 Phalanger gymnotis
TGAAATTTATAGGAAAATCCAGGGACTGGGTTGCTTTCAAAGTCACGGTCATTTCTTTTTAGGGGCTCAAGTCCCATGACTCCATCATTCCCCTCTCAAACAAATGGGACTCAAAATCTTTTGGGGTAAGGGGTGAAGGTCTCAGCTTTTGAAACTGCTTCCTGCTAGCAAGGGCCATAGAGCTGTCCCTGCATCAAGGGGGTCCCAGAGAGGAGTTTGAATGGAACCGAGCACAGGCTGCATCCAGGGGACTATGGGTGGACATCGGCTGGTACCCACTGTTTGCTACCAACTGTAGGTAAATGGCCCATAGTCTGGAAGACAAAAATCTGACAAGTCCGACAAGCAAGTTCAATATGTAAGACCAAATAAAGGGAGAAGTAAAAGTGATGTCAGAATGGGGGGGGAAACAAAGAAAACAAAAGCTCCGTCAGAATCATTTACATCTGACATACAGGGGCATCTGATCTGTCTTGTTACTGTCTCAAAAGTTTCCACTCTGATTCCAATTCCCTTAGGAGGATCAGATGCTATTGGGAAGTAACAACATTTTTACAGGTAGAAGTTTTCCACCCCTGGGTTCAATAGTTACACAAATGAACTTGCCAGAGACTAATTTTTACTTGATTATAACAAAAGACTTGGGAAGACACTTAAGCAATGACTAGGTCAAATAGGTTACCTCCCTCTAGGAAAATTGATTGCACTGAAATTCTCTTTTCCCAAACCGAACTGAAGATGTTTCTGATTTAATTTCAGTAATTAATAGCAATACCCAATTATTATGTTGTTTAGATATAGAAAGCAATGTAATTTTAGGCTGAATAGCTCAGATCTTAAACACACATTTAGTCTATGGGTTAATAATTCATATGATTATGTGGGCAGGCAGATGACAAGCCCGAGTACTAATTTCCTGACCATTTGATCTGACTATAGGAATTTGCTATAAAAGGATAAAGAACGAACACAATTCATCAATTCCACCTCATAGCCAGACTCAGAAATAGCCAGGTGGGTAATGTTCCTAGAGTGTTTGCCATTTCCTTCTCTAGCTCATTTCATAGATGAAGAGCTGAGGTAAACAGGGTTAAGTGACTTGCCCAGGATCACACGGCTAGTGTTTGAGACTAGATTTGGACTCATGAAGATGCATCTTCCTCATTCCAAGCCCAGTGCTCTGTGCACCATGGTCCCACCTAGCCACCCTGCCACCTTCCATTAGATTGTAAGAACCTAGCGGGAAGGGAATTGATTTCAACTTTGAATCCTATGCTCCTAGTATAGTGCCTTGCATATAAATGTCTGTTGAAATGGAAGTGCAGAAGTATGTGTTCCATGAATATTTAATCAGATCCTGCTCTTTTAAGGGCTTCCTCTCCCCACCCCCAATGACTTTATGTGCATAGAGCCTTTGATGAAGCTGCTTCTAAAATAAGCCCACAAACACTCTTGTATGAGGGTTGGGGGTGAAGGGGGAAGTGAACCAGAGACCTGCTAACATCTACAGTGTGACATATCAGCCCTGAAACATGCTTTTTGCAAGATGAAGTCTTTAATTGAAAGAACGTGCCACAGTAGCTATTAGAAGGAGCATAAATAATGAAAGGTGGTGCCTGGAAAATAGCAAGCTGACTCGGCCTCTTTGTAACATCATTCATTAAATTCATCTGCAAAAGCTAGAAGTCATTAAAAATGCATGGAAAATTCCTTTTTAAGTATTAACACACTGCTACTTTAAATGTTCATTCTGCCTGAGGTGACGGTGGGCTGAGATTCTTCCTTGAAGGCACCTTTTGCCCTCATGCCCTCAGCATGCTGCCTGGGCCTCGGGAGACTAAACAAATTGCTATCTTAAAAATTCATTATAGGGGCTGTTCTTTTTCCAAGATATAAAATGCACTCTCCATAATATTTGCTTTTCTGAATCCCCAAAGACTTTCATCTTAAAGGCCCAGTGTACTTGAATGTCGTCATCTCTTGTTCATTATTGATATGGTAGATACAGTTAAAAAAAAAAGTCACACCCAGAAGCTCTAAAACGGTGGGTAGAAGT
Source organism: Phalanger gymnotis (assembly GCA_028646595.1). Taxonomy (NCBI): domain Eukaryota; kingdom Metazoa; phylum Chordata; class Mammalia; order Diprotodontia; family Phalangeridae; genus Phalanger; species Phalanger gymnotis. The sequence continues at coordinate 366,016,677 of CM053623.1, forward strand.
GGTAGCAAGTACATTAATTTCCAATAAAGCATGTATAGTGTTGAGTCTATGTATGCCAATGTTTTCTTAGTTGCCTTTTTCAAAATTAATGAGATTCAAGATTTTTTCCGTGCCTTTAGTATCTTCTACTCCTTCAGATAACTTATATATCAATCCCTTAATGCTAGTTAATAGTGATATTAACTGATAAAATATCAGTAACAGTGGACTACCAGTAACTGCAGACTTAAATGCCTATTCTTCAATTAAAAAAAATTTTTTTATGAGAATCATCAAGTCGACACCATTTTTAATGAAGGCACTGATAGGAAGAAGCAAGTTTTGATGAGGATTATTCAACAAAGTACTATACCTTTACAATATGACAATTTACTGAATGATCTAAGATTTTGTGATTTTATAGTGCTTATTTGTTGATTATGGATATGCATTTGACTCAGTAGAACAAAATACTGCATTATAGGCTTTTATATCAAGGTCTAAAATCATTCAACATTCCTGAGAAGATGTAATAATAGAAATAACATCCCATTCAACAACCCTCTGATAATAAACATCAGGTCAAGCACAAAACAGGGTGAGGTATTCTCAATTGTGATGGAGGAAATCCATTGCAGAGTCTATGTCTGGAAGGATTCCCCATGGATGGCACAACCCTACAAATGCTCTAGTTTGTAGAACAAGTCCCAAGACATTTCAGAGCTTCCTGGGAAGAAGCTACAACCATTCAAAGAGTTTGGTTCATCAATCTACATGGAAAAGACCAAGTGAATGAAAATGAAAAACATTTGTTGTCCAAATTTCAACATGTATCTGAATGCACACTCTAGAGAGCTTGCCCAATCTGAGACAGAAAGTACAGATGGACAATTAGTTTGGCCCAGAGCTAAAAAGGAGAAGAGCATTCTGGACTGCTTTTGGGAAATTATAAAGCTTTTCCACTGGCTCCAAGCTTCTCATGAAAGCAAAGGTCCTTCTTTTAAATATAAACATTTTACCTATGTTGCTATATTCAGTGAGATCTGGAACACCACTTCCTTGGAGTTATTAAATGTGAGTATCCCTTAGAGAGTAATGGAAAAGAAATGAGTGTGAGGAGGCTAAAACCTATAACCAATGAGAAACTCTGAAAAATAGAAGGAAGGATATGATAAAGGAATTGAATGACAGTAAGAGAACATAGACTGGTTACATGGTCAGAATGAGGTAATCAGCTAGAGGGCCCCACTGCAGCAAAGTGGAGCCCCTATGGCAAACTTTTGCAACAAGAGGTATAAGAATTACATCGCTCAAGCAAGTATAGATGAGTTGTAACCTTTGCATAAGAGAACTCCAGGATTAAGAGAATCACAGATCCATTTGAATATCTGAGTAGATAAGCGGCATGGTGTGGTAGATAGGACACAGACTTGGAGTCAGGATTGCCACTGTTCAGTCTTGCATCAGACATTTACTAGCTGTATGACTTTAGGCAAGTGTGCCTTGGTTCTCTCATATGTAAAATGAGAAGATTGGACTCAGTGTCCTCTGAGGTCCCTTCCAACTCTAAATAAGTGATTCTATAATGACAAGCAGGATGATTTCAGAAAAATCTGGAAAGATTTATATGAACTGATACAAAATGAAGTGAGCAGAACCAGGAGAATGTTGTACACAGTAACAGTAATACTGTACGATGAAGAATTGTGAACGACTTAGCTATTCTTAGCAATACAATGATCTAAGACAACACCAAAGCACTAAAAATGAAGCATACTATCCACCTCTGCAATGGCAAGCAAAGTGGGAATTTTTGCTCTTTTTTCCTTTGGAATGCTTCTCAGCACTAAGGCAATCAGGTGCCTTTGATTGAGTCTTGCCTTTGTTTAAATCAAGAAGTCTTTGACTGAATCAAGAGTCCTTGGTTGGAAACAGTATATATTCTCTGAAGTTAGCATTTTGCTTTGGGCTCACTCATTGGAAGAGTTGATTTGGCCAGATGAGACTCTGGGTAGCCATTAAGGAGCACCTTGGCTTTGAAAACCCAAATGTTGGTGCTTCTCTCTCTGGTAACTGTATGTGTTGCTATAGTCAGACAGTTAGAAACTTGCCTGTTGATTTGTGTTATTTTTTCTGCTTATAATTTCTGAAGTTCAGGGTGCTGGCTTTTTCCCCTGAACTAAGTGAAGGATATATGTATGTTTAATTAAAGTAAGATTGTTGACCCTTGAAACAGCTATCTTTCCTTAGCAAAGCAGATCTAAGAAACTGCACTAGCAGCCATCCTGGGTATGCCAGTGTAGTTGCCCTTACAACTTCCAGAAAAAGAACTGATATTGTCTGAATACAGACTGAAGCATGCTATTCTTCACTTTCTTTCTTTCATTCTTTTTTTTTAAACCTGAGTCTCCTTGAACAAAACTATTAATATGGAACAGTTTTACATGATCGTACATGTATAACCTATACCTGAATGTTTTCTGTTTCACAGAGGGGGGAGGGGAAGGACAGAGAGAGGGACAGAATTTAGAGCTTAAAAATGTTTTTTTGAAAAAACCAAATGTTAAAAATTGTTTTAACATGAGATTGGGGGAAAAATAATACATATTTAAAAAATAAATGACTCGGCGGTCTGCTGGACTATGAAAATGACTAGAATAATAAAAATTGGAACAAAGTTAGTGCCAATGCTCTATGCTTCTAGGAAGGAAATGGTTTGTGTGGTTCTTGGCACAGAACATTAACGAACCCACTAACTCAGGAGGTGATGATAGATTTCTGGAAAGGAGTCCCTGTAAGAGCCCTCCTAAAGGATTCTAGACTAGTTAACGAACAAAAGAAATAAAATTCTAGACATATACTATTGACCTAAAATTCCAAAGTATGGAGCACATATAGGAAGAATATTTATGAATAGGATTAGCCTGAGGAGGAGGAAGAATAGGTGTTTGAATTCTGGGAATGAGTATCAAGAGCTCCTTCTCCTCCTCCCAAAATACTTATCCCAAATGACTGGGGCTGTCTGAAACTCCTTTGACAGGTAACAAAGCTGTTCATTCCACAGTTAAAAATAAATTTAAAATGCAAATATCCCCTGGGAGAGATAGAGTATTGACTGAACCTTTACTCTAAGGTATAAAATGTCCAATATTAAATCCCTTCTTAATGGCAAGTTCTGATTTGGCAGGATTGGGGAGGGAGAAGGAAGGAGAGAATGGAGAACACTGGTGAAGAATGAAGAGAGTCAAATGGCTTAGGAAGGTGATCTTGGATATGGTACTTTTCAACTTCAAATTTTGCCCAGGGTCTGGTCCTGCTGGTGCTTCATTTATCAAGGTGGATGGGGGATGGTGACAAGTGGTACTGGCATAGGAAGCAAAGGAGAAAAAAGCCTTGGTGGTGTGATGTTGTTGGTGGTGGTAATTTCAAGGTATGACAAGGGACTGATCAGTGGTCCCTTGATAAATGGAATCCTTCCTTCTCCCCCACCACCATCAGAAATCTAGGATGTAAGAGGAATTACAAGATATAAGGAGAAGGTAACGGAGACAATGATTTATAAGGGTTCACTAAATTCAGAGTTTTGTCTAACACGTAAAAGGCATGACCTTTTCAAACTTTGCTTGGTCAATTCACATATGAAGGATCCAGCAAGTTGGCTGAGGATTGGCAGAGGCAAAGGATTTATCCTTGATTGAGGTAGCTTCTTTGAAAGATTAAAAGCAGAGAATCAAGCTGTCCAGTCAGGCAAAGAGACAGCTCTCTTTCAGGAATACATCTGATAGAATACAGTAATGGGGGTAAGATGGAGGAACCCCCCTTCCCAACCCATCAGCGATAGTGTTTTACAGCAGAGGTCAGCATCCAGGGAACAGAGTCCAACTGTGGAATCAAGCAAAAAGAGTAGAATTGGCGACAGGAGTTAAGTCAGCAACTGGGATGTAAAAAGTAGACATTTAATTGTCTGATGCTCAATTTTCTCCAAAATGGGGGAAAAAAGAGATGAGGCAAAAGAGAGAAACAGAGCTAGTAATTAAAATAGAATTATCTGATGAATTTTATACATGTGTTAAATTTATTTGAGAACTAGAAATGTACCACTTTCCCGAATTCAGTGGATAGGTGAAGAAAGAACAGATTGATTTTAAAATGAAAGGAATATGTGCAATAATTTAATGTAATGATCACTACACTTAGAGGGGTCAGCATTGGTAGATTATATGAATCAATAACTAATCTTTAGGTTTGGACTATTAGCCTTAAAGTTGCCAATGCATTGTGGTAACTTTTTCCACATGTCTATTGTGCCCAGAAGTCTCTGACCCTCCTAGAAGCTCTGCCACTAACTAGTTTTATGACCACAGGCAAATCCTTTAATCATCGTAGGCTTTGTTTTTCTCATCTTTTAAATGAGTATTAGAATAATAGATTTGTATTTATAGACAAAAGGGACCTTAGAACTCATCTAGTACAACTGCCTCAATTTACACATGAGGAAACTGAGGCCCAAAGTGAGGAAAATGGCTTGACCAAAATCACATGGATAGTTGTAACAACAATGTTGCTAGCAGCTGCTGATCAACAACGAAAGCACACAGGAGGGCTGCTAGCACAGGTTCTTTGATCTGCTTTTCTAAGGAAAGCAAGTTTAAGGGTTTACAATCTCACTTTAATCAAACATGCATATATCAGTCACTTATTTCAGGGGGAAAAAATCAGCACCCTGAACTTCAGAGAAAATGCAAACAAGAATTACAAGTGGAAATTATATAAACAGAGCAAATAACACAAATCAGCAGACAGGCTTCCAGCTGTCTGACCAAGGCATTATATACAGTTACCAGAGACAGAAGCACCAACATCTGGGTTTTTCAAAGTGAGGTGCTCCTTAGTGACTACTCAGAGTCTCCACTGGTCAAATCACATGACACTCTTCCAATGAGTGAGCCCCAAAGCAAAACCTCTCCTCCTGCAGTTCTGAGAGTTCTCAATTCTCAATTCTTGATTCTGAGTTCAGTGGCTGTCGTCTGGGTATACATATATACCCTTTTTCAGGGCCCAAGTGCTTCATACCTCTCAAGGGTTTCACACCTCTTGTGACCTAACTAGCAAAAGGGTGTGGGCCTTCCTACAAACAAAGGCAAGACTCACTCAAAGGCACTTGATTGCCTTAGTGCTGAGAAGCACTCCAAACCAAAAGACAACAAAAAGTCCTACTTTGCTTGCCCTTACAATAGTAAGTAGCACAACTGGGAACAAAAGGTTTTTCTGACTCCTTTCTAAGTGTTCTTTCCAGTGTCCCATAGTTGGGCTGAATCAGGGTTTCTTAGTCTTATTTTGTGTCGTAAATCCTTTTGGCAGTCTGGTGAAGCCTATGGACCCCTTCTAAGAGAAATGTTTTTGAATGCACAAAATAAAATATGTAGGATTATAAAGAAAACCAATTTTTTTGAAATACAATTACAAGATTTAAAAAAATAAGATCACGGACCCCAGACTAAGAATCCCTGGATAAGATAATCTCTAAAGCCCTTCCTAGCTCTAACATTGCATGGTTGTACAAATCACATTACACCAGTAATTTTCAACTTTACTTATCCCACAACTTATCTCATACCTTCCCTAGGGGGTCCTTTGAACATGACACCACCCCAGGCCAACATCTACCAGAATTTCCATGCCACTGAGAAGACTGTGATCATGACACATGTCTTTTATTTCAACCAGAAGGAAAAAACATAAAGTGAGTTATAATGGAAGGGTTGATAGCTACAGTAAAGAAAAAGGACAGAAAGTTGGGGCAGGCGGGAGAGAGAAGGAGGCACAGAGAGCAGACATGAATGTCATGCCACACAGCCATACTTGCGCATACAGATAATTATCATGGTTTGGCAGCAGCCAACCTGTGTGTCAAAGAAAACTGACCCACACGCCAATTTCTATTTCAAATGTACCAGGGGTACTCAACCCTCCCCTAGAAAGTGACTCTACTTACTTTCAATCAACCAATCAACAAGCATTGATTAAGTATCTGTGTTGTGCCAGGTACCTTGCTAAGTGATAAGGACACAAGGATGAAGAATACTTTCAAAAACACTTTTCTTTTATTCTTGTGAAAGCACCTAAATTGAGTCCTAGGGTTTACAGTTGGAAGGTACATATGGGAATCAGAAAAAGAAATTCTTGGCAGAGCTAAGTGACAGTAAAAATACTTATTCTTAGCATTAGGACTGGCAATGGCTAACATCAAGGTAGATAAGGTATCAGGCATAGGGCATGACACAATCAGGGAGATGCTACAGATTTTGCTCCTTTACATGCCATAGGAAGGTCAGGCACAATTGACTCTTAGCTTCTAAGTGCTATGATGACATTGGCTAGTAGGAAAACACAAAAGACATGAGACTTGTGTCAAGGCCAATCAGCTTGAGAGAAAACCTGGCAGACTGGAACTAGTAAACAACTTGTTATATGTAGAAAACTGAGTCCATCTTAAAAGTTAATTTAAACATCTTGATGTCTGCATAGGTGTCAAGGCACAAGGTGGACAGCAAAAAAAAATACAAGAATATGAAATACCCAAACTGACCAAATTCATGTGGGCTTCAGAGGTCTGGATCCAAGGAAGGATGTGAGATGATCAGCATGACCACAGAGAGAAAGAGAGTTGAAGCACCTGTTTCTTGGGGAATATTGTTTTCACTGACTCTTGCTCACCTCACTTGTATGCAATTAAGTGCACAAATGTAGAGATGCATTCCTCACAAAATCAAATATTCATTGAATACCATCCATGTGCACTATGCTAGGAACTGCAGGGAGGAGATATGGGACTAGCAGTTGGATGATTTGAGTTTCAGTAATACAATGATCTAAAGACAATTCCAAAAGACTAACGATGGAAAATGCTATCCTCATCCAGAGAAAGAACTATGGAATCTGAATGCAGATCAAACTAAGCAGACTATTTTCTCTTTTTTTTCTTTCTCTTGATTTTTCCCTTTTGTTCTGACTCTTCTTTCACAACATGACTAATGTGGAAATATGTTTCATATGATTGTACATGTACAGCCTATACCAGATTGCTTGCAGTCTTCAGGAGTGGGAAGGGTAGAGAAGGAGGGAGAAAATAATTTGGACCCCAACATGTTGAAAACTATCTTTACATGTAATTCCCCCCACTATTAAGTGGTGGAGTGGGGGAAGAAGATTTGAGTTTGACTCTTACAGTAGCTCAGCCATTTACTAGTTATGTATTTTGGGGCAACTCATTATACTCTTCTGAACCTCAGTTTTTACCTGTAAAACAAGGATGATAAAATTTTTATTTTCTCTGAGAGTTTTTGTGAGGATCGAATGAAGTGATATATGAAAAATGCCACATAAAACAAAGTTATCGTCATTATTACTTATAATAATAAGTCTCCATCAGGTCTTTGCTGCCCTATTATAAGGCAGTCTGATCTCACAGAATGTATAATCTAGTTGGATAAATAAGATATAAACTCATGAGAAGTACAATAGTAAGGAAACAGCAATATATGTGATGTCATAATGTAGTATACAATTAATTAATTGCCAAGCAGTGGTAATCAGTTCAGAAGAAGGTGAGTGTTATAGAAGAACACCCGGCTGGACTAATGCAGGCTGGACTAATCATTTTAGAGGGCAAAGGGCTATTTTTATTCCTTACTGACTTAGGTATAATAAAAGACCAAGCCCAGGGGGCGCTGATTCACCTTGCCTCTTCTGTCCTCCTAGGGATGTTTTCCTCACTACTTACTGTGTTAATGACGCAGAAGGAGCTGAGAATTGTTACAATAATAATAATGCAATAGCTGACAATCGTAGACCACCTGGGCAGCTAGGTGACACAATGGATAGAGTGCCAGGCCTAGAGGCAGAACTCCTCTTCCTGAGTTCAAATCTGACCTCTGACTCTCACTAGCTGTGTGACCCTGGGCAAGTCACTTAACCCTGTTTGCCTCAGTTTCCTCATTTGTAAAATGAGCAGGAGAAGGAAATGGCAAACTACTCCAGCATCTCTGCTAAGAAAACCCCAAATGGGTCATGGAGAGTCAGACACAACTGAAAATGACCCAACAGCAACAAAAATATAGCACTTAACAGGTGCCAAGTAAAGCAATTTACAAGTATCATCTCATTGGATCCTCACGATAATCCCGGGAAGCTGATACTATCATTATCCTCATTTTATACTATACCACTTACCCATTTAATTTTATATCCTTTTAAAGTATATTCTTCTAATTCCTAATTAGTAAAGTGGTTTTCAATTTAAATTAATTTAAATTATGGCCTACGTACATTTCTTGCTGTTTAAAATCTTTAAACTTAATGGTTGGGGGGCAGCAGCCCTGGAGTCAGGAGGACCTGAGTTCAAATCCAGCCTCAGACACTTGACACACTTACTAGCTATGTGACCTTGGGCAAGTCACTTAACCCCAATTGCCCAGCCTTCCTCCCTCCAAAAAACAAAACAAAAAAAAGAAAGAAATCTAATGGTTGGATTAAGCTTAATTGGAGTTTGACTTAAAGTAGTGAAATACCTGTAGGCTTCCTGGATTTATCTGGGCCACGAAGAATGCATAGGATTTAGCTGCATGGAAAGGAGGATTATGTTGTGACATTCTCTACTTCATTTTGCTTCACCGTGACAACAGGGCTATCAAACACCCTTTGCCAGAACTGAGAACCTGGGCTGGACCCCAGTTACAAAGTTGGCCTTGTAACTATATGATGGCATGACCTCATCGAAAAAGAAAGGTTCCAGTATGTGAGGAGAGACAGTACGAGTAGCATACTATTTGGTATTTTTCGGGCAAGAGGCTAAAAGTGCCTTACATAATAATCACATTACTATAATTAATGAGGTATTTTACAGAAGAAATAACAAATACCATTTCCTATAATGCTACAATTCCATTCATGAATGTAATAAAATATTCTAGTAAAAGAAACTGACATATATAAACAGAATAAAATATTAACAATAAGAATGCCATAAAAAATTTCCAGATGCAAAAATATGGGCCAATATATCTTCTATTTTGTTTGGGAAATATATTCAATGTGCCTGTAAATTGCTGCTTAAAACCCTCTGGAGGATTTCAATGACAGAAGCAAGTAGTCATACTCTTTAGAGAGCTATATTTACAATACCTATAGTTCATATACTTCCATTAGAATGCAATTATCTTGCTTGGGAAAAATAAAGGTCACCAGGTTAATGGAGCTCACCTTCCCCTTTTTATACCATAAATAATAAATCAAATATAATATTTAAAAAGAAAACCACATCCTGCATATGATTGTATTTATAATGCTTTTTTCATAGGATGTATGATTATATGGTGCTTACAAGGCCCACAGCTATTTCAGTCAATCAGACTCCTGGAGCACTGTTTCAGTTTAAAAAAAAAAAAGAGGCAACATTAGCCTATAAAGATGGCATACATCAATGCTAAAACATTCAAGAAATTTCCCATGACATTTTTCAAACCAAATTACCTAATAATTTTTCTCTGAATAGGGGAGGAAATTCACAGAATGATTTATCTTAGGAAATAAACATCATTTTCATGATCTTTATCTGATGAGTGCTGACAACATGCCCACAAAACATTTAAAGATATATGTCTATATCTATCTATCTAGATACATATATTTGATAGATGATAGAAGGTTAGAAAGAAGGAAAGAAGGAAGGAGAATTGATGGATAGATGGACAAATACAAATCCATTCCTTTACTTCAGAGGGGCTGAACAAAATGTCTTTTTTTTCTGGCCGCTTTCTAACTTACGATTGTGACCACATTGAGGATGATAGTAAGTACCTCTAGATAAGGTTCTTTTGCCACTAATATTTCCACAAATATATATATATGTGTGTGTGTATATATATATATATACACACACACATATATATATATATATATACACACACATATATATATATATATATATATACATACAGTCTTCCTGCCAGCTCAAGCACTGGATAGGACTGCCAGCTCAAAAGAGACTAAGTAATGTTTTCACTTCAATCTTCCCAAGGGATCAACTAAGCAAAAGCTCTGGTACCTGGCACATCAAAATTTATAAGTCTCAAGTAAGAATGCATGGCCTAAATAGCTTGGGAAAGCCATTTATCTTAAGTTAATGAAAAAAGTCAACTTAGATCAGTTACTGTTCTATCACCCTTAATCTAAGTTTACTGCCTCATGAGATTTCGCTGACAAATATTTTTAAAATAAAAAGGTGATTATGATATTTTGGAAGTGTTAGAAAAAATTCTTGTACATTTGTAATCTTCTCCTTTAGTGGTTCAGAAAACCTGTGGTTTCATATCCCTAATGCTGATTGCAACCCCTCCACACCTCAGATGGGGGTTCTTAACCTGGGATCCATTAATTTTTATATATAGTTTGATAACAGTAGTTCAATGTCATTGGTTTCCTTTGTAATCCTACATATTTTATTTTATGCATTTAAAAAGTCTTCTGAGGAGAGATCCATAGGCTTCATCTGACCACAAAAGGAGGCCAGCGCACACAAAAAAAGCTAAGAACACCTGCCTAAATAGATAGATGCCTTTATAAGTTGCTGTAACTAAAAGAAGTCATTACCTAGTAGCCAACCTTATGGTGATAAATCTCTCTGAACTTAGCCTCATGGATGGCAAACACAGTCCATTTAACAAACACGACAAATATGGTGGGGGTCAATACTTTTTGACATTCCAATATGATAAGATGTGCCAGAGTTCATCTTCCACTGGCACAGCCTTCAAGGTTGCAGAGTCACATTCCCACAACAATTAGCTGACTAGGACTTCAGTGGAGGTACTCATCATCACTTCTTAAAAAGAATGAAAAATTTTGCCCTTAACCTAAGAGTGTGTCAATGAGCCAAGATGCATGAGTGACTGCCAAATGGAGTAGAATCAAATTACTTTACTTCCTTAACATGAACAATTTCAATATAATGAAGGTATTGTAAAGAGGGCAGCTGGATGGCACAGTCAATAAAGTGCTGGGCCTGGAGCCAGGAAGACTCAACTTCATGAGTTCAAATCCAGCCTCAGACACTTACTAGCTATGTGACCCTGGGCAAGTCACTTAATCCTTATTGCCTCCATTTCCTTATCTGGAAAATGAGCTGGAGAAGAAAATGGCAAACCACTCCAGTATCTTTGCCAAGAAAATCCCAAATGAAGTCATGAGGAGTTGGACATGACTGAAATGACTCAACAACAAAAGTATAAAGAACCTGGAATTGTTCATCAGCAGACCTGAGTTGGAATCTCAGCTTATATTTATAAAAAATTAATTTATTATATGTGTGGTCTTGTGACTTTTCAGTTTCTCTTTCTGGACCTCAGTTGGCCCAGAGATAAAGATGTTGGACTTTCTAAGATCTTTTAGATTCTACTCTGTCTTAACTTAAAATGATACAAATATAATAACAAAACAGCTACTACATTTCTATAAATACTATATGTAGTATTTGTGGTTTTGTGCCACTTTAATTATTTTTAATTCTAATAAAATATTTATTTACAAAAGTCCCATTCCAATGTCTTATCGTAGTGTGGAGTTGACCCTGAGTTCTTGAAGGCCATTAGGATATAAAATATGGCAATTTCCATCAAGGTGCAAATATGAGCCTGAGGACAAATTCTGCCTATTGTCTAAGAATCAACTTAGCTAAATATAGAAAAGACTCTACACCAGAAGGTGGGCCATCAGGTGGTAAAGTATTTGGACTATGGTGACATGGAATAGACAAAAACACAAGACAGCCCTAAGTCCTATGCAGCCTCTTTTCTATTAGCCCCAATATCATGTTGGAGAGGCTGATAAAGGGGCAGAGAGGGCTAAGATGTATACTTCTCAGATTTTCTATGAACATTAACTTAACTATTAATGATCATTTAATATGTCATTATCATCCTGCACCAATGGTGACAATACTATTGGAGGAACTGTATATAGAAAGTTGAAGTTAAATCAAGGGGAAAACAGCAGCACAGGGGTTTTCCCTGGAAAAAGGAATGAAGAAACTGAAGGTAGTTTCTTCATGTATTTAAAGGTGGTAACAAACATTTTTGGGTACATTTGATCATTGGGACTTTCAGTATTCACAATGAACATATCCAAACCACAAAAATAACACAACTCTGATAACATTCTTTATAGATGACAAAGAATAAAGATACAATATGAGGAATGGCAAGAACATTCAAATGAAGTATACATACACATATATGTACATGTGTATATCTATCTATATCTATATCTGTATCTATATCTGTATCTATATCTATATCTATATCTATATCTATATCTATATCTATATCTATATCTATATCTATATCTATATCTATATCTATATCTTGGTGCCTTCAGTGTGAAACTGGTGAAACTGGGCACAAGGAAAATATGGTTTGGAATCAAGAAAGGAAAGAAGCCAAAAACTTAAAGGCTAATTGGAAAACTAGAATCTGGTCAGCACACTTTCTTCAGGAAGAGAATCAGAAAGTGCTGGGCACAGTGAATACTGAATGATGCTAGAAAAAGATACTACTTCTAACAGGTAGGAAACAATTATAGGCATAAAAGTCATTTCAGAATAATTTTCTAGATAGTCAAGGTTAAATAAATATCAGATTAGAATAAAGTAATAATAGCTGACATACAGCACTTTAAATTTTGCAAAATGCTTCACATTTATTATTTTGCTTATGCCTCACAACAACCTTCTGAGCTAAGTCCCATAGGTGTTATATTGTTATTCTTGTTTTATAAATGAAGAAACCAAGGCAAAGAAAAGCTATGCGACTTGCCTCCAGTCACATAGCTAGCAAGTGTCAGAAGCAGGATTGGAACCCATGTTTTCCTGACTCTAAGGTTAGTAATGTTTCAGATTATAGTAATGCCAACTTGCCTTTAAAAATAAGCTGTTGCCTATTAAAAGTAGGACATGGGCAAAAGTAAAGACATTTACCATTTCATCATTTCTTAGAGAAGTTCAACCAATGTTCAACATTTGTCATTATCAGAAACCTTAAAAAGCCCAGAAAGTTTCTGCATCAAGTTGGCTATAAGGAGAGACTTAGCAATTAAGATGTATTTTAAACACAAGTTTAAAGTGCTAGTTCGATTTAAAAACATTATAAAGAATGACAGAAAATTATGAGTAGTTTTTTCTCACAAAACTGTAAAAAAAAAGTTAAGCTTACAAGGAACTAGCATCAGGCTAAACTATATTAGAGATAGAGAGAGACAAAAAGAGAGACAGAGAAGAAGAGAGAGAAGGATTGTAATGGTAATGTAAATTTGAAGATCTTTCCCACCCATTAATAGGCCCATGTGACCTGCTTATGTCACAGGAAGCCCAAGTCACATGTGGTAGGAGAAATACTGAACAAGAGGAACTGGAAGGGTGGAGCAGGAAATGCTCAGAGCATGTTAGAACCATGGAGGAGAAGGCAAGGAGTCAGCCAGGATTTGTGAGTGTTTGTGGGAAGGCCCCAGCAGGGGGCAGATGTTTTTGGGATGGAGTCATTCTATGCTGTGATATTGTGTATTAACTTCTTTGCTGCTATGATGGATTGGACTTACCGGTTTTGGGATTTGGTCCTCTGGTGTCTGAATAAATGTTTTACTTCTTCTACCTTCTATATGGAGTCTCTTATATTTTGCGATACAGAGCTACACAGGCATATTCACAATTATTGTCGATATTGTGATTATTCCCTTGCTGATACAATGATTTATTTGATAATCTATGTAAAACACTTGGCAAATCTTAAAGCACTGGATAAATGCCTGCTATTCATAGAATCAAGGTTGATTCTATAAAGATAATAGTTGGAAATTAAGGTGGACCAGTTATGTAGGAAGAATAGGAGAAAATATATGGATAGCCTGAGGACACTGGCATCCCTGAGATATGAAAAGAAGAAGAAAAAAGGCATACAGAGCAATGAGTGGATGCTTAATGATACAGTTATGGAAAGATATGGAACAGATTGTGCAGAATTTGGAAAGACATAGGAAGATTATGATCTGCTCCAAGGACACCAAAAATAAAATTGTCTATTCATCTAAATAGCTAATAAAATGTTGGTGAGCAGTCTACAGAGAAAACCTATTGATAATATTGGATACTTGATAAGAAAAGCTACTGCTGAGTGTTAAGATTTGTGGGTAGAAAGTATGAAGAGATTCTGATAGAACAAGACTAAATCTGAACCAAACCTTGATTGTATGCTTATCTTTTTGGTATAATCAAAGTTGGTCACACAACTGTAAATTAAGTGGATGCTTCTTAAGAAAATTGCTATGCTGGCACACAATTTGATGGAAGTGGCCTAAGAAATAGCAACTCCAATGTTGCTAGAATGGAGATAGGTTGACGTGTGGCTTGTCAGGCATAAAAGGAGACATTGTGGTAAACAGATTGATGCCCTGATGCATTCCAGCTGATGATTTATGGGAACTCATAGGCACATCTTGCCATAACGAAGATAATTAGAATTAGAATGAGACTGAAGCAGTACTCTTGTGAATTGGAGACAGGACTTTTCTGAGCCTATACTAATCTCTTAAGGGTAACAGCACCCTTATCTGATTGACCACAGGTCTGCTATTAAATGCTTTGGGTTGGCCTAGTCCTTTGCAGCCATAGTCAAGATAAGCAATCCTTGTGATGAGATCTGACAATTTTCTTTGCGTGACCTGTTACAGCCTTTGTCTCCTCAGCAGCCACAGCTACTCAATGCCCTTGGCATTGTCAAATGATGCAACAACAGAAATCAATAATGGTTTTATTAATGAAAACAACATTAAAGAAGATAAATTACCATCTAATTTACTGCTGCACCCAAAGGACCATATTAACCAATTAAAAAACAGATGATCAAAGGATGATCACCATAGTATATGTCCATTGTTTTGCTTTTCTAGTCAACATATACAACAGAAAAAAATTAATAGGTACCTGAAAATTTGTCAAAATTTGCACCAGCATGACTGCTAACACACTGTAGGCTAACAACCATTGTGAAGTAAGAGAGACAGAGAGAAACAGAGAGAGAGAGAGAGAAAGAGAGAGACAGAGAGAGAGAAAGAGAGACAGAGAGAGACAGAGACAGAGAGACAGAGAAAGAGACAGAGACAGAGAGAGAGAGACAGAGATAGAGACAGAAACAGAGACAGAGAGAGACAGAGAGCCTCAACAAGTTCTAATGCAAATTTTCCTTCTCTTGACTTTATTACAAAATCTTTTATTCTTTTACAAATCACCAACAACTGCTTTCAGCTGGGAGCAGACAAAAGCCAGTAGCTAGCTCATTACAAGTTATGACAATGTACTATATATTTAAAGTTTGGTTTAATTCAATTGAATTTAATTCAACAAATACTAATTAAGTATTTACTCTTTGCAAGGGACTGTGTAAACATGGAGAATGTAAAATGAAAACAGTCCCTGCCATCAAGTAGCTTGTATTCTTGGAAGAGGAGATAGAGGAGAGGGTTAATGTACACAGATTCAACTTCACTCAACATTTATTAGGCATTTACTATAGACGCAAGGCACTGTGCTAGTGTAGGACTTGAGGACTTACAATCTGCTAGAGGATACAAAATGTATACAGATATATAAATACAAGGTAATTTTACAATGGATAAAGTGCTTATGTGGAAAAACCTGAAGGTTTTTTAGAAGACAGTGGTGCTATGACTGAGCATAATCTTAGAGGATAACAAGAATTTTGAAACAGATGATGAGAGAGTATGCTCAGGTTTACCATAAATGTAGGGATTCGAAAGATGGAATGCCAAGTTTGAGAAATACCTAGTTGGAATGTGAATGCATCAACATGAGCTAGCAGATACATCTATTTATTATCTCATATTCTTTGGTTCATTGGGTAATTTGAAAAAGTTATTTCGAAATCATTTTCAAAAAAAAATTTTGGTCATTTTTCATTAGAACTCAGCCAAATGGTTTGTTTTTAAATTAATATTTGTATCCAAGCAGAAGTTCGTGGTAATTCTGATGACGAGCTATGGCTTTAGAGTTTAAAACAAGGAGTACTGTCCTTACTTGGGGTTCCTTCCACTCCACAGGATACAAGAAGTAATAGTGAGCTAGAGCAATGAAGAATCCTCCTCTATATGCTATACATATATCCCCAAAGGAACTTTGGGTGCCACCAACTGGCAAGAGCTCATCAGGATTGGTCATTCAGGTCAGCCAGAATAAATGGCTTGTTGCTTCACTCTTAATTGACTCCTAAATGATGTTATCTGAGCCCATCCCCAAGAACCCAGATTGGGGAGTACTTGCCCTCTTGGGTTCCCCCCCTCAAAAAAAATTCCACTACAATAATCAAGAAATTCTGTTCTACAAACACAAAGAACATCCTCCCTCCAATAACTTAAAACAAGTAGCCTGACATCAATTATTTGGCATTAAGCTTCATTCTTTACTTGGTTTCTTACAATCTGTAATTTGAAGAGTAAATAGAAAGTATTCTTTAAAAAATGTTTATAAATTTCATCACATTTTCTTACTGTACCTACTTTCTTACTTATCACCAGAAGGTCTGCATCTGATCTGCATACAATTGTCGTAGGTCGGTGGGTATTAGTCAACAGACAAGTTTCCTAAAAATAAAAAAGAAATAGATTCATTTTAGAACCAAGTTTTCAGTTCTAACTTTACTTTCATAATGGAAGCTTTTGACCTTAATTTTTTCATCTGGACAAATAAAAGGATTAGAATAGATGGTCTCTAAGGTTCCATCTAGCTCTAAAATTCAGTGATTCTATTGGACGTAGGACTTCACTTTCAATCACTCTCATCTGGGAAACTAACTTTAAAGCAAATTATTTTTACAGAATTATGAAATTAAATAATTGATAGAGCAAGAGATTCATGTCACTGGCCCAGTTCCCTTTGCCAAATAATCAAATGTACCAATTAGTATTAATTTTTTTTATAGAAACAGAGGTCTTATATTTCAGGACTCTATAGACTGGAGTATGCTTTCATAGTTCATAGGATCCACTGTCTTAGTGATGTGGGTATCACCCACCATGCTTTTTAACCCTGTTAACTTGTTCATGTTTTCCTATAAATCTTCGAGGTCTTTCAATATCCTACGGATTTAAAATCAGTGTGGCCAGAGACATAACTAACGATTCTAGAACCCAGGGTAAGTAGCACCATAAAATAGCTTAGGGCAAATATCACATATCATACAATGGGGCAAATAATTTTTAGAGGCAAATTCATTTGAAGAGGAATAGACCTAGCACCCCAGAACATAGGGTCTAATGGCAAGAAAAACCATGGGACATTGACCACATGGGGAAGATGCAGAGACCCTGTGACATTATACCCATGCATGTGTATGGGGTTGCCAGGACACCATGAAGCTGTTGGTGGGGAGTCTCTCACTGGAGAAGAAAAGGGAACAAGGGGTAGGGGGGCAGTCTGAGCTTGGCAGTCAGGTCATGTCAACTGTTAGCCCCCTATTTTAACTAATTATCTTTACCGATTAGGTATTAAACTGAATTGGTGTATACCTATTGAATGAGTACATACGAGGTCAGTATCCTCTAAATTTTAGCACCCTGGAGCGAGCTCCATTTACCTTGCTCTACTTATGATAACACGTATTCTCACTACATAATCACCTCCTTTTCCAATTACACATTTCCTAAACTGTATATTTTGTACTATTTCTTGCATGTATATCAGCTAAGGATCTGTTACAATGGATAGAGAGCTGGACTTGGAGTCAGGAAGACCCAAGTTCAAATCTTGCCTCAGACATTTAACAGCTGTGTGGCCCTGGAAAAGTTATTTAATCTCTCTGTGACTCAGTTTCCTCCTTTGTAAAATGAAGAAGTTTAGGAATAGATGGCCACTAAGGTCCCTTCCAACTCTAAATCTATGATAGTATGATCTACTAGCTGTGTGACACTGGGCAAGTCTCTTAACATCTTTGTGCCTCAGTTTTCTCACCTGTAAAATGGAGATACTCTCACCAAACATTGCTATTGTATGAAATCAAATGAAATAATGTATATGAAGCACTTTGCAAACCTTAAGGTACCATATAGATGCTAATAATTATTATTACTCATAAAATGCTATAGTTTATTTCCTAGAATAGCTAATAAATTCAAGGAGTAGAATATCTCACCTAAAAATAACATTGATGCTAAACTCCATGGGAGTGAGTGTGTGTGTGCGCATGTGCGTGTGTGTGTGTGTGTGTAATGATTCAGGGAATAGGGGAAGTTGACTTTTAGGGACTGCTAACATAATATGGTTGGATCTCTAGGCATGGAGAAAGTGTTAGGGTTCAGTAAAGTCAAGTCGCCAAACATTTATTAAGAGCTTACTCTTTTCCAGGTCCTGTGCTAAGCATTGGGCAGGGACAAATAGAAGATTGGCTGGGAAGTAAAGCTTGTCTGAGGCGCTTTCATATTCTGGACTGTGACACTAGAGATTTATATAGAGTTTTGAGATGAATGGCTCCTTATGTAAGAGAATACATTTTTTCTCTTCTTTTTAATAAACCCGAACTACATGTTTGAAAGGATGAAGATCTCATTTCCAAGACATGTAAAAAACTGGTTCAAATTTATGTCATTCCCCAATTAATACATGATCTAAGTATGTGAACAGATAAGAAAAGAAACTCAAGCTATCTATAGCCTATGAAAAATGCTCTAGTTCATTCATAAATAATAGAAATGAAAATTAAGACAATTCTGAAGTTCCACATTACATCTTGACAAAGATGGTAAAGAAAGAAAGAAAGAAAGAAAGAAAGAAAGAAAGAAAGAAAGAAAGAAAGAAAGAAAGAAAGAAAGAAAGAAAGAAAAAGAAAGAAAGAAGAAAATGACAAACGTTGGAAGGGCTGAAAGAAATAAGCAGATTGATGCTCTGTTGGTAAAACTCTTAATAGGTCTAACCATCCAGGAAAGCAACTCTGCATAAAAAGTGACTAAACAGGGCATACCATTTGACCCTGCTATACCACTGCTAGGTATATACAACAAAGAGATCAAAGAAAGAGGAAACTGTCCTATACATGTAAAAATATTTATGTCAGCTCTTTTTAGGGTAGTGAAAAAACTAGACTAAGGGGATTCCCATCAATTGGGGTATGGTTGAAAAAACCATGATATATGAAATACTATTGTGCTGTAAGAAGTGAGGAAAAAATAATTTCAAAGACATAGAAGGATTTGTGTGAACTGATGCAAAGTGAAATAAGTAGAACCAGAAGAACAATTTATACGATAGCATCGGTATTACGAACACTCTTAAAAGACTCAAGGACTCTGATCAACCAAATGATCATTAAGAAGAATACAACCTACTTCATGACAAATAAATAAGGGGTTAATATGTAGGCTAAGAAATTAATTTTTAGACATGGTCAATACAATAATATGTTTTGCTTGACTGTGCTTGTGTAACACAGGAGTTCTGTCCTTATTTGTTCTCAATGGGTGGTGGGGAAAAGGAAGAGAAAAAAATGAATGCTTGATAATTAAAATAATGAAATCAGGCACTTCATGATAAAAAAAATTAAATGCATTTTATTCTGACATCGTCCCCTAAAATTTTAGTTGCTGTTTATGAACATTTTGACTTCTGGCCTTCTCAGTGGGAGGGGAATTGGGCTGGAGCTCCCTCTAAGAGAGAATTTGAGACTCAAATTTTCCAAAAAAGAATATTACAAATAAATAACAAAATTGAAAAATTTTAAAAAGAAAAAGCATTTCAACTTTGAAAACTTCCAGTATTTGGAAGAATATGCCATAGCTCCTCACATTAATCATTTCAATATAAGTGCAAAAACATTCTTAAAATTAACTAGGCTAAAATTTTCTTAGTAAACATTTACCCCTACAAAATCTCCTTCTTCAAATTCACTTAAAATTTCTGAGTTGTAATTTTCAGCTGTTAAACCTGATACAGCTGCTAATTTTCCGGAAAGTAATAAGTAGCATTCCATTGGCCGGCGTCCTTTCTTTATAACTACACTTTTAGCTTCATACCTGTACCAAAAAAAGAAGAAAAACATTAACATGAATCCCATAGTAAAATAACAAATTTCAAGTCACAGTGACAAAAGCTATTGTTATTCAATTCAAATAGCATTTAATAAGCCCCTTTCATGTATGAGGTATTGTGCTGGGTGTTGGGGATACAGAGACAAAAAGAAAAACATTCCCTTATTGGGAAGAGCTTATGTGGAGAACAGTAGTAGAAAATGTATTTGTAGGGGCAGATGTACTAGGAAGGAGCCATGTAGAAACAACAAACAGGCCCAGGGGTAATAGGGTATTCCTATCACTGGTTCTGGCAAGCCTAGAGTTTATATATCACACATGACATGCTCACCAAACAAGCACAGGAAAAGGAAGAAAAGAAACCGAGCTGCAAGCACACTATTGAACACAGGCAGCAGATGGAGTTAGAAGCTGGTTGTAAACCATAGTTTCATAGGCTTATAGATGTAGAAGTAGAAGGTTCCATCTTACAGATGAGGAACTCAGACTCAGAGAGATTTGCCCAGGGTCAAACAGAGAGCAAGTGGTAGAATCATTCCTGCAGAAGATTATGAAAACAAAATTGTCGAAAATTTCTCAGGTTTTATTCTGGCAAAGAAAATGACTATGCCTCAGTAAGCTTTTGAGGGATCTCCATAACAGAATCATGATTAATGGGAATTCTCTTTTGTCACAACTCTTAATGATTATCTTGCCTTATCACATTTGTGGCAATAAAGCTACAAATACTTCCTCTGGCATGTTGTCAAGAGTAGTCTTGATTGGTCACACTATTGCTAGAGGAAGAAGCCTCTTTGGCTGCCATTATAACATGGTCAGTGATGGAGAACCTAAAAGAGAAGTATTCAGTGGAAACTGCAGCTGATGAGCAGCTAGTTACTATGCCTTCCATTACAAGTAGATTGGGAAAGTAACCCCAGAGCCTGCATTACATAAATATAAATAGGAAGCATTATACAAGATAAACAGGTAGGTCAGGGAATGCCTTATCCTAAGTTGTGTTTGTCCTTCATTTCGAAGAAGACCATGACATCAGGGAAATGATAACGTGACTTGCAGTTGACTTTGATTTGAGTGAGGGAAGGCTGTGCAAGGTCACCAGCCTTACTTTCTCCTCCAGAGCCATCTGGGTCCAGCGGCCTGATGTTCATCAGGATGACTGGAGATGGCCCAGGATGCAATGGGGGACCCTGGACCTTTTATCCTAAGTAATATGACTAATATGAATAAGCATTTATTGAGAACCTGCCATGTGCTAGGCACCAGTGATAAAAAATCAAAATATAAACTGCTTCTGCCCTCAAGTAGTTTACCAAAATACAGTAGTTCTCTTTGCCAGTGTAAGATGAGAGAAATCTTTACAATTTTACTTTCATTATCTTCTGTGGGAATAGACCACAAAGACCACAAGATCAAAACATGATGATTCTGGAATTTTCACCATCTATATTAATAGATGGCAATTTCTAAGACAACCATGGGAATACGTGGGCTTAAATATAATTTAACTCATTTTTATTAGTGAAACAACTTTGATTAATTAGTTCTTCTAATTCAGAATAATTCCTCAAGATCATGGTTAATTCTCAACCTGTCTGTCTGCAATGAGAAAAGCATAAACTCTGCTCTTAAAATATAGGAATGAAACACAGGTCCACGTGGCAGGAGGAGGAGATGCTACGGAGGCAGGGAGGTAAACATGATTTTTGTTGTTATTTTTGGTATCAGTCACAGAAAAGAATGATCAGAACTTCAGCTTGGCAAAACTTTATTACTATGAAACTACTTTGTTTCAATAAGCACTGCAGTATCAAGTAAAGAAATTCAGAAGTTATAAAAATAATAAGGAATTCAAAGGGAATGATATCTTTAGATAGCTAATAACGTTTTAGCCAACAAGAAAGTACCCTTTTTGAGTGTAGGTATTTCTACTTCAGCAGTTCCCATGGCCAGAGAAGACTTTCTTCATCTGGCCTTTACTACCTGTATGACCTTGGACTTGTTACTTCCTCTCTCTGGGTCTCAATTTCCTTATCTGCGTAATGGGGGATTTAACTATATGATCCTATTTCTTCTAGGTGTCAATCTTATGATCCTTTGAACCATTCTGTGGCTCTGATGAATCATTTGGAAGCATAGCCAGAGATCAACCTCAGATGGCTCTAGAGGGGATGCTTCTAATGGTTTTGTCGTCATCAAGTGAAGCTAGGGTGAATGCTTTCAGAGTTATCAATACGGCAGTGATATTATGTGGGTCATGTGCATTAAGGACCTCAGATGGCCCCCCCTCCCATGACTTAATCATAATGTTGAGACCACAGCTTCCAGCTTCTTAGCACCTCACAGAGAACGGTTCGTGATAAAAAGGAGCTAAGACCAGGTGTGGACAAAGCAGCATGCAGGACATTTTCTAGACTTCCTTAGAAATCTTCCTTAAAGTCTAGATGGAGAAATTTGAGACAAATCTTGAGAAATGCCTTCATTGGTGATTCCACAGAGTTGATTCCTTTCATTGAATATGCAGAAACAATAGCATGATAGATAGAGTACTGGGCCTGGAGTCAGGAATACCTGAGTTCAAATCTGGCCTCGGACTTTTACTAGCTGGGGGATCCTGGGCAAGTCACTTAACCTCTGTTTGCCTCATTTTCCTACACTATAAAACGGAAATAATAATAGTACCAACTCCCAGGGTTGTTGTAAGGATCAAATAAGACCATATTTGTAAAGCACTTAGTGTAATGCCCTTCTCTCTTCCCTTTCCCCTTCTCTTAATTACTGCCCCACAATCGTAGGATCACCGGACAATGCTCCCTAAAGCAGTAACTACCTGGTATTCTTCTATCGCACCTTCATGGCTCCATGTCTACTGCTTTTCTTTTTTCTTTCTTTTTTTTATCCTTAGAGAATCCACTAAGCAATCTGTTGGCAAGTCTCTGCAGCTGAGCTCTACTAATTATATGAATGCCTCAGATATGTTTTCCTAGTGGTATAAAGCAGTTCCTTCCTCAGAGGCTTTTGTGCTGCTCTGCAGCAACGAACCGAGAAAAGGTTTTCTATCACTCAAAGCTCACATCTTCTAGAAATATCAGATAGATAATCACTGCAGTTTTAATGACAACAAATATGGCAATGGCCCTTGTGGGAAAATAGGATAGCTGACTGTATTGCATATTGATCCTGCACAGAGGAACAGAACAATTTTCATCTTGCACCTGCAACTATTTATTGGGATGGTTGCAGTTACTATGGTATCCCAAAGCTTTTTGTGATTGTTTACTCTGCATATATTAAAACTCTGGGACTTTACTGTCATGTGAATAATTAAGATCAGCTGATAGCAGACAACATGGGCTGTTGTAAGAGTTTCTAGG
>CM053623.1:366040665-366060091 GCA_028646595.1 Phalanger gymnotis
TATTTCATTATCTAAATATGTGTCTAATTAATAGGTGACCCAAGCTCAGCAAAGGTGATGGTGACATAGTAACTGCAGAGGTATGCTGAAACCAGCTTGAACCTGTTGGAGAGCCAATTGGTAAATTTTCAGTGTAAGCATTTTTACCTCTGAAATGAGCAAAAACTACAAAGCTGAGCTTAAGCCTTTTTTATTGATTATCTAGACTTTAGAAAGTCATGGAGATAATGTTGGTAATGCAAATTAAACTTTAAAGTATGTTGTCCACACCTTTTTAAAAAATAGGTTGTTAAAAATTTACCAGTATACCCCTTCTTTTGGAGTTCATTACTCCTCTGACAAATTATACATAATGTAAGAATAACTTAGTTGACCAGAGATTTTGGAATTGGGTTCATGGCTAACTGAAAATTTAGGTAAATTCCCTAGAAGGCTAGGTAATAGAATACTTTGTTTTGTTTGTACAAAAAAATGTCATTAAGATAATATTTTCTATCTGAATCACTGCTAACTTTTCTGCATTATAAGAAACTCTCTACAACTTAGATGATAAGTTATAGACAAAAATGGAATATTGTTCAAGATTTCGAGTTTAATTAAGCATTCTTGGAGTTGCAGAATATTTCTAGAATGAAAATATATTAATGTGCCATCTTCAATTCCAAAGTTTTAAGGTATTACATAATTTCTTTTATAGTTGTCTCTACAGTTTCCAAAGGCTATTTTATTCCTGAGAATTCAGTCTATTGGCAGTTTAAAAAAATTTTTAGGAGAAATATGGTTGCCATAAAAATAAATTACAAGGACTTTTTTCATTAAACTGTGCATATTTTAAGTGCTAATTTGAAACATTAGCTTGTGCTTAAAAATTGTGATTAAATTATCAGGCTCTGTGGCATAGTTTTAATGACTCTGGGTAAGATATTCAGATTTAAAAGTAACATTTTCTTCTGAGTCTAATAAAATAATTTAATTATAATTATTTTTTTAAATTATGGGTTTAGAAATTGAAGTCAGAAAGCATATATTTTGAATAGCCAAAAATATTTCATGATTTGAAACAAAAATTAACCTAAATAAATATAAATTTTATATTTTAAAGTATTTAGAAATGTTCAACTCAGTTATATCTATCATATACACATATATTGGACTTCATATATTTTTGGTTAATTATTTGTGTAAAAATAAGATATCTACATTTACTTTCTTAACTAGGTTCCTGAACTTCATCCTCTTCTACTTCAGTCTTAAATAGGATATTTGTAGCTATTCTGCATAAATACAGAGAAGAGATAAATAGTGCTAGAATGGTGGTGGCACAGTGGATACAGTACTGGGCCTGGATTCCAAAACACTCCTCTTCCTCAGTTCAAATCTAGTCTCATACACTTAATAACTCTGTGCCCCTGGGCAGGTCACTTAACCCTGTTTGCCTTAGTTTCTTCACCTGTAAAATGAGCTGGAGAAAGGAATATCAAACCACTCCGGTATCTTTGCCAAGAAAACCCCAAATAGGGTCATGAAGTCAGACACAACTGAAACGACTCAACAACAAAATCTTCTAATCCCCTCTAAGGAATTCATGACCCCCACCATTTTATAGCCTCTATTTATAGAGTGACAAGAGATTTTACTGCTAGGAGATGCCTTGTATGAAATAGCTCCTATATCCTCCAATGCTGTTTGAGGGCCCTTTCTACTAGGAAACTCCAGTTGGCTTCTTCTTGGATGAGAGAATCATCATGGCTACTGTAGTATCATGGTGCTGGGTCCCAACCTTTCTAAAAATGGAGTGCACATGGGACCCAATGCTGGGAAGAAAACATTTAAGGCTCCTTGGATTTATAAGGATGCTCAGGGGGTCCCACTGGAAGAATCAAGTTAACTTGGCGTTCATGTGAGACAGCATGATACAATGGAGACAGCAGCTAAAAACCTGTATTCTGGAGCCGATTCTCCCACTAATTGGTTAGGTACTTTTGGGTAATTTAATTTCTCTGGCTCTTGTTTTCCTTGCCTGTAAATTAGAGTGTAGGATTCAATTTTCTCTAAAGTCCACTCTAGTTCTAAGGATCTATGCATTTCTCTGGCATGGGTGTTGTACCTAAAGGATTGTTTTCTAAGACCCCCAAACTGGAAATCCACAGACAGAGCTATACCACAGAATGAAGATGCAAGCATGCAGTTAATATTACATACGTCCACTTTGAACCTCTTCATTCTTCTTTCATGCAGTTGAGGAACGAGCTGCAGCAAAGGATGGACGACAGACGACTAAGAGGACATGAATACAGATACATGAGCAACCATGATTTCCTGGCCCTGTCCTTTACTCCCCATGCTGGCTCTTGGAGAGCAAGCAACTAAAAATGTGAACCAAAGTGGTCTCCTTGGAGTACTTTGAAGTGCGACAACTTTAAGAAACCAACGTGGGAAATTGAGCCAGAGATTTTTACTGTACAGAAACTTAGAGCTCTGTCTACTGAATTTTGTTGAGGATGATATAAAATGATCATTTTTGTTACTTTACTTCATTAGTTCTAGAAAAGTGTCATCTTGTAGCGGAAAGTGTCTTAACTGGCAATCGGGACTCGGCTCCTATTCAATTCAATACAACAAACATATTAAGTATCTATCATATGCAAGGCATTTCACTAGGTATTTGGAATACAGAGGCCAAAATGATGCAGTACCTGCCTTCAAGGATCTTATATTCTGCTAGTCCCAGATCTGACACTAAACTAGCAAGTCATTTGCTTCTCAGTTTCTTCATCTGTAAAATGTAAGGGCTGAACTAGGTGAACTCTCCCCAGCTCCGATTTTAAGTAATGGCATGAGGAAATATGTCCTTAACATCAGCAACAGCAAACACAATGATCATCAAGTGGTATTACATCATTATGCTGTTGCAGCCATGAAACCCTGGCCATTTGCTTGCAAACTTGTACTCAGAGGGATGGATTGGAATCTAGTAAAATTCAAGTCAGTGAGATATGATAATTCCTCATACACTGAGAAAAATGGTTCCCTAGAAACACACCATATTGACACATCTAAC
Source organism: Phalanger gymnotis (assembly GCA_028646595.1). Taxonomy (NCBI): domain Eukaryota; kingdom Metazoa; phylum Chordata; class Mammalia; order Diprotodontia; family Phalangeridae; genus Phalanger; species Phalanger gymnotis. Next base: position 366,043,727 of record CM053623.1, read on the forward strand.
ATCTGGCATTGCATTTAAATTTAAGCAAATTGAGCAAGACCACAGTGAACACAAAAAAGACAGTGACTGGTTGTAGGTGAAAAGTGGGCTGTACTTTTTCAGAATGCCAAAATGGAAAAAAAAAATGAAAGCACATCTGAAACAAGTATACATGTTGTTGGGCTTCATTTAAAGACATTGGCTAAAACTTAATATATTCACTAAGGTCAAGTTCATTCACTAAAAGAAACTATTGCAATCCTTATATAAAGTAACTGGACATGTCATAATCTACCATACTCATTTAGATAAATTCTGAATGACAGCATGTCAATTGACATCTTTGAGTATTTAATGTACTAAATATTTAAAAGAGTATTTAGCTTAAAATTCTTTCTGCTACCACTGTTTAATTAAAGAAGAGATATAGAAGTTTAGAATAGACTGGGCTCTAGGCTTACTCCTTATGTTGCATTTTAGTTGAATATTGAGAAAGTCCATTATCTCAAAGGTCTTATTAATACATTTTTTTAAAAATGCAACTAAGGTTAGCATATTTTATTTTAATGTAGAGGTTTTTAAGTATTTACAAAAAGGGGGAAATTGGTTATTTTTAACATAAGCTTGAACTTCACAGGAAAAACTGAATTCCAGGGACAGTTCTCTTAGTTATCTGAGAGAGATATCTTCCCTAAAGGCTTAAGTAGTTACTGAGTATTCATTTAGGGACAAAAGAGAATCTGCACCTAGATTTCTTTCCATTTTGGAAAAAAGATCAATTTTAAATTATTCTAAACCTAATAAATATGTCACTTTTAGATAAAATTATTTCTATTGTTTATTTTTTTTCTGCTATAACATATAAGAGGCAGTGTGAGCTGACCTTAAATCAGGACAACCTGGGTTCAAATCTTGCCTCTGATATGTACTGGCTGTATGACCCTGGGCATGTTGCTGGCTCTCTCAGGGACTCAGCCAACTCTTTAGGATTATAAATTGAAAAACAGTTATAAATCCACATTCGCAGAGGGAGTTCCCTACACTAATGAAATCACAGGTCCAGATTAAATATTATTATTAATAATGTTAGCATGTTATTACTAATGGCATTAAAGATATTATTATTAGTAATAATGACATAATAGAGGTAATTTGGTTTATTAGATAGAGGACTGACCTTGGAGTCGGGAAGACCTGCTTTTAACTTCTGCCTCTGACACATATCATTTATGTGACCATGGGCAAGTTAGTTAAGTTAGAGACAACTCTTTAAGACTATAAATTACAGCTACAGTGCCAATTTGCCTCAGCAAAGAAAGTTGTCATACCAGAAGTTCTCTACACAAATCAAATTGAAGTTCTAGACTTAAAAAACCCTCTATTTTTGTATTATGTATGATTTGAAATATTACATACCAATATATAATATATATGTAATTAGTAATAATGCTAGATATATTTACATATACATTTTCTCATTTTTAGATAAAATTCTAAAACATATCAAATATTGAATTTAAAACTATTAGATAAGTCACATATAAGAAAGGTATTTTTTTTTTGTAATGAGTATAAGTAATCACTCATAAGAAGTGGCTCGGCTACTTACCATGGCATCTGAGTTGCCTGAATTATGTGTCTTAGAATAATGAAATAAGAACTGTTTAAAAAAGGAAAAATGGGATTTTACTATAAAACATTAATTTATTGCCACAAATATATGTTTATTTTATATTATTTAGAGAAATATATTTATTCAGGGAGACCCTATACTCATGCACACACACTCACACACACACACACACATACACATCATGTCCCAAAAGTCTAAATGCAATTTTATACTATTAAATTGGAACACTCTGTATATGTATATATGAGAAGATATGAAAATCACCTTACCCTTTTGGTATTGTCCTTTTCATCTGATTCCTGTGAGGAGAAGACACATTACATATATTTTTTCATAACATCTTACAAATATGTGGTTGAAAATATCTTTTCCTAAGAAACAGTATAGAAAAGTTTATTAAATAATCTTTATGACTAAATGTTTATAACTAAATATATTTTCTTATTTTGTTGTTTTTCTTGCTAATATTTAGTGTTTTTCCTCTTAATCTTCTATAATGATACCACATTTCTTTTCTAATGTTGTTGTTGAGTTGTTTCAGTTGTGTCTGACTCTCTGTGACCCCATTTGGGGTTTTCTTGGCAAGACACTGGAATATTTTGCCATATCTTTCTCCAGTTCATTTAACAGATGAAGAGACTGAGGCAAACAGGGTAAAGTGACTTGTCCCAGGGTCACATAGCTAGTAAGTGTCTGAGGCTGGATTTGAACTCAGTTTCCATGACTCCAGGCCCAGCATTCTATCCACTGCACCACCTAGCTGCCATCATACTGTCAGATAGGAGCTATCACTTCATCCAGGGATGTTTTCTTCTAGTTTGAATTCTATATGTAAACTAGGTAATTAGTAATTTCCAAAATATAATATTTTTTAACTTTACCTGTGGTTTTGGTAAAATTCCCATGATCATGTAGCAAAGATCTTCCAATTCACTGGATACCTAGAAGAAATTTTTAGAAAACCCAGACATTAGGGGCTAAATTAATCATTTGACAACATATGTACAAAGCGTATATTTATTTAGTCCCAGGAGCATACAGAGATCTGATTACCCAAGGCAGTGTCTTTCTCATGGCTCATCTAGATTTTTCTAAGATACTTTTGGTTTATCGATGGTAACAACTTGGCTACTGAAGGGATTATCTTCCATCCAATCAAAACAGACATGGGGATAGACTTGGATAGCATCTAGAATAATCTGTCCATCTCTGATCTGATCTTGTTATAACTAATTCTCAGTCAGTTTCTTTTGCCTCTAAACGTCCTCTAGTGAACCAGGAAAAAGACAGGAAGAACTAATGAGAAAATAGATGGTAACTTCAGGAAAAAGTATATTTGGTGTTAGAGGAACATGGAATAATATCATCATCACTGTCTAAATATAGATCACACTTTGATTTATCCAGATCTGACATATAAATGAATGTGGCCTTTAATCAACTTTGTCAATATATTTGTTTTTTTTTCCTTTTTGTAGAGATCTCATTTTAGGAGTAAGGCCTATATTTTAAACCATCTTATATTCAGACAAATACAGTAACATTTCTAACCAATTATATTTACATGTGAATTAGCAAGTAGAAGGTGGGGTGGAGGGGGGAGTATTTTTAGTTGTTTTTTCTCATATGACTTGTCTCCAAGTTTCCCAGTGACTACTTTTTTGCTTCCACCCCTGAAAAGCTGGGTCATGGGAAAATATGAAAATTGATGCAATTCTGAGGACAAAGATCATATTGTTGTTGTTTTCAACAAAGGTTTTCCCCATTACTGAATGGACAGTAAGTGTTTTAACCATTGGCATTAACAGGTGTACAAAAGAGATGTGATATATCTGCTGCCTGGTGCTACGAAGCACCAAAACTACCTGCATTATAAACAAACATACAAATAAACATTAAACACCGACTAGTTGAATTTACCTGAGGTTGAGGGTCAACAGACAGGAAACCCAAACAAGCATTATCTAGCTGTAAAAACAGGTATATGAGTTAGAATCTGAGCTATCAGACTAGCAGAAAATGGAGCATTTAAAAATTCATCCAGAAGATTTAAAATTGTAAAATCACTTAATTACCACTATATATTTCATGATGTTCCATGGCAGCTCAGGCTGTGGATGTTAGGAGGACCTGTCTGAAACCTCCTGGGACCAGAGTGGGACTAGCAATCACAGCTATATAATACCCCAATATTAGGTGAAAGGTATCAGCAGGTAGCCACTCATTTTTAAAGCTTTAGAGGTCTTCAAAAACAGTAAAGCCTCGTGATGACATATATTAAAAAGATACAAAGATATCATGGGCCAAATTATATTCCCTAATGCTGTCTTAACTGTATGTGTTTATGTCTATGTGTAGGAATTTATGTATAAACTATGTATGTATATATATACATATATATATATGTGGGTGGGTGTGATTTTATATATATGTATATACATATACACATATGTGTATATAATGTGTGTGTGATTCAGTAAGTCAGTCAATAACCACTAAGTGCTTACTATGTGCCAGGCACTATGCTAAGCACTGGCGATGCAAAGAAAGAAAATGTTCCTACTCTCAAGGAGCTTACAGTATAATAGCAGAGACAACATGCACACAATTATATAAAATCAAACTCTATATAGGATAAATTGGAAACAATTAACAGAAGGAAGACACTAGAATTAAGGTTCCTATAGAAGGTGGGGTTTTAGGTGGTATTTGAAGGAAGCCAGGGAAGCCAGAAAGTGAAAATGAGGAAGGAGAGCATTCCAGTAATGGAAGGTAGCCAATGAAAATCCTTTGAGTCAAGAGATGAAGTATCTTGTTTGAGTAAATTCAAGGAAGCCAATGTAGAAAATGAGTGCTTACCCAGCCAGATGGTATCAGGGTTATAAGAAAGGTTGGGTGAAGGTTTATTGTACTATAATTTGTGGAGAGTTATTTTGAATCACTTCTCTTTTACTCTTTAAACTTTATTAATTGGAAAAAACATTCAAACCATATAAGATGAGATGTTTAAAGGTAATTTATATCCTAGAAATAAACAAAGTAGAAGAAACAAGTTGGCATAATATAAAATAAAATTAGACATATGTAACCTTACTATTATTTGTGTCTATGCTGCAGAACATACTGGCTAAAGGCATCTGTAAGCTACCCAAATAATTATATATTATACTTTAATTTGTTATTGTCTGTTAGGTTGATATGAAGGAAATTAAAAGGAAAATTATTACTTCAAAAGAAAGCATTTGCAATAATTTTCCATTGTTATTTGTATTTCTTCTAGTATTATCTTTCAAAAAATTTTCAGGTATCATCCACAGAGCTATAGATGATTTCAAAGTAATGCATATTTTTATAGATGTATAATTATACCTACTACCCTGTTAATCATGCATATTATTCTGCATATGGATGTATTTCTAGTTTGTATCCTGATTTGCCTTTATTATGTCATTCTAAGTTCTTTGAATTTTTATACTTTTAAAAATTGTCCAGAAGCCAAATACATTCTATTTATAATCTCTTTTCATGAACATTGGAAAGAATTATTCCAAATGTCATCAGTTATACCAAAATGATATTTAAAAATAATAGTGATACCAAGCATGAGCTTCAAAGAGATTAAAGAAAATGAAAAAGGACCCATATTATAAAAATATTTATAGCAGCTCTTTTCATAGTAGCAATAAAACTGGAAATTAAGGTGGTACTTGCCAATTGGGGAATGGATAAACAAATTGTATCATGTTAATGGAATGGAATATTGTGCTGTAAGAAATGTCAAAATGTTGAAGAGAAAACCAGGAAGAACTATGTGAACTGATGAAGTCAAAAGAGAAGAAATGCAAGAATAATTAACATAACAACAACATTTTAAAGAAGAAAATTAGTGCAATGGAAACCTTGATTCTAGCATACCAAAGATGAGCATTCTACATATCTCCTGAAAGAAGTGAGGGACTTAAAATGCAGAATGAAGCATGCTTTTTTGTACATGGCCAGAAGGAGAATTTGCTTTTCTTCACTATGCATATGTTACAAGGATTCTGTCTCTTTGTCTGTCTGTCTGTCTCTCTCTCTCTCTCTCAGTAGTTGTCGAAGTTGCTGTTCAATGGGGAAGAAGTGAGAAAAAAATGCTTGAGATTGAAAATTGAAAAAATAGTAAAATCAAATTAAAAATAGTAATAGTGGAACACAAAATAACAGAAATAAATGAAAATGGTACCCTACTGTTTGATAAAGGTGAAAATATAAGTTACACGAGTATAAACTCCCCTTTTTTGGGACAAGACTGTTTAGGAAAACTGGAAAACAATTTGAAAGAACTGAAGTTTAGATCAAAATCTTACACCATATAGTAAAAGCTCAAAATGGAGATTCAACCTGAATATTATCATAAAAATTTAGAAAAGGTATTGCTCCTGACTGTGGTTAAGGGAAACTTCTTAGCCATACAAGGAATAGAGGAGATAATAAAAGGCAAACTGGGCAATTTCTATTTCATACCACTGAAAAGCCTTTGCATGAATAAAATCAACAAAGACAGAAGTGAATAAATATTCATGGTAGCAAAGAACTGGAAATAAAGTGAGTACACATCAGTTGGGGAATGGCTGAAAAACAATGTTCTAAGAAATAATGTAATATTATTTTACAGTAAGAAATGGCTAACCACAACATGGGAAACTTTATATGACCTGATGCAGAGGGAAATAAGCAGAACTCTAACTCTCTCTCTCTCTCTCTCTCTCTCTCTCTCTCTCTCTCTCTCTCCCCCCCTCCCCATACATATGTATATATATACATATATACATGCACACACACATATATATATACATATGCATGTATATATAATATGCGTGTATCTATGTAATGTGTATTATATTCTTGTTGTTGAGTCATTTTTCAGTTGTGTTCAACTCTTTGTGACTCCAATTTGGGTTTTTTTTTGGCAAAGATACTGGAGCGGTTTGCCATTTCCTTCTCCAGCTCATTTCAAAGACAAGAAAACTGAGGCAAACAGGGTTAAGACATAGCTTGTAAGTGTCTGAGGCTGGGTTTGAACTTAGAAAGAGGAGTCTTCTTGACTCCAGGCCTGGCACTCTATCCACTGTGCCACATATACACACACAAATATATGTAATTACAATATAAATTAAAAGAGTATTAATTGATCGAAAGATCATTAAAGGAAGACAAACTGAATAACTGAAAAAGCAAATGGTGCTTAAGGACAGTAGATAACTAAACATTCATTCTTTGTCACAGCAGGGGTTTGTCAGGGAAGAATATTGATTACGTTGTCAGATGTAGTCACTGTGGCATATGTTTTACTTAACTATTAGCTTTGTTATAAGAACAGTTTTAATGAAATTGTGAGCATGGGGGCCAAAATTGATTGTCATGTAAGTATAAAAGATATAAGCTTATTAAAACAGAAAATCTCAGATTTCCAAGGTTTTTCAATTTAAAGCATGAGGAAAAATTACATTCAAATTTGTCTTTAAATTCTGAGCTAGAGCTTTAAAGGAAAAAAATAATATAACAATTTTTTACCTCGTTCCACAGCCGTAACTCTTTGTCTGTCTGTATTGCCAGAGGTGATACTGGAACCCCTGAAAATAAAAGCAACCTAGTTTTAGAGTCAATTCTTTCCAATTTGGCCCCTTTCACTCTATTCTTCTAAGCTCATACCATTCCTCCATATTTTTATGTATTTGGATTCTAATACCTATTTTCTAATTGACAATAATGAAAGATAGTTGCTAGAGTATCAATAGGATTATAAGGAATAAAGGTTTTAGCTAATGTTCAAATAATACAAAGCTGAAAGGAATCCTAAGGATATCAACCAGCTCATGGGTTCTTAACATTTTTTGTGTCAACCCTTTGGCAGTTCGGTGAAGCCTCTGGACACCTTCTCAAAATATTTGAAGGAAATGCTATATTTCATTTAGGGGTAGTAAAAATAAGGATTAATTTTTTTCCCATCCAAGTTCATGGACACTGAAATCTATCCATGGATCTTTTGTGGATCCAAAGTTAACAACCCCTGTTCTAGTTCAATCCCCCTTCCCATTTTAATAATGAGGAAACTGATACCTAGTGAGGTTGGTACTCATGTAAGATCCAACTGCTACAAAATGGGAGAGTCAATACTAGTCTTCTAACTTTCAGTTTAGAGTTCATTTCACTGTATATCCTATTTCTTTACCATGACTACATTAAAATAAAAAAATAATAACTTTAAATATCCCTAGAAAATAACTCCTCCTCTATGTTCAGGATGGTTTTTTTTTTTTAAATTTCCATCACAGATCATGTAAAATAAAAATCAGGATGGAAAGGTTTTTGTTGTTCATAAACTATATTGAGTAGAAGTTTATAATTTCCTTCAAACATTTTATTATAGATTTTAAAGAAATCAAACCTGTGATTTCATTGGAATAGGGAAATCAATCTAGCAATAGATCTAAATATTATTTTTCAACTTACAATTTTAGAGATTTTTGTGGGGCACTAAGAAGCAAAGTGACTTGCTTAGACTCATGTAACCCATATAGATCTGATGTAGAAATTTAACCCAGGTCTTGATGTGGAGGCTGGCTCTCTATCTTCTCTCTCTCTCTCTCTCTCTCTCTCTCTCTCTCTTTCTCTCTCTCTCTCCTACTGATATGCACCACATACTTTAAAAGATGAGTGCTCCAAGTACTTTTATAATTGTCTTAACAAATTTCAGGATCTAAGGGCTTCTAGACCATTGGTTATCAGGGATTTCCAGAAAGCAGCATACCTCTGCTCTTATGGCTAATGCTTAACCAATGATAATAACCAATATTTATATGATGTTTTAATACTATAAAGAGCCTTATGTTTGTAAAACTTCATTTGATACAGTAATAATCCTGGTAAGATAGGCCAAAAAGGATTATTATTCTCATTTTGCAGATGAAGAAATTGAGGCTTAGAAAGGGCAAGCAATTTGTCCAAGGTCCTACACCTGTCCAAACTCAAAATCCTTGACTTGAAGTCAGATTGTAAGACTAGTTCTGTGAGCAATGAAACTTCCCGTGTTTCCTTCCAGATCTTAGCCATCACAACCCTGTACATCAGTTTGTCTAATCAGAGGGGAAGGATCCTAATTCCCAATTTACCGTTTGGGTGACCATGGGAAAGTTATTTAAGATCCCTGGACCTCAGTTTCTCCATGTGAAAAATGAGGGGCCTGTAGGAGAGGACCTCTAAGGTTCCTTCAGCTCTAATCCATGAACCTGGGATCCAAATCTAAGCCAGTTTTCACAACTTTCCTATTCAGTTAGAATGTAGAGCTAGGAGGGATCTCAGTGTTCCTACTTTCTAATTCATTCATTTTACAGTTTAGGAAACTGGGACTCAGGGAGGTTATGCAACTTGTCCGAAGTAGACCGGTAGTAACACAGGTAGGAGAGGTAGAATTAGAATCCAGGCCCTCTGATGACAGAATAGTTATTCTTTCTACTGTAGAGGGCTGCCGCTTAGCCATTTACTTAGCTGCATGACCTTGGACAAGTAACTTTCCTCTTCTGAGCCTCAGTGAAATATAGAGTGTGCCTAAAGTCTTAATGTAGAAAACCGCACTAAGACTTTGGGGATGCCCTGAAGAAACAGCAAACCTGTTGTTAAGGGCAGTTCACAGAAGAATAAAAATTTTCTAAACCGTAAAATGTAATATGAGTTGAGTTGGTGAGAAGGGGGGAAGAGAAGAGAGAGGAGAAGGGGGAGAAGAAGGGGAGAAGGGGAGGGAGGGAAGGAGAAAGAGGGAGAGGGAGAGAGAGGGAGGAAAGGGGAGAGAGAGAGGAAGGAGAGAGAGAGACAGAGAGACAGCGGCAGAGACCGAGACAGACCGAGACAGAGAAAGAGGGAGAGACAGAGAGACAGAGACAGAGAGAGGTGCTGGGGGGAGGGAGCGAAAGAGCAAAGAGCGAACTAGCGAGCGCTTATATTGAATGTTTTCTGCCCAGAATGACTTCAGAAGCAGTACAGATTGAACACCAGGAGAAAGAGCTTGAAGGTTTCCCCCTCCGAGCTTGTATTTCCAGCATTTTACTGTTCTTGAACTTACATGAGAATAAAAATTACAGTTTCTCTATTCCTCCACCGACTCCTTCCCTCCCCACCCTTCCAAACAAATGGCTAAGAATTTTTATCCTTTCACTTGCCAAGACCGAGAGCCTAGCGCAGGTCTAAACCACGCTCCCTGATGCTGTGATTGTGAGCACAGGTGTTTGTGGAGCTTAGGCATCACACATTGCTGTCAGTCACCTTATTTCACACTAAAGTAGCCTCAGCAAATACTTCTCAGACATGCAATGGACTCCATGCCTTACGCATTTGTAGAAGGTCCTCTGCTAATGCTGAATTGAATGAATGGACTACTCTGGAAATTCAAGCTGAGAGCTGTCAAGGATCGCCAGACTTTAGAGATGTTAAAAAAAAATGTAGGAGAATCCTAGCGCATGAGAAAGCATGTTCTCTATCTGCATGGATGGAATAAATAGCCACATAGAGGATAAATGATAGCTTAAATTAAACTTTGCCCTCATCTATGTTTGGACTAAAAAAAAACACATCTCCAATATTCCTTCCAGCTGTAGTTTAAGAACCCATCAGTGCAGATGGAGAAAGGCAAGCGGGAAGCAACGGAGTGTGGAGAGAGGAAAGCTGGAAGAGAGAAGGAAAGGAAGGGTGATTTCGTGAGTAAAGAGGCTATTTGTGAGGGGAGAGGATGGATGCTTAAGTTCCCCCAGTGTGCCCTTGTGTCTCTTAAACGAGTCCAGCATCGGACTGACGGGACAGGGAGCCTAAAGAAGAGGTAAGCAGGTTCCTTACCTTGGCAGATGCACACCCAGGAAGAGAGGAGCAGCAGGAGGAGGGGAGCAGCTGAAAGACCACATCCCAGCAGCTGTTTCTCAGCCCTGGTGTAGCTAGTCAGCGGAGGCAGCTGACCGCAGCTGTGATCTCTGGGCATCCTTGAGTTTCCTCGCTGCCCAGAGATGCTTGTTGGGCTGTGGATTTCTATAGCTGAGCACGTATGTGGTCCCCAAGTTCCCCCCAGGCTCCTCCTAGTGGCCTCGAGAGTCCTGTGAGCACCTGTTCTTCGCTTCCCACTGTGAAGCTGCCGATCTGACAATTCTCTCCCCAAACTTTTAAATCTCCAGAACCCGTGGGCCGAACCTGCTTTGAGCCTCCGGGCGCGCGTCACCCGCCTTCTGCCATCTTTCCACGTCCCTCCGCCTCCAACCCCTGCCCCTGCGTCGGTTCTGTATGACAGAGTCCTGCCTGACCTGTCTTCCGGGGCAAGTTGCCTCTCTAGAGGCGAAGCAGCCCACTTGACAGTTCCTTCTTTCCTATTTCTTTTCCCTCCCCTCCCTTTTGTCCCCTCTGAATCCTAGACAGGAAGCAGAGATTTGTATTAAAACAATAATTTTGTCAAACTTTTCCATCTCTAACTCCCAGAGGAGGAGGAGAAAGCCATAATAATGGTAAGCCATTCCCAAATGATCACAAATACATTTCCTGTAAAGAATCCTGTTAGGTTTTGGAGACCAGATAAATCTGTTCAGGAAACAATAATAAAAGACTCGTTGCTTCTTTCCCAGCCTAAAAGGTAGTTACCTCTCCAGCTTTCCTTGGCATGGACATACCACAATTGGGCTTTTAGAAAATGATAGGTCTGTAGAAAATGTACTCATGGGGCAGCTAGGACTCCTGAATATTTGAACCTGACTTCAAATAAGGCCTCAGACACTTGACACTTACTAGCTATGTGACCTTGGGCAACTTACTTAACCCGGATTGTTTCGCAAAGAAAAAAAAAGCAGTAACATTCTTCTTCCAAAGAGAATGTCCCCTCAGAGCCAGGTTAAGCCTCCAGGTCCCCCTATAGATTTATTCTCTTTCCTCTCCTGTCCCTTCTCTTCTTTCTACATCTTACTGTTTAGGGGTTACTATTTTTAGTGGCTAAATTTCTTAGTGACTTGTGTTCCCAATTCCTTTTTTACTATCCCCAGCCCATCTACCGTTTGGGTGGTATCAGGTGCAGGAAACTGAGCCTTTTCCAGGGCTGCACCCATAGTGGGCATTGCACCATCTGGAGACTTAAACTAGATATGACTTTCTCCTATTCATAACAATAAAGGGGAAACAAAGAGGGAACATTAATCACCTGCCTTGTCTTCAAAATCCCTTTTGAAAGGAAGTTTACTCACTCATAATATGCAAATGTGTATTTATCTCAAAAGATTGTTGTAATGAGATCTTGTGTGTAAATTCCTTTGAAAAGGACAATAAATAAGGGATGGATTCCCTGAACGTGGCTGCACCCCCCCCCCCAGTTACTGTGCTTGGATCCAGTTCTGTTTCTTGTTGTTTAGTCATTTCAGTTTGTCTGACTCTTCATGACCCCATTCTGGGTTTTCTTCACAGAGATAATAGAGTGGTTTGCCATTTCCTTCTCCAACTCATTTTACAGATGAGGAACTGAGGGAAACAGGGGTAAGTGACTTACCCAAGGTCACACAGCTAGTGATTGAGGCCAGACTTTGAATCCACGAAGATGAGTCTTCCTCAGTCTGAGCCTAGCACTCTATTCCTGCACAACCCAGCACCACCTAGGTGCCCAAGTTCTAACCAAACTATATAACTAGAGGAAGGTTCCCTTGACCAAATGCAGGAGGGTACCATGGCTATTTTGAAATGAATCCTCAGACATCATAAGAAATTCAACAAATACTTATTAAAAGCTCAGGATATTCAAGGTCTTATGTTCTATCCTAGATGAATCAGAGATGAATAGAACTAGATCCCTGCTCTCAAAGAGCTTGCAATTTGTTGGAAATAGAAGAGACCCACACAAACATATATGCTGTGTATTTGATGATGATGATTTATTAAAAACTGGGTATCCTCATCTCATCCAGGCTGAAAGTTCAGGGACTCCTCACAGAACTGATCCCATTACTTACCATTATAGGAGCTTTGACTTGCTCCATTTCTAATCTGGACTGGTTTGCTCCTCCTTATGTGATCTGGTAGCCTCCTGCTCCCAGGACTTCACCATAGTTATGTAGTGGGAATAACATTTCCATTGTTCAGGATACTGCACTTCTCAATGCGGTCAAGAATTTAACTTACTTTTTTCATCTGCGTCACACTGTTGACTCATTTGAATTTTCGGTCCATTAAAATCATGAATCTTTTTTCTCACAAACTCTTTGCTAGCCAACTTGGTCAACTGATTCGTTGAATTTATATAGGATTTTATACTTATTGGTATTAAGTTCCATATTATTAGATTTGTCCCATCCCTCTAGTCTGTTGAGATTTTAGACTAGATTAGATAAAGTATTTGTTAAGTGTTTCCTAAGTTCTTGGTGCTGTGTTAACCACTTGGAATACAAATAAAAGCAAATAGAAAGACAGTTCCTATACTCTCATGCAGCTTATATTCTCTCTTTTTAATTTACAATTTTAAAAACATTTTTATTTAGAGTTTTGAGTTCCAAATTCTATCCCTCTCTCCCCTCTCCTCTCCCTTAGAGAGAATGCAATCAGATGTAGGTTATACATATGCAGTTATGTAAAACATTTCCATATTAGTCATTTTGTATAAGAAGACGCAAATAAAAGAAAGAAAGTAAAAAATAGCGTGCTTCAGTCTGTATTCAGTCAATATCAGTTTTTTCTCTGGAGGTGGACAATATGCTTCATCATTAGTTCTTTGGGATTGTCTTGGATCATTGTTTTGCTGAGAATAGCTAAGTCATTCATAGTTCTTCATTGAACAACATTGCTGTTACTGTGTATAATATTTTCCTGTTTCTGCTCACTTCACTTTGCATCAGTTTGTGTAAGTCTTTCCATATTTTTCTGAAATCATCCTGCTTGTCATTTTTTATAGCACAGTAATATTCCATTACAATCATGTACCACAACTTGTTCAGCCATTCCCCAATTGATGGATATCCCTTTGATTTCCAATTCTTAGCCACCACTAGAAGAGCATGCAGCAGCAAAACAACACATGAAAGGGAGCTGAAAATATGTAAGGGGGTGGTGTAAATGTCCAGAGACTGAGGATCTGAATTGGGTTAGAAGAGAGCATTTCCTCAAAAGGAGATTCCTTGCTGGGAGTGAGGTGTCATCCAATGTTACCTATCCCATTTCTGCTTCATGGCAATCATTAATTTGGTAAGCACAGAATTTATACTTTCATCTATGCTGAGAGCAAATCCCCAGGGCAGTCTACTAGAAACTTTTAAGCTGACGTTGACAAATGAATGACTACCCTTTCAGCCAGGTTATTCAGCTGGTTTTTAATTCCCTTAATTATACTATTATCCAGTCCGCATCTCTACATTTTGTCTACAAAGGCAGGATGAGAAGCTTTGTCATTAGCAGTTTCTTAACTAGAATTCACCTCACTTCAGGAAGAAGATAGATAGCCTTTGAGATCTCTTGTAACTCTGAAATTCTAGAATTTTAGGATTCTAGAAATCTTAGGGAAGAGTATCTGAGCAAGGTTGGACTACTCCAGGTAGCACTTGGGAAAATGAATTTGTGGCAGACACTTTATCAAATGGACAGGGGAGCCCCAATGGCTTTCTGTCACTGGAAACTCTGTGTAGAATCCCAGGATAAAGAGACTTCAGGTGTGTACTATATTTTATATGATTACATGATGGTGAAACAATATTAACTTAGTGATACATATTAGCAAGGACCTCAGGCTCAGGATTTGAAATAAAATCAGACTGGGACTACTTCTGTTCCTGTCACACAGTTAAATAAAAGACTAATGGGACCTTGAGTTTGTGGTAGCATGTGGGTTTGTATCTTTATGAGTATTTGTACTCAATTTAGATTAAAGAAGAAGTTTTAGCAGCTGGTCATGCCTGGGGTTCAGAAAGAGCCAGTCAGTCTATAAACATATTTAATACGTACTATGTACCAGGCACTATGCTAAGAGCTGGGGATACAAATAAAAAAAGAAAGACAATCGCTGCTCTTAAGTTTATAATTTAACGGGGAAGATGATACAGAAAAGGAAGAACTGGGGAGGGGAGAGCATAGACTACTGGCAAGGGTGCATGAATCAAAACCAAGAACAGCCTGAAAATCATATGTTAGGTAATCAATGAACTGATCAGATTTTTATGTGCCAGGCACTATGCTAGGTGCTGCAGATACAGAAAAACAAACAAAAAATTGGACAATACAAGCTCTTAAGGAGTTTACATTTAATAGGGATAACCAGATGTAATATACATATATATGCATTATGCATATTGTATGGATATGGTTTTGTATATAAATATATGTAAATTAAATACAAAAATAAAATCAAGATAAGGAAGGAGGGTTGTAGCTGTTTGAGCAGGATAGGATTGGGAAAAGCTTTGTGTGGAAAGAGTACTAGACATTTAAAGAGCAATTAATTCCAATACTGTATAAACTATTTGGAAAAATAGGCAAAGAAGAAGTCTTACCAAATTTATTTTATGACACACATATGGTGCTGATATCTAAACCAGGAAGAACCAAAACAGAGAAAGAAAGTTATAGCCCAATTTCCTTAATGAATATTGATGCAAAAATCTGAAATAAAATGTTAGCAGGGAAATTACAGCAACTTATCATCAGGATAATACACTATGACCAGGTGGGACTTATACAAGGAATGCAGGGCTGGTTCAATATTAGGAAAACTATCAGCATAATTGACCCTGTCAATAATCAAACTAACAGAAATCATATGATTATCTTAATAGATGCAGAAAAAGCTTTTCGCAAAATACAGCACCCATTCTTATTAAAAACTCTAGAGAGCATAGGAATAAATGGAGTTTTCTTAAAATGATAAGCAGCATCTATCTAAAACCATCAGTAGAAAATGGTGGCTGGAAAGCAGGGACTAGCGTGAGCTCCCCGCCAAGTCTTTCCAAAAACATATAAAAAATGTCTCTGAGCCAATTATAGAACTGCAGAACCCACAAAATAGCATAGGGAAGCAGGGCTCCAGCCCAGGACAGCCTGGATGGTCTCCGGGTAAGGTCTACCCTGCCCGGAGCTGGGAGCAGAGCAGAGCCCAGCATGGGCGGTGGGGACCAACCAGACCAGGAGCTGGGCAGAGTGTGCCCTAGTGACCTGAAGCAGTGAGCTGCAGCAATTACCAGACTTCTCAACCCACAAACACCAAGGACAACAGAGTAGGTTAGTGAGAGAAGCTGCTGGGGACTGGGAAAAAGTTTGTGGTTGGGCCACTGCCCTGGGGGCAGTGGAGTTGGGGCAGCTTTAGAACTGCAGTTGCAGTTGCTTCTGACCCCAGGCCCACCTGGTGGGAGGAATTAAGTGGTGGATCAGAGCAGGAGTGAAGAGCCTGCTGAAGATCTAAGTCTAGTCCAGGTTGGGGGTTCTTGGGGAAGGAAGAGTGCTGGTGTGGCAGAGCTGGCGCATCCCCCCGGGCTTGGAACATAGAACTCTTTAGTCTACAAGCTGTCATACCCCGCTGAAAAACTCAAGGTTCAAGTGAGTTGGCTGGGAACATGGCCAGGCAGCAAAAACATACCCAGATTCAGTCTCAGACTCTGGAATCCTTCTTTGGTGACAAAGAAGACCAAAACATACAGCCAGAAGAAGTCAACAAAGTCAAAGAGCCTACAACAAAAGCCTCCAAGAAAAACGTGAACTGGTCTCAGGCCATGGAAGAGCTCAAAAAG
>CM053623.1:366060591-366083318 GCA_028646595.1 Phalanger gymnotis
TAAAAAAGGGGGGATGATAGAAGAGAGGACAGATGGGGGTGGAGGTAATCAAAAACAAACACTTTTGAAAAGGGACGGGTCAAGGGAGAAAATTCAATAAAGGGGGATAGGTTAGGAAGAAGCAAAATATAGTTAGTCTTTCACAACATGAGTGTTGTGGAGGGGTTATACATAATGATATGCATGTGGCCCGTGTTGAATTGTTTGACTTCTTAGGGAGGGAGGGTGGGTGGGAAGGGAAGAGGGGAGAGAATTTGGAACTCAAAGTTTTAAAAAATAGATGTTCAAAAACAAAAACAAAAAAGTTTTTTCATGCACCTAGAAAATAAGATACACAGGCAATGGGACATAGAAATTTATCTTGCCCCACAAGAAAGAAAGAGAAAAGGGGATGTGAGGGGAGTGGGGTGACAGAAGGGAGGGTTGACTGGGGAACAGTACAACTAGAATATACGCCATCTTGGAGTGGGGAGGAGGGTAGAAATGGGGAGAAAATTTGTAATTCAAACTCCTGTGAAAATCAACTCTGAAAACTAAATATATTAAATAATAAAAAAATTTAAAAAATAAAACCATCAGTAAGCATTATATGTAATAGTGATAAGCTAGAAGCATTCCCAATAAAATCAGAGGTGAAACAAGGATGCCTATTATCACCACTATTATACAATATTGTACTAGATATGCTAGAATTAGTAATAAGAGAAGAAAAAGAAATGAAAGGAATTAGAATAGACAATGAGGAAATAAAACTACCACTCTTTGCAGATGATGTGATGGTATACTTAGGTAATGCTAGAGAATCGACTAAAAATTACTTGAAGCAATTAACAACTTTAGCAAAACTGCAGGATGTAAAATAAACCTGCATAAATCATCATTTCTTTATGTTACCAACAAAGCCCAGCAGCAAGAGAAAGAAAGAAAAAATCCATTTAAAATAACTGTAGACAAAATATTTGGGAGCCAAGACAAACCCAGGAACTATATGAACACAATTACAAAACACTTTTCACACAAATAAAGTCAGATCTAAATAAATGGAAAAATATCAGCTGCTAATGGGTAGTCTGAGCTAACATAAAAATGACAGTTCTCCCTAAATTAAATTACCTTTTCAGTGTCATGCCAACCAAACTATCAAAAATTATTTTATAGAACTAGAAAAATTAATACTAAAATTTATCTGGAAGAATAAAATGAAGGAATTAATGAAAAAATGCAAAGGAAGGTGGCCTAGCTGTACCAGATCCAAAACTATATTATAAAGTGGCAATCATTAAAACTAGTTGGTACTGACTAAGAAATAGAGTGGTGGATAAGTAGAATAGGTTAGGTGCACAAGACACGGTAGTAAATTACTATAGTAATCTACGGTTGATAAACCCAAAGACTCTAGCTTCTGGGATAAGAACTCACTATTTGACAAAACCTGCAGGGAAAGCTGGAAAATAGTATGGCAGAAACTAGGCATGGACCAACATCTCACACTCTATGCCAAGAGAAGTTTGAAATGGGTACATGGTTTAGATATAAGGGATGATGCCATAAGCAAATCAGGAGAGCAAGGAATAGTTTACCTGTCAGATCTATAGAGAAGAAAAGAATTTATGACAAAACTAAAGCTAGAGAACATTATGAAATGCAAAATGGATAGTTTTGATTACATTAAATTTAAAAGTTTTTGCACAAACAAAACCATTGCAACCAAGATTAGAAAGAAAGCAGAAAACTGGGAAGAAATTTTATAGCCAGTATTTCTGATAAAGGCCTCATTTTGAAAATATATAGAGAACTGAGTCAAATTTATAAGACTACAAGTCATTCCCCAATTGATAAATGGTCAAAAAATACAAACAGGTAGTTTTCTGAGATAGAAATTAAAGCTATTTATAATCATATGAAAAAAATGCTCTAAATCCTATTGATTAGAAAAATGCAAATTAAAACCACTCTGATGTACTGCCTCATGCCTATCCGATTGGCTAATCTGATGGAAAAAGAAAATGATAAGTGTTGGAGAAGATATGGGAAAACTGGAACACTAATGCAATGTTGGTGGAGTTATGAACTGATCCAACCATTCTGGAGAAGAATTTGGAAGCCTGCCCAAAGGGCAACCAAACTGTGAATAGCCTTTGGTCCAGCAATACCACTACTAGGTCTGTATCCCAATGAGATCATAAAAAAGGGAAAATGACCTACATGTACAAAAATATTTATAGCAGCTCTTTTTTGGTGGCCAAGAATTGGAAATTGAGGGAATACCTATAAACTGGGGAATGGCTGAACAAGTTGTGATATATGAATGTAATGGAATACTATTGTGCTATAAGAAATGATGAGCAGGATGATTTCAGAGAAACCTGGAAAAACTTATATGAACTGATGCAAATTTAAATGAGCAGAACCAGGAGAACATTGCACACAACAACAGTAACGTTGCGTGAAGATTAATTATGATAGATTTAGCTCTTCTCAGCTATACAATGATCCAAGACAATTCCAAAAGAGTCATGATGGAAAATACTATCCACATCCAGAGAAAGAATTATGGAGTCTGAATGCAGATCAAAGCATACTATTTTCACCTTTTGTTGTTTTTTGTTTTTTCTTTCTCATGGTTTTTCCCTTTTGTTCTGATTCTCTTTCACAACATGGCTAATATGGAGATATGTTTAACATGATTGTACATGTATAAATTATATCAAATTGTCTTGGGGAAGGGGAGAAAGGGAGAAAAATTTTGGACTCAAAATTTTACAAACATGAATGTTGAAAACTATCTTTACATGTAATTAGGAAAAAGTAAGATACTATTAAGGGGAAAAAAGAAAGTGGTGCCAGAGTTTTGATTCAAAGGAACTGAGGGATTCTGGGAAACAAAGGTAAAGAAGGAATACCTTCCAGGAATAGAGGATGGCCATTGAAAAGTCATGGAGTGCTGTGTGGGGAATGGAGAGATCATTTTGACTGGACCAGGAAATGTAAGTAGGGCAGTATTATGTAATGAGGTTAAAATGATACATTGTGGCCAGGTTGTAAAGGGTCTTAAAAAGGATTGTATCGAATACATATTTTTCAAGTCTGATTTCTTTTTTATTCATGTTTAAGACTATATTTATTTATTTAAATATATATATATATATTTAAGACCATGTATAAGACTATATATATATATTGCTGAGATGTCTTTTCTTCTGAGAAAGAGATGTGGAAGGCCATGATTAGTTTCATTATAGAGCCATTTTGAGGACAAAAAGAAGAAATCAGTGGGTTTTTTTTGCATTCCCATATTGGAATGGTAGCTAAGTACTTTCTGACTTGTAGCTTAAATCTCAGATGTGTGGCCTCCTGCATCAGAATGTGAGCTCCTTGAGAGGAGGGTTTTTTCACTTGTCTTTTTTTATACCCAGTATGTAGCAGAGTGCTTTGAACATACTAAGTACTTAGTAGATGCCTTTTCTTTCGTTTTCATTCATTCATTTTTCATTGGTGATAGCATAGTACAAAATACATGGATGGCTTTGGTTTTGCTTTCATTTTTTTCTTTTGACAGATATAAATAATGCAGGTAGGAAAGAAAGCCAGGAAGATGGAAGACAATGATTTTGCTCTCTCTTCTTGCTCATATTGATTCACATACCAACCTGAAAAGGATCTTGGGAGAAAATTAGGTTTTGTACAGACATGCTGCTCCTGTAGAATTTCTCTGGGAGGGTCCCTAGAACTGGGTTTTGGTTCTCTAAGGGGTTAAATGGGAATTACAAGGAATTTCTAACTCTGAAAATTGTCTAGGATGATTGACTTCAGCACCAGAAACAGACAATCCAAAGAACAGACTTAATCTTAGCTCGGAGGAAATTGGTGTGTCTTTTGTTTGGTGGCCCTAATCTAGGTGGCAGTAGATAGAGCATTAAGCCAGAAGTCAGGAAAACCTGAGTTCAAATCTGGCCTCAGACACTTACTAGCTGTGTGACCATAGGCAAGTAACTTCACCTTGTTTGCCTCAGTTTCTTCATCTGTAAAATGAGCTAGAGAAGGAAATGGCAAACCATTCTAGTATCTTTGCCTAGAAAACCCTCAATGGGGTCACAAAGAATTGGATATGACAGAAGAAGAAGAAGAAGAAGAAGAAGAAGAAGAAGAAGAAGAAGAAGAAGAAGAAGAAGAAGAAGAAGGAGGAGGAGGAGGAGGAGGAGGAGGAGGAGGAGGAGGAGGAGGAGCAAGAGCAACAGCAGTGGCAGCAGCAACAACAACAATAACCTGTTTGTGGTGGTTCATCTCTTCATCAGTGAAGAGCTTTCAACCTACTCTATCAGGGAAAGGTTTTCAAGTCACATGCCCTGCCACACAGGAGCTGAGAGAACCAACAAGTCATCCCATCATGTAGTACTGTAGATTTAGAGCTAGAGGAGACCTCTGAAGCCAACTAGTCCAATGAGTGAAGCATTAGAGTACAGAAAAGTAAAATGACTTTCCCAGTCAGATGGGGGATCTGAAACCAAGTCTTCCAAGCTCCAAATATAGTGCCCCCCTGCACTACAGCACACTTCTCAGAAGAGACAAATCTCAATAGCTAATAGCAGAAAGAAGTTCAGTGACCACAAGACCAGTAGAAGAATAGGACCAACACAGGGATGCAAAGAAGGGGTGATGTGATTAAGTAGAGAACAATATAATAACACTATCGAAGGATATTAGCAGTGTTTGAGATATGAGTTGCACTAGCCACATTTATATCATCAAGATTTTGGGAGGAAAAAACATAATCTAGAGCCAGGAGGGACCTTAGAGATTACCTACTCCAGTTTCTAATTTTACATTTGAGGAAACAGTAGAATAAATGACTTACCCAAGGTCCTAGACATAGTAAATGCAGCTGTAGGATTTGAATCTAGGGCTTCCCTTTAGAACCAATGCTTTTCCAGTCCACTACACTGCCTCCCCAAGAAGATAAGCAGTAGGTTGTCAGGTCCATACTTGCTTCAATACCCCCGTGTTCTGAATTGAATTGAAGACAGGAGGGACTGGGTACTTGAGAGTTGTTCAGTTTTTCAGTCATGTCCTACTCTTTATTACCCCATTTGGGATTTTCTTGGCAAAGGTACTGAAGTGGTTTGCCATTTCCTTCTCCAGCTCATTTTACAGATGAGGAAACTGAGGCAAACAGGATGAAGTGACTAGCCTAGGATCACATAACTAGTAAGTATCTGAGGCCAGATTTGAACTCAGAAAGATGTCTCCCTGACTCTGGGCCAAGCACTCTATCCACTGTGCCACCTAGCTGTCCTGAGAGTACAGTACTGAAACGACAAAAAAGGACACAGAAGATGGAGATTGTGTTATAGTTTTGCTTAGGGGTAGTTTTGATTGCTACTTTGTAACACTTTGCTTGACTAAGGCTCTTTCCCCCTAACATTGGCATCATGTTCATTTGTCAGCAAAGGGGGTAGCTTTGGTCAAAGTGAATCGGGCTGTTTGGAATATTGACCTCTGGAAATGAGAGCATAAACAGGCTGCTTGGGTATGGAACCAAGTTAAGGGCCAGATGGAGCAAATACTTATTGGGACCATAATAAAATGCTATTTCAAAGCTTGGTCAAATAAGTGTATTACCATAGAGTGAAAGTCATCAAAGAGGGTTTCACATTACTCATTGTTCCTTAGTTTTTGAAAACTGCTCCCTCAAGTGTGGTTTTGGTTCAAACACACTCATTAATGGCAGCTGTTTGGGCACTAGTGAATGAAGATAATGGAAGGTGAGAGCTGTCTTTAAGTATCTGAAAGTCTATCACGTAGAAGAGGGATCTGAATCTTACCTTCCACTATGTCAGACGGCAGTGTAAAAGTATTGTACTATTCTACTAATATTATACTATTATCACTGCTATGAACCTCTCTACTTTGGCCCCCCTCTGACAATGAAGGGAGAGATTGTTGGGATATTATTTGCTGCTGTTAGAAGACACTGAAACTGGTGAGGTCTTGACATTACCTCTGACACTCTTTCCAGTATGGTTGGTGGATGGTATTGGAGATTGTGAAGGCACCAGTTGGAAATATTCCACCAAAAATTATTCTCCATTTGAGATCCTTAAGGGTCTCACAGTATGGGAGTATAGCAGAAGTGAGCTGGCATTTAACCTTGAGGCTGCCATCAATGCTGGGATCAGCAGCCTCAATTTCTCTAGCCAACTGGTTGATTATGCTAACCCACCCTTCAAGCATGGACACTGTGAGATACCAATGATGTCAATAAAAATTTTGGCCCCGATTGCCTCCCCCAATGATGGCTGTAAAGAACTTCAATAACTATCCATACTCATATGCCTACTTTTTCATCTATAGAAAGTATTTATGAAAATATTTTGTACCCATTGAGCATGTCCTAGATGGGAGTGCTAAAGGGGAGCAGGCAGGCTTTTATGAGCGATATTCCACAATAGACTACATTTTTACCATCACACAATACATCGAAAGATGTAGAGAATATGAAAACACACTGTGTTTATTGTTTGACTATTTTTAAAAAATATTTGATTCATACAGTAAAACATTGCCTTAAAAGTTCTCCTCCAACAAGATGCCTCTCATAAGTACATAAAAATTATACACAATTCCTTGAAAGATTTAATAATGGGGTTTACTTTGTTGGATTATCTTCTAATCATGGCTATTAAGTGAAGCCTAACACAGGGAGATATAGGCCCTCCAACAGTGGTCTGAGTCCTTGGGTGGAGGAGATTCAGCTCAGAGTCCAAGTCAAAGAGGGATCTTCTATAGATGGTGTGCTCCATATATTTCTATTCAAAAGTGATATTGAGATTATTACACTCAGCCCCCAGAATACTGAAGAACTTTCTAAATGAAATCCAGAATAATTCAAAAAGGTTTTGCCTAATTAGCCATATGGGAGACTGTAAATGTATGAAGAATATCTATTGATACAGTTAGATGATTACAAAGGTAATCTACACATGTACACATATAATCTATTACACACAAAGTATATGCACACACATAGGTATGCATATTAAATGGACAATCACTGCAAATGAATAATGAGCTGGGCCCAGAACTAAACTGAAAGATGTTTGCAGGCTGGCTGCCTTTGGAAAATGGCAAAGTTCTTTCAACTGCAAGTTTCCCCCTGAAGTAAAGGCTAATAATCTTTTTTAACACCAATGTTCTTCTGTTGTAGGGTCACAAGTCTGGGTATACTACGTTCTCCTCAGCATTATTTTTATGGGCCATCCAAAGAGACATGAGAGAATAAACATACTTGAACAGATTACCAACAAGAATTATGAAACAGAAGTAATGTAAAAAATATGAGAGAAATATATGATTGAAAAAGATGGGACGGTCACATAATCTGATCAAAGGATAACTAACGGACAGCCGGTATGCTCCATTTGTGTCTTTGCAATGACAAAAGGACATGAGAAAGGACTCCAGTAGGTTGAGTCCTATGGCAAAGTGGTGGGACAACAGAATGGGTAGGTATATTTGTACTGTGATCTCACGGGAGGGGATCACCACATGGATAAGGTCACAGATCCAGGGGAGTATATCTTTAACACATATCACAAGGCATTGCACATAGACTGTGTTTAGTAAATGTTTGCTGAATTGAATTGGCAAAGTAAGACTATGTCATTCGCTTTATGTTTTATCAACCAAATTTATTGAGGAAATTCTTGAGTCATAGGACAGTCATTTTTCAAATTCTTCACACAGAGGATATAAAAATATAATTATATGACATTTTAAAAAATTTGGTGTTCCTGTAAAGAAGTGGATTTGGTCCTGCATCATGAATCTTATTCTCCCCATTTTGGACCTGTGGCCTCTTCACCTCCATATTTTATGTCTCATTTCCTGTATTTTTCATTAATTTAACTTGCTGAGTCAGAGAGTATTGTTAATTCTTTTATTTAATGTGACCAGAAAAGGGGAAATAATTGTAAAAATCGCATTGTAAAATTAAGTTAAAAAAAGCTCTGTTGAGTAAGTGGAAGACTCGAAAGCTTTTTTTGACAGGGCAATTGGAGTTAAGTGACTTGCCCAAGGTCACATAGCTACTACATGTGTCAAGAGTCTGAGGCCGTATTTGAACTCAACTCCTCCTGACTCCAGGGTCGGTGCTCTACTCACTGCGCTACCTAGCTGCCCCTGAAAGATTTTTTTTCTTTAAAGAGACTCATGTTTCATTAGCAATTTTGTTATTAAAAGTGGGTTTCTTATACATGGGTTTAGCTCACATTTGGAGTTAGATTTTGTCAGTGTACACTGTGATTTCATAAGCACTTATTATGTGTATATTGAATGTTAAATGAAATGAGAACAATAAAATGTCACTTATTCAGAGTACCTGAGTTTGAATTATGCAACACGTTATATCTGAGTTCTCAAGAAAATGCCCTTGGGGTAATGGGGCAGGCTCTCAGAATAAGTACCATAACATAAATGCAACTGAAGCTGCTCTTAAAAGAAATCTTATTATAAATTCAGTCCTTGCTAGAACACTGACCCCATTGCTTCATAGAAAACCATTGCAAATATTGCTACAAGATTCCAGAAATCTAGGGACACACCCACACACCCACATCCATACCTGCCCCCCCGCCCTCCGCCGTTCTTTCTGGCTGCTTCACTGTTGGTTGGCATGCTGGAGAAAAAAAATAAACTGCATGTCAGAACACTTTCTCCTCATAAACACAAATATAAAGGTATCTTTCTCAAGAAAGAGAATGACCTACTCATTTTCAAACTAAATCTCAATAGACCTCCAAGGTCCAGGACTTCTTTTAGCTCCCTGGGTAATCCATTTTCTCATGTTAAATTTAATAAGGGCTCAGAACCAAACCATTCGCATATAATATCTGATAGGAATTTCTCCTAATTGCTCATCAAATACTAGAATCCTTTCATCATAAGGCACTAGGATGAGAGTTGTGCACAAGTTTGGGTGTTAAAGCAGAAGCAGAATGTGCCAGCATCCACTTCCACCCAGTACTGACTTTTTCTATGTTTGAAGAAGTCAGGGCTCATCCCAGGGGAAAACCCGGTCCTTCAGAAACCTGCACACACACACAATCCTTCACAAACTATCGGGACCCACACTCTAGTACATACACAAACTTCCAGGGAATCAATACGTCAGCACTCCCAGAACTCCTTATTGTGACTAACAGAGTCTCAGCATTCACACAGTCCCAGATTTTGCTCTCTAATCACAGAGTCTTTATTACCACAGGCTCATCCCATCATTCAGCCTCTCCACTATATGCTATTCTTGTTCTCTGCATCAATTCAATTTAAAAACTGTTCCACATTCTGATGACTAACCCAGGAATAAGTTTTCCCATCCATGCCTTTCTGACCAATTACTAGATTCAAGAAGACATACCGATGACTCCTTTTATAGCCCAGGATGTAGTGGACACCTATCAGCAGCTATAGGCAGCTACAAATCTTCTATCCCAGCATAACTATTTCTCCTTCAGAATCTATCAACCCAAGTTTTCCTCTAGCTTTGTAAACATTCCAGGCCATCAAAAGTCACAAAAGTGTGACAATCTAGTTAAAACTTCTGACTCTGATAACAATACTTCCCCATCACCATCAGTTCACAGAGCAAGCTGAAATGTCCATTCAGCTAGAGTTGGCTTGGCGCTGTCTGTTACCATAGTGCTGAATCTTCCAGCTTCCCATTGTGTCATAACTGCTGATCATGGTTCTGATATGTTTGAAGAAAAAAGCAACTATGTTCTTTTCTCATCCATATTACAATATCCTTTACCAAACATAGTCATTCAAAAGACATTTTTGAGTGCCTACTATGTACGTAGTAGAGATAAAGGGATAAAGATGTACAAGACATGAATCCTTTTCTCCAAGATCATACAACTGACTGTAAGAGAAAAGACAAATAAGTATAATATGAGGAAATGTCTGGTAAGTCACCATTTCTGTCCGGATTCTTTATGGAGGATGTTGGATATGAGCTGCATCTTGAAGGAAAAGCAAAATTTTAATGATTAGAAGTGGGGATTTGCATAGATAGTTAGAGATGCAAAGAGCAAGTCAAATCCCTACTAATTTTGGAAACAGGATCAGGGAGATGAAGGCATATGCCTAAGGTATTATGGGCACAGGAAACCATAAAAACAAAGGCACAGAGCCATTAAAGAATAGCATACACTAAGGAGAAAGTGAATAGACCAGTTTGGTTGGTGCAGAGAGTTTGTGTAGGATATACTATTGAAGACTGGAAAAAATATGAGAAAGTCATATTGTAGAAAGCTTGAATGCCAACCTGAGATGTTTGGACTTGTAGACATTTAGAACTGTTGAAAAATGTTGAGCAGCGTAGTGACATGATGAAAGGGTATTTTTAGGATGATCTATCTGGTAGAGGTTTGCTTTTGGATTTGAGGGGGAGGGACTAGAAGCAGGATTAATCTAGCCATGAAGTTATGGCTTGAACTAGCAAAGTAGCAGTGGGAAGGGAAAAGAACAGTGCCATAGGAGGCAGAAGATGATTCAGTGGAAATTCCCCTGAATTTGATCACAGGGCCCAAGTTCAAATCCTCTTGACACTTGCCTATGTGACTTTAGGAAAGTCTATGACCTCACCAGGCCTCAGTATCCTGATCTGCAAAATAATAGGTTGGACTAAATGACCTCTACGGTCCTTACCAACTGTAGATCCATGAACCTTTGATCCCTAGACAGGAAAAGCTATGGACATTTTCCCCTTTTATTTCCAGTGCTAGAAGAAGATTGGTCTTGGCAGAACATTTTGACTTTGCCTGAGATTAGTGCCTGGTACCATTTAATGAGAAATAAGTGAAATTTCAGGTAGAAAAAACATCTAGAAATTATAGGACGGGTCAAAATGAAAACCTGGACAGTCATCTGTTTTTAATCTCCTTATTGTAAAAATAAGAAAACTGAGACCCAGATAGGTTGAGGATTTTTTCTAAGGTTACACAAGCAATACAATATTCTATTTTCAAAAAATAATGGAATAGTTTTCACCTTCTCATATCTTGCTGGAGCACAAGTCTATGCCCTATGAGCTGTGGGATAACACTTTGTATCATGTAAAAGATTTGAGTAGAACCTGGGAAAGGTCTGGGAGCCACTGATTCTCTCATGCTTTCAGGAGTTCCATTCTGTACTGAGGTCCGTTGTTAGGCCAGGAAGCTGCAGGAGGTAGAGTCACTTCTGATGGAGTCAGGAGTATGTTGAAATGTTCCTATCTATTGATGATTGTTAATTTCATAATTAAAAAGGTGCTTTAAAAATAAAAAAGAAGAAAAAATATGATAATTAAACATAAACCCAAGTCACACAGGAAGACTGATATGCCATAGATGGTATTGTACTAGTGTGAATACTGCAGCTTTGAGGAATCTGATCTCTTCATCCATACACTTTCCTCCACACCATTTTTTTACTCATGAAATCTCCCCAAGATAAGCATGTGGCTATGAAATAACTAAAATCTCCCAAATATACCACTTTAATGTTTAAGTTAAAAATCAAACACTGAATTACCTTTAGGAATTAATTAAAAGTGATATTTTCTCTGGGCCGATATTATCCAAGTAGTTAAAGAATCACCCTGTCATCTAAGCTACAGCACCACATTTGCCATTTATTTGATTTATTTTACTTGATACTAATACGGTTGCATTTAACATGAGAGATGTTTGGAAATGAGGCTGTGAAATGGGAAGCTAAATAATATAGAAATGTTTTGCATGATTTCACATGCATAGTTGATATCCTATTGCTTGCTCAGTAGGTGGGAGGGAGTAGGAGGAAGTATGGGAGAGAATTTGGAACTCAAATTTTAAAAAGAAATTAATGTTAAAAATAAATAAAATTTTAAAAGTTTTGACAAAGAGGATGAATAAAGGAGAACAACAATGAAAAGAGACAACGATGTTAAAATGTTAATAATGATCTTATCTCCAATGAAATTATTAAGCAAAAAATAAAATAAAATAAACCAAACTCTCAAAGGCAGATTTCTCTTTGTTCTTTATGCTTGAATTAAAGTATTAATATAATAATAAACATCTTATTAGATTTTTATTTAAAAGTTCATGAATCATATCTTTTAGATAAAGTTGGCACAGAAACAGATGAAGTTTTATAAAAGTGGAGACTAAAAATTAAATATCAATAAAATATTTGATGTTTTTAAATAAGGAGGAAATAAAGGAAGAGAGAGTAAATAAAATCTTTTTAAACCGTTTCTGCACAGTAAATAGCATAATTTCTCACTCCTGTTAGAATTGTTTTCATTCAATTTTTAACGTGGGATATGAAGGCAAACAATAATTATGAAAGAGACAAATCTCTGAAGTAGATAGAAAAGAAATGATATTTTTTCACGATTGTCTGGAACTCTTAATAACTACTATTCAGAATTTCAAAAAACTTATGTTTGGCCAAAGGCCATTTCAAGTCATAAACAGAACAGAGTGGGTATAAAGAGATCTCTCAAATATGTTATAAAGATCAAAATAGAAAAAGTTTGAGTTTCAGAGAGGGCAAAAATGGGTTACTTTTCAGTTAGTTCTGTAAAAGGAGTCATCAGACTAGTAGTATGTCACTGTTCTTTCAACTTTGATGTATGAAATGACTTTAAGTTTAACTTTAAAACAGCAATACCGATAGAAAAAAATCTAAAAGTTACACACTGTCAATAAAACCTTTTAAAAAAGGAAATTCAGAAAGGAACAAGCAGGGCATTTTTTTGTTTCTATCGTGTCAAATTTAATGAATACTTTAAAAAGACCAGCTATATATAATAAAAGTTCCAAATTTCATATGCAATCCTGTTTTTCTCTTCTTCGTATGTTAAAATTCTCCTAGTTGTTGATATTTGTTAATTTCATAATAAAATATTTTTTAAAAATTTTAAAAACACCAAAGGGTTAAAAACACAAAAGTTACACAAATAATCATATCACACAAGAAGATTGATATACCATTGTAGTATTGACCTAGTGTGAATAGTAGTTAAAATCACCTCCCAGAAATTACTAGTGTGAATCTGCGTTCATGGGGAAGAATAGAATTTGTATGCTAGATAACTCTTCAAGTTGTACTGGTAAGCTTAGTGTATTCCTTCTCTCAACAAATCTCAGTTTTCTTCCTTCTTTCCTTCCTTCTTTCCTTCTTTCCTCCCTTCCTTCTTTCCTTCCTTCCTTCCTTCCTTCCTTCCTTCCTTCCTTCCTTCCTTCCTTCCTTCCTTCCTTCCTTCCTTCCTTCCCCCCCCTCTCTCTTTCCCAACAGACATAAACAGCATCGTGGCATAATAGAAAGAATACTAGGTTTGGGAGTCATAGGATCTGTGTTCTAATCCTGTCTCCTACTTCTTGTATGAACAAGTCACTTCACATCTCTGAGCCTCATTCGTAAAGTGAGAGGGTTGGACTACATAGTCTCTAAAGCTTAAAAACACCAAAGGGTTAAAACTACAAAAGTGTTTCAGATTCTTAATCATCTTAATCAAACAAAAAAAATGAGATTTTAGATTCGTCAAAGAATGAGCATAAAGGGCAATTTTTAAATAGTTAAAGTATTCTGGAAAGCACAATGAAATCATATTTTCATCAAATGCCTGGCCTTCACAAATATGATTATTTTATTTATAAATGAAATAAATTGCTTCAATAACTGCTAATTAATTTAATATTTGAACTTCCTTTATACAAATCAACTTAGAACGAGCTAAACTGTATTAATTAAAATGTCCTATTTGTCCTTTCTCCTCAGAGCATGCCAGTCCCCTATTTCCTTCCTATGAGCATTTCCTCCCCACATGGTATTTGTAAGCATGTGCAAGTCTGCTTACAATAGTGACACTGTGGTGTCTGGAGAGTCAGAGATGAGTTAGAAACACACACAAATTCAGGATGGGAGAGACAATTCTATTCAATTCCCACTCAAAAAGAATTATCAACAGGAGCTATAAAAATCATGGAAATGAAAAAAAAGCAGATAAGGAAAATCTACATTTATCTTTTCATGCATCTCTCCTCTAAAGAATACTTTGCTACTTTGTGAGCATAGCAATCACTAATAACATAAAAAGTCCTGACAAAATAATATACAGGATGTCCCCAAGGCCTTGGTACAGTTTTAAGCTCTAAAAGCTTTGGGGACACCATGTTTTAGCACCAATATTTGAAAGAAGGCCTAAAAAAAAAAGAAAAGACAAGAAGATCTGGTTTTCCTGGGCTGAGGTAGAAACAGACAGTTTATACCAACATGTAGCTTGAGCAAAAGCAAAGCAAGGTGGATCATGTAGTAGATTTGGTGTCAGCCTGACATGGACTCAGACACTTGTTAGTGGTGGGTCTGTGGGCTGGTTCCAACTTCTCTGAACTCAGTTTCTTAATCTGTAAAATGGTGGTCCCCCATAAGTAGCATGGGGGTGATGTGTGGCTTGAAGGGAGGCAGAATACACAAGCCTCTTCCCCTATGCTTCTCTGAGGGAGACTTCACTTCTTGCCAGGAGAGGAAGCAGGAGGTCAGGGTCAGAAGCTTGACCATGCTGCTCTCTTCAGAGACAGAGGATACTGGACTGGGATTATATCTATCTGCTCCCTTAAGTATTATTTGTCCTGGGGATGTGGTTTTCAGGCTCAAGCTAACTTCTGATTGCTTTTTCATCACTGAGGGAAGGAGAACTCCAAGCTTCATGTCCAAGGCTTGACTTTCCTCACCAAATACCAGTTCCACAGTGAACATAGAGAACCCATTTATTCAAATCAGTAGCAAAAACAGAGATCAGAGAATGTGTACATAGGAGAATGTATACCAGACAATACAATGAAGGGGCTGTCCCATTGGTATGAGGTACCTCAGCTCAACAGAGAGAGAGAGAGAGAGAGAGAGAGAGTCCCAGATTTCACCATTTCACCCAAGGGGAAGTTCCCCATGTGTAGCAAGCTTGTCTCGTCAACTACATTCCAGGACATTTTCCTCTAGTAATCTTAAATGGAGTTGGCATCATCCATCTTCTCTCTCAAAGCTGGAAGCCAGAGACGCCCAAAGTGACAGTAGCACCAGAAGTCCCTGAAGACTCAAAAGATTTCTGAAGAGCTGCAGAGCCCAGAGTTCTCCTCTCTGCAGCTCTCATCAGCTTTGCCCCACCCCTGCCGTAGGTATTGGACATTGATCTCCACCAAAAGGAGAGTTCCATACCAGTGGACTTTGGAACTCAGGTTACAACAGAAATAATGATACCTGTGACATCTATCTCACAGGGTTGCTGTGAGGATCAGATGGGATAATGCACATAAAGCGCTTAGCAGATCTAGAGCAGCATAACATATCATTACTACTCCTTTTTGAGGGGTCTCTGTCACGGCCTTATGATTGATCTTTAGTAAAATATTACAACCCTGGGCATGGCTAATCTGGATTGAATCAGATTGTGAAGTGGGGATGGCTTTGCAGTGTCAGGAGAAATCAGGTAGGTCTCTGACATGTTGGCTGGACCCTCTCATGGACAAGAGCTGCATAGAAGAGTAAAGGATGGGCAGACAAAGGTATGTTGTGATTTGTATTGCTGGTGGGAACTCTCAAATTAATGAAATTATAGACCCATTCGAGTTGAGTATGACTTCAAACACATGCATATACATATATGTAAACACATATGTAAATTATATACGTATGTAGTAGGAGTGATTAGAAAAACTATCTGTTCTTTTAGCCTGGAGCTGGGCATGTGCTCAGACCCCTTTGTGTGGTATGTATTTTGACCCCCTATTAAAGTACATGGGTGACGCACAGGCTCCCAGCTGGTCTCTTGACCAGAAGATTCCACTGAAGATGATGGGTGTTTGAGTTAAGAAGAGTTATCCTTCTAGAAGGCTCCATCCTATCTCATTTGAGTGATCCCTGTGGGACTCTGCTCACTCTCCTTGGAACTTCCAGCCTGTGTGGGGAGGTGATTTGTCTCCTTCCTTACTCCAGTAGCTGTGGCAATTGCAAGTACATGCCAAGGACAGCAGGAACTTACCTAAGTGAACCTGAGATTGGGTCACAAGTCTCTGGTTGACTCTTTTGCTTTGAGTTTCTTTTCTCCAAGCATAGACTTCAAAGACAGAGCTTAAGAAATGGATATGTTCGGCCTTGGTATCTATCTTGTGAGTTCAGGGATACCTAAGTCACTCTAGGCAAGTCACTTAACCTCTATCTGCCTCAGTTCCCTTGTCTGTAAGGACATCTTCTAGGGTTTTTGTGAGGATCAAATGAGATATTTGTAAAGTTCTTAGGCACACAGTAAGCACCTAACAAATACTTATTTCCTTCCTTCTTTTCATACCTCCTTCCTTCCAATCCTTCCTTCCTTCTTTTCTCTGTCCCTTCTTTCCTTCCTCTTTCTCTTCTTCCTTCCTTTCCTGGGTTCCCTAATCAGTGTCAGTTGCTCAGCAGGAAGTGCTACCTTCTATTATGTCACTTCTCAGAGGAAATGACCACGACAAAGATAGTCCTGAACCTGAAAGGGTTGAAAGGCTGTCCCTGGGCAACCAGAAGAATTAGACTCTGGAAATGCTCAGATAGCATAGGCCTGAGGTGAAAGGGAAATATTTGCTCAGAACCTCACAGGGGGCCTTTACATCTTGGGGAGATTGGAATGACAGTGATGGCTTCTTGTTTATTTTTATTCATTTGTTATGGAATGATTATGAGTCACTTGTGTTTAAGGAAATAAATTGCTATCTTATATCTATGTTGTATATTATGTAGCGTTTCTTGAAGGACCCCCATTAATCTCTGTAGAGAAGACTCTAGATATGAGTCACACTAAATCTTGTTTTAGAGGTTTCTTCCCCTGGAGTTCTAATTTAGGGTGGAGATATAACAACCAGAGACATGAGAAAAGGCTCAGCTCTTATGAGATCAAGTTTCTCTTGATCGGTCACATGAACCTAATTCATGTGAGTCCAAAATTGGAGCCTCTTCTTTGGGAGGGGGAACCCTGGGCAATATATTCACATACACACACTCATGGATAATTACTCACTTATATCGATATACATATACATAGTCATATCTTTGGTTCATATATGTGTATGTGCACGTACATATGTATATGTATACATATAATAAGCCAAACAAATTGTATATATATTTATATATACACACCCATATGCATATATATATATATATATATATATATATATATATATATATACCTATTATACATACAAAGATTACAGACTACCAATAACTTCAAGTTCTCCTTGATTACCCATTTGGGAGATGTTTGATATGAGGCTCAGAAAGAAGACCATTACTCTCCTTGGGATGGTGTTGACTTTGATTGAATATACCCAATTTGCTTTCACTGAAATCAGATTTTCACAGATAGATGCAATGTACTTTGTTACTTTTTTCTTTTTTTAATTTTTATTTTTTTAAAAATTTTTTAGTTTACAACACTCAGTTCTACATAATTTTGAGTTCCAGATTTTCAAAAAAAAAGAAATGCTTATTTCGTTACTTTTTAAGAGGTATAATGATATGCAAAATAAGCAAGTACTTTGAAATGTCATGACCTTTTCCAAAACAGAAAAACTACTTCATGTAAAAACAACAGAAACCTCAGGGTTTCCATCACTTAACAAAGCCTCTTCTTATACAGTGCAACATCGCATTTACATGGGAATTAATGAGGTTACAGAGAAAGCAATGCCTAAAACATAGCATGAAAAATATTGTGGAAAAGCTCATGAAGCAACTCAGCCTACAATGAGTGGAGAACAAAATACATGCTGAGATATAACTTCATTTTGAAAAACACACTCTGTTAAGAACTAGAAAAGCCAAGGCGAAGGCTTGTGTAGCCTCTCTGTCACCTGACAGCATGTACTTGAAAGGAAATGTGTTTGAAAGGAAAAAGTCATACAAGGATTTTTTCCCCATCCTTTAATCAACACAAAGAACTTTACAATGGAAAGCCAAACAGATTTTTGTGTAGCCTAAAGATGTCATTCCCTTATAAAGACAACTGAAATATGCAACCAAAAATGTTCTGTACCCTCATGGACTTTTCCTAATTGTGGTCTAACATGTCCCTATTGGGCATAGTGTGCTTAGGGACTTATACGTTCAATTTCTTAGCATTACTAAAGTTCCCTTAGTAGGAAATCTGGTCTTTATTCTGGTCACGGAAATGTCTTGATATTAATATAAGATGTTTAGTCCGGTTTCCTCATTTTCAAACTATTTGTTGTAAATAACATATATTCTACTGACTTAGCTTTTGAGAACCCGGCTTCACCTTTACATGTCACAGATTCCGGGCAGAGTGAGAGATCTGCACACCAGGGTGGTGTTCTAGTAGGAAGGCCCTGGGTTCTGTACTGAGAAAGGAGAAAGTTCAGACACTTGGCTATAGCAGGGTGGCTCAGAGTCCAAACTCAGAGCAGGGTCTGACTGTTAGCATCTAGTCCAGCCTACAGAAGAATAACCAAGCCAAGAATCCCAAACCAAAGGAAAACCTAAAATTCTTCCACTATGGGCTTTCCAGTTGGTGGATAAGGGTGGAGTCCAGGAGGAGTGTAATCTTATGCAGACCCAAACCTAGGTCAGGAACTTGCAGACCTTAGATCAGGGGTCAGCAATCAGAATTTGCCTTGGATCAGATCACCTTGGGAGCAATGAAAGCTATCCAGCAAGGAGATCCTGACATAACACAACACTCAATACCCCAGGAAAAGCCACGACCTTCCTTCCCTCCAGAAGTGTGGCAAAGCCCAGCCCTAATGGAATCAGGAAGTGGTTTGGCAGAATGAGCAAACAAACAAAATAAGAGCTCCACTGTAAGCAGTCGTTTTGGTGGCAAGGATGCTCAAAACACAAATTCAAAAGAAGAAATTACTCCAAAATATCTACAAGTGATCTCTCAGAGAAAAACACAGTAATAGCTTCTGTGAGCACAAACTCAGCTAGAAAGAAGAGATGAAATAAGAATTTTAAAAATATTTTAAAAGATTTTTACAAATGGAGTGACAGTGCTTGAGGAAAAAATTGGAAAAGAAATGATAGCTATGGAAAAAAGAGTTCGAAAGAGAATTAACAGTTTGGCATAAGAGGTACACCTTCTCCAAGCAACAAACTCCCTGAAAGTTAGGAGGGACCAAATAGAAGCCAATGACTCCATGAGGCAACAAGAAATATTAAAACAAAGCCAAGCAGCTGAAATGAAAATAGAAGAAAATATAAGGTATTTCAAAGCAAAGATAACTGATCTGGAAAATAGATCAAGGACAAAAGAAGTCCTTTATACACAAAAATATTTATAGAAGTCTTTTTGTGGTTGCAAAAAACTGGAAACCAACAGGCTATCCATCAACTGAGGATTTGCTGATTAAGCTATGGAAATGAGGAAATAGCTGATGGTTTCAGATTAGGCAGGTAGGGGAAGGTAGAGTGATAAACTTGGAGTTCAAAACACCAGAGTTTAGAATCTTCCTCAGACATTAACCAGCTGTGTGACTCCGGGCAAACCATTTCACTCCATTTGCCTCAATTTCTTCAATTGTAAAGTGAGAATGACAATAGCATTTATCTTGCTTTAGTGTTTATATAAATGGTAGCTATTTCAAAAGACATGAAAAGACAATATGAACTGATGCAGAGAGAGGTAAACAGGACTAGAACAATAAATCCGTAGTATAACATTAATGACATAAAATGAATGATTTTTAGGACTTTTATAAGCTGATAAAGAATGAAATAAGCAAAATCAAGAGAGCAAATTATACAATAACAAGACTATAAAAGCAAACAACTTTGAAGGAAGGAAATAGGTATTTATTAAATGAAGTCCCTGCTCTGTGCCAGCCACTGTGCTAAGTGCTTTATATTAATTATTAAATTAATGCTATCTAGAACCATGATCAATACAACAACCAATCATGATTTTGGAAAACTTTTCTGTCTCCTTATTTCCTACTCCCAGATTTTTTTTTTAGTGAGCAAAAAAGAACTTCTCACTTTGAATACTGGTCATGAGACTATTAGCGACCACCTTGAAAGGGAAGAGGATGCTCCCATATCCTATCTCATTAATCTTACCACCATTTCTCTGTTCCCAGGTTGAATGCATGTAGGACTTATTTAAAACTCACAAGAATATTGAGTGGATAATGTTACCCTGCTTCTCTGAGGCTGATTGAGAGTTTCGGTTTGTAATGATTTCTCATTTTGCAAGGGTATAATTTCATGAGTGTCAATTTAATTCTCTAAGCCTGAGCTGTGGCTGGAGTGCTACATTTTTGGTTGTTAATTTTGAGATCTTGAACATCATCTGACTCATTTTTAAGTTTTAGACACTAAAAAGAACACACTCTATTCATTCTGAATTGCTGAACATTACACCGAGCACATCTAGATTCATGAACTGCACCGATTGAAAGAGGATTGGATTCTAAGCACTTGTAGTAAATGTAAATGGCTTTGGACAGCCTCCTCCACCCAACTGTCTCTTAAGTGAAGGACCCTTAAACATCATAAAAATGCCAGTAATCTATATGCTTAAGGATGACATTAAGGACAGTAATATCAATGCAATGTACTCGCTAGTAGATTTTTAAATTGTTCTAGGACACATGTAATTTACAAATGAATCATAAAGTACTAAAGTCCCTAATAGTACATTTTCTGAAGAAACTTTTGATTAATCCTAATAGTTAAGGTTTTCTTTGCCTTAATAGCGCTGTTTCAATCTTTTGCAAAGCATGAGCATGTTGTGCTAGTGGGCATTAACGATCATACTTTTCGTAACTTTTCCAAAAGAGAATGGAAGTGTTCTTACAAGAAGTTTTCTCCCAAAATCTAAGACTATGTGCAAACTTCCTAATACACTTTCTGAGGTTTCTCCTGGGCACAACCTATATCCAAAGTAGCATTAGATTGTTCATAAAAGAGGGAAAGGTCGAGCCTACAGACTGTCATAATGGATCAACAACTGTGGTTGTTGAGGCAGTCTAAAAAAAAATCAGCCAATATCTCAGTTATGCTTTTATCCCTGATTTCTACTGCCACAATGGCAAAAAAACTCTGGTGAGGAAATACACCTTCAGTCTGGTATATACACGCATATACCTATATGTGTATATATAAATAAAAATGACACATGTAGCGTATATATACACATATTTGTTATATATATTATGGTTCATGACAATTGCATTACTTTGTATACTGGTTCATACTTTTCAAAGCAATCAAACACATAATTATCTCATTCATTTGTTACCCTATCTATATCAAATGTGAAATAATACTCCCTCCCTCACACAAACCTTTCCATTCTTCTTACACCTTATTCTCCCCCTTGTGCACATGAGGCCATTGGCCTCTCTGCTCTTTTTCAAATCACACACCTCATCTCCCAATTCTGGGTACTTTCTCTGGCTATCTCCCATGCCTGGAATTCTCTCCCTCCTCACCTCCACTTCCTGGCTTCCTTGGCTTCCTTCAAGTCCCAACTAGAATCCCATCTATAGGAAGCCTTTCCTTAAGATCCCCCCTTAAAGCTAGCCCTTTCCATCTGCTGCTTATTTCCAATTCATTTACCTTGTTTTTCTATACTTGTTTGCATATGGTTTCCCATATTAGACTGTAAGCTTCTTGAGAGCAGGGATTGTTTTATGCCTTTGTATCTCCAGGGCTTAGCATAGTGCTTGGCACATGTTATTGATATTCAGTCATGCTTGACTCTTTGTGACTCCATTTAGGGTTTTCTTGGCAAAGATCCTAGAGTGGTCTGCCATTTCTTTCTCCAGTTCATTTGACAATGAGACAAATGGGGTTAAGTGACTTGCCCAGGGTCAGACGACTAGTAAATGTCTAAGGCAAAATTAGAACTCAGGAAGATGAGTCTTCCTGACTCCAGGTCCAGTACTCTATCCATGTGCTAACTACCTGCCTGCCTGGCACTTAGTAGTGTTTAACACATGATTATTGATTTACAACAAGAAAGATAAATAAGAAAGTAGTATAACATCTGAACAGAATTTTAGAAAAGCCAGATCTCTGGTAACTGCTGGATGGAGATAGAAAAAAATATACTATTACTATATACTATACTATTACTAATACTAACCATTACACAGATACAAAAATTAATCATGTATTAATTAAAAATCTCACAAAAATTCAGAAAAGCTGAAATACTAAACATATCCTTTACTAACCACAACATTAAAAAATAATATTCAATAAAGTTAATGGAAGGAAGGAGTAAAAGTCAATTGGAGACTAGGTCATTGAATTCTAAAGAATTAGTGAATTAAAGAACAAATCAGTAAAACAATAGATAATTTGGGTTGTAACCAAAGTAATTCTTAAAAGAAAATTTATACTTTAAATACTTTCATCAACAAAAGATAGATAAATGAATTGGGCATGCAACTTAAAAAAATACATAAAACACCAAAATAGAAATTCTAAATATTGAAGAAGAGATCAACAAAATTGAAAGCAAAAAAAATGATAAATGAAACTAGTAGCTGCTTTCATTCCTTTGGCTCTGTTTGATAATATCTTGATTTCTCATCAGGTCACTAGCTTCCACTTGCTCCAATCTCATTTTTAAGCTAGTATTTTCTTCAGTGGTCTTTTGGACCTCCTTTTCCATCTGGCTAGTTCTGCCTTTCAAGGCATTCTTC
>CM053623.1:366083818-366118298 GCA_028646595.1 Phalanger gymnotis
AACTACTCTTTATTACTCCCCTGGGACCTCTCTCACCAGCTCCCCACCCCATGCCTGCTTGGAAGATTCTGAGACTTGAAACGCGGTGCATGACTAGGAAGCACTGGCTTTTTTTAGTGGACTTTCCTCTTACCTCCTGAATTACAAATTGCCATTTAAAGTTATAAGAGTTAGGTTTATACTTTGTGTCCTATATTTGTGTCCTAATATTGGAAATATTTTTCCCAAGGCACCATGGCAAATCATCTAGTGAAATCTTCAGAAACTAAAAGTTGCAAGTGACCAAGAGAGATGCAGAATGAAACCTTAACAAGTCCAAATTGTCTTCCCTTACAAACCTAGGTTCTGTTCTTCCTAAAAGTGCTGTACCATCATTGTATAAATCTGAAGTCCTAGGGGAAGATGATAGGAGCCAGGACAGTGGGATAGGCTTAATGCCTTTCTGGATAATCATATGTAAAGCAATACTAAATAGGGAGAGTAGCTCTTTGGATTTGATAAACTGTATATTCCTGTACAAGCTGTTGTTTTTCACTTTGTTGTGTACCCACATGTAGGGACCTGGAGAGCAGCACCTACCTAAGTATCCTTGCTGAGTATTATTTGTATAGTCTTACTGGATTTTCATATTTAGTAAAAGTTTTTTAATTATTATTATTTGCTTTATTGGTTGTCTCTTCAGATCCTGAACTTGCATTTGGGGCCATGATGCACCTGGCCTAAGACAAGTTTGTTTGTTTCCATTCTTTTACAAAATAGGATCCAAATGAAGATACTGAGTGGAATGATATATTAAGAGATTTTGGAATTCTTCCTCCAAAAGAAGTAAAAAAGGACGAGACCGAAGAAATGGTTTTACGTTTACAGAAAGAAGCAACGGGTAATAATCTTTAGAGTAACAATATCACAAAAGTAATAGAATGCAAGAATCTAGAGATTATCTAGTTCAATCCTCTTATTTTTATCTGTAAGGAAACAGACCCACAGAGAGATGCAGTTATTTATTCAGGGTTACACAGCAAATTAGAGACAGCACAACGATTGGGGTCTTTGGATTCCTAGTAGTGTTTTTTCTTCATCATCACAGTCTTCATTTGATAATCCTATGAGACAGTTTCCCAAGCCATTTTTTGTGGAATTTGGGTGTTTCAAATGATGTAAATAGTCATTTCATGAAAAAAAATTGTTAATGGAATGAGGTACGAACAATTATTTTATGTTCCACTTTTCATTTTATTTATTCTTAGTAATAATTTGCATGCAAATTTCCATAGCATCCCTCTAACCCAGAGGTATTCCATATTCTGACTCTCCAGACCAACATTTATGTATTCCATTAATTTCTTTTGAGTGTAAAAATCATCTGTAACTAAGTTAGTTTAGGAAACACTGCTCTGTGGTTTACTATTTTGCTAAAGTGTCTAATCACCAGGTTTATTTCATATGAATCATTAAGTTGTAGATTCTTCTCTTAGCTGTAAAATTTCACTTATACATTTTTTGAGGGCTAAGGATACATAAGTGTCGAACAGAATCTTCAGTAAGTGAAGAAGCTCTAGCCTTGCTTCAGAATATTTCTGGTTTAATTTTGTCTAGATATCTCTAGGTGTGAAGAAAAAAACTAAAATAATTATATGATAATTTTATAATATATTTGACTATGAGTAATTATGCTACATGAGAATAAGATGTGTCCTTACTCATTCCAAAGGCTAGCCTCTCCACCATGCCTTTGATTCCTGATTCCTCCAAGACCTTGTTCCATTGATTATCCTTTTCTCATGCATAGTTGTATGTCCTGTCTTTCCATTAGTTCTGTCATATGTCTTCAGACATCCTGAATTTCCCCCACTATTTAAAAATAATACTATGAAGTAAAACAATAATCTCGTCTCCATTCTATTATCCTTGAAGTTTTCCCATTTATCACTACCATTGTATGGCCAAACCTAAAAAAAAAGTAATCTACATGTTTTCTTGCCATTCATTCATTCTTCTCCCTCTGTTAATCTAACTTCGATCTGACTATTCTCTCAATTTATCCCAAATCAAAACCTTCCCTCAGTTAAGTTTTTGGGTTTTAGGTTTTGGTTTGTAACTCCTCAGCTACATAGAGGCCATTCCCTCTGGATCATCTTTCTTCCCTACTATCATACTCTCCTACCTCTAATGACTTTCTTTTGTTTCCTTTATTGGTTCCTCTTCCCAGCTCTTAAGCTGGATGCTTCCCAAGGTTCTGGTACTGGTCTTTTATTTTGCTATAGTAAATCCTTTGGAACTCTCAGTTCCATGTCTTCAATGATTCTTCTTCACACAGGTAACTCACTACATTTCCAGCCTTCCCTAAGCTCCAAACTCCCATTAACAGCTTACTAGGTATTTCCACCTAAAGGTTCTAGACTTTCACACTCAACATGTCCAAAAAACAGAGAACACTATTTTTTCTTCGAAACCAATTGTTCCATCTTAATTCTCTATTTCTGTTAATGACACCAGACAAGCATGAAACTGCTATATAATTTTTGACTCCTCCTACTTCTCCAATTCCTACAGCCAATTAGTAAAGCAAGCCACCTTGGTTCTCCCTATGCATTAATTCTCATTTTTTTCTTTTCTGTTTCATAAGCTATCCCTCTAATACAAGTCTTCTTGACAATAGTCCTTGACCATTAAAATTGTCTTCTAACCAGTTTCCTTAGTTTCAATTTCTTCTCTCCTATAATCTATCCTTCATACCTCTGCTATATTAATCTTCTTTATATGTAGATCTGATCATGTTATTTCTCTACTTAAAACTTCTCATTGGTTCCAAACCCCTTAGCCTTGCATTCAAATATTTTCATAACCTAGGGCCCCCCATCTTTCTAATTGTAGATCTCATTTTTTCCTTCCATGCACTAACCAAATTAGACTTCTTATCATTTTCTAGTTTCATCTGGCCCTTTATGCATTTGTCCACACCATTCTTTGTACCATGAATCTCTTTCCCTTCTCTTTCTTTTCTTTCTTCTTCCCTTACCCATTCTTTTAAGACCTAGCTGACATGTCTCCCCCTCCAGGCATCCTTCTGTGATCTATCTACACCCTCACTG
Source organism: Phalanger gymnotis (assembly GCA_028646595.1). Taxonomy (NCBI): domain Eukaryota; kingdom Metazoa; phylum Chordata; class Mammalia; order Diprotodontia; family Phalangeridae; genus Phalanger; species Phalanger gymnotis. Next base: position 366,086,911 of record CM053623.1, read on the forward strand.
GAAATTGTTTTCCTTTCCTCCAGTATCACAGACTACTTTTTAACTCCTATGCTTTTATTATAGTATGTATGGTGCCTTCATTGTAAATTTGTTCTGTATCATTGCTTATTTTTCTGTGACATATGCCTGTTAGAGTGTAAGCTTTATGAAGGCAGGCATCATTTCAATTATTTTTTATTTTTCTCAGTTTCTAACAGTGCTTTCCATGTATTAAGCACATTTAATGGTTGTTATTATGCTTTAGCTAAACCATATGAAAAAATGACTCTTGCCCAGTTGAAGGAAGCTGAAGATGATTTTGATGATGAAGATATGAGGGCTATGGAAACATATAGGTACAGTAAAGTCTCTATTGACATCACTCATATTATTTGGTTTTGGAGGGATCTGGTACATGAGGACTATAGCATTGCAACACTGTGGTGCTAAGGAGACAAGACAAAAGTGAAACAGGCCCTATCCTCAACATATATATGTACATATATAAAATATTTATAAATATATTTATATATAATTTATTATATTTATATATTTATAATACTACATATATGCACACATAAGACAATCACTAGAAGTTTGGGAGGATCAAGAAAAACCTCATGAAGAAGGTTGTGTTTGAGCTGACCCTTGAAGGAAACTAGGAATTCTAAGAGACAGAGTTGAAGAGGCCATGCACCCTAAGAATAGGGAACACCACTGCAAAAGCAAGGAGCCAGTGCTGAATTAGCAAGGATGAAGAACAGTCAGAATCTACTTTGGCTAGATGATAGTGTGTGAAGGGCAATAATCTACAGTTGGGCTGCAAAGGTTGCTTGATACCAGATTGTGAAAGGCTTTAAATGGCAAACAGGAGTTTATATTTGATGCTAAAGGAAATAGGGAATGTTTGAGTTGATTGAGTAGGGAATGACATGTTTAGACAAGGGGGAGGAAGAGAGAGAGAGAGAGACTGACTTGAAACAGGAAAACCAGTTAGGAAGCCATGGCGTGGTCCAGCAATGAGTGCCTGAACTAGGGTGATATCTATATGACTGGAGAGAAAAGGGACAAATAAATTCAAGAGATGTGGCAGTTTAAACAACAAAATGTGGCAACTGATTGGATTTGTGGGATGAGCAAGAGGGAGGAGTTGAGGATGATGCCAAAGTTGCCAACCAGGATTATTGGGAAGATGGGAAGAAACCCTCAACAGACACTGAAAAGCTCTCACGGGAGGTGGATTTGGGTGGAAAGTAAGTAATAAGATGCCCAATCAAACAATCTCATAGGCCTTAGACTAATATGGAAAAGTTATTTGAAACATAGTGACACTGCAGAAGAATCATGTACAGATATTCCAAGAAAAGTTGGTCATACCCCAGGGAACGTCTGTAGCTCATCACACCACTTAGAACTGCCTTCGTTCAAGGGGTTGAAGCAGGTCAGGCATTCTGACATACCCTAGAGTAGCAAAGGTAGGATTGAACTGTGGAAGAGAAGGAAGATAACTGAGGTAGCTCATCACCTCTCCAAGCATCTCACCTAGGCTGAGCAAAGTCTTGAGAAAAGACAAGATCTTTCCCCAACTTTCTTTCCTGGGGCCTTTCTATCCATAGACACTATAATATAATCTGCTGTTTTGTTACTCAAATGTTTTGTGTAAACTGAAGTTTGTCTCAACAAACTCGAAAGAGGCCTAGGGGTGGCCTATTAATATGAATGTTATATTTATATAACATATTATTATATAATATAAATGTTAGGCAGGATGATCACAGAGGACCAGTAATGAGAAATATACTACCTACATACTGACAGAAAGGTCAATAGACTCAAGATGCAGAATCAGACATATTTTTGGACATGGCCAATATAGGAATTTGTTTTTTTTGACTGTGAAAATCTTTTTAAATATTGGTGTATTTATTTTTAATTTTCAACATTCACTTCTATAGGACTTTGAGTTCCCAATTTTTTCCCTTTTCCTCCCCCTCCCCCACCTCCAAGATGGTATATAATTTGATATAGGCTCTACATATACATTCGTATTAAACATATTTTCACATTAGCCATTTGTAAAGAAGAATTAGTACCAATGGGAGAAATCATGAGAAAGAAGAAACAAAACAAAAAAGAGAAAATAATCTGCTTCAATCTGCATTCAGACTCCATAGTTCTTTTTCTGGATGTGGATATCATTTTCCATCATGATCCTTGAATTGCTAAGAAGAGGTAAGTCTATCAAAGATAGTCATCACACAATGTTGCTGTTACTGTATACAATGTTCTTCTGGTTCTGCTCACTTCACTCGGCATCAGTTCATGTAAAACCAGGTTTTTCTAAAGTCCACCTGCTCATCATTTCTTATGGAATAATAGTATTTCATTACATTCATAAACCACAACTTGTTCAGCCATTCCCCAGTTGATGGGCATCCCCTCAATTTCCAATTCTTGGCCACCACAAAAAGAGCTGCTATAAATATTTCTGTACTTGTAGCTGATTATGAATATTTACTACAAACATTTTGTTTTTCTTATTTTCCTAGTAGTTTTCTAGTAGGGAGCAAGGGAGGTAGAACAGAGAGGAAATAAGTTTTTGTTAACTGAAAAAATTTTCATTTAATTTAAAAGCCGTAATAAAATTAAGCAGAAAACCCTTTTTCTACCTCATTGTTAAGACTTTTTCAAACTGGAGGCTAAGGAGAGCAGTTGTGATACAACTCATAAATTTTTGGCTAAGATAAACTCCCTAAAAAGGAGGGAACCATGTGGATCTTAGAAGCCATTATGTGCCCTCCTAATCTTAAAACAAACAAAATTATTATAACAAGATGTTATACGTGTAGTACACTCTTTCTTCCTCTCTGGACCTTGGAATACCTGGTTTTCTTCAAAGGTCAGCTCAAGTGCTACCATTTACATAAGGCTGTTCCCAATCCACCCAAATGCTAGCTCCTCTCTCCCACCTTGCCCCCAGCCAATAACTTTATAAGTATTTTATATATTCTTTTTACATACTTATACATGTACTTGTTGTCTCTCCCAGTATAAACACCTTGAGGGAAAGCCCTGTTTCGCTTTTGTCTTTATATTCCTAGTGTCTTATAAACTTTGCCTGGCACATAGTAGGTCCAAAATGTGTGTTGATTATAACAAAAATGTTTGGTGTGAACAACTTCTACTATTTAAATGTCTTTCCCTTCTTCTTTTCCCCTCGATTCAGAAGCATAGAACTTTTAGACAGTCTTGCCTTTCCTGTATTTTGTGATGGGCACGAATGTGACAAGAATGTCAAAAGAGAAATTCATAGTAGCAAGTTGGAATACAGTGTTATATCCCAGTTTTTTAAAATTGGTAACTAATATAAAGTCATTCTTACAGCTACTCATTTAAACATTTGGGTCTATAAAGTTATACCAATAGGACTATAATAACTGTTATTTTGAGAATTTCATTTCTTTAATTAGACTAAAGCGTTTGCAAGAATGGAAAGCTCTTCAGAAAACAAAAAAATTTGGGGAACTAAGAGAAATTTCTGGCAACCAATATGTGAAAGAAGTTACAAATGCAGAAAAAGATGTCTGGGTTATAATTCACTTATATAGATCAAGGTAATCCTTATTCTATTTCTCCAAAATGTTAATCTATAATGTTTTTAAATGTACTTTTATGTTTTTAAGGTTCAAGTAGACATAGCATGAGCAGTACTCAAGAGAATGCATGCAATAATCTTTAATATTCATCAAAGTTTTATTTTGTTTTTCCTTTGATTTTTGCTTTATGGAGTAAGAAATTAAATTAACCTCATTATTCGAAAATAGTTCAAATCCTAGTTTTGATAACCACATCTCTTTGCTTTAAAATAAATGTTACTTTTGTCCAGAGTATTTTAAAATGCATGTTTATAGTCAGGAAAAATGTTATTTTTGTTAAGTTTGCAGGTTTCTCAATTGATTTTATTTCTAGGAAGAATGCGTATTTTGAAGCAAAATTTTGAAGCTTTAAAATAATTAAATTTACCAACATCTTGTACTAATTTTTCCAGCACAAATGCAGTCTCACGATCTGCTATGGATTGCAAAACTTTTTTCCAAAACTGGATTTTTCTTATAAAATAATACATGTAAAATTCTACTCCAGATGATGAGGGGATGACCATTCTAAAGCAGAGCTCTTTAACTTATCACAAATTCTGACTATGTTCATCCACTTATATTATCTAGAGCAGAGATTCCCGCCCAAAAATTATTCAGCGCCCCCCTGGAAATTTACTTTAATAGTTTTTTTTTTAATTTGTGTCATTTGAAAAAATATATAAATTTTTTAAATGACATATCTTAAATGTAATAATTTATTGTAAATTTGTGATTTATTTTCTGCTTTGAAATTTTGGTGATGCAATATTGTATCATGTAAAGGTATTATATTTAAACAAGTCATTACATGTACATATTCCTGCTGATGCGTGCTTTGGACAGTGCACCACCACATAATCACCTGTCAATACTTGCTTGTTAAGACATGTCTACAGACTTGACCACTGATGGGTTATAACTTGCATTTTGTGCGTTTATTAGGAAAATAATGTAGTTACTGCGACTTCAGCTCTGTTATACAACAGATAAAACATGTACGAATGGTTTTTCAAATTTTCTTATCTTCTTTCCTTATGCTTCCACCACCCCTTTATTTTTATCTAATGCCCCCCAGTTGCACCCGAGGCTACTACCATATGCCCCCACATCATTCCAGTGCCTCCCGTGGGGTGATATTGCCTACTTTGGGAACCTATGATAGAGGAATGTTTTTCCTGTTCATGTAGTTATGGGGGAAAAAGTTAACTGTTTAGCTCCTAACAATTTTAAGCACTGTCTACATTCATACCAACAGGCATGGGAAGAACTGAGATATTTGCTCAGTTGGGATGAATGCATGACAGACTATTTGAAGTAGTTCGGCTGCATTTCTGTTTTTCTAGGATTAGATCAGAATAGCAAAATAGATATCAGTTAGTTATTGGTTGATCAAGTAAATATCTTAAGTTAATTTGTTTCATTTTTAATTTATAGGACAGGGAAATTCTGAAAATTCTACAAAAGGTTATGTCAGGGTTTTAGCAAAGTTTCTCTGAACCTGAGGTATTAAGAATATGTTTAAATAATAGCATTTGCATAGAGCTTTGAGATTTGCCTTATGAGTATTTTCTCATTGTATCTTCACAACAAGTAAAAGTGAAGCAGACAGAGATTAAGTGACTTGCCCAGGGTAGCACAGCTGGTATGTGAAACTGGATTTAAACTTGGGCCTTCCTGACTCCAGATGCACTGATCTGTCCTTTGCACCACGTAGCTGCCATATAGGCTCTACCTCACTTAAATCTAATTCACCAGCAAGTCAAGCCATCGCTCTTGTGATGTTATTGGTCCTCTTTGAGAGTGAAGGACAAACAAAAACAACAACCTAACTGCCTCATGGTTCTTTGAAATTCTGTTGAGTGACTCAGAAGTTTAAAAAAAAAATCTGATATCCTGTAGTCAATAAAAACATTTGTTTATTTTAAATGCAAGAAAATACATTCCTTTGTAAGACTATTCAGATTGGTCCCATTTTGAGAGAGCTCAATATATAATCTAAATTTTAAAAAATAAAGTAATAGTTTATTCATATTATAAAACTCTTCTTCACTTTAGAAAGGTACATTGTATATCTAATATTTCCAAAAATTGAATTTATATGCATGTTTAAGGGAACATTTATTGTGTTAAGGAAATCACAACTGTATATTGTTTAGCAAATATTTGTTACTCTAACTTCCCTCTTGTATTTTTCAGAGGAGTATAAGAGTTCGGATCTTTTTTTACTTTAACAGCAACTGGGTTTAAGTTATCTTGATATTTTATTTCTAGAATTTATGTAATATTACACTTATGTAGTTCTTTAGAGTTACAAAGCATTTGATCTTTTATTTAATTTTTTCTCTCAAAGCAACTCTGTCATGTAGGTGTAGTAGTTTAAGAGGATGGTGTGGTAATTAAAGAGGTTCGATCACTCTTAATTACTGCCTTGTTGCCTAAATGTGTCTGCTGGTATAAGACTTCCTTCTTCACTCTGTAATTCTCTTCAGCTTTTTGTCAGTTCTGCCTTCAGCCAGAGACAGCCCATCATGCCAACCACCTCAGTATTCCACGAATCTCTTTCTCTTTTTTGGAGGTGTTTCCCCCTCAGATGCCTCCTCCCAATAAGTACACCCTGTCTAGCAACCTCCTTGTGGTTTGTAGTTCAGAGGATTTACCACATAGCTTCTGTCTCAACAAACTTTGAACCCGATGAACCCAAGTATCCTTATTTCCAAGGTCCTGGCCTTTTGTGGTAGTTGCCTTTATTTTTTATAGTTTCCCTTTCTTTGCTTATCCTGTCAGGAATGGGATTCCCCTTAGGGTCTCTTTCTTACAGTTCCATTCTAATTCACTCAAGAGATTAATTTGTACCACATGAATGGCTCATCTGTCATGGTTGCATTTTTACAGTTTACTTAAGGCCTTAGTGTCTGGCCCATTTTCTGTGAAAGATCAACTCTCTTATAATAGATAATGTAGGTCTCATCACTATTTTCAAAATGAAGAAACTGAGGCTCATAGAGATTAAGTGACATGCCTAGGTCACATAGTAATAAATGTCTGGACCATGATTCAAATATCTAAATTTTAAAAAATAAATTGGTAATTTATTCATATTATAAAACTCTACTTTAGAAAGGGATATTATATATTTAATATTTTTAATTTAATATTTTATTTTTTTCCCAATTACATGTAAAAACAATTTTTACCATTCTTTTTTCAAAATTTGAGCTCCAAATTCTCTCCCTCACCTCCCCCCACCATTGAGAAGGCAAGCAATTTGACATAGGTTATACATGTATAGCACTGCAAAATGCATTTCCATGTAAGTCATGTTGTGAAAGAAAACACAGACAAAAACAACCCAAGAAAAAGTACCTTCAATCTGCATTTAGGTTCCACCAGTTCTTTATCTGGAGACTGACAACACTTTTCATCATAAATCCTTCAGAACTGTCTTGAAATATCTAATATTTTTAAAAACTGGATTCCACATCCAAGGCTCTTTCTATATTACTATGGTACTTCATATGTCAAATGTGTAATGTCATTGAAAGTTTTTGTTGTATTTTAGTAACTCAATGGGCTATTCGAAAAAAGTAATTAGAATTTTTAAGAGATCATTATCAAAAGAAATGACAGTATTAGAAGACAAACATGCACGCATACAGGTACTATAATTATTTGTACTTCTCTGCCTTAAAGTATCTATAAAATAAGCCAAAATATCATCCTTAGGTACTATATTTTTTCCCTAAGTCCTAAAATGGTTTTGATGAAATCAAACGGATCACTATCTACTTTTCACCTAGAGTTACAGCAGAGCTTTTTGATTTGAGCCCCGAAGTGTCTTCACTGAAGGGAGTTTCATGCAAATCAGTCCCTTTAGGTGTATGTAGTATGTAACATCATTATAAGTTGAACTCCAAGATGGCTTATCAAGATAGACTTTGGTCTTGCTTTCCCCAATCTTTCCACCTTAGCCAGTATGGAAAGTCCAGAGGACAATGGAGTAAATAGATTTGTTCCCTTTGCACCCATCTTTCCCTTTTTTCTCCTTTCCTAAGACAATTAAAAGTTCCTCCTAGGAGTCATAGGTGATATGAATCGAAATCACTTGAGATTCCCTGGAATGCATTAGAACTGCCAGTGCCCTATCTACCCCTTGAGGGACCTTCTAAATTATGAATCACCTAGGGCTGGTGTTATCTCCTGGGAAGTTTTAGTCTACCCTGGCCAGGAACCCAATCCCCGAGATACCGTCTCTTGAATCACCCTAGAGTATAAGAGCAGAGATAGGCTAATTTAAAAGAAAAAATGTCAGATGGTTTGAACAGAAATGATACATTTGTGCCATGATAAGGCTCTCTGACTTGTATTTTCAGTCTTAGATACTAGCTATTTTTCAAAAAATCAAATGTATTCCTCTTTTCTTTCAGCATCCAGATGTGTTTACTGCTTAATCAGCATCTGAGTGTTCTAGCAAGAAAGTTTCCAGAAACCAAATTTGTCAAGGCTGTTGTGAATAGCTGTATTCAACACTACCATGACAGATGTTTACCCACAATTTTTGTGTATAAAAATGGCCAGATAGAAGGAAAATTCATCGGAATTATTGAATGTGGAGGCATAAATCTGAAGTTAGAAGGTAATTTTGTCTTGGGTTATTTTAAAGGTAATTTATAAAGATATGTAGAAAACAGCACTTGTAGTATTTTTCTGGCTGCCTATTAGATTGCACTCTGACTGTAAAATAGGTCCACTTTCATACGTCTTTGACGATGTCTTCTACGTTACTTTGAGAATTCAAGTCATCCGTAGTTAATATTGCACAACCTACTTGACATGTATTATGTATCTTTCTTGTTGTTCTTCAGCAGTTTTGATCCTTTGGCAATAGTAATGATGCATAATTGGTAGCCGTATAGTATGTCAACTGCTAAAGGGATGCTCTCCACTGAGTTTGCTTAGCAAACCAGAGAGTTCCACGTTTGTCTTGGAAATAGCTTTGACTCATCTTGGGAAAAGAAGAAATAGGAAAATATTTTGAAGAGGGAGCAAACCAGCTCCCTTAGTTTTCCCTTCCTGGCTCTGCTTCTGACTATCTGAACTTTGAGACAATGACTCAGCTGTGGTCTAACCCTCAGCACCTGGGACTTCCTCACCTAGAGTATCTTCCTACCTACATTTCCTCTGCCGTGCTGGGCCTCCTACCATTGCAGGGCTCCTCCCAAGGCCTTTATTTTGGGGAGGAATCCTGGGTCAACTCAACTTCATTTCCTTCCTGGTTCTTTTGCCTTTCCAGACTTAGAGACCACCCCCCACCCCTCACCCCGCCACACACAGGCACATCTCTCATACATACTTTTCAGCTTCTTTTTGCATGTCTTCACCCCTTAGAATGTAAGCTCCTCGAGGGAAGGGATTTTCTCTTTACTTTTATTCCTATCCCAACCACTTAGCATAGTGCCTGGCACGTAGTAAGTACTTAAAAGGTGTTTCTTGCCTTACCCAGAGGTTTTGCACATCCACTCCAATGGGCAGAAGTGTTTAATAGGTCCAAAGCTTTCTGCAGAGCTCAGATAGTGACCTTCTCAGATCAGCCTCTCTCTGTAAGCCAGCACCAGTTCAGGTGTGTGGATTTGTGCAGAAATCTGTTCTGCATCCCAGACTACTGGCCAAACCTTTTTTCCTTTTGTGAACTTACTGTATTTCAGTGAGCCCTTGTCACATGACCTTGCCATAATGGAGTTAATTCTGCACAGAAGTAGACAAATATGTTTGAATAGTGCATGTAACATTTATTCTTAACATGGAATTAATAAACACATATAAATAAATAGTAAAAATAAAGCAATGAATAATTTCCTGATTTCCTGAACCCAGAATATCTCCCAGGAACTACAGAAGCTATTTGGAGCTCAACTATTCTAGGAAATGAACAGTTTGTGTTTGTTTTCTTCCTCATGGCTGCTCACCTTTGAATTTGCAAAAGAGTACCCAAGAGATAGATAGGTTCCAATAGATCTTTTCTTTAGATGAAGATGCAGAAACTCTGGACTTGGGATCTTTGCTTATCTGACTTTGAGTGCATCCATCTCCAGCATCATCTCTCATCACTTTGTCATATCAGCCCCAGCTAGAGGGTGAGGAGGGACAAAGAAAAAAAAGAGCATCTCGACCATATGATTGGGAGGGGAGAGGGGTCAAGAGAATTGATTGAGAGGCTGCCCTTATGTTGCCTGTCAGCTGCAACCTCCAAATCAAAAAATTCGCCACCCCGTTCAGCAGCATCTAGACTTTTCTGGAAGAATCTGAGCTTCCTACCCTAGGAGGAAATAGATTCCATACCCTCACTTTTTTGCATTCTGATAAGTCCTGGCCTGGTCCTGTACCATTCCCTGACTTAAAAATAAGAAAGAGAAGCAGCCTAATATTATTAGGCTTAGATCAAAATCAAGGTGGTTTAGTCATACTATTAAAATATATTATTTCGTACTCTGATATTATGTTGATGAAATTATTCAATCCAGCCATTCCCAGGAAACTCAATATTTGATTCTTCCACTTATTTCAGCTTAAAATGTTCTGTGTATTCTAGCCTATTTATAATTCTGCTCAATATGAAGGAAAAACTGGATTATTGGGATCTAGTATCACAGAAATTGCTATAGAAAAGTTGTTTTAAAAAAATTTATTTAATTGTGGTTATATCTTATTTTCTTTGCACCTGTTTTTAGGTTTTTAGTATGGAAAGTTTTGCCACTTCTGAAATATCACAAGGTTTTCCTTTGTCCTGCAATGGAGTATTAAGGATTCACTTGTTGTTAATGGGAATTTCTATATTTTAAGTTACCCTGTGGATTTGACTTCTTTTTGGAAATGTGCATTCTAAAAATAGTTTAGAAATGTCTTTCAGTACTCAACATTGATAACTGGGAATGAGGTTGAATGTAAACTAGGGTGAGGGGGCCATGAAAACTTCTGGGATCAGGCTGAGAAATAAGGAAGATGAAGTGAGGGAACCACCTTCCTCCCCTACCCATATGGAAGAAGAAGCCCACCCCAAGAACACTGCATCAGCCTCGGGACTTACTATGTCCTATGAAGCAGGCACTTTACTCAATGGTGCTGTGAGTTTTGGGGGACTATAAGCCAAACCTCTGTGGAGAGGAATGGACCTCTTTGAAAGGGATTCTCCATTGTTAGGCTAAGGGCACATATAAGAATCTTTTCAACACTGCCTTAAATAAACAATGCTATTTATTTATTCATTCATTCATTCATTCATTTATTTATTTATTTTGGCGTTTTGAGAGACATAAACCAGATTCTTATGTTTCCAAGGGAGACTAGGCGGGGAAACAGCCCTCATTCTAATTAGAGCAAGGCCCTTGAGACTGAACACTATTTCAGCCTCACGACCCAGGATTCCATTCATGAAACAGAAGCTTCTGCCTGTTCTGTTATGACAAAGGTCAGGGTATAGGTCATTTATAGTGGCTGTCACTCCCATATCCAAGACGCATTGTCTGAAAAAGAATATGCTTCATGTAAAGACTTATTAAAAGTGTAATTCCCATCTCCTTGAAATCAGGACTGTCCAAAAAAGAAAATCCAGGAAGGTTGGGAACCTCCATTTTATAGTAAATCCATTTACCTTATAAGCTTTTTTCAAGTTGAACTTAAAATTGCACCTTCCTTAACTATATGCTCCAACTTGAATTTGGAACATTCGGTACCATGGAAGTATTTTTATCTTTTCATCTTACTGAATTTTTGCCTAAATCAATACGTGCTTGTTGATCAATATTGTTCCATTTCTTATTACAGAACTCGAATGGAAACTAGCACAAGTTGGAGCCATACAAACAGACTTGGAAGAAAACCCTAAAAAGCAGATCGTAGACGTGATGATATCTTCCATTAGGAACACTTCTATTTACGATAGTAATAGTTCAAGCAGTGACAGTGATGAAACTAAATGTCCTTAGAATTATTTAATAAATGGCTTTCCACTACTTGTTTGGCCCAATTAGGTTTATTATTGCCTTTATAAATCAGTAATCTGAACAATGCAAATAAATTTGTTTTTAAATTAATATTTACAGTATAACTGCTTATAGCTTTACAACCCAGCCATCTTTTTGATATGTGCCCTACCACACCACTCTCTTGACCAGAAACCATATCCCAGAGGACATCACCCTGGGTCTATACAGGCCTAACTGGTTAGTGCTTCACATGGTCCACCATCCAGCCACAGCCATCTTCTAGTTATCTATCTTGCTGCCACATGTTTCCAACCCCCGTCTTTCTAGCTCTGAAACAACATTGAAACAAATCAATACTGCTGTTGCTACTTAGGGTATATCAGTCTACTCTCTTGTGTCTTCGATCACCATCCCTGTGATTTTCTAAACTAGGGGTAGGGAACCTGCAGCCTCGAGGCCCTCTAGGTCTTCAAGTGTGGCCCTTTGCTTCCAAACTTCACAAAGTAAATCCCCTTAATAAAAGGGCCTAGAATCTAAATTAAAACACTTCTCCCTGGCCTGCATTTGTCTCTTGCTTTTGCTGTTCATTTGTTTCAGTTATGTCTGACTCTTCATGACTCCATTTGGGGTTTTCTCAGCAAGGATACTGGAGTGGTTTCAGTTTCCTTCTCCAGCTCATTTTACAGATGAGGAAACTGAGGCAGATGGGTTAAGTGACTTGACTAGGGTCACACAGCTAGTCAGTGTGTGAGGCCAGATTTGAACCCAGGAAGATGTTTTCCTGACTCTAGGCCTGGTATTCTGTCCACTGTATCACCCAGATGCCATGTCTCTTGCAATTAGCACATATTAAGCACTTAGTGCCTTTATCTTCAATCATTCATTTCTTTATAGGCAGTTCAAAAAATGTTAGGTATTCTAAATTTTCATTAATTTATGATATTTACTTTGATTACCTAACATTTGCCTTTGTCATATTGTTTCTTTTCCCCATCAGCCTAAGTAGTATTTGTCTAAAACTGCCACACCAAGTTTCCTCACACCCTCACATGATGATCCAATCAGTGTTTGGACTCAAATCACATAGTGCAGGAAATAATTACACGGGATAGTCATGGAAGATTTATTTCAAGGATAAACAGGTGAAAATCAGATTTCCTCTAGTTAGGGAGTACAGTGCCCTGATCAGCTACCACAACCATCATCCTCAGCCCCAGGTGGAAGAGTACTGATAAAGCCAGACTGTCTCATTGGTTCTAATTCCTGTGAAATGAACAGAAATAGAACTAAATCTGACTTTGTTGAGGGCTTTAGCACTTTGAGGTAAAGTCTTCCTTTGGCCTACTGCAAGACAACTACAAAAAGGGCCTGGAGTAGAGAAACTAGTGTTTCCTGTTGGCAGTACTATGGAGGTTACTGGTATGATGATTAAAGTAGTAGGAAGCTGGAGGCTTAGGATAATGACCACCACAAGAGCCCACAGCATTAACTGGGCTCTACCACTAATTATAGCTTTATTTGTGGACAAGGTGACATGGTACTATGGCTATGTGTTGGACAATGTCAAAAATTAGGCTGAATACATATGTGGGGAAGAGTAATTTTTATGTTCAGGGGAATTGGGATGTTCTTTCCCTTGGGAAACTCAGCGGTTATGAGAAAAAATTTTATGAACAAAGGAGCTTTGGGAACGAGAGAAAAATATTTATGGATATTTGTGGAACTGTCAAAGCCTAGGACAGTCAATCAATAGGTGCTTGACACGCTGGTGGCTATGAAGGTTGTCATACTGCTGCCTTCCTAAGTCTACCCCTTATCCTCTATCCCTTTTCCCATTAGTATGGATTCCCATGGTAGGGGTATCTAAAGAGTACTCTTTTGCTCTGTCTCTTCTATTTTCAGTCTGCCTGGACTTGCAAACTTTTGTTTCTTCCTTACATACACAAATTAATCCACAAATGATTGTTACACAACAAATGAGTACTTTTCTTCAAAGACCCAAAAAAAAATTACTCTCTGGGGTGGAAGAGGATATTTGTGATGATTTAATTTGTGTCCTGCTAAGTTTTGCTTTGGGAATTGGCCTGACCTTTCATAGTTTTTTTTCCTAGGCCTAATTTCTTTTAATCTTACTTTGGTCCTGGATAAAGTTTGTCTCCTAAATCATCAATTCATACAATATATTTTCATACTGTGTATAATAATTAGGCCTGTGGTCTGTTGACGTGGTGCCAGCCCTTTTAAACTAGGGCAATAATGAAGTCATCAGAAATGTACTGATGCTACCTTTGTGAAATTACTTCTCCAATTCTTCCTGCTTCTCCTGTAGATCTCCTGGGAAAGATTCTTTAGTTAAATGTGCCTCACAGACCCTTTATTTTGGCTTTGGTAGATTGTTTATGAGTGTCTCTGAAAGTAGTCTGCTGATAGTCTCCCCTTATTGATGGGTTACTGATGGATCAACGAGCCTACCACATCAATAATCGTTTCATTTGGCCACCTGCCGTGAGCAGCTGTGGTGCTGAAATGGCTAGAGATGGCCGAATGCCAGGAGAGTGAAAAGAAAACATGGGCCAGGTGGAAGAGTAAAGAACAGCTCCATTTATTTAACTGAGGGCCAGGGCTTATATACCTTTTAGGCAAGCAGAATCAACAAATCCTCCTGTGAGGCATTTGCATAATGCATGACTTCCTCGTTCTTTTGTTCCCCTTTTGCCCTAAACAATACTGTGTTAGTAGCCCACAGGTAGTATTTAGCACATGTGTGCCATAGGGGTTTTGGAGAGAGCACTGTGTACCAAGGAGGCTTGAAGAGCCTTTCATCCTGAGCAGCACGTGTATGCCAAGGTGGGAGATGGGGAGCCCACATGCCCAGTTATCAGCCCAAGGGCAAGAACAGGCCTCTGGCCTATGTCTTATCCTAGAATGGACTTTCTCAGAGCTGGCCCTCTACAGCCACCTAATTCAGAAATTATATTTATTAGAAGTCCTGATCCAGTGTATAACCTCAAAATCAAAATAAGATAACCCTATCAACCTAATGTGTTTCACCCTATACAGTACATTCTATTTATAATCGTTATAAAACATATAGGATCCTAGATACAGAGCTAGAAAGGACCTTAGCAAGACCATCCAGTTCCCTTCCCCCTCCCTCATTTAACAAATGAGGTTCAAACCTAGAGGTTAGATGACTTTTCCAAGGTCAGTCAATGGCAGAACTGGGATTTCCACATAGGTCTTCTGAATCCATACACAGTGCTCTGTATCAAACGATCTGCCTAAATATTATGCAGTTTAGGGGCAGCTAGGTGGCACAGTGAGTAGAACACCAGCCTTGGAGTCAGGAGGACATGAGTTCAAATCCAGCCTTAAACACTTGATACACTTACTAGCTGTGTGATTTTGGGCAAGTCACTTAACCCCAATTTCCCTGCCTTCCCCCCCAATTTTTTTAAATTATGCAGTTTAATTCCATATTTACATCAGTATTTGCAAGTACCCAGTTAATTTGCAGCTATACAATGAGGCATCATACATAAATTTATTTTTATATTGTGTATATTAAACAGCTGAAGTTTTTGTTTTTTCCCTACAAATGGTGGTAGATCGTCTTCTATTTCCAGATGCCTACTATTTGATCTGAGCCACTCTCCAGAACCTATGCAAGTACCAACTCTTTGCCAAATTGGAGAAATGGAATTGCGAGGTGAACTCGGGTTACAACAGGCCTGCAGAGAGTCCATACAGATCCTTGCAAAGTAGATAACCTTTCTGCACTAGAGGACTCCTGTTTTGATGAAAGACCTGTACCAGTTTCTCATCTTTGTGGTGATAACTACAGGGATTTAAAAACCAGATTTTCCATACTGACAATACCTGTCATTTTGCTGAAGTCTCCTGAGACTTTTCAGTAGATACTAGACGTTACGGTACATTCAATGACCTGATGAAATGTTTGGGTACCTTTGTTGGCATATACATGTACTTTTAGTACTTCTCGTTTAGGTGGAGTGTTAAATTGCTTGCTTCTCTGGCTTATAAGCTCTAATTGTAGTTTTAAACTTTCTGTACCATGTAAAAAATTTCTTTTGATCTTACTGAATATTTTTCTAGATTAATAATTGCTGAGAGTATGGTAACCTGAATCAGCACCATCTTGAGGGAATAAGCTTGGTCCCTCATCATCATCATTTATGTTTCATCACAATTAAATGTTCCGCTATTTCAAAGGTGGTTGTTCTTTGACTGGGTCTGTTTCCATGGTGAGCCTCTGAGTATCTAGATCTGAATTAATTTCAAAAGTTTCCAGTATTTGAAATGAGTGTCAGCAAACCAGCCAAGACAAATGACCATTAGAAATCATCCACAATTTGATCCTGAGTCCATGAGAGCCCAGAAATGACAGAAAATGATCTGAAGCAACCGAGAAATAATAAAATTCAATTGACAGAAATGTTTCTTGTCAATTTTTGTTATGAAAATTGAGTAGAATTAAGTTTGCTCTTGAAAAAAACTTAAGAAAAAATAATTTCTATGATTGGGAAAGGAAAATATAAAATTGGAATATAAAATTAGAACATACAATTCTGTATAATACCAAGTTTATTCTCGCTCAGAAATTAAAAATTGATAAAGCATTATTTTAAAAATCACAATAGATGTTAATAGCCTACTACTAGATGTTGTTTCTTTGGCTTCATATCTTTTTTTACTGAACAGAGTTTTTAGTTTGGTTCTGGATCTCAAGAAACAAACAAAACCACACCCGCCTCTAATTTAAGTGTATAGTTTATTAAAACCAGACCTCTGAAGAAACACTCACCAAAAAGATATCAAGAGTCATATAATTCTGGCTGACAAACCATGATGCATGGGAAAGAGTTATGAATTTGGTGTGAGAGTCTGAATCTTAAGTTTGAGTCTCAGCTCTGCCAAATACTCCCTGTATGACCTTAACCAAGTTCCTTAACCCTCTTGGCCTCCGTCGCCTCATCCGTAAAATGAGGAAGTTGGATTAGAAGACCTCTATGGGATTTTCCAGCTAACAAACCTATGACTCGATCATTCATCTGTGGTAGTCTTGATCTGGTTCTGGGAAATGAAGCCACAAAAATGAAAATTGTTGGAGGGACTGTGGGCACGCTGATGCACTGTTGGTGGAATTGTGAATTGCCAACCATACTGAAAAGTACTTTAGATCTACACCCCAAAAGTCACTAAAGTGTGCATATCCAATGCCCTAACAAAACCACTAACATTCAAATCCCCCTAAAAACTCAAAGAAGGAAAGGACCCTCCTTCAACAGCAGCTAGTCCCTACTCTTAAAAACCCTAGACTTCCCTGAAAATGCTATTTTGCTTCTTCCCTCCTCTACGAACTCCCTTCCCCTGTAAATGGTGAGTACTAAATTTTTTTATTTTTTCCTTTCTCGGCTTTCCCTGGATGTCTTCAGTGAAAGAATTAGGTTCCTAAAAACAGTTAAGGTGGTGTAATACATTAAATGCTGGTCATGAGATCAAGAAAATCTTACTTCAAAAACTTCCTCAGCTACTTACTTAGCTGTATGACCCTGGGCAAGTCACTTAATCTCAGTTTCCTAATCTGTAAAATGAGATAGTATTATGAGGTCAAATGAGAAAACAATCATAAAGTGTTTTGCAAAACTTAAAGTGATATAAAAATACTACCTGTTATTATTATTATTGTTGTTATAGAGAAGAAATGGAATTGAGCTAGTTTTGTGACATGAGGATAAAATCATATTAATATGCTCTTAATAACTATTAGCTAAAACCCAGAGCTTAGTGTTGCCTAGTTATATTGACCCAAAGAGGGAACATCTTATTTTTTAGGTATACATATCAAAATCCAAGTACAACTCCAAACTATCTTGGAAGGACCACGTTGACACTAGAACGAGTGGCAATGGCCCCATCTACTGTTGACAAAAAGTTAATGAACTCCACCTCCCCGACTGCTGGCCCTGCCCCCCCATTTCTTATTGAAATCTTAATAAAAAGGTCTTACTAAAAGGAAGTGTTTATACCTCAACCAAATGCATAGTCATTGATCTTATTTCTTTCTTAGGAGGATCCTAGGTTTCAAACTGAGCAGAGCCTCAAAGGTTTTCTAATCCAGCTCTCCTCTTATAAATGAGGAATCTGAGACCCCAGAGGGTTAAGTCATTTGCTCAAGATGACAGTGGCAGAAACCACAGAAGCAAAATTTTAACCCCGATGCAAATCTCACGTTCTTTTTTTTTTTCCTTTCCTCCCTCCATTCTTTCAAAAAACTCGTGGTGAAGATTTTTTTTTAATCAGATCATGATTTTATTGTTATGAAGAACTCCTCGTGAAGAAATTCCCAATAGAAATGCATATAGACATTTTCTGTGCAATTTATAGTCTCCCAGAGTTTCCCAGGGTTCTAACAGTCTGGTCTTTAGGACTAACTGGCTTCTTGGTAGTGTTGAAGATGGCTGAATAAAAGAATGCTGACCCTGGAGTCAGACAACTTGGGTTCAAAATCTGCTCTGACGTTTACTACCTGCTTAACCTTCAGCAAGTCATTTTAGCCTATTTGGGCTTCAGCTTCTTCATCTGCAAAATGAGGAAGCTAGACAAGGTCAGGTCGCATGAGGCCCACAATGCTCATTATTGAAGCCTGAACCAGATTAAAATGTGTGTGTGTGTGTGTGTGTGTGTATATATATATGTATATATATATATATATATGTTCAGTTTTCTACTTGATTTTGACAACGCTGGACTAGATGGTCTCTGAGATCCTATAAACAAAATCTTCATCTTTAAATAATTTTGTCAGAACCACCAGATGGCAGTAAGCCTTCCACCAATAGATCATGCGTGGCATCTATGCTTCACGTTTATGTGTTTATATTTATATGTCCGTCTTTCATTGGGTTATGCATTTTTTGCAGACGCAAATATTTTGTAATCTGTAAAATGGGATTATTATAGTAGTGCTGTGGACAGATTGCTAGGTGGTACAGTAGAATGATGGGCTTGGAGCCAAGAAGACCAGAGTACAGAGCTTGCCTCAGGCACTTTACTAGCTGAATGGCCCTGGGCAAGTTGTTTTTTTTTTTTTTGTCAGCCTCAGATTCCTCATCTGTAAAATGGGGATTTAAGTACCTACCACCCAAGGTTGTTGTGAAGGTCCGATGAGATAATATATGTAAAGTGTTTTGCAAACCTGCAAACCAAAGTGTTATAAAAATGGAAGCTATAATTATTAGCTAACTGAAGTATTATAGAAATGTTAGCTATTATGAGCTAATTAAGGTTGTGTAAATATTAGCTATTATGAGCTAATTAAAGTGTTATATAAATGTCAGTTATTATTATAAATGTGGCCAACAGTCAGTCTGGTAAAGAAGGTTGAAAGAACACTAGATGTGATGTTAAAACAACTGGATTCAAATCCTGGTTCTTCTTATTGCTGAATAACCTGGCCCAAGGTATATAGCCTCCCCAGGCCTCAGTTTCCAAATGGTAAACACATTTACAAGCCCTCTGGGACCTCAAAAACCACTTCATTCGTGATTAGCTGGTTCCAGCATAATTATCTTTACTTCTTTCCTATACCTCAGTACAGACACTTCATAGATCTTACTCAAGTCACTTCTTAGCCAGATTTCGGGATTTCTTCCCTCCTTTCTTATGTGTTAATACCCAACCTTTCTTGCCCTTTTGCTACATTTTATGGTTCCAAGTACTATTTCCCTGGTTCTACCACTGGGATTATTACATCAGAAGCATCGCTGCTTCTTTTTCCTTTTCTTTCTCCTCACTCTTGAGCAGTAGGGGTTCTTAACCTTTTTCTGTGTGATGAATAATTTTGGCAGTCTGGTGACATTTCTAAGTGCATGAAATAAAATACGCAGGATTAAAAGGGAAACCAATTATGCTGAAATAGTTTTATTTTTTTATCAAGTTCACAGACCTAAGGTTAAGAATCTCTGCCTTAGAGATCTGCAACTAAGAATAAGAGATGGCAACAGAAAAATATATTATTGGTGATGCTGCCTTCATCACTTCAGGCCTGGACTATTACTTTGGGGAATGGGGGTGGGGCTGGAGGGAAGGCAGTGGGATTAAGTGACTTGACAGGGTCACACAGCTAGTGTTTGAGGTCAGATATGAACTCTGGTCCTCTTGACTCTAGGGCTGGTGCCTCTATCTACTATACCACCTAGCTGTCCCCTAGACTACTACAATAGCCTTCTGGTTGGTCACTCTGCCTCAAGTCTCTCCCTACTTCAGCCCATCCTCCACTTGCTTGCCAAAGTGATCTCAAAAAGTACAGATCTGACCACATCACACTCTCATTCAATAGACTCCAATGGCTCCCTATTACCTCCAGTAAAATCCTGTTTGATTTTTAAAGCCCTTAAAAACCTGGCTTCTTATTACCTTCCCAGTCTTTTTACATTACTCTCTTCTACATACTCCAGTGACTGTGGCCTCCTTGCTATTCCTCCAACAAGACACTCCATCTCCCCACTCTGGTTATTTTCACTGGTCATCTCCCGTGCTTGGAATTCTCTCCCTCATCTCTACCTCCTGGCTTCCTTCTAGTTCCAGCTAAAATCCCACCTTTTACAAGAAGCCTTTCCCAATCCCCTGTAATGCTAGCACCTTCCCTCCATCTATTTTCACTTTGTCATATGTATGCCTTGTTTGTTCACAGTAGTTTACATGTTGTATCCCTGATTAAATGGTAAACTCCCTGAGAACAGGAATTTTTTGTTTTGTTTTTGGCATTTCTTTGTATCCTTAGTACTTAATATAGTACCTATAGGACAGAGTAGGCACTTAAATGTTTGTTGACTTGGTCTAGTAGTTTTATAGATTTTAATAAGTGCCTTATTAATTTGGGGTTATTTCAAATTATTCTGGATCATTAAAGCCTTTGATAATGGCTACAATTTATTTACTCAGATTGAAGGAATTAAAAAAAGGAAAGTACTCCTCTTGAAAATAAAAATTGATGAGAATATAGTTCATTTTCCATGCTTGTAGAAGCGTAAGCTGGGAGAAATGAGTATATGTGGGTATAGTACAAACCCATTTTCCATATTATTTATATATGGCAGTTGTTGTTGCTATCTTCATCAGGACAGACTGAAACTCTTCCTAAGTAAACGTCCCACTGTGCTATCTTATGTTGTGAGTTTATAATATTAGCTACTGTCTACAAGGAAGTAAAGATGTTTGGTTAACTATCATTTATCTCAGGCATGGTTGGATTGTTACTACTGTGGGAAAAAATAATTCTTATCCTTTTTTCCAAGACTTTAATTTTCTTTTTTGTTATTGTTATTCAAATTTAACGATGGAATGGAATGGTTGTGTCCATTTCCGAGTACAAAGAAGAACGTAAGAGGATTGGACATGGAATTTGTGAAATAGAGCTACTTTGAAAGGTTATTTTGCTTTAACCATACCTTGAGTGAAATTTTCGTAATCAATACGTGATCACAGGGTGCTTCTTCCCATCCCCAACCATTTCAAGAATTAATAAAGATGCTTCACAATTTTAATTACAAAATTTTAAGGTGCTAACAAACCCTTTAGTTTTTATTAATCGGTTTTTAGAATTCAAACACTGTTCCCAATGTAAAGTAATTCTAGCCTGTGATATTTGATATTCCAAGGATGCTAGGGATACTTCAAAAATCATGATTCAAAAATGACCTCAAAAATCAGTGGTAGAATGAATGGTATAATCCAACAAGCATTTGTTAAGCATCCATTATATACCAGACACTTTGTGAGGCACTGGGAGATACAAGGACAAAAATGAAAAATATCGTCCCTGCCCTCAAGGGGCATCTTACTGGGTAAAGTATAATGCGTGAATGATATAACTATAACTATAATGATGAACAAGTAGTTCATCCTTTGTGGATGAGCCAAAGGATATATTTACATAAGCGGACCAGATTTGAAGCGAGAGTACTTAGATTCAAACGCAGGTGCTACCAGTAGTACTGTCTCTGTTAGCTTGGGCAAGTGACTGCTTTACCTCATTGAACTTTAGTTTCCTTAACTGTAAAATAAGGTTGAACCAGATCACCTCAAAGTTCCCACCTATGATCCTATGATCATGTCACCCCCCTACTCAATAAATTCCAGTGGCTCACCAGTGCTTCTAAAAGTAATTATAAAGCCTTTCACAATTCCCATCAACTGTTCTACATATTTCTCCTCCACTGTTTGGTCAAATTAGACTTCCTCCTGTTGCTTATACATGCTATTCCATTTCCTGTTTCCATTCATTTGCATTATTGATTTCCTCATGCCTCTTCACCTCTGTCTCTCTGAATCTCTTAATGTCTTTCAAGACTGAGCTCAAGCCTTACCTTCTACATGGATTGATAATCATCTCTCATTCCATCTCTCTCTATGCTTTATACCTCCTAACACTTTTCTTATCTTCACCTAGATTTCTAATTCTCCCATCCATCAGTACTTTCCAAGGTATTCAGCCCTTCAATTGTTCGTCATCACCTTCATTCCAGATCTCGACTGGAGCAAACCAATTCAGCTTTGCACCATCTTCTACTCTCATATCCTCTGTTCCTTTATATTATTGGTACTCATGAATTTCCAAAACCCCATCCCCGAGTCCTTTGGTTGTTCCTATCATCTGCCTCCTTTGATCCTACTCAAGTATGGCTGATTGGAATTGGGAGATGTCTTCCAATTGTGCACACTGAGTCCCCTCTAAATTTATGTTATCCAATCTCAAATGGGCCCTCCCTGTAGCATAGCAATCCTTTTTTCAAAAAAAAAATTGATTAGCTATCTTGTTCACCGTAGTGAACCTTCCAAACCTTCTTTTCCTTCCATATTCATATTGTGAGACTTCATCTATTCCTATAGCTGTAAATATAATTAATATTAGCCATGTTTCCATAAGGTCCATGGTAGCATGCTTGGCTATTTGGAAACAGGAAAAACTACCAGATACAGTCCTTGCCTTCCCAGCCCTGAGCTTTCTCTTTATAGAGATCTAAATTTCTTAAAAATGTCTGTCTAATGTTCTCACTTTACCTCAAACACCACAATATGTCTGATCTCTCAGGAATGGAATCTCAGTCATCTATGGTTTTTTCCGCATATTTGAAATTATACCAGCCTTTCCTTTCCATTCTCTGATTTGAATCCCTGATCCAGGCTTTAGTAATTTCATGTCTGGACTACAGCAAACTCTTCAATGGCCATTTCAAAGCTTTGGGTAAAACTATCCTCCTGGACCAGCCTTTCAATTTCATAGTTTTCTTCTCCCAAATCCAGGTGTGTGTATGTGGAGGTGGTGGGGTGGGTGGTGGGGTTTTTTTGGGGGTCCCTTTCAGTTTCATTGATTTGTTTCACTTTTATATTACAAACATCTACAGATTACTCCAGCCTCATGAAAAGGCTCTTATAACAGAGAAAAACAGTTAAGTAAAACTAACAATAGTGACTTTCTCTGAAAGTGCATGTAACATATCACATCTATTGCACCTCCTCCTTTCATTTTTTTAAAAAATGGACAGAAATCTGGGTTCCCTCCATCTACTCCCCATTGGGGAAAAAAAGAAAAGAAAAAATTTCTTGTAACAAATATGCAAAGTCAAACAAAAGAAGTCCTTCAGTATCTGTATAAAAATACACATATACACATATACACATATATGTCTCATTCTGCACCCAAAATTCACTGATCATGAAATGACATCCTTTTAAAAATAATTTATTTTTAGTTTTCAACATTTACTTCCATAAGTTTTAAATTTTCTCCCCCTCCCCCCTTCCCCCTTCCCCAAACAGCATGCAATCCAATATAGGCTCTACATATACATTCCTATTACACATATTTTCACATTAGTCATGTTGTATAGAAGAATTAAAATGAATGAGAATAACCATGAGAAAGAAAAACATAAAAGAAAAAAAGAAAACAGTCTGCTTCAATCTGCATTCAGACTCCATATTTCTTTATCTGAATGTGGATGACATTTTCCATCATGAGTCTTGGAATTGTTTTAGGTCCTTGCATTGCTGAGAAGAGCTAAGTCTGTCAAAGTCAGTCTTATAGCACAATAGTATTTCATTACATTCATATACTACAGCTTGTTCAGCCGTTCCCCAATTGATGGGCATCCCCTCAATTTCCAGTTCTCAGCCACCACAAAGAGCTGCTATAAATATTTTTGTACATGTGGGTCCTTTTCCCATTTTTATGATCTCTTTGTGATACAGCCATAGAAATGGTATTGCTAAGTCAAAGGGTATGCACATTTTTAAAGCCCTTTGGGCATAGTTCCAAATTGTTCTCTAGAATGGTTGGATCAATTCACAACTCCACCAACAATGAATTAGTGTTACAATTTTCTCACATTTTCTACATTTATCATTTTCCTGTTTTGAAATATGACGCCCTTTTCAGAGATATAAGGATATCATGTTTCATCATGGGTCCTCTACAATCGTGGTCATTGTATTGATTATATGTTTACAGCTTTCAAAGTTTTTTCTCCAATGTAATCACTGCATGATTTCTTCTCTTGATTCTGCTCATTTCTTTCTCCAGTTTATAAAAAATATTCAAAATTGTTATTTGTATAATATCAATTTTATAAGTTGTTCTCCTGATTCTTCCCACTTCACTTGGCTTCCGTTTACATGTCTTTCCATAATATTTATTGCAGTTCTTTTTGTGGTGGCAAAAAAAACTGGAAACTAAAAGGATGCCCAGCAACTGGGGAATAGCTGAATAAATTGTGGTATATGTATGTGACAGAATACTAATGTGTTATAAGACATGAGCAGAAAGATGATTTCCTAGCTTGAATTTAGAATTCATGCCCCAGTTCTTTCAGTCTTTGCTTGTATCTATTAATTCTTTAAAAATTCCTTCAGACTTATAATTAGCCACATATCTAAATGAGTGATCAAGTGCTCAAAGTAAATAGTTGTCCCCCTAGTGAGCCTATGATCTCTAGAAACAGGACTTACATTCATGCAGGACCCTTCTCTTGCAATGTTTCCCAGTCACTGGAAGTGTTTAAGTAGAAGCTAACTGATGATCTGTAAGGGGATCCTTGCAGCAAAGGGTCTGGATTAGAAAAACCTCTAAAACTATTTGATTCTTTGATTTTATACACATCATAACATGATTTCATCCATGTCAGCCACTGAGTCATATTATCTAAAGTTAAAATATAAACACAATTACTGAAATTTTGTTTATATACTCTTCTCCTGGAGGCCTGGAATGGATATGGGTGGGTGACTATCCAAATGAGGGTGGGTTTTATTTTGCCCATTCTTGATAATATAATATGTATATACACACCAATATCCTACTTTCTACTGTTATCTTCTTCCCATTATTTAAAACTCACAGCAAAATCTCATCTAATCTAGGAAAATTTTCTTTCTCTTTTGAGTCAAGATCGTTACTTTCCTCAACCATTTAGTAAACTATGAGCATATAAATCAATTGCCAAAAAGAGGAGGCCAAAAGAGGTTTTTTGTTTTTTTTAAACTTCTTTAGTCAGGAAATGATTTATTTTGCTAAGCAGAAAAAAATGGTATCCAAAGACATTGGTTTAGATTGTAAAGTCACTTGTAAAATTTTATGGAGAAGCATAATAGAAGATTATAAGCAGGATCACTTCTTAAATCAGTGAAAAGCAATGGAGGAGAAATTACTTTAAACAAAGCTTGTCAAGACTCAACTACCCCC
The DNA here is from genome assembly GCA_028646595.1 of Phalanger gymnotis. Lineage (NCBI taxonomy): Eukaryota > Metazoa > Chordata > Mammalia > Diprotodontia > Phalangeridae > Phalanger > Phalanger gymnotis. Next base: position 366,112,272 of record CM053623.1, read on the forward strand.
AAATCATCCTGAGGATGCTTGAAGATAGAATTTTAAAAACAGAAAGAAGTCTACAAACAGATGAAATATGGGAAAGAGCTACAATTGTTTTTGTGACATACCCTTTTCTTCATCAGACAGTGGAAGCATAGTCCCAGATGTATTTAGAGGAAGAAGAAATGGATCTGAAGAAACAACAATGAGAAAAGCAGCCGGAGTAGCCCAAGTATACATTGAGGTCTGTGCTGGAGGTGACACAATTGTGAAGACTTCACACAACTACTAAGTTAGTCCAGGTCTTCATCTCTTTCTGGCCTTGATTATAGTAACTACCTTATGACTGATCTCTCTGCTTCAAGTCTACCCATTTCAGTCCATCTTCCATGTTGCTATTAAGGTGTGTGTAGGGTGGGTTCAGGGAAGACTAATACCTTTGGTGTGAGGGCTGTTGAACCCTTTACAGGGCTGCCTTCTATCCTGGGTGTCTACCTGATCCACCTATGTCTCACCGGTGGCTCCAAGAAGCTGTAGCATGCACAGCAGTCACACCTCAGTAAACCTTTTTAGCTGACAGGTTAAACTAGGTTGAGGGTAACCAAGAGGTCTCAAACCCTTCAATAAGTTGGGGAGTATTTGCTCCAAGTACATGAAGACTTCCCCTGGTGGAAAGTGCAGAAGAGAACAATTTGTTTCAATGGCCATGAAAGCAGGTGAAGCAGGCGCTATGGAGTGCTGGGAGCTTAGTTAGACACTGAACACACCGAGGTGATCCACTGCATCTTGAGCTATCACCAGTCATCTTGACTGTCTTTCCGTTGGACTATGACGATTCTGGAAAAAGAGAGTGAGGCTGATGACTTCATGCAACTCTGCCTCACTTATATCTAATTTATGCATGAATCAAAAGACATCACCCATACCTCTTACCATTTTTACCTACCTCAAAGTCCTGTGGTGACAGGCAAGTGATAAAATAGCAGGTGCAGATACACTGGGAGCTGTCACAACCCTGCACACAGGTGGCCCAAGCCATATGGTCATCTCACTGGAAGCAGCAGTGGGATTCAGCAGTCCCCAGGTGTCTGAGAAGCCTTTTAAGACTGCATTGCCCATCTCCTGGTGTGAAGAAGGAACTAGAAAAGGTACCCTAAAAACTGTCTGCTTAGGCAACCCTGGCTTGTTTACCACAGCAGGCAGAGATCCCACCCTGCAGTCGAAACACAAAAAAATATACAAAAATTTCTGCAAAGATGATTTCACTCACCACTGGTACATGGAATGTGCACATACTTGTGGACAACACAAAATCCAGCAGACTTGAAAGATGAACAGCTCTTGTTGATAGAGAACTAAGCAGGTATCGAGTCCAAATAGTAGCCCTGAGTGAAACAAGGCTGGCAAATGAAGGCCAACTGACCAAAGTCAGAGCTAGATACAGGCTTTTCTGGAGTGGCCACAGTGAAGGGGAGTGCTGTGAAGCTTGCCTAGGTTTTGCAATCAGAACTAATCTAATCAGCAAGCTTGTATACCTCCCAAAAGGAATGAACAACAGGCTCTTGACAGTGGGATTGCCACTTGTAGGAAAGTGCCATGCCACCATCATCAGTGCCTATGCTCCAACCAAGACGAACCCTGAGGAAGTCAAAGAAAAATTTTATGAAGACCTGGAGACCCTTATCATCAATGTGCCAAAAGAGGACAAGCTTATAATTCTGGGAGACTTTAATGCTACAGTAGGCACAGACTGCCAGACAAGGCAGGGAGTCCTTGGGAAGAATAGGGTTGGAAACAGCAACAGCAATGGTCGCTTGGTACTGAAGACTTGTGTGTCTCATGACTAACACTGTCTTCCATTTACCTAAATGCAGCCAAACTTCGTGGATGCATCCTTGCAGCAAACAATGGCATTTAATAGACTATGTCATCTTAAGAAGAGACAGACAGGATGTGAGAGTGACAAAGGCAATATGTGGTAAAGAATGCTGAACTCATCATAGACTTAGCCTCTCCAAGCTAAATATTCCCATTCAACAAAAGTAGTGGCCCCAAGTCAAGATGACTACCAGAAGACTTAACATCAACAGATTAGAGTGCTTTCCTGGTGGGAACAGTTCACTGCTAACTTGGAGGGAAAGTTGAGCCCACACATGATTGGGAACAGTGGAGCAGAAAATGAGTGGACGGCTTTCAAGGTTTTGGTGTGCAGCACTGCATTTACACATCTGAGTAGGAACACTTGGAAACATCAAGGCTGGTTTGATGAAAATGATAGGGAAATTCAGAAGCTGCTAAATGAAAAAACAAGTACTCCACAGTATAGTTTATCTGTCTCTAAGAAGGCCACATTTAACTCCATCAAAAGTAAAGAACAAGTGAAACTTAGTGAAATGCAGGATTCTTGGCTCAATAAAAAGGTGGATGAAACTCAGTTTTATTCTGATAATAGCAATCCAAAGTGCTTTTATGAAGCCTTGAAGTCTATTTAGGGGCCAAAGACCTATGGTGCATCTCTACTACTCAATGCTGATGGAGCCACGCTGATTAGTGATCAGGACATGATCCTGGAGAGATGGGCTAAACACTTCCATTGTGTTCTCAACAGACTGTCATCATTTTATGCTGAAGCCATTGACTGCATCTGGTTGAAGGCAATCCTTTTCTAGCCAAATTTCCAACTGAAGAAGATGTTTTGAATGTCATTAGGCTTCTCTCCTGTGGCAAAGTATCTGGTCCCGATTCTATTCCAGCAGAGGTTTACAAGGTGGGGGGGGCGGGGTGTGTGTGTCCATTTTTCATACGAAAGCTGACTGAAATTTTCCAGGCTATATGGCAAGAGGTTATCCCCTAGGAGTTCAAGGATATCTCCACTGTTCATCTCTATAAAGGTAAAGTAAATAGATTGTCCTGTGACATTTACAGAAGGATCTCTCTCTTAGTCATTGATGCCAAGATTCTTGCCAGAGTCCTCCTTAATAGGTTGATCCTTCACATGGAAGCTGGAACTCATGGAACCTGAGAACCAATGTAGTTTCAGAAAGGGTCAAGGAAATATTGATATGGTATTTGCTGCTTGACAATTACAGGAGAAATGCCAGAAACAGAACAGAGGTCTGTGCACACCATTCATTGATCTGACCAAGGCCTTTGATACTGTTAGTTGTGAGGACTTATGGAAAATGATGTCAAGATTTGGTTGTCTGGATCAGTTTATTAGTGTTGTGCATCAATTTCACGATGACATGCTTGCCTGGCTTCTGGATAATGGCCGATACTCTTGGGCTTTTCCAGTCTCCGATGGATTGAAACTAGGTTTTTTAGCATATTTTCAGCAATGTTGTCAGACACCTTCAGTGAGGACCAACGTACCATCAAGGTCAGCTACTGCACTGATGGTAAATTATTTAACTCAAAGAGGCTACAAGCCTTTTCATGATTTTTTCTTCGCAGCTGATCATGCACTCAGTGCAGCTTCTGAAGCTGAGATGTGACAAAGTATGGATAGATTCTCTGCTGCTTATGCTAATTTTGGCCTAACGATTGACATCAAGAAAACATGAGTGCTCCACCAGCCAGCACCACACCGTTGTGAAATCATCAGTTCCGGCAGATGGAGAAGTTTTGAGTACTGTGGATAAGTTTGAAGGTCTACAGAGCCCTTGTGCTGACCTCTCAAATGATATTCCATGGCATTCATAGCAGTGACTGAGAGATGTAAAGAATAAAAGGTCCCATTGTACTCACTGTTTCCTAACTATAAAACATCACAAAAAAAACCATTGAATCAGCAAAGCATTGTTATCGTTCAGTCGTGTCCAACTCTTTTTGAACCCTGTTTGGAGTTTTCTTGGCAGAGATACTAGAGTGGTTTGCCATTTCCTTCTCTAGCTCATTTTACTCATGAGGAAACTGAGACAAACAGGTTAAATGGCTTGCCCAGGGTCACTCAGCTAGTAAGTGTCTGAGACCCGATTTGAATTCAGGAAGACAAGTCTTCCTTGTTCCAAGCCCAGGGCTCTATGCACGGGCCCACTTTAAAGGCTGTCATCCTCAAGGTGTCTTCCATGTGTGTGATGTTTTATATATGTTGAAAATGCAATGCTCCAAGGCTGCAGTGTTTGAAAGTCTACAGGTACTGAATAGCCTATTTGATAGTGCAAGTAATACCTATGTGATTGATGTTCTTAAGAACTTCTGAGCAGAAAGGAGAGGGCTATAATTTTGTATGAAGGCAAAAGTAGTTGTAGCATAGTGACTTGGTCAGGGGTATGTTCCTTCTCTATAAGAAGAGGTTTCTATCTGTTTCCAGATTCTTTGCATTCAGAGGTTAAGCTCTTTTGGAAATTAGACAGCTAATCAGATTTTGTAAGTACTTTGAAATCACTTCTGCCTGCTAGCAGGATCAATATCTCCATCCCAAGCCTCCAACCAGGGTTAGAAAGTCCCCTCTGTCTCTGGTCAAGTCCTCATTGCTAATCTGAATTCCCTTCTAATAATTTCAGGGGCTATCTTCAAAAGACTTCAAAGGACTGTCTCAATCTGAAGCACCATGTTTTTTCTTGGCCCCAATCCCTTGGGTCTTGCTATTCAGTTGAATATGAATATATTTTTTATAATTGCTAAACTAACAAGGCAAGGTCAATGTCTTCCTCTTGACCCACATTGCTGTTTTTATTCTGTATATGTGGCTGATAACAAGCCTCACACTCTTTGAGCCGTCCCACACATCTTTCTAGATTCATTTCTCCCTACTAAACCTGTAGGAGGTTGGCTTTGGAAAGCAGAAAGGAAATCTTTTCATTAAAATCTAGAAGTAGGAGAATGTTTGGAGAAAAAGAGAAGCTTTGAAGTAGATAAAGAGTTAAGTGAGGGGATGGGTATAATTTACACCAAATGACTTTAGATGTCGCAATAAAGTTGAGAGTGAGGTAATTTTCTGAAAGTATCTGGCAAGCAGGATCTTAATAAATCGATTGATTAAGGGAAGCTTGAGGATCCAGTAAAAACTGATACGGCTACTTTAGGAAGGACAAAACACAGTTTAAAGCCAATGAAGGAAGTGTAAAGGGAATCAAAAGGACTGCCAAGCATGGTGAGAGTTAAATTGAAGCTAGATAATTTGAATTTGTAGTTGGCCCAGTCTGCACATCTCTGTGATTTCCCCCAGCAATGCTATCCAACCTGGGACAGAACCAAAGAATGGAAGATGGCTAGGGACTAGGTCTAAGAGTGGGGAACTGAGAAACATAAAGGGAGGAAAGAGAAAAGAAGAGGGCATGATTGGAGGTTTGCCCTAAAGTGCCTCTGCCTGGGCAGAACTACTTAAGAGGAGGAAGAAAAGGTCTAATGGATTAGGTGAAGTGATGGATATGTGGAACAGCTAGAGGTTCAGTGCATGAGGATTAAGTAACAAGTGAGGAAGCTATGAATAAGAAGGGACACCATTTAAGTGAACAATTTTAAAATGTATTAATACTTTTGTTTTGCTATCACGGTCATTTTCTGGTATGCCCAGCCTTCCTTGAATCCTCTGAATAACCAACTTCATGCAAAATGATTTCTTCTGACATTGCATGTAACTTCTGTAACTTATTCCCTCCATCTCAACCCACCTCATCTCCAATACAGAGAAAAGTAAAATGAGTTTCACCATCTGTTCTCTGGGATTAAAATTGGTCATTACATTTAATCTGAATTCAACCATCTTTCAGTGTTGCAGGTAGTCATCATACATATTTTCTTCCCCCTCTGTATCACTTCATATTAGTCTTTCTATAGTTTTCTGAATTCCATACGGCATAATACTATCCAATAACATTCACATACCACAGTTTGTTAAGCTGTTCCCTGATAGTTGGGCACCGACTTTCTATACTGCTGCAATCAATATTTGATTGGACCTTGTTAGACAGATAATACACAGGAGGCACTGGAGGTTTGGACTCCAGCCTCTAACAGGTTCACTCTTGATTTGGTCAGACAGTAAAGACAGCTTCAAAGAGGTTAATAATAAGCTCTATTCTAGTCTAGTTTTCTCTAACAGTATTGCTG
>CM053623.1:366118798-366193005 GCA_028646595.1 Phalanger gymnotis
GCCTGGCCATGTTCCCAGCCAATTTACTTGACCCTTGAGTTTTTCAGCGAGGTATGACTACTTGTAGACTAAAGAGTTCTATGTTCCACGCTTGGGGGGATGCGCCAGCTGTGCCTCACCAGCTCTGCCTCACCAGCACTCCTCCTTCTCCAAGAACCCCCAACCTGGACTGGCCTTAGATCTTCAGCAAGCTCTTCACTCCTCCTCCAGGATCCACCACTTAGTTCCTCCCATCAGGTGGGCCTGAGGCCAGAAGCAACTGCAGCTGTAGTTCTGTTGCTGTCCCACCTCTGCTGCCCCCCAGGCAGTGGCTGTCACCAGCAGCTTTTCCCACTAACCTACTCTGTTCTCTTTGGTGTTTGTGGGTTGAGAAGTCTGGTAACTTCTGCAGCTCGCTGATTCAGGGAGCTAGGGCATGCTCCACCCGACTTCTGGTCTCGTTGGTCCGCACTGCTCACTCTAGGCTCTGTTCTGCTCAGCTCTGCTCCCAGCTCCATGTGGGATAGACCTTACCCAGAGAATATCCAGGCTGTCCTGGGCTAGAGCCATGCTTCCCTCTGCTACCCTGTGGGTTCTGCAGTTCTAGAATTGGTTCAAAGCCATTTTTTATAGTTTTTTGGAAGGACTTGGCGGGGAGCTCACGCTAATCCCTGCTTTCCAGCTGCCATCTTGGCTCTAAAATAATTTTTTAAAGTTTAATTTTAATATATGTCTTGTTTTATATACTTTTAAAATTACCATTGTCCTAATGTTAATGCAAGAAAGGGTATGGGGACTAAAAGGAGGTTAAATACATTTTTTTAAATTTCAAACTCCCTCTGGTGGCTAATAGGGTGTATCCTGTTGAAATTACCAAGGAGTGGGACAAAAATATGAGGAAAATTATTGTTATTCTGTTATTGAAGATTTTTTAAAAAGTAACTTGACAGGCTTACTTTTTTTGTAAATTTTGTATTACATTTGTACATCTTTGTATTATAGGGCATATGATTTTTTGTGTTTGATTTCTTCTTACATGTAATTTCATCCTTTGGTTCTGAAAGATGGGCAATTATTTCCAATTTGCTTTACATTAGGGGTTCTGTTCAGTCTTAAGCGCCACTGAAGGTAACACAACTAGTCCTTCTTCACTATTCTCCTGACCAGTGACCTCCTTACTTTTCCTGCCGTTGCTAATTTTCCATTGCAATCTTATGAACAAATGAATGATTTTGTAATACATCATAAAATTTAGTTTGCCATACAAAAAGGCAGCTATAAGTCTTAGAAATATCTATCTCTTCAAATTTGAAAGGCTAGCTTAGTTTGTGAGCATTTTGTGTTGCCCTAGGTATGCTCCTACTGGTATGGACTATGGATGTTAAATATCCTTGATTTCACTCAGAGGAGGAGTGAAGACGGGTCTGGACTTGAGTGTGTCTCAGTCTATACAGTCCCTGGGCTAAGTCCTCTACTTCTGCACACTTTAAAATATTATTTAGTATTTTATTTTTCCCCAGTTACATGCAAAAACAATTTTCAGCATTCATTTTTAAGACTCTGAATTCCAAATTCTTTCCCTTCCTCCCTCGCGATCATCCCCCTCATTGGGAAGGCAAGCAATGTAGTTGTACACTTGTATAGTCATGTAAAACATTTCCATATTAATCATTTAGTGAAAGAAAACATAGACAAAAAAAACCCTCAAGAAGGATAAAGTAAAAAGTATGCTTCAGTCTGTGTTGGGGATGGATGTCATTTTTCATCTTAAGTTCTTCAGAATTATCTTGGATCATTGTATTGCGGAGAATAGCTAAGTCATTCACAGCTGATCATCTTACTATATTGCTGTTACTTTGTACACAATACATTTTACTTTGCATCAGCTCATGTAAGTCCAGATTTTTCTGAGAGCATCCTTCTCATCATTTCTTATAGCACAGTAGTATTCCGTAACAATTACATAGCACAATTTGTCTAGCCATTCCCTAGTTGATGGGCATCCCCTCAATTTCCAGTTCTTTGCCACATGAAAAATACTGCTGTAAATATTTTTATATATATAGGTCCTTTTCCTTTTTTTTTTTTTTGTTTATTTGATACAGATACAGACCTTAGTAGTGACGTTGCTAGGTCAAAAGTTATGCTTGGTTTTGTAGCCCTTGGGGCATAGTTCCAAATTGCTGTAAAGAATGATTGAAACAATTCACAACTCCACCAACAGTGCATTAATGTTTCATTTTTCTCATATCTCTTCCAACATTTGTTCTGTTTTCTGTCCTATTAGCCAGTCTAATAGGTATGAGTAGTACCTCGGAATTATTTTAATTTGCATTTCTCCAATCAGTAATGATTTAGAACATTTCTTCATATGGTTCTAGATAGTTTTGATTATTTCATCTGAAAACTTGTCTTTTGATCATTTATCAGTAGGGAAATGGCTTTTATTTTTATAAATTTTACTGAGTTCTCTATATATTTGAGAAATAAGGCTTTTATCAGAGAAACTTGCTTCAAAATTTTTTTTCACAATTGCAATTGCTGAATGTATTTCCCTCCATCCTATTCCCCCCCAACCCCCCCATTCATTCTCTTTCCTTTCACCCTATTCCTCCTCAAAAGTGTTTTGCTTCTGGCTACCACTGCCCCCAGTCTGCCTTCCCTTCTGTCACCCCCACCCTTTTTCTTACCCCCTTTCCCTCCTACTTTCTTGTAGAGTAAGAGATTTCTGTACCCAATTGAGTGTGCATGTTACTCGGTTTTTGAGCCAGTTCTGAGAAGAGTAAGGTTCACTCCCCCTCCCACCTCCCCATCTTCCCCTCTACTGTAGAGATAATTCTGCCTCTCCATTTCCCTTTCTCCCAGTGCATTCCTCTTTCACACCCCTCAATTTTATTTTTTTATATATCATCTCTTCATATTCAACTCACACTTGTGCCCTCTGTCTATATAAACTACTTCTAACTGCCTTAATAACGAGAAAGTTTTTATGAGTTACAAGTATTTTCGCATATAGGAATGTAAACAGTTTAATCTTATTAAGTCCCTTATGATTTTCTTTTCCTGTTTACCTGTTTTATGCTTCTCGAATCTTGCATTTGAAAGTCAAATTTTCTATTCAACTCTGGTCTTTTCATCAAGAATGCTTGCAAATCCCCTGTTTCATTGAATGTCTGTTTTTCCCCTGCTGGATTATACCAGTTTTGCTGGGTAGGTGATTCTTGGTTGTAATCCTAGCAACTAGTTCCTTTACCCTCTAGAATATTATCTTCCAAATCCAGTCCTTTAATGTAGAAGCCGCTAAATGCAAATCTTAGCCTGACTAGCTCCATGATACTTGAATTGTTTCTTTCTGGCTGCTTGCAATATTCTCTCCTTGACTTGGGAGCTCTGGAATTTGGCTATAATATTGTTGGGAGTTTTCATTTTGGAATCTCTTTCAGGAGGTGATCAGTGGATTCTTTCAATTTCAATTTTAGCCTCTGGTTTTAGAATATCAGGACAGTTTTCCATGATAATTTCTTGAAAGATGAAATCTAGGCTCCTTTTGTGATCATGGCTTTCAGGTAGTCCAATTATTTTTAAATTATCTCTCTTTGATGTGTTTTCCAGGTCAGTTATTTTTCCAATGGGATATTGCACATTGACTTCTATTTTTTCATTCTTTTGGTTTTCTTTTATTGTTTCCTGATTTCTTATAAAATCATTAGCTTCCATTTGCTCAGTTCTAATTTTTAAAGGAATTACTTTCTTCAGTGAGCTTTTATACCTCCTTTCCCATTTGGCCAATTCTAATTTTTAAGGAGTTTTTTCTTCAGTGAATTTTTGTACCTCTTTTTCTTTTTGTCCAATTGGGCTTTTCAAGGCATTCTTCTCCTCATTGACTTTTTGTACCTCTTTTACCATCTGGCCTGTTCTGTTTTTTAAGGTGTTATTTTCTTCAGCATTTTTTTGTGTCTCCTTTACCAAGCTGTTGAGTCTTTATTCATAGTTTTCTTGCGTCACTCTTGTTCCTCTTCCCAATTTTTTCTCTACTTCTTTTGCTTGATTTTCCAAATCCTTTTTGAGCTCTTCCATGGCCTGAGATCAATTCATATTTTTCTTAGAGGCTTTGGATGTTGGAGCTTTGACTTTGTTATCTTCTTCTGAGTGTGTGTTTTGATCTTCCTTGTCACCATAGTAACTTTCTACGGTCAGATTTTTTTTTCTGTTCTTTGCTCATTTTTCCCATCTTTTTTTATTTTTAACTCTTTGCTAAAGTGGAGCTCTCCTTTCACGGTGGAAAGTGCACTGCCAAGCTTTAGGGGGTTCGTGGGGCTGTTTTCAGAGATACTTCTAGGGACCTGTAAGTTTTCATTTCTTCCAAGGTGGTATTATCTAAGGAGAGGTGTGTTTACTACTCTCCTGGCCTGTGCTCTGGTCTGTGAGTGACCACAAGTGTTCTTTTGTGTCCTTGGGACTGTGACAAGGGTCCCTTCCACTGCAGCTGCAAAGAGACCCCTGTAATATCCTTCTAATCAGTTGTTCGATCTCCTTACCATCTGTAGGCTGAGAGCTCTCGAAGCAGCTTGCTGCTGCTGCTTGATTCAATGACTCCCAAGGATTGCTCCTGGTTTGCTGGGGCCTATCTGTGCTGGTGTGGCCTGCACTGAACTGCACTCCCCCTCACCCAGTGCTACAGACCTTTCTTGCAGACCTAAGTTTGCCTGGAAAATTATTTCACCCTGTCCTTTTGTGGGTTCCGCTGCTCCAGGAATTGTTTTGTGGCTTATTTAAAGGTGTTTGGTGGAGTTTTGGGGAGAGTTCAGGTCAGTCACTGTCTTTTCTCTGCCATCCTGGCCCCACCCACCTTTCTGCACACTCTTTTAACAAACTTGTGCCCCCCAAGAACCATATTAAGCTCTGGGCAGTTTTCTGAAATGGACTTCAACACAGACCTTCATGAACCAACACTAGTTCATTCAGAACTAATGGCTAATAGAAAGTAGAAGAAAGGGTGGGAATGACCTTTGACTTGGCATATGTTTAGCCAACAGCACAGAAGCATGAGCTGTCTCCAGGCTCAGTGACTACCATTCAAATAGTTTCACCTGAATAATTTTTGTCAAGCTATTGTGTCATTTTCAGTTCTTTTCAGTTGTTAAATTTTTCTCTTACCCATTCTAATCCTTCTGTCATACTCACACACAAGGACAGACAAAACTAAATTCCTAGATACAGGGGGAAATGACTTTTCAATAAGTTATTGCATTCCTCATGAAGTACATAGGTAAAAAGGGCTAAGTCACTATCATCCATTGCTAGATGCTAAGCATCTCTGAAATATGTCAGGAGACTATTCCTGTAGCTGTTGTGTTGAGAAATGCTTGAGAGTAGCATGTGTATATGCTTATGTGTTTGTATATTCGCACATGAATATATTTTTTTAAAAGCCCACATTTTTAAAGATAGCTTCTGGTGATGCTATATTGATTCAAGTCATAGAATGCCATAGTTCTGGAAGAATTAAGAGAGTCACTAAAAGGGCGATGTAGAGGAATAATGGTGGGTGTGAGTAGGCTGCATTTTATTGCCAAGCAAACATTGCCTAAGAGCATTGTAGAGGATGTCATCAGAGAGATGTTTGGCTGGAAAAGAGGTCATGTGGAGAAAGTGATAGATAAATGCCTAGGTGTATACAGTTGGTATCTACATGATAGCAAGAGAGCTAGAAGGCCCTCGGGGCTCCCTGTGAAGAACCCATGGGAAGACATGGACTAATGTAGCAAAAGAAAAGGGTGCCACAGTTGAGTTGCACCCCTCATCCTTGTGGAGAATACCCACATTGAGAAGACCACAGATGTGGTAGAGGAAGAGAAATGACATCTTTGATTCTGTTTCTCTTTATCTCTGATTTTTGGGGTCTGGCAGTAGCAGTTGTATAATATGGTAAAACAATTTGTGTTCTTTCTCTTGTCATTGTGGCAGTGGTTTACCCACTTACTAAATTGAACACACGGGGACAGGAATGGTATCTTGTTGAAAAAAAAATCACCAAAAGACATATGTTTTGCTCACTTCTATGTAGTGACTCCATCAAAGATCCTGTCCTATTATACTAAATATATACATATATGCATATACATGTGTACTTATATATACACACACATCACCATAAAAATGAAAGAAGAGAATAAACATTTAGACTCCCTGAGCACAGCCTTTGAATAAGCAATTTGACGTGACACTTGACAGTGGTTTTAGTACTATTTTTTTCCTTCCTTATTCACTTCTAGACAATGAGCAATTTGATGATCATATTAGAATATACATTTTTAAAATTGTTAAACAGTCTAAGTTGGGAAGTAAATATTCCATATCATTTAATGATTCCAAATTAAAATTTATTATTTCATTTGTTATTCCTCCTTAAATGTACTCACCAGGTGACTTTATACTAACCTTTAAAAATGCCAAAGTAAGATAAAACTAAAGGGCGTACAGTTTCTTATAATTTCAAAATTTTAAAAGACCTTAGAGGTTGTTTGATCCTGAATAATTATGTAGGAATTTCATCTACAGAATCTATAAATTGTTATCCAGCCTCCACTAGTAAACGTCCACTATTTCTTGAAACATTTCACTTTTGGACAGTTCTGATTGTTAGGAAGTAGGAAGTTTTTCTTTACACCCAGCAGAAGCTGGTCTCTATAACTTCCATCCATTCTTCCCAGATCTTCCTTCTAAATCAAAGAATAAATTTAATTCTCCCCAATGACAACTCTTAAAATTCTTGAAGATGGTTATCATATGCTCCTTGAATCTTCTCTGCCCCATCATAAACATTCCCGTTTGCTTCAGTTGCTCATCTTATATATGGTTTCCAATCCTTTCAGTCACCCCCAGTCTTGGGGAAAAACAAACAAACCATCTAACAGGGTTGCTGTTGTTTTCCTGAAAGCAAAACAATAGTTAATTTCAAATGAAATAATATATGTAAAGCAGTTTGAAAATCTTAAAATGCTATTTTGAAAAAGTTAGCTATATTGTTTATACCAGCAATAATCTAGCTTGTTCCTAGAGAGGAGGAATTATAAATATCAAAGGTGGTTTTTTTTTTTGGCTTAGTTATTAATTTGCTATAATTATTACACTAACACTTGACTTTTTCAAAATACTTTATATAACCACTTGTTAATTATCCTGTTTTTACAGCCACTATTTGGTAAGGAACTGGGGTGAGCAAAGTGGCTTGAGAAGAATCCTTATTTCCTAATTCTACAGATTATTCAAAGATTGAGCTCTCTGAATTTACCCTGTGAAAATAATCTCAGCCCTTATGGTAGTACTGAAGTTCAGATTCTGATTCAGACTTCTGAAATTTTTTTTTTGGCTGAGTATCTCATTGAAGTATAATAGTATTACAATATCCTTTTTTAATTGCTTTAAGCTAATAGGGAAAAGTAGTTTATACAATGAATGTGTTTTATATGAATGTTACTTCTGATTCAAAGGGTTGGGTGTTTTTATAGTGTTTGGAATATGATTCATATTTTATTGAGTTAGACATAATTAGTGTGCATTTTATTATGTATCACTTAATTCTTTAAAGATGCACAACAGTTTTTGTTTTATTACATATCTGCCTTCTTGCTTCTTGCTAATTCTTTTAAAAATAATAAAAATGAAAATAAACATCAGTTCCTATTCTTCGACCTATAAAGACTAGCCATCCATGTTAACTCATATGTCCAGCCAATAGTTTTTCATTTGTATTAAAGTTCCTTGCTACCTTCATATCTAGCAGTATGATAGTTATATATCAGATGAAATTCATCTCTTGAAAAGTTTCAATAGAATGTTCTTCAGGAGGATTAGAATTCCAGGTGAAATTCTCTTTACTTTTAAACCGACATCCAGATAAAATTATTTTTACAATTTTCCGTTAAAAATATCACATGTAGTTCTGAGAGGACCAGTGACTGGTTGGTGGTAACAGCTAAGTTTACGTTCCTCACTATACTTTGTTTAGTTACCATTGATTTACCATTCTTTAGCATTTAGAGAGCAGCAGAGGGAAGTGACAAAGTTTAGGCAGTAGTTGGGGGAAAGATTGTGTAGGATTAAAATAGTTACCTTTCTAGAGCTGTTTCTTTTAATAAGGAGTGAGTCTGAATTCTATTTTGTAATTTTAGCCTAATACAAAAATGTATTTCTGCAGCAGAGTTATAAGTTGGGGGCAGGGAGATGATACATTTAAACTGTTTTAAGATTTCCCTTTTATTATCAATTGAAATATAACATCAATTAGAATTTATTTTTAAATGATAAGTTTTCATAGTAAGTAAATATTAAGTGTCTTCTATGTTCCAGGCACTGTGCTAGGCTCTGGGGGTAGGTGTGGAGGTGGGGGAGGAGTGGTGGGGAAAGGGAGGCAAAAGACAGTCCTTGCTCTCAAGGAGCTTACAGTCTAATGGGGGAGATAACATGCAAACAAATAAGGCATGAGATTTTAAGGAACTCAATAGGTGAATTTGAGGAGAGAGAGCATTCCAACATGGGGGCCACCTAGAGAAAAGAAAATAGTCTTTTTGTTATCCATTTGAACAGTAATTGTCCTCTGTTCTTTACTGCTACTTTTTTTTCCTGTTTTTTGGAATATAGCTTCTGGAATTCTTCCTACTCACTTAAAATTTTCTTTTCTTTAAATTTAACTTAGTAAGATCAGATTAGCAATAACTTAGAGGCATTCTGCTTTTGAATCGAAGCTTTGTTTATTTAGCACATATAAGCTTTTACTTGAAATTTCACAAGATCAAGACACTGTACCAATAAGACCCTACCATTAGTCTTCTTACGGTTAATTGTTACTAGTTAATATTTTTACATCTAAATCAGAGCTTCATTTGGGCCACCTTTTACTTTTTAAGTTCATTACTTTCATAGCACATCCCACTTTCACTGTGCTGTTTCCCTGTGTTCTCTTTGAAAACTATGTAGGATTTACCTGTTCTTGAAACTTCAAATATTTTGTTTACAGCTTCTTATTTTAAAAAGATTTGAGGGGCACTATTCTGAATAGATTTTCTTTTTGTTGTGATTTAGTTTTGAAATTGTTAGATCATCTCCAAGATTCAGTTAAATACAACAAAATTATCAAGTACCTACTATGTAGAGAGAGAGTTTAAGTTCTTGTGAAGCATACAGTTTATGAGAGGTGGGGGGGTGATAGAGAGCAACTATGGTATTTTAGAGAGCTATGTATTAAGTACCCTGTGAATTCCAGTGGGTAAGGATGGCCTAATTTCCTGTGGAGATCAGAAAAAGCCTCATGAAGAACTGCCATTTGAGTTGGGCCTTAAAGTCTGTGACAGAATTCAACAGACCAAGACTGGGATAGAAGACGGTACAGGTAAATGGGAACATTGAGATTAAAAGTGGGAAGTATAGAGCTTGCGTAGAGATTAGTGGCTAATTTAGTTTGATTAGAAGCCAGAAGAGGGGAGTAATGTAAAGTAATACTGAGAAGGTTGGATGGTACAGTATTTTTAGGTGATCTGAGACACCAAGAAAAGGAGTTTGAACTTTGGTAATAGTCAGGGACTAGTTATTTTTGAGTAATAGAGTGACATGACATTGTGAAACAGCACAGCATTGTGGGTAGAGTGCTGAACTTGGAGTCAGGAAGACTTCAGTTAAAAATCTTGTCTTGGATACTGAATGATTATGTAACTATGCTGCTGAATAAGTCCTTACTTACAGTCTGAGCTTGTAAAATGGAAATAGTACCTGTAGCTATTATCTTACGAGATTGTTATGAAGTGCTTTACAAACCTCACAACTCCATAATGTTGTTAGTTATTGGTTTATTATTATGTGTAAGAAACATTAGTTTGGTTGAAATTTGAAGGATTAGTTTGAGAAACCAGGGAGGAAGTGGAGGTAGAAAGGTCTTTTAGATATTTGTAATAATGGAAAAAGGATGCTAAAAAGATAGGATGATGGCAGTGAGAATAGAGAGGGGAGGTTGAATGTGAAAGAGATTGTGGAGATAGAATTGACAGAATTTGATAACTGATGGTCATGAAATTCAGAATACATTCTCTTTCTCTCTTCTCTTTGGACAGCAAACTTTTGGAGACATTTAACAGTATTGGTTAAATTAAGTTTAATACTGCTTTCCATTCATGTTGCAAAATTGTATTTTAGTAGTAGTAGTTACTACTGACATAAAATATTTCTTTGAAAAACTAACAATGTTTACATGAGAAATTAAAATATTGCCACCGTGGTGACTACTATAAATTGTATTTTTAAACTTTCACTATGGTTCAGTAAAATTCACAAAGCTCTTTTAGAAACAGTAAGATAAAGAAATTATTCATCGGAACATGTTAGCTTCTATTTGCTTAAGTCTTTTGTTCCTATCAGAAATGTAGGTAAAAGTGTTTGTTTTTGTGGCTTAAAGGTTATATTAGTTTCTTATGAGTATGTGAAATAAACCTGTTATGTAGCCTGCTGTAGTGAGTGTTCCACTCTTTTCAGTTACTTTCTGGTCTTATTTAAATTTTTCCATTGTTTTGTAAATTTGTCACTTGGATGGTATTAACTCTTTCTTGATGGTTACTAAAATTTTAAATGCGAAACGGGTCAAAGTAAAAGAAGTTAATGAAAATTAGTAAGTTATTAAAGGTTAAGTGTCAACAGTTGATGTTTCTTTTGGATAGTTTGTGTGTGTATATGTGTCTGTGTGTGTTGTGTGTGTTTCAAAGTCCTGAAGAACTGTTGGCAGGAGATTCGATGAAATAGTTTTAGGACAGAAAAGCAGAGAAATTGTGAGCATACTCCTCTTATTGGGTCATAGCAGAATCCTAGGAGAACTTAGCTACAAAGGAAAAGACTTCAAGTCTACAAAATTCATGTATAGAGTATTTTCACAATCCCTTTTCTAGTTCTGACTAGGAAAAAAAAATTAGTGTTGCCATATTTACAAATAGTTCAGAGTTTTGTGGGTATACTCCATCTACACAAATCACAACTTTTCTGATACTACTCCTTTGAGAGTTTCTGTGACTGAAAAAATTCATCATCCTGCAGCCAACCTGGTGATGAATCTCTCTGATTTTAGGTTGGTCTCAGACAATAGTTGTAAACAGTTTGCCAGCTTAGTAAAACCTGCCAGAGCTTGTGCTGGGCTGGCATAGCCTTTGTAAATAGAAGTAGCCACCTTACCATAACACTCCTCAGAGTACTTTGTAAGTGAATTGCCTAATAGCTAACCAAATAAAAATTATTAATTAAGAACAGATAGTTCTCCAGATTTGGTGATTCGAGGCTCTTTGTTTTTAATTTTAGGTGCCTTTACTAGGGTTCCTTTTGCATCTTGTTTTCTAATGCCTGCCTAGCCCTGTTTGCTAAAAGATTAGAAAATGTTCAAGAGGATCCAAGAACATATTAATACCTAAATGAATCTTACTCACTGGCATAAACAGAAGAACTGAAACTATATGTAAAAAGGGAGAAATTTGGGGGAAAATCAGGATTTTGAAATATTTTGGGTCTCAAACAAATACTTCATATTTCTTTGTTTGAAGGGTTCTCAAAACCAGATCTCTAAAGTCTCTAGTCGGTGAATTTAAGCCATGAGTTGATTCAGTGTTGGTGAAAATTATCTTCTTTTTCAGATCCTATTAGGATTAGAGTAAATTGAGATCTGCAGGATCAACCAATGATCAATCATATTTTAAGGCTTTCTGTGCCAGGCTTTATGGTGCGCAGTTCTGGGAGTGCAAAAACAAAAACTAAAGCTAGGTGGCGCAGTAGATAGAATGCTGGGCCTGGAGTCAGGAAGACTTTTCGTGAGTTTAGATGTGGCTTCAGACACCTACTGGCTGTGTGACCCTAGGCAAGTCACTTAACCCTATTTGCCTCATTTTCTTCATCTGTAAAATGAGCTGGAGAAGGAAATAGCAAACCTGCCCTTTATCTGCGTCAAGAAAACCACAAATGGGGTCACGAAGAGTTGGACTTAATTGAAATGACTGAACGACAACAAAAAAGGCCTTGACTTCAAGGAGCTTACTTAGGTTCCGAATAGGAAGACAAATTTGTTTGCATTACGCTGATAAGTTTTGTTTTTTAATTCTGAACTTCAACATCAAAGAGAATGGTTACATTCATATACATAGAACAGAAAAAGGAGTGTACATGAAGCTGTAGAGCTTTAATTTTTACAACTTGCTCTTTTTAAGAATATAATAAATTGAACCTATAGCTTTCAAATCTGTCCTGCTGCTCTGTGCTTTCTGGCCTTTTTTCTGTATTTTTTTTTTAATAGAAAGCTTTGGTGAACCTTTTTTCTTTCTTATTTCTATTTTCTCCAGCTCTATTCCCTCCACCTTTTTTTTCCACTCTCCATTGGAAAAAAAAAGTGGAAAATCCTTGTACTGCATATAAACTAGTCACACAAAAGTCTTATTCTGCCCCTTGAGTTCATGCTCTCTCTGTAAAGAGAAGTGGATAACATACTTTATAATCAGTTCAGAATTGTTCTTCGTAATGTTATTGTATAAATTATTGTGCTTGTTCTTTGTACCTTA
Organism: Phalanger gymnotis; assembly: GCA_028646595.1. NCBI lineage: Eukaryota > Metazoa > Chordata > Mammalia > Diprotodontia > Phalangeridae > Phalanger > Phalanger gymnotis. Next base: position 366,131,356 of record CM053623.1, read on the forward strand.
CTCTGAGTTACTGCATGTGGATCTTGCCAGGTTTCCCTGAAACTATCTACTCCATTGTTTCTTATGGCACAATAATATTCCATTATATTCATGTAGCAGAATCTGTTTACCATTTCCCAGTATGTGGGAACCCTTTTAGTTTCTACTACAAAAATTGTTGATATAAATATTTTTGTTTGTATGAGTCTTTTTCTTTCTTTGATCTTTTTGGAGTATAGGCTTAGTAATGGTATTTGGGTCAAAGGGTATACACAGTTAAGTGAATTTGGGGACATAAGTTCCATATTGGTTTCCCACAGTAGATGTGCCAATTTATGGCATCACAAGCAGTGCACAGTAGGTTCTGTTTTCCTGAAGCCCCTCCAAAATTTGTCATTTTCCTTTTTTCTTGTCTTTACCAATCTAATTGGTAAGAGATGGAACCCTCCAAGCTGATTTAATTTACAATCGTTTCTCTAATTATTAGTATTTTAAAGCATTTTTAGTATGACTATTGAAAACTTACTTATTCATATCCTCTGATCATTTATCATTTGGGGAACGGTTTTCATTCTTGTAAATATGAATTGGGTTCTTCTATATCATGGAAGATAAAGGTCATGAGACCTTTATTAGAGAAAATTTTCCCCCGAATTAATGGTTTTCCTTCATACTTTAATTGCATTGTATTCATTTGTGCAAAAACATTTTAGTGTATGTAATCAAAATTGTATATTTGTTCTTTTTTGCATAGAAATATAGAAATTTTTGTACAGAATATTTATATTCTGTAATCTTCTCTGTTGATTGGTTATGAACTCTTTCCCTGTTCACAGATCAAAAAGGTAATTTTTGTGGAATTCCTCTAATTTGTTTATGATGTGGTCTTTTTTGTTTAGGTCATGTACCCATTTGGAGCTTAGTATATGTTGTGAGGTAGTGGTCTAAACTTAATTAACTGTATTGCTGACCTGTATTCCTAGCAGTTTTTGTCAAATAATTAGTCCTTCCCCTGTAGCCAGGATCTTTTGGTTTATAAAAACACTTAGATACTAGATTCATTTGCTTCTGTATGTTTTGTGTCTAATCTGTTCCCACTCATCCATCAGCCTCTCTTTTTTTTTGATCACTACCAAACTATTTTGATGATAAAAGCTATGTAGTATAATTTGAGAACTGCTGTTGGGACCTTCCTTTCTTCCCTTGTTACATTTTTTCCTTCTGATTCTTGACCTTTTACTATTTCAGATGAATTTATTAATGTTTTTCCTAGTTCTACAAGTAATCATTTGGTAGTTTGGTGTGGAATTATTAAGTAAATTAGATGATATTATTGTGTTTAATATGTTAGCTTGGCCCTACTCATGGGCAATTATTATTTCTCCATTTCTTTCTGTCTGTCCTTATTTCTGCAAAGAGTGATTTGTGGTTGAATTCTTGTTCCATTGTATGTATCTTGGTAAGTAGATCTGCAAGTATTTTATACACTTTGTAGTCATTTTGAATAGAATTTCTTCCTTCTTGGTTTTCTTCGTAATATACTGAAATGCTGATGATTTATGTTGCTTTATTTTATATTGTGCTACTTTGCCAAATGCATTATTTAAATAAATTTTTAGTTGATTCTTTGTGGTTCTCTAGATAAAACATCATCTGAAAAAATGGGATAGTTTTATTTCCTCTTTGTATACAAAGATTTTTTTTGTGGTACGATTTTTTTCTTGTTATAATTTACATTTCTAACACCATGTTAAATAGTAGCTGTGGTAATGGGTATCTTGCATTACCCCGATCTTATTGGACAGACCTCTAAATCTTTGTCCATTACATATAATGCTTGGGCTTCATTGTAGATAGATACTACTTCCCATGTTAAGGAAAAGTCCATTTATTCTTGTACTTTATGGTGTTTTTCATAGAAACTGGTGTTGGGTTTTGTCAGAAGCTTTTTGACATCTGTTAATATAATCATGTTTTGTATTTTTTTGTTAATTGGTCTCTTATGTTTTTAGTTTTTGTTATATTGAACCAATCTCGTGTTCCTGGTATTGTGGTACTTGTTATTGCTGAAGATTCCTGCCCCACAGCCCTTGATGAAACCCCTAGTCTGCATAAGAAAGGATGGACTAAGACCCTGCCATTTTGTAGTTCAGCAAATGTCCCTGGGGCCCTGTGAGTGCTCGACTCAGAGCCTGCACTAATTAACTGGAAGAAAAGCCTAACCCTAACAGTCTCTTTGTTCCCTGAATGGGCTCAGAAATGTCTCTATCTTATGTCAACAAACCCAGATGGAGCATCCCTTGGTCTGTCTATGGCCATTAAGGGTGAAAACCTTAGCCCCAGACATTATCTTGAATTATGTGACTTTTCCTTATCTTGATATTTTATGAACATATACCATGTTGTGGAATGTTAATGGCAAATTGGACACAGAGATCCTGGCTTGTAATTTCAGTTGACACTTTGACAACTATCTAATTTGTTGTATTTACAATCTATTCCATTAAGGAAGTTCCTCTTCTTGTATCATGGCCATAAAAGTGAAATAACACAGGCTTACCGAGTCTGCTAAAATAACATATGTAAGTTTCAAGAGATAATTAACCACTGCACCTTGATTTTTCTATATAAATATGTCTCCTTTAGCCCTACTCTTGGCCGTTCTGATTTGGGCTGCTAATGCCCCGGAACGGAGGCCGGCTAATAAATTCTCCATTTAAAACTTATACTCTGTGGCGTGTCTTGCTCGCTGTTGGTACAGCGGTATAAATCCAACATGGTCATAGCGTATATGTGTTTTTGTAGCCTGTTTCCTAATATTTAATATTTTTACATCAATGTACCTTAGTCTATATTTTTCTGACAATTTGCTTCTTAGAAAGCAGGTGGGTAGTACACTTAACTAGATTGATAGAACAAAGAAGACATTCATTATGTAGATATCACAAAAAAAAGTTGTTACTGATTTATGAGTTAGTTTTTTTCTTTGTTGCAGACCATTGCCTTTCTTATTGTTTACTACTAGGAGTGTGTAGTTGAAGGGGTTTGGGGTTGAGGGGTGCTTGACACCCTAAAGTACGGACACGCTGAGTCAAGCTGAAAGAATTCGACTCAAGCCTTCTCAGCCAAGGGAAGAGACAAAGTTTACTAATGGTTTGCCATAATGGGTTGTCTTAAGAAATCCCACCTTTTGTGAAGCCTGTTTTCACAAGTGGGCCAGATTCAATCCTCTGAGCCAGATTGAATTAGAGCGATTTCATGGAGGCAAGATAGAGATTATATACACAAAGATTGTGGGAGACATTGAGGGGTGGTGTGGGGTGACTAGAGGAGGGGTTTAGGGAGGGACTTGAGGAGGAGTCTAAGGAGAAGCTTGATGGGACTGAGATGAGGTCAGACTCCAGGGTGGGAAATAGCTGAAGGCTACATGGAGACATACAGACAGTAGAGGGCTAGGGTAACAGAGCTAGGGTATAGATATTTTGATCAGGATTAAGTGTGGGGAAACAGCTGGACAGTAGAGGGCTAGGCTAGGCAGAGACTTGGACCCAATGATAATGCAAGGCCCATGGCCTTAGGGGAAGGCCAGATCTAGTTGGAAGACTCAAGGAGAGTTCAAGGGGGCTCCAAGAGACTCTACTCCAGGTTCAAGGGGGTTACCAGAGACTGTGCCCTCATCATAGTTATAGAGGGGAATTGCAATTTAGATTTTGATTGCAAGTTCTGGAACTTCTTTCACTGGAGATTTAAAAAAAAAGTGATAACCTTTTAGCAACTTCCTTCCTATATATAGAAGGATGGACTTAATCTGTAGTTCTCAAAATGTGACTCCAAGGGTAAGGGGTTTTTTGAGGCTCGTTGATGGTCCATGGGTTCACTTGCTATAGTATTAATATTTTAAATGACGGTATTTAGACTTGTATCTGGTATAAATAATTTATCTATGGCATTTCATAAGAAAAATAATTCAGGTCATAAGATTATAGATTTAGATATAAAAGGGAATTTCTGGGTCATCTAATCCAATGCCTTCCCTTCCTTTTTACAGATGAGAAATCTGTCTAAGCTTAATCCCCTTGCCCAAGATCCTTTAGTAAAATGCCTTTCAATGGTAACTATGCAATAAATATTTGTTTAATAAAGGAACAAATTTAAAATTTTTTTAAGCCATATGGTATAGTGGAAAGCATTCTGGATTTGGAGTCCAGTCGCTCGAGTTAGAGTTACATCTTCACCATTTATTAACTGTATGACATTGGATGAACCTGTTTCCTCATCTGTAAAATAAGGGGGTTAAGGTAGAAAACTTTAAAGATCTCTTCTGACTCCAAATCTGTGATCCTGTGGTCTTAAAAATGTTATGCTGCAGTTCTGATTTATTCTGTTGGAATTTTGGGGTGTGTTTTTTTTTCGGGGATTGGAGGGTTTGGTTGCTATGACAGATGAGGGTGTGTGGGCATAAATCCCACTTTGAAAACCACCAGCCTAGATAACAGCTTGAAGTCCTTGTGAGAGTCATAAAAAATAGTATGATCCCTAGAATTTTTCCTTTAAGTAGAAGTAAGCATCTTGTCTTAACCTGTTCCAAGGCAGGACTGTTCATCACTTAACCATATTCTATGTGTTTCAGTTGTTAACTAACTGAGGCAGTAGTTAGTATTAAGTAACTATTAAGTAGTTGTTCATCTCTTACTTTAAGATGAATAATTTTTCTATCTCTTAACATTGACTCATTATTGGAGATTCAGTATTTGTAAGGTTATTTTAACTCAGCTTGTGTGATAATTCAGATGGATAGTATCTTTTTATAGGTCCTTTGTAGTTAATTTGAGTATTTATAATACTCAGAACAACTTAGTTTTTCAGTTATTCTTTGAACAGTATTGATGTTACTGTATACAATATTCTCTTGGTTCTGCTTATTTCACTCTTCGTTATTTCATTCAAGTCTTTCCATGATTTTCTAAAATCAACCTGCTCATCATTTCATACAGCATCAGAAGGTTCTTCATCAAAAACCTAGTGTGAAATTATTCATGTTTTATCTCCATTTTGTGGTGCTATAGTGAAATTTACTTGTAAAATCTCTTTTGGGATGTTTAAACTACTTTTACAACTTGAATATGAAGCTTTTAATCAGAAGATTGGAGAGTAGTAGAAAGAAGGAGCCTCTAAAAAAAGTTGAATACTCTCCTTTGCCATCTATATTTGGTGTGTGGGGTGTGCATGTACGTGTGTGTGTGTTTAGTTTGTCTCAAAGAGGACCATAACATCAGGAAGGTGATGCCATGACTTGCAGTTGAATTGGATTTAAGTGAAGGAGAACTGTGCCACCAGCCTCACTTTCTTATGCAGAGCCATTTGTGTCTAATAGCTAGATATAGATCAGGATGGCTGGAGATGGCCCAGCAAGTAAATTTTATATTAGAGTGTGAACCACTAAATTGTTCACCTTTTATATCTAAGCAACATGGCATTGAAATGATGTCAGATTTCTGTGATTGTCCTGTCACATACTTATGCTGCACTCCCCCTATATTAACTGTTATGTTCCCTTTCTGAAGTGTCATGAAAAAGAATTATTTTCCTCTTGAATTGTGTAGTAGCATATATGGAAGAAAAAAAAATTGAGGTTAGTGTCAGAGAGAAGTCTCTTGCCTCTCTGTTCTTGAGACAGTATATTACTTGTGCCTTCATGACGTCAGAGTTGAATTGGATTTGTTTCCTTTAAACACCTAATTATAGGATTGTAGATTTAGAGTGAAGGGATATTAGATGCTATCAGGTTTAACCCCTTCAGTTTTTACAGATGAAGAAACTAATACATAGAGAAGTTAAGTGATTTGACCAAGGTAACATAGCCAGTGTCTGATGTGGGATTTGAAACTAGGTCTTCAAGTCCAAGTACCCTACCCAGTATGTAATTGTTAAAGGAATTTTTCTTGAACTAGTAAGTATAAAATACAATACAATAAAACCTAGATTAATCAAAATACAACTATCTAGAATATTCAACTAACAGTCAGTTATTAAATGACTGCTGTGTGCTAGGCACTATACTAAGCACTAGAAATACAAAGGGAGGCAAAATATAGTCCTATTTTTAGGAGAATCATTCAGTTAACAAATATTTATTTAATACCTGCTATGTGTCAAGTGCTGGCCATACAAAGACAAAAATTAAACAGTTGCTTTTCTCAAGGAGCTTATATTCTTTTGCGAGGTGGGGGGGGGACGGGGCGGGGGACACACAACATGTATAAATATAAGTATACAGCATGCCCTAAAAATCTTAGTGCAGTCTATTAAAGGTTATTTAAAGCTATTAAACTTTTAAACTGTGCTAAGATTTTTGGAACCTCTATATGCAACATATATTCAGAGTAAATATAAGGTAATTTTGGGATGAGGTGAAGGCACTAGAAGCTGGGGGAAATTGTGAAAGGCTTTATGGATGAACTTTGAAGAAAACTGGAAATTGAAGAGTCAAGGAGGGAGTTCATTCCAAGAATAGGGGACAACCTATGTGATGGCATGGATAATGGAGATGGAATGTAGTATGTAATGAACCTCAAGAAGTCCAATTTGTTAAGGGGAATAATATATAATAAGCCTGGGAAGGTAGGCTGGAGTTAGGTTGTGAAAAGTTTTACATGCCAAATAGAGTAGTTTGCATTTGATCCTAAGAGCAATAGAAAGCCACTGGAACTTCTTGAGCTGGGAAATGACGTGGTTAGACCTGTACTTTAGGAATATTTTGTTTGAAAGCCCTGTGGAGTATGAATGGGAGAAAAGGAAGAGATTTGGAGCAAAGAAACTAATTGGAAGGCTTTTGCAATAATCCAGGCTCAAGAGGTTGAGGGCTTGAATTTGCAGCATGATGGGAGAATGATTGGAGAAAAGGTAATGGATAGGAGAGATGTCATAGAAGTAGAATTGACAAGACTTTGATCTGAATGGATATGTGAGACGAGGGAGAGTAAGGAGAAAGGCAAATAGAGACACAATAAAGAGAGAGATGATAAGCATCAGGAATTTAATTTAAAAAAAGTTTTCAGAATATGTCCTGGAATAAATATTTAGCCCAACCTCTTATGCCCCCTGCTTAGATGGTACTGCATAATACATAGTCCTTTTTAAAAATGTGTGACAAATTTTAATGTATTTTTAAAGGATTTAAATAACAAGAGTTGAAGATGGAAAGGCTTGGAGGTCAGTGCTTGGGTACTTGGAGAATCTAGCTAATAAAAACAGTGAGGCAGAATGGTGCAATGCATATAAGGGCCAGCCTTGGAGTATGGAAGACCTCTGTTGAAGCCCTACCTGATATATACCATGGGAAAGCACTAAGACCCCCCAATCTTCCTGGCTGTTCCCTAAATTCTTATTGTCCCTGGGCAGCTTGTTAAGACTGTAAGTTACGTGGGGGTTGTTGCCAGTTTTCATTGATGGAAGAAGTTTTCATACTAGGTGTTATCTAAACATTGGAATCAGAAGTCTGGGCCCAAACAATGATAGTGTTCCCTGAGCATACCTGTTAATTGAGGGTTTACTGTAGGTATTTTTTTTCTTTTTTTTTCCTTTTTCTTTTTTCTTTTTAGTTTGCAACACACGGCTCTACATAATTTTGAGTTCCAGATTTTCTTCCCTCCCTGCCCTCTTCCCTCCCCAAGACGGCATGGAATCCCATATAACTTCCATGTATAACCTCGCATTAAATTAATTTACACAGTAGTCAAGTTGTGGAGAATTATGACCAATGGAATGAATCATGAGAAAGAAGAAAGAGAACCAAAAAAAAAAAAACAAAACAAAACCACAACCCAAAAACAAATATAAAAGAGAGAAAAAAAAAGGGGGGGGGGAGGAAAAGGTGAGCATGTAGTGTGCCTCAATCTGCATTCATACTTCATAGTTCTTTCTGTGGATGTAGATAGCATTCTCCTTCGTGAGTCTTTTGGAGTTGTCTTTGCACATTGTGTTGCTGAGAAGAGCAAAGTCTGTCAGGGTTAGTCCTCACAGAATCCATATATCTGCGGTTGTGTATAATGTTCTCCTGGCTCTGCTCCGCTCACTCAACATTATGTCGTGTAGGTTCTTCCAGGTTGTTACAAAGTCTGTATCATCCCCATTTCTTATAGCACAATAGTATTCCATTACCTTCATATACCACAGCTTGTTCAGCCATTCCCCAGTTGATGGGCATCTCTTTGATTTCCAGTTCTTAGCTACTACAAAAAGAGCAACTATAAATATTTTTGTACATATGGGTCCTTTTCCCACTTGTGTGATCTCTTTGGGATACAACCCTAGAAGTGGTATTGCTGGTACTGTAGGTATTTTTTGATGAAACATTTGCCATGTGATTTAGTTCTTCATATCAATAAGATACTTAGATTCTATCCTGAAATGGTCTTTGAATTTTTAAAAAGTTTTGCTTTTTGTTTTTGTGCTATAATCATCCTTTCCTTCCACCCTCTGAACTCTTCTCATAACAGAAACATTTGAGCAAAACCACCAGAAACATCATTGTGCCCCTCCTCTTAGTGAGATGTTTTGTTTTTACTGCTCTTGGATCAAGAATAGGATAATTAGCTAGAGTTTGATAGCTTTTTAATAGTGTTTTTGTTTGCACTATTATTATAGTAACTCTCTTAAGTGATAGGTGAGCTGCTGATGAGCTGCTGTGGGGGGAGTTTCCACAAAAAAATAAATCTCTTGGTTTTATTATCGAAGTAGTTGGCATGTATCAAATGGATGGACAGATTAAGTGGGTATTAAGAGTATTAAAACTGGATTGACCAGTCTATTCAGGAAGTCAGAAAAAAACTTGAATCTTCTGAGCAGATCAGGTTGTATGGTAGCCTGCTTTCAAGTAATGTCTAATATTATAGGGCAAAGCCTGTCCCCCCCCCCCTTTGCCCTCCTTCTCATCTGTGCTTCCTCTCTTATGGTACAAAGAGAGACCATAATCTCTTTTAGAAACAGGTGACTCCAGTAGAGTTAAGTAAATATTGTTATGCTATAAAAGTGTGGTTTCTTGCCAAAATGAATACATTCATTAACCAATAACCAGTACACTCTAAATTTTAGATCCCTTCAGAGGATCTTTAGGAATATGATTTTGTTAGAAATGCTTATGTTATACTTCTATTTTTGGTATCTCTAAAACATTCTTTAGAAAAGTATTTAGGTGAATTTATGATTTGGTGTATCATACTTATAGAGGCAGTGTAGCATCTTTTATTTTAATATATGATACTGGCGAAGACTTTACCTAGTCATACCGGAGAAGGTCTTATTTTTAGTTCTAAACTGTCCATGTGCTTCCTAAGTTATATATGTCTGCTGTATCTAGAAACGTGATCCTCTGAAATAAAATATAATTACTGTAGGGATGGATGGACAATGATCAAATCATGGAGTCATCTCTTATATGAAAACTCAACTACTGTAAATAGCATAAATATATATCACCATAAGAATTTTTTTTAAATTACTGAAACCTAATTAAATGGAAGTCAGAAATCTGGAGAGAACTGGATATATTTGTGATTTCCTCAGTTATAAACTGGAATAACAATAGCACATACATCACAGGGATATTGGGAGGATCAATGTGATAATATTTGTAAAAAGTGCTTAGTACAGTGCACATTCCCTTTCCTTTCCTTCCCTCCTTTTTCTCTGAAGAGATAGCTAGGTGGTACAGAGGATAGAGCACTGGACTTAAGAGTCTGGAAGACATAACATTCATGTTTGGTCTCAGACACTTACCAGCTGTTTAATCCTGGACAAGTCACTTAAACTCTGTCTCAGTTTCTCATCTGTAAAATGGGGATAACCTTCCACGGTTGGTGTGAGGATAAAATGAGGTGATATTTATAAAGTGTTTTGAAAATCTTAAAGGACTATATAAAAGCTAGCTATTATTATTTTTTTATTTGGCTGGTAAAAAAGAGAGCCAGGATTCCATCAGCATGAGGAACTCCCAGTATGAAAATTCCTGCCACCAATGCAGATTGGCAGCTGGTCTGTAACTTGTAATTTTACTGAGTTGCTGGGGGCAGTAAAATGTTAAGAGACTTATCCATGGTGTCACATAATTATTCCATGTTTTGCTGTGCCATGCTGCCTCTAATTTAAAAAAAAATATTGTTTTACTAAATCTCACAAAACCAGAGCCAAATATGTTGTTGTTTTAATAATAACTTTGTGAATAACTGAATGGAGATGGGGAGAGATCAGACAAGTGATCTACAATACTAATGTAATTGTTTTTATCACTGTAGAAGTATCTTTAGGATCTTGGTAAAGTGAAGAAAAGGATTTCCTCCCTGTTAATCTTTTGTTCCCTACATCTGGAAATGGGAAAGTTGGCCTGAGTGTTTGGATGTTCCTGAAGAGGTAGGTACCTAGTTCTTTGGCTTCAGAGTGAAAGGCAGGCACCATTATGCCCTCATGAAATCTAATTTGGCAGGTCAAAAGATCTATTCATAATATGCATTTCAAGCCATTGCTGTAGAAAAGTTTCATTACCGTGGGCAAATCTCAGGATTTCTTAGTCTCCATTTTCCCATTTGTAAAATGAGAAGGTTACCTTTGGTGATTTTACCCATCCTTAACATTTTATGAAAAGTTTTCCAAAGAGTAGTACAGCTTTTATATTTTTTTAGAGAAGGCATGATATAAAACAGAAGAATGGTATGTAATATCTTGGATATTAATATAATGATTCAGCCAAGTAAAACCTTAGTGATCACTGAGAGGCCCAAGATTGGGGATGTTTGCTCTTGTCCCTTAAGACCTTATCACTGCTCACAGAGCTATCTACATGCTTTTTAGTTCTTCTGTGTAGGACGGTAGAAGAATTCATAGAATCTCATACTTGGAAGGAGTCTTGGGTTGTTAACTTGTTCAGCCTTAACCCAGAGCATGAATCCTGCCTATTATTATCCCTGAAAAGTATCCCAGTGCTCCATCCTGGACCCTTTCCTCTTCTCCCCTACCCCAGCCCTCTCCTCTCTTTTTTTCCCCCTCCGTACATTTTGTTGATCTCATCAGCTTCAATGGGTCCAACCATCATTTCCATGCAGATTATTTACAAATCTACATACCTGGTCCTTATCTCTTTCCTGAGCCATCTTTTACTGCCTACTGGGCATCTCCACATCACTATCCCATAGACCACTGGTTCTCAAACCTTTGTCTCTGTCTCTATCTCTTTTTCTCTCTCTCTCTGTCTCACACGCACAAATGCAGAAAAGAGAAGCTATAAATATTTTTGTGCATGTAAAACATTTTCCTGTTTGTAAGATATCTTTGGGGATATGGACCTCGTAGTGCTATCAGTGGGTTAAAAGGTAAAGATAGCCTAGTAACTTTTGAGGTATTGTTTCAGATAACTAGATTAATTCATAGTTCCAACAATGGTATAATCAGTATACCAGTTTTCCCACGGTCCCTCCAGCTTTTGTCATTTTTTTTCTGTCAGCTGTGGTAATTTGATAGGTCCGAGGTGCTTTAATTTTCATTTCTCTATTAGTGATTTAGAATATTGTGATTTGGGATATTTTTGCCAGATGGCTATAGATGGCTCTGATTTCTTCTCTTGAGAACTTCCGTACATATCCTTTGATTATTTATCAATTGGGGAATGGTTTTTATTCTTATAACTTTGAATCACATTCTGTATGTCTTGAAAATGGCAAGAAACTTGATATAGAAACTTACTATAAAGATTTTTGCTAGTTAACTGTTTTGCTTTTAACTTTAGTTGCATTGTATTCGTTCATATAAAAACATTTAGTTGTACATAATTGAAATTGCATTACATTTTATCTTCCGTGATCTTTTCTGGCACTTGTTTGGTTATGAATTCTTTCCATATTCATAAATCCACAAGGTAGTATCTGTCTTGTTTCTCTAATTTGTTTGTAATGTGGCCTTTTATATCTGTGTTATATGTCCAGTTTAGTTTATTTTGCTATATGGTGAGGAGTTGATCTAAACCTAATTTCTGCCAGACTACTCAAACTACAATTTTCTTAGTAGTTAAAAAAAAATGAGTACTTCTCTAGTAGTTAGTCTTTGAATTTGTCTAACACTAGGGTATTATGTTTGTTTGCTATATTCGTTGTCGTGTACCTAATCCGTTTCACTCATCAGTCTCTCTATTTTTTTTTGTTGTTGTTGTGTTGTTTCAGTTGTGTCTAACTCTTTGTGACCCCATTTGGGGTTTTCTTGGCAAAGATACTGGAGTGGCTTGATGTTTCTTTCTCCAGCTCATTTTACAGATGAGGAAACTGAGACAAACAGGGCTAAGTATCATACATCTAAGTACGCGTCTGAGGCTAGATTTGGACTCAGGAAGTTAGTCTTCCTGACTGTAGAACCGGCACCCTCTCTGCTGTGCCACCTAGATGCTCTATTTTTTAACTAATACCAAACTTTTTATGATTACAGTGGCAGGCCCTTTCCTTTCCTGCTTTTTTCATTATTTCAACATATTGAGATTTTTTTACCTTTTATTGTTTAAAATGAATTTTGAATTTTTTTCTGACTCCATAAAGTAATCTTTTGGGAGCCTGAATGGTATGGCATTGAATAAGTCAGTTAATTTATATAGTCTTTATAATTTTTATTATGTTGGCCTAGCCTCCTCATGAACTATGAATGAATATTTCTCCAATTATTTAGGTATCTATTACTTTAAAGATTATTTTGTTAGTTGTATTCATATAGTTCTTGTGTGTATCTTGGTAGGGAGAGTAAGTAATTTAAGTAATTTATACATTCCATTGTTATTTTATTATTTTAAAATAAGGTTTTATTGATATTTCCTATTTCTTACATCACCATGCTTATCCCAAGCATCCCTCCCACTCACCCACTCAGAGAGTTGTCCTGTATGACAAATAGTATTTTGTAAGAGAAGAAAAAAAAAATCCACACACTGATTGATACAAGAAAAAGTCTGAAAATGTGTAATGTTTAATACTTGTGGACCTCCCCCCTTCATATCTCTTAATTTGAGTCTGGCTTGTTTTTTATAATTTTGTTACATTTACTTTTGATTTCATGGGAGGGATGTTATTTCTTATTTTTACATTATTGTTAGTGTGTATGTTGTTTTCTTGTCTCTGCTTCCTTCACTCTGCATCAGTTCATATAGATCTATGCTTTTCTGTGTTAATCACACACATTATTTCTTACACTCTAGTAATATTCCATTCATTCATGCACCATAAATTGTTTAACTGCTCCCCAAATAATGGTCATTTACTTTGCTTCCAATTCTTACCTATCACAAAAAATGCTTCTGTAAATATTTTGAAGGATATAGGGACTTTCTAAATGATGGCTTTGTTGGGATATAAGCCCAGTAATGGAGTTTCTGTTTCAAAGGGTATGCCTTATTTGCATAATTCCAAATTGCTTTTCAGAATGATAGTACCATTTCACAGCTCCATCACTAACAATGAATTAATGTGCCTATTCTTTCCCAATCCCTTCAACACTGTTGTTATTTTTTGATCATTTTTGCCAATTTGAAGATGTCAGGAAAACCTCAAGAATTTGTAATTCTCTTATTCAGTGATTTGGAGCATTCTTTCACGTTTATCAGGTTCTATAAAATATCCCCTTGGTAATTTATTGGTATAGCATTAAAAGTATAGGTTAATTTTCATAACATTGTCATTTCTATTGTATTGGCATAGCCTAGGTATGAGCACTAAACATTCCTCAAGCTATCTAAGTTGTTCTTTATGTCTTTAAGGAGTACTTTTAATTCAATCTATACAAGTCTTTTGTGTGCTTTGGGAAGTTGATCCTCAAATAGTTTATGTATTTTGTAGTTGTTCTGGAGTGGAATTTCTTTATTATTTCTTTTTTTGTAGCCTACAACTTTTCCAAAGTTAATATCTTTGCTGATTCCCTAGAATTTTCCAAGTAAACAATCATATTGTTAGCAAACAGGGATAGTTTTGTTTCCTCTTTATCTATCTTTATTCCATTAATTTATTTCTCTTGTCTTATTTCTATTGCTAGCATTTTCATAATTATATCAAATAATAATGGGTAGAGTGGGCAACCTTGCTTCTCATCTGTATTTATTGGAAAAGCTTTTAGTGTCTCTTCATTGCATATGAGCCTTGCTTTTGGTTTTAGTTAGATGCTTTTTATAACATTACAAAAGTCTCACTAGGCTTGCATCTGGTAGTTTTGTTGTTTTTTTGGTTTGTTTTTAACACAAAAGAGTCTTGTTGCTTGGCAAAGGCTTTTGCACATATTGAGATAATCATGTACTTTTAGATGTTTTGGATTTTGACTAGTGTAACCATCCTTGCATCCCTGCTATAGATTCCTCTTGATCATAATGAATGGTTTCTTGGGTAACTTATCTATTGTCTGTTTCATAGGATTTTATTTAAAATGTTTGAGTCAATGTTCATTAATGATACGGCCTACAGTTTTCTTTGTGTTTTATCTTCCTCTGGTTTAGGTGTGATGACTGTATTTGTCTCATGAAAGGATTCTGTTAAGGTACTTACTTTCTCAATTTTTGAGAATTATTTATGAAGTATAAGTGCTAACTGTTCCTTAAAAGATGGATAGAATTCTCCTGTGAATCCATCAGGACCAGGAGTTTTTTCTTTGGTAGTTCTTTTACAACTAGATCTGTTTCCCTTTCTAAGATTGGATTATTTAAGATCTCTCTCTGGTCTTCAGATAGTTTGGGGTACTTTGAAGGTATTCCTTAATTTTCTTTTGTGTTCCCAGTTTAGTTATTTTATAATTGTGTAGAATATGATCAGAATATTCTTTTTTCTGGTTTTTATGTGATTTTTACCTTGCTAATTTGCTATTTTATTGAATTTTCTGTTCTCTTTTTAATCAGATTAGCTAAGTGTTTATCAGTTTTCTTTCAGTCTTTCCAAAGAACTGGCTTTTAGTTTTATTTATCATTTATTTCTATAGATTTTTTGGTCTAATTTATCTGTTTCTCTTTTAGCTTTTAGTATTTCCTCTTCTGTGCTTATTTTAGATTTATTAGTTTTATAATTTTAGAAAATGCATATTTACTTTATTGATCCTCTCATTTAAGATTTTGTCAATGTATGTTTGTAAGGATATTATTTTACCCCTAAGGATTTATTTTGCTGTGTCCTGGAGCTTTTGGTATATTATTCTATCATCATAATTTTCTTTTCCAATTATTAATTATTTATTCTTTGATCCATTCTTAATTTAAAATTTCGTTATTAAATCTCCATTTTGATCTGTATCTTTTGTTTGTGGTCCCTTAACCAGTTTCTTTATTTTATTAAGAATTGTAAGGTATATGGTAACTATTTTCCTTGCTTTTTTACACTTGTTTGCAGAAACTCTGTGCCCATAGTACATGGTCAATTTTTGTAAAAGTTCCTTGTGGTGCTGAGAAGTAGATATACATACATACACATGTATACACGCACATATGTATATTCTTTTCTTGTCTCGTTTAGAAGGCACCATGAGTCTTTTAATTCTAGTTTCTCTAGCAATTTGTTCAGTTCCATTTTCCTTTTTGTTTATTTTTCTTAGACTTACCCAAGGATAGAGTGATATTGAAGTCTCTTGTCACTGTCGTGTTACTGTCTGTGTCTTCTTGTAGCTCAGATAATGTTTTCATTTATGAATTTTGATGCTAAGGCATTTGGAGGGTATAAGTTTATTATTGATATTGGTTTGTTGTCTGTGATTCCTTTCAGCATAGTGGAATTCGCATGTTTATTCCTTTTAATTTTTGAGTGTTTTTGCTTTGTCTGATAGCATTCACTTGATATGTGGTAAAAAAATTTTCTATACTCTCAGCTTTATTTTGTGTATGTCTTTGTTTTTTAAATGTGTTTCTTGTAAGCAGCAGATTGTAGAGTTTTGTTTCCTTATTTAATATATCACTCTTTTTTGGTTTTGGGTTTTTTTTTTTGGATTGTTCAATCCATTCACATTTAAAGTTATAAGAGTTAGGTTGATATTTTTCCAATATCTGTCTCTAATATTGTTTTTTTTCAAGTCATGATTTTTTTTCCTTGTTCTGCTGCAAAAACAGTATTATGTTTCTATAGTTACTTTAATGTTTTTTTTTAAAGGTGGTCCTGTTTCTATTGGCTTTCTTCTCCTTACTCCTGATTCTTTCCTCTTATTTGTTACCCCTTCCCCTTTGAGGTTTTGTTTAGTAATTCCTTTGTCTCTTGTTTTTATCTGGTTTTATAATTCTCTATTCTCTACCCTGCCATTTTTTCTCATCTCAGTCAAGTAGATTCCCTCTTCCTGCCCCCCTCCCAACTATACTTGTTCATTAATTTCTTTTTTTACACCTATTTCAAAAAAGGACTTCTCTTCCTTATTCAACCTCTCTTTGTATAGACTCAGTTCTCTGATTCATGACCCTTATAATTATCCACTCTCTTTTCTCTGTTTGTTCTGCAATTAGATATTCCAAGGTATCCACTCTAGGTTCTCTCCTCTAGGTGGTTTTTGCCACTTCCTCGTAGGACTTGCCCCGTGGATAACCTTTTTCCACTGTGCTTCACTCCCAGAACAATACCATTTATTGCAATAACTGTTGGAGAGGACACTGCCCCATGACAAGGCCCCTCCCCTACCATATCTCTGATTATGTAGCCCCCCTCTAATTTGTATCCTTCCTGGTTACCTTTTTTTTTTTTTTTGCACATTTGCCTCAAAATCTCATCCCTGCATTAATGCTTTCCCACTCTGCCTGGTTTCCTTTGATCCAGAGGTTTTCAACTCTCTCCCCACTCTCCGTCAGATCCTTATGGTTACACCAAGTGTAAAGACCTCATCTGCCTTCAGAGACCCCTTTCTTTTTATCTACTGATGACTATCAGTAGAACCCTCTCCCACCCAGGTAAGGTCTTCTTCCCTTCCAACTCCCCCCCCCTTCCCCTGTAGGCTCTTCTCTTCCTGAAACCACAGAGGTAATTTTTTCCCCCGTGATTTGAGCCTTGCATATCACATGCTCCTCTCTATCCTCCTGCTACCCACCTCCCTTTTCATGTACCCTCCTATTTTGTGATATAGCCCCACAAATGAAAACCCATTGGTTTCACCTACAGTTAAGATGTTGCTGGGTTCTGTCTGACATAAAGCCCTGTATTTGCCTCTTCACTTTTACACTCCATCAGATTTCCTTTTTACCCCGTCTCCTTATGTATATTTAGAAAGAAGACTCTTAGAAAGAAGGTCTCTCAGTTGTTACTCTATTGCTGTTCTTACCTGCTGTATTTATTCGCTCTTCCTGTCTTTCTCTTGTCTGGGGTGTTCAGGAAGAAAATAATCTCTTCAGTTCTAATTTTCTTTCTAAAAAAAAATGTTTCAAATAGCTTTTTAAGATTCAGTATACATCCTTTGTTCATGCATGGTTAAGCTAAAGATTGCAGAGTAGCTCACCCTGGGCTGCCTTCTGAGTTTCATTGCTCTTGGAAACACTGTATTCCATTTCCTCCTACATTTTCTAATGGTTGCAGAATATTCTTATGTTATTTGATTGTCCTTTCCATTGTATTTGAAGGTCTTATTTCTATCAATTTTAGAACTTGTTTCTAAATTGAAGTGTTAACTTTAACCACTATGTGTCTTAGAACTTGCCCAGAGGTTTTTTTCTTTCTTTCTGAAGATGATATGTGAATTCTTTCAGTTGATGTTTTGTTTTCTACATTCCCGAAGTTCTGGGCAGTTCTCTTCTATTATTTCCTTCATTATGGTAGTAAGATTTTTTTTGTCTTGCCATTTCCTTTTGGGAAACCTGTCATCTTTTGGTTATCCCTATGCATACTGTCTTCAAGATCAGTGTGTTTAGCTTATAAAGTGAGCATATGCTGTTTTTTGCTTCTCTTCTTCTAGATCAGGGCTGTCCAAACTTACGTTATCTTAGGGCCGCATTAAAATAAAATATTTATTTGAGGGCCGCACCCAGAGCAGAAAATACAGCACACTAATAGAAAGTGGGGGAATGCACAACATCAGTATGACAGGAAAGGCTCAAAGCGGGAAAGCAAACACAAAACAACAAATCGACAACACCACAATATAAAGGTAGGTAAATACTGACTAGTCTGAATCATACAGAGAGAAGGCATCCCACAGATCGATTGAAAATTCCATGCGATATGTTCCATCCATAATACTGCTTAAAAACACCAAGGAAAATTAACATCAACCAGATTATTTATTAGTGATGGAATTAAAAAATCTAATACACATTTTATGCAAATTATTATTTAATTTTTTTATGCTGGTGAAAATTAAAACCCATAGGTGGGCTGCATAAAATCATATGTCCTTGTATTTCCATTCCCAGTCCCAATTTTTTTTTTTTTGGTGAGGCTTTCCATTGAAGAGTTCAGCTTTTCTATTCTGCCCATTATTTTTGCTGTGCAGGCTATAAATTCAGTCCTCATAATTCTCATTTCCTTCTTGAACCATTCAGGAACAGCTTATTATGGTTCCACATTCTCCTGAAATACCACAGGTTCCTTTGTGTCATCAAGTGTTGTTTTCCATTGTTTTGCAATATTTGTTCTTAAATGCCTAAACTCATTTACTAACACTGGAGGTTGTATTTCTTTTGTTAGTGTTTTTCCCTATGATTTAATCTGCTTATGTTCAGGATATTTGAGTATTCTTCCTCCTACAATCTTTGGTAATTTTGGTGCCCCCCCCCCCGTTTATTTTCCCCTTTTGCTCACTTTGTAATTCCCTCCCTTCTTATTCTAGTAGTTTATCTATTTTATTGTTTCCTCTAGAAAACAGCTGCTTTTATTTATTAATGTAAAGATTTTTTTCTTTTCAATTTTATTAATCATTTTTTATTCTCAGGACTTCTGTTATTTAATTTATGTTGTTTATTTCTTGGTTTTTTATGGTTATTTTTTTTTTTAGTAATAGTTGCATGCCCAATTAATTTATCTGTTGTTTTTGCCTTTTCTTTATGAAAATATTTAAAGGTTTCAGTTTTTCCCTACATTCCACTTTTGCTGTATCTCAGAATTTTTGGTATATTGTCTTATTGTTATTATCTTTAGTCAAATGATTTTGTTCTAGACCTACCAGTTCTTTAGGATAAAGTTATTTAGTCCGCAGTAAATTTAATTCTTTTATTGAATATAATTTTGATTGCATTGTGGTCAGTAAATTATTTAATTATTTTAATTATTATTTATATAATATAATAAAATTAATTATTTGATTAATTATTTCATATTTTTCCTCATCTGCATTTCTGAGGATTTTATACTCTAATACATAGTCAGTTTTTCTTGAGTCTCATACACAATTGAGAAATATATATGCTCCTTTCTATTTCCATTCAGTAATCTCTAGAGATCTATGAGATACAACTTTTCCAAAATTCTATTCAAGTTCCTAACTTCTTTATTTTTTGGTTAGATTTACCTAGGTCTCAAAGGAGGTACATTGAAGTCTCCCACACTTATAGTTTCACTTTCTACTTTTCATTGTAAGTTGTTCAGCTTTTTAAAAGTATTTAGATGCCATGGTATTTGGTCATCCATGTTGTTTTAAAGTTAGTCTGCGGTGAGTGATATTGAAGTACAGTGGATTTTGTTCGAGTTCCTTTAACTCTGTGTAAATCTTTATATTTCAAGTGTGTTTCTTTTAAACACCATATTGTTGGCTTTATAATTTACTCTTATATGGGTGAATCCATCCCTTCCGCATTCATAGTCATAGATTGTTAATTTTGTGTTTCCTTCGATCCTCTTAAACTTTTTCCTCACTTTGCACTCTACCCCCTCTTTACAAAGAAAGGGATTATGGAACTTTAGTGTGCTTAGCATTGATGCTCTGTAGATTGATGAAATTAGCTTCCCTTCTTTCCCCCTTTTCTCTCCTCAGTCCTCCTTCCCTGAACTCAGTTGCAGGCTCCTTTCTTTTCAACCGTTATTCATGATCCCCCATTCTGCATTTAGGGTTTGTTTTGCTTATGACTAATCCTTCCCTGAATCTAGCCTACCTCTTATTTCTGCTTTCCCGTCTCCCTGTTCTCTTCTCTTTTTCTGTTTGAAGTATTTCTACAATTAACTATCTGGTGTACGCATTCTACTCTTCACTGACTAGTTCAGATGAAAGTAAGATTCAAATGATTTCTGCTCCCTCCTTCCTCGTTTCTGTAGGCTTCTATTTATGGACCCTGATAATCTGCCTCACCCTTCTTCTCTTTTTCTTCCTTAGAGTATCCTTTTTTCTCTTTCTTTACTTTCTTCTTTAAGAAGATCAAAACATCGTAAAAACATTCCCACATCCTCTCTCTTATTTGAATATGACTCCTATTGTAGAGTTCTGTGAGGGTACTTGTATCATCCTCTGCACCATCAGAATGTAAAATAGTAATCCTTATAAAGCTTCCTCTGATTGTGTTTTTTAAAGCCAATTTATGTTTCTCTTGACCACTACATTTGTACTTCAAAGTTTTTACACAACAGTGGTCTTATTTCATTAAAGGTCCATTTTCTTACCCATGGCCCTCTCTGCCAAAGGATTATATTCTGTTTTGTGAGGTAAGTAATTTTTGGTTCTAAGCCTTTAGCTCTTTTGCCTTTTTGGAATCTTGTATTTTATGTTACTTATTTCTTTATAATGGTAGTTTCTAAATCTTGTGCAAGCCTGACTCTAATTCCTTACTCTTTACTAAACGTTTTTGGCTGCTTGCAGTTATTTACTTTTTGACCTAGAAGCTCCAGATTTTGTCTATTACATCCTGAGCATTTCCATTTTGGATTTCTTTCTGGAGGTGATTGTTGGTTTTTTTTTTTTATCTCTTTTCATTTTGCCCTCTTATATATATATCTAAGTAGTTTTCTTTCATAATTTCTCGAAGTATATTCAGGTCCTTTTTTTTTTTTAATTGTGACTTTCAGGCAGTTTGTGCTGTTGTTCAGTTGTGTCTGATTCTTTGTGACCCCGTGGACCATACCGTCCATGGGTTTTTTTTTATCTCTGATACTTGAGTGATTTGCCATTTCCAGGCAGTTCAATGATTATTACATTATTTCTTCTTCATCTGTTGCCAGGTCAGTTATTTCTGATAGTAGAAAACTTTATACTTTCTTCATTTAAAAAAAACCTTTTGATTTTAATATTTTTGTTGTCCCATGGATTCATTAACATCTTTTCAGTGGTCCATTTTAATTTTCAAGGAGTCTGTTATTTTCATAAGGTTTTATAACTGTAGTGTTAAGCTTTTAATTTTTTCCCTAGGTTATTTCTTTTCTAGTCATTTCCTTTCTCTCATTTCATTTGTACTATAATTTTTTATCTCTTTTTTTAAAAAAAAAGCTTTATTTCTTAGGAATTCTAGTTGATCTTGTGACCAAACTGGGGTTGTTTTTTTTTTTTTTGAGACTTTGCTTATAGGTGTTTTGAAATTACTCTTCTTTTCCGGGTTTGTGTCTTGGTCATCTCTGGTCTTACGTTATTTCTTCGTCTTTTTTGTATACTTCATTCTAGCCATAATTAATATTGGTACTTTATGTTAGGATGAGACCCTGTACATTTTTGGTAGGACTGTTGTGGTCCTGGTCTCTCATCTGTAGTTCTGCAGCTATGTTATCTGGATATTGAGTGCTGTGTTCAAGGACAAGGGTGTCTTCAGCCTGGGAGCTACAAACTTACGGTGGGCTTTGTGTGGTCTGATCAAAGGCATGATCTGATCATTTCCCTCCTGGACTTGCCAAGCTCTAGACTCTCGTTTGGGTCCAGAAACATAGCTGCAGACCTGCCCCCTGAATGTAGTTCTAAAGGAGAGTTACTGGTCCCAGCCCCTTTCAGCTAGCTGGAAATTTCTGCAGATTTAAAAGTCATAGCTGTCTGCTTAACTGTTCTGAACCTGTGGGGAGAATGAAGTGGGGAGGGGGAAGGAAGGAATGTCCTTGATCCTCCTCTGGGGTCGTAGTAACAGTTGTGGCCATGCACTGAGCCAGGGCCTGAGTCCAAAATCTCTCTAGGGCGAAAGTGTTGGGGCCCTGACCTTAGCCTGAGGTGTGGGCTAAAAGCCTGGACCACCTTTTCCACAATCCTACCCTGGTTACTGGTTTGTAGATTGAATTTATGACCTTGGGCTGACAAGGTGACCCTTGATGGTTTTTCCACACTGGTGCTGTTCTTAGATCTTTGTTGGAGAGGTTGTGTAAGGGGGCAGCTAGGCTGTTGGGTTTCCTTCTAGTTTACTTTTTTGGGAGGTTTCCCACGTCATGTTTTACAAGAGACTTACCCTGATCCAATCTCCCAGTTGTTACTGCTTGTATTTGTATTTTTCTTTTTTTTTTTGTTCTTAGGGGAGCATACATAGACATACATATATGTGTGTATGTACATTTATATTTGTGTATGTAGATGTATGCTCCTTTAGGATAGATATTCTATGTTTTTGTCTTTTAATCCCCATTACCTTGCATAATAGAGACAGCTAGATGGCTCAGTGGATAGAGGGCTGGTTCTGGAGTGAGGAAGACCTGAGTTCATATGTGGCCTTAGACACTCATTAGCTGTGTGACCCTGGGCACGACACTTAATCTCTGTTTGCTTAATCCTAGAGAAGGAAATAGCAAACTACTCCAGTATCTTTATCAAGAAAACCCCATATATGGGGGTCATGAATAGTAAGACGGAACTGCGTGACTGAAAAACAACCTTGCGTAATGCATATGTTTAATAAATTCTTGTTAATTAATTGATACACGTCTTGCCTTCTTTTGAAGACCATCTGTGATAAAGAACTTTATGTATTTCAACGTAGCCCGTTCCAGTTTGGATGTAATGTTATCTAGAATTTATTTAGCCCTCTATATCTTTCCATGGGCTTTTTCTTTTCTTCTCCATAGTAGCCTAGTGAACAGATTGCTAAGCCTAGCTCTGCCATTTTCTACTTATGTGACCTTGGGCAACTTATAGCCTCTCTGGGCCTCAGTTTCCTTATACATAGAAAGAGTGAACTAGATGATTTTTAAGGTCCCTTCTAATTTTAAATCTATCATGATATCAAGGATACTTTTTATTTTTTCTTCACAGTTACTGAAATTGAGAAATTAAGTGGTATCCTTTTTTACTTTATAACACGGCTTTGGAAAGTCACTGAAATATTTTAAAATGAAATCTCAGAGTTTGATTAGTTCCTTGAATATACTTTACTCTTCATTATGAGCTGTAGAGAATATTGGCTTTATTTTGATAATTTTCATTGATATTTTAACCATAAAATTGACAGAATGTATAAGGTTATGGAATTGTGTCAACATTTGGGTCTGGCCCTTTCCTTTAACCTATGTGTGTTTCTGAAAGAAAAGAAGATAATTGTCAATTTAATGAAAGATGTTGAATTTTAGCATTTTATTTCCTGGCTAGTTGCAAGTTTGTAGCATAAGTATTTTGGGTTCTTGGTGAATGAGCAGGTCGTGCATCCACAGCTCAGTAGTGCCAAAGGTTGGGAAATTGATTGGGAGACAGACCAGGTCTGTGTGTCCAGTCCAGCAAGATGAGAGAATGCTAAGGAGGAGGAGTATATTGAGAAATAATGCTTTTCCCCTTCTTCAATCTTAGTGAGATGCAGGTGTCTATGTTTTTAATTTAATTTTTTGTCTGTCTAGGCAAGAATGACTTACATTACAATGAGAAAACCTCTGTAGCAATCGTCACTTCAAAGCAAGAAAGAATAATGGGGAAAATTTAGGAAAGTGTTGTCTTGCGTGCGTGTGTGTGTGTGTGTGTGTGTATCTCAAAATGTATGTATAGAGAAAGCAATGGGACAACAGGGATAAGGAATTGCACACAAGGAATTCTTGTGCCAGATTCCAGGGAATTCCTCCAGATGAGGAAGCTTCCTCTACAATGCAGTTCTGCACCTTCACCACAATTTATGGTCTTAGCAAGTTGCCTAGAGTAGAGAGAGAGCAAGTGACTTGCTTAAGGTCACACGGTCATTTGTGTCAGGATTTGGATTTGAAAGAGGTGTTCCTAGGTCTGAGGCAAGCTCTATCAGCTAGGCCATGGCTACCACATTGAAATATAGCATCCACATTTTTTGTTTATTTCGTCATGTTTTGGGGAAAAGTCCAGTGCTTCTTAAAATATCCGTCATGTTTTCTGTAACCAACCTATTTTCCAGGTCATTTATTTTTGGTAGTATATCTCTCACATGTTTTCAGTCTTCAGTAGAATGTAAGTTCTTTGAGGACAGAAATGGTCTCAGTTTTTTCTTTGTATTCCTAGCACATTGCCTAGTGCATAGTAAATCGTTAATAAATGCTTATTCATTTATTTTGGTTGTGCTTTGTTATTTCTTGTTGTATTTGAATTTTTTAGTTTTATTTTCTCTATTCTACTTTTGGGGTATCTTTTAATTTCTTAAAGTTCTGTCTCTTTTTTAAGCTGTTTATTATCTTTGCAAGCTTTTCTTCAAAAGCTGTGCTATGGCTTATCTCTTCCTTCATCTCTTCCTTTCTTTTAGGAGGCCTTTCACTCTCAGAGTCCTTGTGGCTAATATGTTCTTTCTCTGTTGTTCTGTTTGTAATTATTGCTGAGCTATTCTCTGTTTTGGAGTTTTATTCTGGGGTTTGCTTACTCAGTGGTTTTAAGGAGTTTTCTAATGTTTGTTCAGTTTTTTAGTCTTTCCACTACTGTGGTATCTGGTAAAGGTATGCTCTTTGTCCTTCTCCACCCAGTATTTCTTATGGAATTCTGTTGCTTCTGTAATTACCGTCTTGCCTATCTTAAAGTTCAGGGCCCAAGGTGCAAGTAGAGGGCTGATAGAAGTTATGAAGAACTCATCATCTAAGACAGTTACTAGGGTATTTGGCAATTGATAAACTTCCAAGTCCTTCCCTTTCTGTCAGATGCTGAATAAGATGGATGCTAAGCCAGATGATAGTGGCTGCTGGGACATAGTCCCTAATTGGATGGCTACCAACCCATTTGATTATGTCTATCAAAGAAAACATTCTTTCTTGGGTGGATGTTGAGAAGAGTTTATTGTGCCCATCGAGGGGCATACTTTTGGAGGTAGAAAGTTAGTAGCTAAGGTGATTGTGGTTGTTAAGTGGCAGACAGCCCTGGACCTTTCTACTTTGGCATTGACTCAGATTGTGATTATATGGTTATATGGGGCCAGTATTGTGGCCCTTTGTTTTGTATTCTTCTTCTTTACCTGTAGCAGTTAATTTACTGTAGAATAAGGGTTCTTAATTTAGGGGTCCTGAGACCCCAAACCTCAAAGAGGTCCATAAATACATTTCAAGGGGTCTGTGAATTTGAATGGGAAACCAAAGGTTAGTGCAAATAAAGATGAAGATTTTTCCCATTCAGATTTTAAAACATTATCCTCAGGAGGGGTCCTTAGGCTTTACCATACTTCCAAAGGAATCAGTGGCACCAATAAAAAGGTTAAGAATCCCTGCTGTGGTTTATTTTCCTTCCTTTTGTTTGTGGATCATTTGTTCCGTTATATGTAAGATATAACTAGGTTTGGCTAGAACCTTTCATGTTACTGTATTTGCTTAGAAGGCTCTTTGGGGCCCTTTCCCAGGAAGTGTTAATTTATAGTGTTCTCTTTCTTTACCACACCTTCACTCCCACCTCTACTTCTTTCCCAATCTAGGCAATTTTGAATTATAGTTTCCTATTTGTGGGCTGTACACTGACACATACATTCTTTATTTTCTCTATGCCCCTTATATAAGAAAGGGATGCTGGCAGACAAAAAAATTTCACTTTCTTCTCCATTTCATTTTCCTATAAATGCATTTACAGATCTTACCCAATCATCTTTTTGTTTTATTTTGTTTTGTTTGCTTTGTGAGCGAGCAAAAACACACACACATACAACCTGTTAATAGATTCCTGTTGCTCTCTTTCCTTTTCTTCTGGGAACACACTTAAATCTCTAACCATTGTACCCCATATAGGGTTATATCAGCTTGCCTTTTCTCTCTCCCTGGACCTTCTTTTCCATTGCTCTTAATCCTGCTCTGCTTTAGACTCAGTAAATGTCAAGAGAACAAAAATATATTCTTCTCTTCTTCTTGTACCCAGGCTAGTGCATTTTTAGCTCTTTTCTATCTCTAGTCTCCTCTCTCTTCACTTGAGTGACTTTCCTTAGTGTTATTCCCTCCTCCACACAAAAACATTGATTCTCTTATGAGAGAATACATGTTTTACTCCATGGATTATTGGCTCAGACTAAGTCACTGCCATGAGAATAGATGATAGAAATTATCATAAGTGAAAAAGCAGTCTTGTCAGGTTGCTTACAGGCTTATAATGGTGACCGGGAGCTTCAGGTTGCACGACATGTTGTTATTTCAGAAGGCTTTGCATTTTGTGATAGTGTTTCTTCATGCTGAAATTTTATTTACTGTAAATTTGGCATATTCCTTACTGTTCTGAGGTTTATCTTTCAAAGATCATTTTAAGAAGGTAGTAAAATAATTACTATAGTATCGACGTAAGACATGTTAACTGAATTGATATCAGAAATATAGCTTTAACAAGGAATTGGGACAGCTCTTCCACTGAGATAGGAGAGAACAGAATACAGGAAGACATGGAAGAATTTAAGGATTTGAAAGAGTTAAAGGATGGGGATGTGAGAGAATTGACTTTAACTTACAATAAAGTAATTATATACTGTTCAGTATAGATTATAGGGTTGGAGTGTCAGATTTGAGGAGAGAGGAAAAAATATAGGACAGTTGTTTGGGGAATGTGAAACAGCAGTGAGAACCCATCTAAAATACCGAAATTTGCCTTTTAAGTTCTTGATTCTCAATCAGAGAAGACTGTGTAAAAAGGATGAGTTGTTATTATTCTGAGATTATGTAAAATAAATTTGTAGTGGATCCAGTCAACTAGATTCCATGATTTTCTCTAGCTCCAGTAATGTCCTATTGTTGCCTACTGTCTATATATCTGGGCTTGGCTTTGATTTTGGCTTTTTCCTGTCTTTTCACTTAACATTTAACATGTCTCAGCAAACATGTGTGCCTGCTATGTAAAAAACTGTGCTAAAGGGATAACATACGCAGTTTTCTTTAAAGTAGTTTATAATTCAGTTGAGAGGATAAGGCCGTGCACATAAAAAGATAGATAACGATAAAGCCTTAACAAAGTCCAACTGGGATTCCCTGTTGTAGCATGTTGGTGACCCTGGATTCTTAGAAGTTATGCTAGAATAGCATATGTTCTGGGAGGTTCTACAAATCTAAAAAGGCTTTGTGGGCCTGCTGACACTCTCCTGTAGAAAGATTTGCCTGGCCAAATACAATGAGAATGATCACACAAAAGCTGGGCACTAAGTGATTAGTGTTTTGACTGTGGCAACCCAAGAAAATAGAAAATTACAAAATGGCCCTTTGCTTAACATTAATAGTGACAGAATAGTATAAAAAGAGGCAGAAGATATTAAGACTCACACACTTTTTTTTCTTTTAAATTTATGTTTTTTTAGTTTAAAACATTCAGTTCCACAAGTTTTTGAGTTCCAAATTTTCTCCCTCTTCATCTCCTCCCCAACCAAGACAGCATGTAATCCGATATAGGTTCTACATATACCTTCACATTAATATGCTTTCACATATATCTTCACATTTTCACAATAGTCAAGTTTTAAAGAAGAATTATAATCAGTGGAATGAACCATGAAAAATAAGAAACAAAACAAAAAAAAAAAACAGAGAGCAAATAGTTTGCTTCAGTCTGCATTCAGACTCTGTAATTCTTTCTCTGGATGTGGATAGCTTTTTCATGTGGATAGCATGCTTTTGGAGTTGTGTTGGAACCTTGCATTGTTGAGAAGAGCCAAATCTATCAAAGTTAGTTATCACAGATACAGTGTCTTTGTAACTGTATAATGTTCTCCTGGTTTTGCTCCCCTCACTCAGCATCAGTTCATATAAGTCTTTTCAGGTAATTATAAAGTCCATCTGCTCTTCATTTCTTACAGCACAGTAGTATTCCATTACATTCATACACCACAGCTTGTTCAGCCATTCCCCAATTGATGGGCATCTCCTTGATTTCCAGTTCTTTACCACCACAAAAAGAGCTGCTATAAATATTTTTGTACGTATGGGTCCTTTTTCCACTTGTGTGATCTCTTTGGGATACAGCCTTAGAAGTGGTATTGCTGGGTCAAAGGGTATGCACATTTTTATAGCCCTTTGGGCATAGTTCCACATTGCTCTCCAGAATGGTTGGATCAGTTCACAACTCCTCTAACAATGTTTCAATTTTCCCACATCTTCTCCAGCTTTTATAATTTTCCTGTTTTGTCATGTTAACCAATCTGACAGGTAAGATGTGGTATCTAAGAGTGTTTTGATTGGCATTTTTCTAATTGGTAGTGATTTAGAGCATTTTTTCATATGACTATAGATAGCTTTAATTTCTTCCTCTGAAAACTGCCTGTTCATATCCTTTGACCATTTATCAATTGGGGAATGACTTGTATTCCTATAAATTTGACTCAGTTCCCTGCGTATTTTAGAATTGAGAGAATTTATCAGAGACACTGGTTGTAAAAATTCTTTCCCAATTTTCTGCTTCCCTCCTAATCTTAGTTGCATTGGCTTTGTTTGTACAAAAACTTTTCAATTTAATGTAATCAAAATTATCCATTTTTCATTTCATAATACTCTCTATCTCTTACTTGAAGATTCACATACTTTTTAGATAGTTTGCAAACATTGGCTTCTGTTAGCACCCAAAATATGAAATCTTTGTTCAGTGACCAGAAATTTTAATAAGCTACTAGAGGAAATGAAGCATGTCAGTATTGACATTATAAATGAAATTAGAAGAGATAAGAAAGTTGCAACTAAATGAAAGACAGTTTACAGTTTCTTCTTCTTGTTCTTTTGTTTAGTGATATCCAACTCTGGGACCCTGTGGACCATAGTACTCCAGGCCCTTGTGTCCTCCACTATCTCCCAAAGTCTGTCCAACCTCAAGTTAGTTGTTTCCATGACTCTCTCTGTCCATCTCATCTTTTGCTATTCCCTTCTCCTTTTGCCTTCAGTCTTTCCCAGTGTCAGAGTCTTTTCCAGTAAGCCCTTGCTTCTCATTATATGGCCAAAGTGTTTAAGCTTCAGCTTCAGTATTTGTCCTTCTGATGAGTGGTCCAAATTAATTTCTTTAGGTAGTGACTGATTCGATTTCCTTGCTATTCAAGAGACTCTCAGAAGGCTTCTCCAGTACCCTAATTTGAAAGTGGTGGTTCTACATGGTTCAGCTTTCCTTATAATCCAACTCTCACAGCCATACATTGCTATTGGAAAAACCATAACTTTGACTATGTGGATCTTTGTCAGCAACATGATGCCTCTGCTTTTTAGTATGCTGTCCAGATTTGCTGTAGCTTTCCTTCCATGGAACAAATGTCTTTTAATTTCATGGCTGCAGTTGCTATCTGCAGTGATCTTTGAGCCCAAGAATATAAAATCTGACACTGTTTCCATTTCTTTTCCATCTCTTTGCCAGGAAGTGATGGGACCAATTGCCATGGTCTTCATTTTTTTAATGTTAAGCTTCAAGCTTATACTCTCCTCTTTTCATCCTCCTCAAGAGGCTTCTTCACTTTCTTCCATCAGAGTGGTATCATCTGCATATCTGAGATTGTTGATATTTCTCCTGGCAACCTTAATTTCAGTTTTTTATTCAAACAGCCAGGCGTTTCGCATCATGTACTCTGCATATAAGTAAATAAATAAGGTGACAATATACAGCTTTGTCATACTCCTTTTCTAATCTTAAACCAATCACTTGTTCAGTGTTCTGTTCTGTTGCTTCTTGACCTGCGTACAAGTTCCTCAGGAGCCAAGTAAGATGATCTGGTACTTTCATCTCTTTGAGGACTTGCCACATTTTGTTCTGATACGTACAGTCAAAAGCTTTAATGTAGTAAGTGAAGCAGAAGATATTTTTCTGGAATTCCCTTGCTTTCTCCCGAATCCAGCAAATGTTGGCAACTCGATCTCTAGTTCCTCTGCCACTTTGAAAACCAGCCTGCTTTTCTGGTAATTCTTGGTTCACATATTGCTGAAGTCTAGCTTGTAGAATCTTAAGCGTAACCTTGCTGGCATGTGAAAGGAGCAGAGAAGTTTAGTAACTTGAACATTCTTTTGCATTACTCTACTTTAGGATTGGAGTGTAAAGCAATCTTTTCTAATCTAGTGGCCACTGTGGAGTTTTCCAAATCTGTTGCATATTGGGGGCAGCACTTTAACAGCATCATCTTTTAGAATTTTAATAGCTTTAGCTGGAATTCTGTCACCTCCACTAGCCTCATTGTTAGCAATGCTTCCTAACACCCATTTGACTTCATTCTTCAAGATGTCTGGCTCTAGGTCAGTAATCACAGCATTGTGATTATCTGTGATGTTAAGCTTGCTCTCGCATAATTCTTCTGCATATTCTTGCTTTCTCTTCTTAATCTCTACTACTTCTGTTAAGTCCCTACCATTTTTGTCTTTTATCACACCCATTTTTACATGTAACTTTCCCTTGATATCTCTAATTTTCATGAAGGAATCTTTTGTATTTCTCATTTTATTGTTTCCTTTTATTTCTTTGCATTGCTCACTTAAGCTCTCCTTGCTATTCTCTGGAATTCTGTATTCAGTTGAGTATCTCTTTCCCTTCCTTTCCCTTTTGCTTTCCTTCTTTCCTCAGTTATTTGTAAAGTCTTATCAGATAACCATTTTGCTTTCTTGCTCTACTGTTGCTTTGGGATGTTTTTTGTTGCTTCCTTTTGCACAGTATTTTGAACCTCCGTCCATAGTTCTTCAGGCATTCTTTCTGCCAGATCTCATCCCTTAAATCTGTTCATCATGTCCACTTTATATTCATAGGAGATGTCATTTAGGTCCTACTTACACAATCTGATGGTTTTCTGTACTTTCTTCACATTTTGGTTGTCAGTAAATTTAAATGGACTGGAATGGGTGAATTTAATTCAGGTGATCATTACATGTACTGCTATGGACAAGAATCCCTTAGAAGAATTGGAGTAGCCTTCATAGTCAATAAAAGGATGGGAAAAACAGTACTGCAGTATAATCTCAAACATTACAGAATGGTATCTTTTCAAATCCAAGGCGAACCATTCAACATCACAGTAATACAAGTCTGTGCTCCAGTCACTAATGCCCAAGAGCTCAAAGTTGTGCAGTTCTATGAAGATCTACAACATCTTTTAGAAATAACATGAAAAAAGATATTACATTCATGATGGGGGGTTGGAATGCTAAAGTAGGAAATCAAAAGATTAGTGGAATAAGCAATATACTTGGACTTCACCAGGTCAACGTAGGTGGTCAATGTAGAAATCAGATTAATAGATTATAGTCGGTTAAAACAAGACCCGGAGCTGACTGTGGCTGAGATCTTATTGCAAAATTCAGACTTCAATTGAAGAAAATAGGGAAAGCCATCAAATCATGGGGGTATGACCTAAATAAGTTTCTTCTTAAGGAAACAAATAAATGAGTTTACAGAGTTGGCTTCAATTTGTGCCCAGAGGCAATTAGAAACATCATCTCATTACATGTATGGTCATTCTTATGTTGTATTATGGTATCATGATGGATATAAATAAAAAGACTATCATGAAGATAATTATATTTGCAGCTTAAATGGTGACATCAGTTACAGAGTATGAAGAAGTAGGGAAATTTGTTTTTGTTTTTCGTTTTTGTTTTTTGTTTTTTGGCAGGGCAATTGGGGTTAAGTGACTTGCCCAAGGTCACACAGGTAGTACATATGTCAAGTGTCTGAGATCAAATTTGAACCCAGGTCCTCCTGACTCCAGGGCCAGTGCTCTACTCAGTGCGCCACCTAGCTGCCACCAAAGTAGGGAAATTGTGCAGAGTTTTTGATATCCTCAAAATGAAGTCAACATATATTGTAATACTTGGTGACTTCTGTGGGAATAGAGGGAAAAGTAAATTTTTTTTATCCTATTGCATTGAGTTCTTCCAATGTAATAGCTATAATAAAAATAAGGCTGTAATTTCTAGGAGAAAGAAACTCTTTAATAGGTCAGTATATGCTATATATATGTAAGATTTGCTATTTTTGTCCAGCTATTTGTACAGACAGCATGGCCTAGGAAATAGAGAATCCGCCTCAGAGCCAGGAAGACCAGAACTTAAATCCTGACACTGACCTACTATGTGTGTGAGCCTAGGCAAGTCACTTAATCTCTCATTGACGTAGGAAACTGTTTTAGACAAGAAATTGCAAAGAATGTCCCAGTCTGTATTGAAACATTGTTTCCTTACCTGGAAGTTCCCTCTACTAATGAAATCATAGGTCCTGTCCTTATCCTCTTATTTAAGAGGAACTTAGATTTTCACAAGTTACTTTTTAAATTTCTTGTTCCAAACAGATTTCTGAAATTTGCTTTTAACTTGATCGAACTAGTTTTTAGATGGATGTGAACTTGCTTGGCCTACTTGGCTGCAAAAGCAGCTTGGCAGTTAACCCAAGTTTTAATAGGTCAAAACAACTGATCCTTTTTATAAAGCAGTAGTGCTGCAAAACGTTAGATGTTTACTTGTGGCCTTGGCTTACCTAACATATTTTTAGTGACATTTTAACTAGCTCCAGTGGCCTCATTGATGCAGTATGTGTGTCATAGCATAGTTCTAGATTTATTTATCCATATTAGTTACAAGTCATTGTATATCTCATGAGCCAGCTCTAACCCACCATCTGTCAGTATTTTCATACACTGCTGAATAATCAAATTTCAAAACAAATCCCTTGGGTTTTGTAGCACAAATGTAATTCTGCCTATATTTTCTTCTGGAAATCCATCTCATGAGCCTAAATAGCTAAAAGTTTATTAATACCATCTCCTAGGCCAGAATTTAATTCAGTTGTTATTCATCTGTTTGATATTATAAAAAATGCCATTCTTATAGGTATAATATAGGAAAATGATGTGATGTGAAGAGAATTGTCAGAAAGGGAAAATATGCTAACACTTTATTTGAACTGACATGAAAATATAATACATGCTATTCAGAAAAAACAGCCACCTAGCATATTTTTGCTAATTTCAAAATAAAGTTAAACTTGCAGTTTTATTCATGTGGTTTGAATTGACATAGATGCATCTTTGCTCAGGTTACCTAGAAGAAAATGGAAAGAGAAGATGATTTAGGAGTTAAATTCTTGTGAGGACGAGTGGTATAATATCATTTTAGCTGTGAAATAGACAAAGCTGTTCTCCAAGTTTTGTTTCTTTGCATACCTCATTACATCTTGTCCTTTCATACACATATATGCGTGTATTTTTGAAGTAGCTTAACTTTTATTAAATATTTATATGTGGTAGTGGAGCGCCATTTTAAAACAAATTTCTAGTTGTTTCAAACATAGAATTAAATCTTTATTCCCCTCTGATAAGAAACACAAACTCCTAAATGATCATGCTCAAAATTATCAGTAGTTACAGAAGAAACTAATTAAATTTGAAATAGATCTATTTAGAATGATACTCATAAAAGATAAACTAAGGGATGGTTTAAAAAAGGGATATCCTTATTGATATACCTTTGTCCTAGTGGTTAGTGTTTAGTATATTTTACTACCTGGCTGTGTTGGGTATCAATCCTTTAACCTTCAAGCTTATATTTTGAAAAAGAACATTTTAGAACTTTCATAGCCACCGTTCAGTCTAGGATCTGAAAAAAACTAAAGAGTCCTACACAGCTATAGCTCAGGACCATCCCTTAGGTTAGTTAGGTATAATCTAAAACCAATTTTTTAGGTGGTATAAAACTACCATGAATTTCAAGGTGCATGCAGGGTTCTTTAGGATCATAGAATCATTGATCTGGAGCTGGAAGAGACCTCAGCATGCATCTCTCTGCCTCCCTCATTAACAGATTAGAAAACCTGAGGCCCAGAAAGGATGTCATTTTTCCCAAGGTCATACAGGTAACAGCCGCTGAGGCTCAAATGACTCCAGAGCCTTTGCACTGTAGCATTCTTCCATTCTTCTATGTGGTTAGCTAGCTTATGTCTAGGTGGAGAAAAGTTGATACCTAGGGCTTGACACTGCAAGCGCTGAAATGTTGCAAAGTCCAGGGGCCTTCTCTCAGTTCTCAGCCTTTGCTAGATCACTGTGGGTATCACTCCAAGGTCTGACTTTCCCGCTAAATCTTCTGTTGTCGTGATTTGATCAGCTTCCATTGGTTTATTCATTCAGCAGACACTGATTAAGCACGTATTTACACCAAGCTCTGTATTAGAGATGTAAAGACAAAACAGAATAATCTCTACTTTCAAGGTGCTTGGGGGCAGCTAGGTGGCACAATGGATAGTGCTAGGCCTGGAGTCAGGAAGACTTCTCTTCATGAGTTCAAATCATGGCCTCAGACACCCTGGGCAAGTCAGTTAACCCTGTTTGCCTCTGTTCCTCATCTGTAAAATGGCTGGAGAAGGAAATGGCAAAACACTCTAGTGTCCTTGCCAAGAAAATTCCAATTAGGGTCATGAAGAGTTGGACATGATGAAAAACTGACTCAGAAAAATTCAAGTTTTCATTCTACTGGGGAGAAACATGTACACAGATAATTGAGGGCCAGATATATAAAAAGTAAATATAAAGTACTTTTGGGGAGTTAGGGTGGTGGGGTAGGACTGTAAACTATGGTGTAAAAGGAAGACCTCATGTTGGTATTGGAGCTGAGTGTTAAGGAAGTTCAGTGTTCTAGTAGAGATGGTAAAGAGTGATCACACTCCAGGCCTGGGCTTCCCAGGGCTGACAGCAGATAGAATGTCACTTACAGGGAACTGTTTATCAGCCAGAATAACCATGCTAGATAACCGTTATTTGTTTGGTGAATCTGAAATCTTTTGACTAGTTAAAATTCCAAAGCTACATCCTCCTAAGAATTTACTAAAAGTTCTCCTCTAACGCTTCCGCATGGTACGGTGGTGCTCTTGAGTTCCAGAAGGTTGTGCCAGTAAAACACAAACTCTGGCAGGTCCTACCAAGCTGGAAAGTCTTCACATTTGGTCCTAGTGACAAATAAAGACCTGGTTTTCTGGCTCCAGATCCAGTGTTCTCTCCTTGTACTATGTTGCCTCTGAAGGTGGCATTATCAATAATCATTACTAATGACAAGTATGAGAAATATAAAGAAATAGAGACACATTTATCCCAAATTGTAGAAAATGAGGATGGTAGAATCAGAAGAACAAACTACACTGACCAAGACTATATTAAAAACAGTAAAATGTGTAAGCAAACAAATGACAGAGAATAGAAACAGACAGAAAGGAAATATTTTGTAAGAGATTGTTTTTAAATATAAATAGACTTGATTATAGTTTTATGGAAAGTTATACATTATTTTGTTTACATTTGAAATTTTCAGTTTTTATACTAAATTATTTTTTAATTCCATGATTTCATCATTGTGGGTATACTCCCTTCACTGGTACAAATCACATGCCTTTCCTGACCACCACAAACTATTTAGTCTCTCTTACAAAATTGCTTTATTTATGCTTAATATATGTACATGTCTCCTGGGACAGAATGTAAATTTCTTGAGGACAGAGACTATTTGACTTTTGCCTTTTGGATCCCCAGTACCTAGCACTATACCTGGCATATAGTAGACACTTAATAAATTCTTGCATGATGACCTATGTATCTGTTCAGTGTGGATCAAATGAGATATTTATAAATCTTATGGTACAGTGTCTGACACATAGTAGATGCTTAATTAATGATTATTTCCTCCCTCCTCTCCTCTTTTTTCTGCCTTTTTGCCTTCCCTGTTTCCTCTTCCCTCTACTCCCCTTGTCTCCTCCAAGTACCAGCCTAGCCAACCTTGGACAACTCCTCTTCAGAAATGGTGACTGCCAGGTGGATTATTTTGCCCACAGAAACTAGTCCAGTGGAGAAAATACTCACATTAAAGAAAATCACGGATCTTTTAAATATTGTAGAAAGCCTAAAGGAAGTACTTTTCCCAACTATGGCTAGGGGAAATTCATAACTAAATAAGAAAAGAAGTGATTGTAAAAGATAAAACAGATAATGGCTTGCATAAATCTGAAAAGGTTTTGCAAGAAAAAAAATCACTTTATCTACAATAAGAAGGAAACTGTCAATTTGAAGGAGGCTTTGTAACTGACAAAACTCCAATGGCCAAGATATATAAGGAATTAAGACAAATGTCTTTATATATGTGTATATGTACATATATATGTACATATATGTATTTATGTATAAATGTCCAAAAGCCATTTTCCAGTAGATAAATGGTGAAAAGATATAAATAAATAGTTCATAAGATCATAGATACTTAGTATTAGAAGTATTTTGTCTACATCTACTCTAACCTCTTCATTCTACAGATCATGAAACTAAAGACCAGAGAGTTTGAGATTTACTGAGGTTCATACAGGTAATAAGTATCAGAAGCGGGATTTGAGCCTAGGTCCTATCACTCAAAATTTATTATTCTTTTCATTTCTTTTTCTAGCCTCCATACCTTTGTGTAAGCTGTTCCATGAGCCTGAAATGTACATCTAGTTTTCTGGGTGTTAAGCCTCAAAACTGTTTTAATCTGCATTTCTTTTAATTAATATTAATTAATTTGGTTGTTAGTAGTCTGAAATTCTTTTGAGATTTGATTCTTATTCTACAAGCGTTGCTATGTACTTACTATAAGAGAAGGCATGATATAGTGCATAGAGAGCTGAATTCAAAAAGATCCAGATTCAAGTCATGGTAGCTTTGTAACCCTGAGCTAGTCACTGAAGCTGTCAGTGTTAAAGACAATTCTCCAAGACTCAAAAGTTGCAGAGAAGATGGTGTCTTATATAGTTTCCTCAGGTGGGAGTTCTCTCTACTTAGTAAAGTGTGTGGCATATAAGCAGTCCTTAATAAATACTTTTGACTTAACTATCTTTACGTGCCTGGCACAATGCTAGGTTCTGGGGATACAATGAAAAAAATGAAGTTTTCTCTGTCTTCAAGGACAATACATCCTTCTAGAATGTAATTTTATTAGAATCTCTAGCTTCTTTCAAGACTTAGGTCATTGACCAATTCCTATAGGAGACCGTTCCTGATCCTCCTAGTTTTTAGCACTCTATTCTTCCTCATATTATCTTACATATTAATTTTTCTGTTTTATACCCCAGTAGAATTGAAGTTTCTTGAAGGACAGAACTATTTCTCTTTTTTTGTACCGATATCTAGTGCAGCCCTTGGTACATGGGAAGGATTTCATTAGCATTTGTGGCATTGGGTTACTACTAATAAGGAGTGTGACTGTCTGAAGAGCACTAGAGTTTCTCCAAATCTTTCAGTAGTCAAGGATCTGTGTTTTATTGGTATGAGAACTCTGCCAGGGCAGACTGTAACCCATCTTTTAACTTGGAAGATATGTAGTAGGGAGGTGCATGAAATTTGAAATTGTTGTGACCTGATTGATCATGGTCATCCAGATATCAGAGATGAGATGAGAACTCAAGACTCTGACTCCAGCTCCAGTGCTTTAGCTACCATACCATGCTACACCTGAAAATGCTGTTCATTTTTTTGTGGCTGTAGGATTTATGTTAATGTCTGAAATTTAAACAGTTATGGTGACTGTTAAGAAATCAGTGGAAAAAAATGGCAAATCTTTTAATTCAATTACAATGTTAGAATAACCAAGGGCCTGACTCTTAAATGAAATATTTTCATTCCAAGACGATTTGGGCACCACTACCCATAGGCATCCATGTTGGAGAATTGAATCATCTCTGATATAGTTTATTTAAAGGGGACGAATTGGAATATACAAAACTTTAATAGTGAACTCTAATGCATTACAAAACTATATCAGACCCTCCTCTCAATATATACCTTGACTTATTATTTCAAATAGTAATTTTAACGATCTTTTTTTTTAAAAAAAGCTCATTTTCTCAAATGAGCTTTCCATTTTTGCAGCATTTTTTTTCTTTAGTGGCCTGACTAATTCATGCAAACCTAGTATGATGGAATACTGTGCCAGCTTTCAGAGAGGGTGCTAACGTGTCCTACAATAGGCAGTTGGTGATCTGATTGTCCAGATCCTCTATAACTCATGTTTTCTGAAATAACTTTGGTCTCTTACAACTTCTGGTAGTAGTAGCTTCTTATGAATAGTAGATTATTTCTAAACCAACAGATAACACCAGTATAGACATACACATATGAAATAGAGCTAAAATGTACAGGTTCATAACAGATGTACAAATATGGAAAGAGTGAGAATATAATACTTAACAAAAATGCCAAAATAAATGTTTATATTCAGATCTGCTATATGTAGTCATGACATAGGCTATGATAATGCTTATGACTTTCCTTAACTGAAACTGATAAACATAAAATAAACATAATTGTAATCTGTTGGCAGTCTCTTGATAAGTAAATAATAGCATGAAATGAAATAAAGGCCCTATTTTGGTTAAAGCAGCAGTCAAAATATGGGTCATTTCTATTTATAATGATATATACTCCTAAGCTACATTATTCTTGATAGAATTGAAGGAATTATAATGCAACTGTGTACCAAAGAATTGGTCACTAGTCAATCAAGTCACTTTTTCCAGAGCACTCTGTTTTATCCTTTCAGTACAAAAATGAAAAGACAAAATGCATTTAGGTTTTCCTTTATTTTTTCTCTTGTTTGAATTATTCAGTTTGTAACTAATATTAACATCTAAATATATAGCAGTCATAGATACATTGTTTTGATAGAAAATCCGGATGACTTATTGAGAAAAACTAAATTGAAAAGGAAAACACATACACTTCTATGCAAATACAGTGTAACCATCTGTTTTTGAAAAGATTGCTCATAAGTGCTCTTTTGTATATTTGAGTTGCTAAAAGGACCAGAAGAAATGGATAACTTTTATTTGTTTCTTGCAAGTTCTCACTTAGTGTTTGGAACAATGTCATAATACTGAAAACTGTGTAGATTACTTGTGGCTTTTTGTTAATTGTGATATTTTCCTTCTTTGAATTCTTTGAAAAGAGCCAAAAATTAAAGAAATTTCAGTGGAACCCCCAAACTTTTTCAAATTGAAACATTAAGAACACTCATGGAAACATCATTTTCAAATTATATTTTTTTAAGAAGGCTACCATAAAAAGACACTGGAAATAGTATAATAACATTCCAGTATTAGGCCTTGAATGTGTTAACTAGTCTAGTTTATTAGTGAAATTATTGTATTGAATCCCATTGTCTTGAAAAACATCAGTCAACCATTTCTAGTTCTATGGTTGTACAGATATGCTTGACAAAAAAAAGTAATCAACAAAATTGCTGTTTCTTGGCACTTTAAGTAGCTACAGCAAAGTTTGGAAGGTTTCCACTTTTGATTTCTATGTCTCTCCTCTGTCTAGGCCCAAACTTTCTGAGTGCAGATGTGTGGTTTCTTTTCCCCAGAGCTATTCTTTTAATTCACTCTGCTTTTACAAATTTCAACTACCAAAATATTGTCACCCGTTTGTTTTAACAGCATGACCTAATAGTATATTTCAGAATTGTCTCATCTCCTTGTAAAGAATTTATTTGCAAAAGAGATGTTTCATTTTTCCCTTTGTGATTTAGTTATCCAGGTTTTCATTTTTAGTTATTGCTTATCTCTTCAGTTTACTTTCTTAGATAAAATATGATGAGCCATTTTAAATCATTAATTAAATCACTGTCGTGTGAGCATATAGTATCTTTTCTTTTCAACTATAATATTCACCTATTCCGTAATCTGCATAGAAAGATTACAGATTTTCATCATAGTTGTGTCAGAACCTCAGTAATGATTGCGCGTCTTATTATTGTCTCAATCAGATTTTAGCATCTTGCTTAATTAATATACTAATCAGAATTGCCTAAATAGTACATTAGTATGTAACTGTGTAACCATCAAAGTAGGTCAGTGGGCCACTAGGTTATTAGGCCAAAAAAAACCCCAAAACAAACAACCCATCTCTGAGTTAGTTTTCTGTCTTGCATAGATGTTATGAAAATAGAATCCTTTTACTTTTTTTAAAGCCATGTAACATTCCATATGCTTGTGTGTGTGTGTATGTGTGTGTGTATAGGCATACATGTATATAAAAACATGGTTTCTGCCCTCTGGGAGCTAATAGTTCTGATTAGTTCACATCTAAAGATCTCCCCACAGGTTGGATTAGATGAGCCTGTTGTTATTTTTATATCAGTTACTTATTCTTATACTTGATAGCCATTTGGTATCATTAATCTGTGTGCTAGGTTCACCTGCTTATATAAATTTGGAAGATGATATCTGTAATCAAACCCTATAATGGCAGTTCCTGCTTTGTCAACTTCTTGTTTTCTCCCTATTGCCTGACAAAGCTGTGGAGATAGTAGGTACTTGGATATTTCTTAACTTGAGATAAATTGGTAAATTGGTAGCACATAGTTTGAGCCATATTTTCTTACCCTTAAAAAAAAGAATGTAGAATTAAATCACAAGATTACCTAAAACTATAGTCTGCTTAACTGTTTCTTGGTATTAGAGATTAATGTGATTAAAAAAAGTTCTGGATTTCTTTTAATAAGTTCTTTTGAGTAGATCTACAGTAAGCCTAAATTTTTTACTTATGTATAATTATTTGGGTTATATCTTTTATTTGGGTGGTTTTATTTTTTTGTATAGAAAATTTATTAAATTTTAAATAATGGTACATAAAATACCCTGTGTTATAAATCGACTTTTGTCAGTGCGTGCAAATCTATGCTTGTGGAACATTCAGGTAGATTCACATTCTGGACATCAGAAAAGTGGCTCTTTTTATTTGGTTTCATGACAGTTTTTTTAAGTTAAATCATTCTTATATCCTTTTTTTTATTTATTTAAACAGCATTTGGAGATTTGATGACATGCTTCAGAGAACACCTTGAGCATATATTTTCCTGAAGAATTAATTTAAAAGGTCTCAGAAGTACAAGAGGTAAAGAAAGGGCTTGCACAATGAGCTACAGTGTTCTATGAAAGTTATATTGATTAACATCTCTTCTGAACAGTTAAAGAGACATGTATTAACTATTTTCAGTATCATTTGAAAGCATTTATTAAACACCTCAAATATTCTAGGCGTTGTGCTATATGCTAGGGAAATTCTTGCCCCTCGAGGAACTTAACATTCTATGGAAAGTGGGGATGGAGAAATGAGGGAATACAACATATGCAGGAAATTAAATACAAACTATAAACAAAGTAAATACAAGGTAAATTATGGCAGGAGGGAGATAGTGACACCTGGAGGAATTAATTATCAAGGGCTTCAAGTAGGAACTGGTGGGATTCTAAGAGGCAGAGGTGAGGAAGAGAGTATATTCTAAGTATAGCCTGTGCAAAGGAATGGAGATAGGAGATATAATGTGAAGAACAGCAGTTAGGACCCTTTGGCTGCTTCATAGTGTGTGAAAACGTAATGTCTAGTAATGATGGTCTAATGAAAGGTTCCAACCAGACCCAGTTCCTCTGAGAAACTGTTATTTGACAAGCATTTATTAAGTGTTTATTATGTGCCAGGGACTGTGCTAAACACTGGGAATACAAAAAAAGGGGGGGAGGGGAATATGGCCCCTGCCTTCAAAGAGATGACATGCAAAAACCTATGTACATATAAAATTTATTTTGGACAAACTGGAGTTAATTGCAGAGGGAAGGCACTATCAGGGAGTAGGGTTAGGGGGAGTATTTTGGGGACACCAGGAAAGAACTCCTGTAGAAGCTGGGGTTTGAACTGAGTCTTGAAGAAAGACAAGGCAGCCAATAGAAATAGGTGATGAGGGAGAGTCTTCAAGACATGAGAGACTTTGAAAAGGTACAGAGTCAGGAGATGGGAGTATGATAGGTGAAGGCCAGCAAGAAGCATTGCAGAATACATGGAGGAAAACAAATTTAAGAAGACTGGAAAGGTAAGAAGAGTCCAGGTTGTAAAAGGCTTTAAGTACCACACAGACATTTTATATTTGATCCTCAAAGTAACAGAGAGCCATTGCAGTTTATTGAGTAAGGAAATCATGTGGTCACTTGGGCAGCCAAGTAAAGGATAGAATTGAGTGGAGAGAAGCCAAACAGAAGGTGGTTACGACATTCCAGATTTGAAGTAATGAGGGCCTGCCCCATTGTGGTGGCTGTGTCAGAAGAGAAAGCAGGATATGGATGAGAGATTTTGTGAAGGTAGAATGATAAGATTTGACAACAAATTGGATATTTGGGTTGAGTATGAGTGAAGAATTTAGCACGACACTGAGTTTAGGAGCCTGAGTGACTAGGAGGATGGTATTGCCTTCAACAGTAATCAAGCAGTTGGGGAGAAGGAAAGTTTGAAGGGGGAAAGATAACGAATTCTGGTTTGGACTTGTTTGAGTTTGAGATATCTATGGGACATCTAGTTTGAGATGTCTAAGAGTCGATTAGTGATGTCAGATTAAAGATCAGGAGAGAGGGCTAAATAAATACATCTGAGAATTACCTGTATAAAGATAGTAATTGAATCAGTAGGAACTGACAAGATCACCAAGCATGATAGATTAGAGGGAGAAGAGAAGAGGGCCCCAGGACAGACCTTTGAGATATATCTGTGGTTAATGGATTTGACCTAGGTGGAAATCCAGCAAATGAGTTTAAAAAGGAGCAAACAGAAAGAGAACCAAGAGAAAATAGTGTTCTAAAAATCCAGAGGGGAGAGAATATCCAGGAGAAGGTGATTACCAGTGTCAGTGGCTGTAGAGAGGTCAGGAAGGATGAGGCTTGAGAAAAGGCCATTAGATTTGCCAATTAAGAGATCACTTGTGACTTTGGAAAGAGCAAATTTTTCTCAAATGATGGGTTTGAAAGTTTGAAGAAGCTTTAAATGGACTAAGAATAGTGGAAGTGGAGTCACTAATTGTAGATGACTTTCTAAAGGAGCTTAGCTGAAGAGGTAGTCAGTCTAATACCTCTTTTCTCCCATACTTTCCGTTGGCGCCATCCACACACTGAGCTAGCTTTTGCAATGCTTGTGTCAACCTCATTATTAATGTGTACATACAACTACCAAGGTAAATGAACTTATCCACAGCATTTA
Source organism: Phalanger gymnotis (assembly GCA_028646595.1). Classification (NCBI taxonomy): domain Eukaryota; kingdom Metazoa; phylum Chordata; class Mammalia; order Diprotodontia; family Phalangeridae; genus Phalanger; species Phalanger gymnotis. The sequence continues at coordinate 366,174,533 of CM053623.1, forward strand.
AAACTTCTCTATTTGCTGTAACCGATGGTTCCATGTATGGATGGTGTGGTGCTGACTGGTGGGGCGCTTATGTCTTTTTTGTGTTAATTGTTAGGCCAAAATTAGCACAAGCAGTAGAGAATTGATCCATACTTGGTTGCATCTCATCTTCAGATGCTGAACTGAGCACACAATTATCTGCAAACAGAAAGTATATGCTTGCCAAAAAGACTGTTTTATGGAGAACTCACACCAGGCAAACATTCACATGGTGGTCAGAGGAAGCAATACAAGGACACTCTCAAGGTCTCTCTTAAGAACTTTGGAATTGATTGTATGACATGGGAGACACTGGCATAGGACCATTCAGCATGGCATGCCCACATCAGAAAAGGTGCTGTGCTCTATGAGCAAAGCAGAATTGAAACAGCTCAAAGGAGACACAGAATGTGCAAATTTAGAATATCTTCCCCAAATGTTCCCATGGACTATTTGTGCCCAACCTGTGGTAGAGCATTCGAAGCTCATATTGGTCTGGTCAGCCACGGTTGGACACATTGAAACTTAACTCTAGCATAGTGATGTCATTCTGATCCTCTTTGAGAATAAAGGACAACAATGTAATATCAATTAAGTTGAGACTTTTTTTTTTACTGTTTTAGAATAATAGATTAAGTGTCTTTGATTGAGCCTTACTAGGTGCAGAGCCTCAGGCCCAAACCCCTACCTACTAGGTGCTAAGCCTATGTGGGCATGAAGTTCTCAGGATCCTAAGAGGAGTTGCTAAGACCAGAGCCAATAGTAGGAGCCTGAGTTCTGGTTGCTCAGATGACGTTTGATTACAGCTAAATAGTGTATAAAAAGAGAGAACAGAGCTATTTGCTTGGGGCTGTCACTCTTGGAGGTGTTTTGATGTAAACCTGGATGTTGGGACTTTGTTAAACCCTGGTAACTATGCATTGAGATTTGAATCAAACAGGGTCTGTCTGTTGATGTTTGTAATTTGTTTGTATTTGCTCTAAAGTTCAGGGTGTTGGCTTTTTCCCCTGAACTAAGTGAATGATATTTGTATGTTTGGCTAAACTGAGATTGTTAACCCTTTAATGTTACTTTCCTTAGAAAAGCAGATCAAAGAACCTATGTTGGCAGCTTTCTGTGTGCTGGTTGCTGGTGGGTCTTACACCTCTTCAGCAACTGCTTGCAGATTGTTGCAACAAACAACCAAGTAGCTGAAGAGGGGAAGATAGATATAAGATGATGGAATTATAGGGACAAGTAACACTTTTTTTGTTGTACTTCTTTTTAAGAATGGAAGAGAAATTGACATTTTTGGAAAGAGCCAGTAAATAGGGAGAGATTGAAGATTAGAAGGAGATTGGAGATGATAAGGGGGGGGGCTGCTGGAAAGGATAGGGAAGGGATGAAATCGAGAATGCATATAGACGGATTTGCTTTGGTAAAAAGAAGGGCCCCATCTTCATAAAGAGATTGGGTGAAGGAGAAGGTAGTGGGGGAAGATAACTGAGAAATGTGTGATGAGAAGGGAAGAAGGATGGTTTAAATATTCCAGCAGAGGTGAAAAGGGGTACCAAATGAATCAGTGATTCAGTAAAACTAAAGAGCCAAACTAATAAGCACCTACATCTAGTCTAGGACTACACATATCTAGAAGCTTGTGGGTATTCTAGTTAGAGGATCTTTGGGTGGTGGTGGGGATGTCCCAAAGTCAGGAAGATCTCAAGTAAACAGAGACTAAAGCTTGTTGGAATCACAGGAGGGGAAAAAGCCAGCTCAGAGGCTCACACCCAGGCTTGTCTGAGGGGACAAAACTAGTTCCTGGTAGGTGACTGCAAAAAGACAGGGGGATGAGGTACCCTGGCAGCATTCACCTGTGGGCCCTCCAGGAGGCCTGAAGCCAGGATGATCTGATCTCTGATACCTGTTTGTGTGCTGTCGGGGATATCCTAGGAGTCAAAGCCAAATTCTGATAGGAGACAGAGATGGGGCAGAGGCCAGCAAGTATTTTAAGCCACCAGGGGACTGAAGCAGAATCTGAGAATGAGGCAGAAGACAGAGCCTGATCCCAGGCCTGGGGCTCAGATTCCCATCCTAGGCCAAGGCTTTGTAATGGGGCAAAGAGGAGGATCAGGACCCAGTCACCCTATTCTGAATTGCAATAAGATGACACCAGAATTTAGGCTTCAGTGGGTAAATAACCAGGGCCTATCCACCCCATCCAAAAATTCAAGCAGAGTGTGGAAATGGCAGAAAGTCCTAATCCAGCAGTTGAAGTAGAAGCACGTACATAGAGATGATAATTGAGTCAATGAAAGCTGCTAAAGTTAACAAGTGGAGAGAATAGAGACTAATACTCTTCCATACATGGAGAGTCAGGTGCTGGGCTTATCTTTTAAAAATAATGTTGTATATAATTCTTAAAAAATATACTTACTTTTGTATATGTAGTAAGCAAACAAAATAGGCTTATTTCTGCATTCGATTTTTTTAGTAACAGCTTCTGATTTAGTAACATTTTCTGTAAATTGTTTGGCAGTAATATCACCTTTCCACGAGTATTTAGAAAGATAAGTTTGTTGAGATTTATATAAGGTCCATGCCATTAAGGACTTCTGTTGTCGTAAGACAGTAATGTAGTACTTACTCAGCTGGTGAGTTTTCTACTATTTAATGACTTTGAGTTCAAGTTCCTTACATAAAAAGCTTTTAATTCCAGGAAGTAACTTCATCTTCTTTGATTAGTAAATTTTAGATCCTAGTAACTGGAAATAATATTTCTCCACTCTCAATTTTAAAAAGAATGTTATTTTATCAGGCCAAGGTTATTTTATCAGATCAAGGTTTTGTTTTTGTTAAGCAAATAAAAACCTAAAAATATAACTTGATTTATGTTAGTCAGTTATATATTACTTAAAATTTGTTAATGTTACATGCAAGGGCATGGATAGACTATGGAGATGTAAATTCTTTCTTGATTTGTGTGGCAGTATCAGACCAATTCTTTAAGAAAATTCTTTTAAAAAACTTTCTTATGAATTTAACAAACCTAAATAAATGTGGATATTTCACTAGAGAAGGAACAGATAAAAGGGTTATGTGTGAAATTGTTCACATTAACTTTTAACTGTTAATTATATTTGGTTTTTAAGCATTTATTAATTTTAACATGATAGTAACAAAACTGTTTTTCCTGTCTTTTAAAACTTCTGAGCTTCCATATGCTTTTTCCTGTATTTTTCTAATGTTTAATTGATGCTCTTTTCTTCATTTCTTTTTTTTTTAATCACTCTTGCTACTCACTAAATCTTCCCCCTTCACCCCTCCCCCCACCAAGCCTTCCCTTGTAACCTATAAGAATAGCAAAATAAAATAAATCAACACATTGTTACGTCTGTAATTGTGTGTCCAATGTGATTACTACTGTACTTTCTTGTGAAACGTGTTCCTGGATAGCATCCCAAAAGAAAGTTCCTTTAACACATTCCTTTCACCACTTTGCTTGGTTAACTTTCAGTTGATACTATCTTGGGGAATATAGGGTAATCCTTTTTATTGAGACTGACAGCTGGGCCCTTTCACTTACCCTGTTTTCTCTTGCCTTGCACACATAGACAACTAGTTCAAAATGTAAAGAAAACCACTACAGTGTTAGAATCTCTGGATAAAAGTTATGTAGTAGATGGAGCACTGATTTGGAAATTAGAGGACCTAGGTTTAAATTTTGTCATTTACTACTGCGTGACCCTGGATAGGCCCCTTTAAATCAGGCCCACAACATACAGCCCACAGGCCACTGGCAGCCCTCCTAAGGATTTTGGGTGGCTGTCACGTCACCCATGGTAACCAACCATCATCTATCTATAGTCACTGGAGGGCCATATGTTGTGCAGGCCGGTGTTAAATCATCAAGCATTTATTAAGCTCTTATTATATGTCAGGCATGGTGCCAAGTGCTGGAGATACAACTATAACAGCCAAACAGTCTCTTCCGTCAGGGAAGTTACATTCTAAGGAGGAAGACAACATACACATCTGAAGCTGTTTTCAAGAGAAATAAAAGTAGATAAAAAGTAACCTTAGAAGGGAACATGTTAACTAACAATTAGTGGGCTCCAGAAAGGCCTCCTGCTGAAGGTGATGCTTGATCTGAGTTTTGAGGAAAACCAGGGATTCTCAAAGGTAGAGGTGAAGAGGGAGAGCAGAAATCTGGCTAACAGTGACTGAGTGCATAGATTGGAGTGGTAGGCAAAAAGCCTAGAAAAGTAGAAAGAAGCCAAAGTGCAGAGTTTTCAGTGTGCTCTAGAGTGGATGGCATTTGATTCTGGAGGTTTTAGGGGCCACTGAAGTTTATTGAGTAGAAGATGACGCGGTCAGACAGGCACATTAGGAAGATCAGTTTGACAGCTAAGTGGAGACAGGACCGGAATGAGGAGATAAGGAAATGGGACCTTTACAGTAGGCCAGGCAGGAAGCGATGAGGGTTTGAACAAGAGTGGTGGCCGTGTAAATGGAAAGAAAGAGGTGGGCAGGAGACATTGTGGAAGTAGGAAGACAGGGCAAGATTTTGGTGCAAGATTTGGCAACTGATCGTATAACGTAGACGAGGGGAGTGAGGAGTCAAGTATGATATTGAGATTGAGAACCCACGTGATTGACAGGATGGTAGTGCCCTTGGGAGTCATAAGGAAATTATGGGGGAGAAGATAATGAATTCTATTTTGGACATGTTGAGTTTGAGACACCTACCAGATACCCGGTTAGAAATGTCTTAATATGTGGTTTATGATGGGAGAGAAACTAGGGTTGGAAATATAGTTCTGTGCATCATATGATCTACATAGAAATGATAATTGAGTCCACAGGAGCTAATGAACTGAAAGAGAAAAGAGGTCTCAGGACAAAGCATTGGGGTATACCCACAGTTACAGGACATGACATCCAATGAACGATTAAGGAGAGGTCAGAAAGGTAGCGAACCAGGAGAAAGCAGGGCCGTGAAAACCCAGAAAAGAGTAGAAGAGAGTGGTCTACAGTGTCAAATGCTACAGTGAGGTCAAGAAGGATGACAACTGAGAAAACGCTGTTTGGTTTGGCAATTAAGAAACCATTGGTGACTTTGAAAAGCACAGTTTAATTTGAGTGATGACTTAAGAAGCCAGACTACACAGGGTTTAGAAGATAGTGAGAGGAGAGGAAGTAGTAGCAATGAATATAGATGGCTTTTTCAAGGAATTTAATTGAGATATTGAATGATAACTAGTATGAACAATAGGGTCTAGTGAAAATATTTTTAACTCATGGAAAGACTTTGATGGGCAAAACAAGAAAGGATGAAATCAAGAGGACATTTGGCCAGGTTGAAAGGGCCTTCAGAAGCCATCAAGTGCTCTCTGTACCTGAGCAGTAATTAGGAGCAAGTGGAGTCTAGTACTACAGGACAGGAACCTGCATTTTAATCTCAGGTGTGGGGTATGAGCCAACTTTATGTGACTTTAGTTTTCCCCCATGCAAAATGAGCTAGTACTTTTTGTTATTCAGTTGTTTTTCAGTCGTGTCCAACTCTTTGTGATCCCATTTGACATTTTCTTGGCATGGTTTTCTTGGAGTTGTTTGCCATTTCCTTCTCTAGCTCATTTTACCGGTGAAGAAACTGAGACAAGAGGCAAACAGTGTTGTGTGACTTGCCCAGGGTCACATAGCTAATGTATGTCTGAGGTCAAATTTGAACTCAAGTCCTCCTCATTCCAGGCCTGGCACTGTATCCACTGTGCCACCCAGCTGTTATCTTTACTTGTAAGACTTAAGAATATCATATGTCTAAAGTAGTAGTTCTCAAAGGAAATAATCTGCATAAATGCAATAGAAATGTATTATTTATGGTATTAATGTTATTAAAGATTTTATTTTGAGATGTCCTCAGTTCTATGTACTATCTTTGCTTAGTAGCCAATGTCAGTCTTTGTTTATTTAAAGAAATGTGTGATACAAAGGAAAACACTAAAAGATATCAGAATTCAGGTAACCGAAAATTAATAAAGACTAATGATGGAACAAATTTCCCTTGTTTCTGAAAAGATAATGGTAGACTATGGATGCAAAATAGGCCTGCTTTATCAGAAATGGTTATCGTGTTAGTTTCTTTGACTTAACTGTGCTTCTTTATTGCAACGAAGTATAGAGGGAAAGAGTTTTGGGAAGTGATAGCAGTATTAAAAGTATTGATGTTTCTTGATATTTGTGATCTATATATTGAATGACTATAAAGTAATTAGGTTACTTTATAAATACATTTTATATTTCAGCAGAAGACATGGAGTACTGAATAAGGCAGAAGAACTTTATTATATTTATATATTGTTCTTTTGCTGCTTTGCCTGAGAAAATACCTTAAACATTTAATGGTACTACTTGTTTTGTTTAAAATTATAATAATTCTTACTTTTATATTTGCTGAACAGATTTTAGATTTTAAAATATTTTCACTTCCTCAAAACTAATTTTAAAGCTGATTTCACAAGTAAACTATTGTTATTAACCTTTTAATTGAGACAGTAAACAAGAGCACCAGAATAAGAATCAGTAGCTCTAGAATGAAAGTGTTGAACTAGTTGCTCTCTAAGGTCCTTTCATGGATTGAAATTATATTCTATTTATTCTGTATGTTACAAGTTGAAAGCTTTGCTTTGAGGTTAGCATTATCTAATTCTTTTCTAGGTCATTTATGGCTCACTTTGTTATTTAGTGCTTGATGTACAGGAATGCTTGATCCTAATCTTCATGAATATTTAAAGTTTTTTATAGATTCTAAAATTATTTTTATGAACATAAATATGAAATAATTCCATACCTTCCTGCTATTTGTTGACTTTAATTTTAAAAACCAAGATACTTTGATTCAACAAACATTAATATCTGCTATACGTAAGGCACTATACTAGTCAGTTTTATTATTTCTTTATAGCAGTGGTATCAAACCCAAATAGAAATGGATCTCTGCCAGCTCTATATTGACTCAGAATACCACAAATTAACATTATCTGTTTATTGTATTTTTATTTATTTGGTTAAACATTTCCCAATTTCACTTTAATCAAACCATACTCATGAGTGTTTCAGACTGCATGTGACTCTCATTTTGACAGTTCTGCTGTATAGCGCCTTCTAAAGAAAGGAGATTTAGTTATTGAAGTACTGCAGCACAAGTTCTTTCTAGTGCTTTCTAGACAGTTAACACTTTTATAATCATAGAAAACCTGCCTTATTCTTTTAGAAAGCCTGCCTGTAGTATTAAAAGATAGAGTTCAGGGCTGTGTTTTGATTTTTATAATCAATCACAACAGCAAATCCATTTAGATTGTATGTTGTTTGGGATAGTTGATACAGCCTGTATAATGGATAGAGTTTGACACTAGTTTTGTGAGCAGAGCAAGTCACTTTCCAAGTTGGAGTTTCTTAATCCATAAAATGAGGATGATAGTATCTGTAGTGCCTTCCTTGTAAGATTATTGTGAGATGATGTATATAAAGAAATGAGCAAACTTAAAAAGTCATACACATACCAGTTTCAATCCAACAAATATGTATTAATAAAAACTATTATATGGAAAGTAAGGATTAAGAAGCAGCATGGCACAGTGAATAGGAAGCCAGCCTTAGAGTCAGGATGGCTTGGGAGAGAGTGCTGATGGCAACCAGGAAAGACTTTCTAGCAGAGTTAACATATGACCGGAATCTTGAAGGAGACTGCTGCTTCCAAAAGGGGGAGCTGAAGAGGAAATGGACTCCAGGCAGAGGGAGGAATCGAGAGGGAATGCTGAGGCTAGGGGAAGACCAAGCACACTAATTTGACTAGAACAGAGAAGGTATGGTGGAGAATAATGTGAGATAAGCCTGGAAAGGTATGCTGGAACTATCTTTCCAAGGGATTTAAAAGCCAGCTCTACTACTGAGGAATTTGTATATTACAGTCAATAGGGGACCTCTGAAGGTTCTTGAGTTGTGTGTGTGTGTGTGTGTGTGTGTGTGTGTGTGTGTATTAGTATTGGTTGTGTACATATGGGTTCTTTCCCTCTGTCTTTGACCTCTTTGTAGTGTACATTTAGTAATGTTATTGCTGGGTCAAAGGGTATACACATTTAATGACACTTTTTTTTTCAACCTGGACTATTATGAAGCCAAATTCTAATTTGTCTCCTTGCTTCCATTCTCTTCTTCTTCAATCTGTCCTACATGCAGCTGTGAGAAGTAGCTTTCTAAGCTTCTTTTTTTTCTGACCATGCCCAGCCCCACCGCATCACACACTCAAGAACTTTCATTGGTCCTCTGTTGACTCTGTTATAACATACTAACTCCTCAGTTTGGCTTTTAAAGCCCTTCACAGTATGGTTACATGTAGGTATGCATATGCATATATGTATATATGGACATGTACATACATACATGTGCATATATGTGTTATATTGTATAATGTGTATATGTAATATAGGCATGTATAATGTATGTATACACACACACAAATCACTTGCACATTTCTGGATTTCACATTCTGAGTTTTGGTTATTCGAGGGTTGGCCAGTAAAAATTAAATTGGAATTTGCAGTGTACAGAAAATCACAGGCAGACAACACAAGTATGTGAAGAAAACTGAAATTTTTTTTAGTAAATCAGAAATGTACAAATACTGAATATTAATCTTTTTATCATTTATTACCATAAGTATGCACATTTAAATTTATTATAAACAGTTTCAATGTGTTAAGGAACAAAGGGCTGCACCTCTCTTTGGGAACACCTCCTCTGTGTCTATCAGCCTGCCATAGTCCTGTGATTTTTCTACCACAGCGATCTTTGTATCTTATATCTTTTGTGGGAGAAGGAAATCCGTGAAGCAGGAGCTTACAGCTATACTGGTGGCTGCGAAGCTCACCATAGTGTTTGAGATACTAATCTCTCATAGAAGCAGCGACTTTTTGTGGGTGCAGTGTGGTGTTTTACTTGTTTTATGGGTTAAATATGATCAGAATTATTAAAAATAAAGGTTTTCGGGGTGGGTCCTAAAGTTATTCATGTTTTTTTACATTTTGCAGATGTCTGGTACTCCTAAATCCCCGAATATCAGGGGAGGACTGTGTTTGTATACCACACTCACATATACACAGATATATGTTATATAATAATAATGATGATGACATTAAATAAAATATTAATAAATCAATATGATAATAAATACATTATATTATGTATTTACAAATTAGCTATATATCAGGATTTTTATTATAGCAAAGAACTAACAACAAAGTGGATGCCTATAAATTTAGGAGTGGTTGAACAAGTTATAATATATTGATTTAATGGAATATTATTATGAATGAGTTGGTGAAACAGAGCTGATACATAATGAAGTGAACCGAACCAGGATATAAGTTTATTCAATGACTACAGTAGAATAAAGGAAAACAACTGAAAAGTCTTACAAACTGTGATTAGTATAGCGACCAATTATGATTCCAGAAGATTTATAATGCCTACCCTTTTTGAAAAGAAACTGTGCAAGAGGTACAGAATGAGACATTTTCAGATATAGTTAACATGATGATTTGTTTTATTCACCATATTTGTTTGTTATATATGTATATGTGAGTGAAAGGAGTTTCAATAAAACACTTAAAAATACTTGGAAGAGAGCAAAAGGGACTTTGGAAGAGGACACTGCCCATATAAACATTTTATATTTCCCACGAGCAGAGCAGTTTTGTTAACTACCAAGTTAGGTTTAACATTCACTTTAAAAAGTATATGACAGAACTGAAGAAAGCTGATGAAATCACTAAGAGATAGTGTTATATGGAGAAAAAAGATAAGTGAGTTCAGGTTTGGGGTCTTTTTTGCCACTTACCTATTAGGATTTTTTTTCATAATACCAATAACTTTGCAGTTTTAAAATTTTATAATGGAAACAGTTAATAGTACAGACTGAGATTTTGCATTGTTCTAGAGTCCTTTTTTTATTTTTCAAAAAAAGTATGTGTATGTATTCACATGAGCTACAATTGCTTACCCAATAATCTAGTAAATAAACATTGAACTAAATTTTTAATAGACTTCAGTAAGTTTAAAAAGCATTTTTTTATCTGTGAATATGTATAGCTTTGACAAGCCTACTTAGTTTACTAGGAAGTTAATACCCTCTTATTTTTCTTCTTACTCAGGTAGATGTACAAATGTCTACCCCAAGACGAAAGCGCACTATGTTATGTACTTTACCATAAGCTGTCATAAAATGAGCTCAATTGCAGACAGGTATGTTATTAGACGCTATCTTATGTTAAATTAATTTTTCAACAGCAAATTAATAATTTATATTAAACACATGTAGAAAGGCTCTTATACTTAAACATAATTGTTTTAAGTCCCATCTTTGGGTTAAATTGTCTTTTTTTAATGTTAGGCAAGGTACAATATCATAGTTTAGAGGTGGCAACAAGGTAAGTAGGGAAGATTGCAGTCTGGTTTCTTCCATAAAGAGGATATGTAAAAGAAGTTCTTAGTGGTAAGCATACCTTTTTAGATGAAAAAGATTTGACCACAGGAACTAGTGATGAATTCCTAAACGAGCTGAAACTTTTATATTGTTGAGTATGAACATCAGGATCACTGCTAATAGAGATGACTTTTAAAATTTGCAAATATATAAGTCTTTAAAATTGGGGGGAAAAACTAATGGATTTGTAAACTGCCTTACCTCAGTGCAAATGTACAAAAATGAAAAATACATATTAAAATTCACAGTATTAATTATTGCATTCAGTCATAAAAAAGTGGCTTCCCACAAGCTTTTATTTTTGCCTAATGGTGTTACACTTTATATTTAACTTCTTATCAGAATTCCCTACCATAGGGAATTCCCTACCATAGGGGCAGCTCTTTGGTGCGGTGAGTAAAGCGTCGGCCCTGGAGTCAGGAAGACCTGAGTTCAAATCTGGCGTCAGACACTTGACACATTTACTGTGTGACTTTGGGCAAATCACTTAACCCCAATTGCCCTTCCTTCCCCTCTCCCAAAAAAAAAAAAAGAATTGCCTACCATAGTGGTAGGCAATAATATCTTAAATAAGTACTTGTTGAATTGAACTAAACTTTCATATCTGCTCAAGTTTTAGTTTTCCTGTATGGTTCATCAGTGCATGTATATATCTTTCTACATATGTATATATATATTTAAATGTTAGTTAAATAATTGTACAATTTGTAAGCCTGTAATATGCTGCATAAAATTAATTATTGAAAAGTTCTCATTTATATGATTAATTGGTTTTGTAAAATAGTCATAAAGCCTACTTAATTAAGATGATTTTACAATATATGGGTCAAGTCAAATAATATGATTTTTTTTCTTATTTCATAGTGAGTATGCCATTAATCTCTGTTTTAATGTTTCAATGTCTCCTTCAGAGATGACGGTAGTATTTTTGATGGGCTGGTGGAAGAAGATGACAAGGATAAAGCAAAAAGGTAGTTATTTGAGATATATGCTTACAAATAAATGATTAAATTGGCTGCTTTAAAAATTCAAATGTATTATTAAAGTGAAATATCCTTTACTATTAGTATGCTTCTATAGCATAACTTATCCTGAATTTTTTAGTGTATTTTCCTTTTTAAAAAATTGATGTTAGAAAAGACAACTAACCTCACCAAGCAAATGAATATGAACATGATAATATTGTTACAAAGAGATAAATTTATTAAAACAATTCCTTGTAAAGGCCCTTGGTATGCTTAAGTGTTGTTATATCATTTCCTAACAGAGAGACATGAATAAATATCCCCCAAAACTTAAAGCTTAGTCTGATTGATTTTGGATTGGCTTAAATAAATACAGATAAGAAATGTCTGGAATTATGGGGAACTCAATAGGAGATGTGGTTAAATCAGTGAACATTCAGACATTGATGTATAAGTATTTCCATCTACAGCTATATAGCTTACTTGATCATAAATGCTCTATAGAAGTTGGAATTTCTTGAAAATAGTACTTTAATTTCAATTTTAATTTGCCCTTGCTTAAATTGAAATTGTAGGACATTAAAATAAATGAACATGAGATTGTATGATGCCACATTGCTGGGGAACTGAATTTCTTTCATCTCCACTCACTGGAATACTTAGTGACGAATTTGATTAATGCTTAAAGTGCTTGGTTTATTTGACCCGTAAATGAACTTAATTTCATATCAATAAATCTTCTGTAAGTAAATAATATAGCCAGTGTTCTTCATAAATAACAGAATTTTGTTAATATGAGTTATGTTTAACTTTGTTTCCGTTAGTAAGACAGGTAAAAACAATGTATAGTATATTTGGCTATAAATTCAATATAGTGTTTTTTCCTTCATTATAACAAGACATCCATACTTTAATGTTTAGAATATAAAGATTCATGAAACGAATCAAAAGCATTTGTTCAAATGAGTTGAGAACATTGTTCAACTTGATTTTATGTTAATGATAACCTTTTTTGTAAATATTTGCTGGTTATGCAGAATAAATAAATGGATGTCTTTTGTTTGCTTCCAAAATGACTGGCACATTCTTTTGTATAATTGTTATTTAAAAAAAAAATTTAAATCTTTAATATCAAGGGCATTGGATTCTGAGTAAAGAAATATTGGTTTTGTTTTAAATGTTTTGCCCCTAAATATGTGGCCACTAGACTAAATTGGATAACGATTCCAACTCTGCATTGAACGATTGCTCATCTTTCCTCAGAGTATCTAGAAACAAATCTGAGAAGAAGCGCAGAGATCAGTTTAATGTTCTCATCAAAGAGTTGGGATCTATGCTTCCTGGTAATGCACGGAAGATGGACAAATCCACTGTACTACAGAAAAGCATTGATTTTTTACGGAAGCACAAAGGTATTTTAAGCTTTCAATTCAATAAATGTATTAAGTGGTGCACGCTGAATCCAATATTAGTTTTATTTGTTTAAAAGCAAGGTATAATTTACAAAGGAAAATCCATTGATAGAACTTAATAATTTTAATTTTTCCTGGTTGTCTTATTTGGGTGTGGGGAAAACTTCAAATTTTAATGCTTGTTTTGTAACTTTAAAAAGAGATATTTTATGTCCTAATAAGTAACCTAGAAGTGAAAAGCAATTGGTCTTAATTAGCAGTTATTATAGAAAAACAGTATGTGAAATATTATCTTTTTATTGATCTTTTATAGAAATCACTGCACAGTCAGATGCCAGTGAAATTCGACAGGACTGGAAACCTACATTCCTTAGTAATGAAGAGTTTACACAGTTAATGTTAGAGGTATATCCAAATTCATCTTCTTAAGAATTTTAACTTTAAAAGATTCTTAGTGACTTGATAAATACAGTATAATTTGATTTAATTTAATTCAACAAGCTGTGCCTTCATTGAACTGTAACTTTTTGGTTTTTATACTACACCTTTGGGTAAACCAAGGCTAAATTTTCCTTGATTTTATATTATTTGAGTTTTTTACAGTCCTAATAAGAGAAAGTTATATTTTTGATTGATCTTATTTTGAGGCTTCTCTAAGAATAAGCAAAATATTCATTACTTATTTTACTTTAAATGACATTAGATATCTTCTGTCATACATTGACTGATGCAAGGCTTTTCTTAAAAAATTTTTTAATGTATTGGTAGAAGATAATATTAAAATATTGCTCTAGGTTTTAGTATTACAGGAAAAAGTAATTCATTCTTATCTTGTTAGAAATTCTTTATAAGAAATTAGCATGTATTTTATAGTAAGAAAATTTTCAAAATCCAATTAATTTGAGTGCTAGTAGTGATGAATACATATCAAAATTGTCAAATCTGCTCAGAAAACCAAATAATACTTCTGGGATCCATGATTTCTTTGATCTCCTTCCTGTGGGTACTCCTTCCACCAACAGATTGAAACTCTTCCGTACTTCAGTCAGTGGTCTTCTGGAATTGCTGTAGCTTAAGGAAAAAAATTCTATCACTTACCTTTTGGTGATGAAGTTTAGTCTAATACTCTCTTAGCAGGCAGTTTGACATTAAGCCTGAAACTCTGCATTTTTCTAGCTTCTTGTTCTGCCTGTCAGATTTCAGGTCTTTCTAAGACTTCTGGTTCCTTGGAGAAGTCTAAATTATCTTTGTGCCTTGATGAGGCTTTGGAGTGATACTGTAGCTGATGAACCAATGCCATATAAATGCTGAGATGCTCAGTTACCAAAGCTAATCGTGCATTTTCACTTCTTATGACGTGTGGCAGTATAACATAACTGCTATCCCCATACGTCCAAGCACATTTAAAGATTAAAAACATTTGTATGAAACCTAACTATGGGAGGGAATAGAATGTTTTTGAAGTACACAGGCTTTGGTGGAGGAGGAAGAATAGGAAAGTGAGAACATGCATGAATAAGAGAGAAAGGTAAAGGAAGCAATCAGCATAGAGAAGCACAGAGATGAGTTATTAAACTCTTTCCTCACCTGCTGCTTAATTTTCTTTTGTATTTAATAATAAATATTTAATAAAGAATTTTTAGGCCATAAGCAAAAAGGCATATCCATCTATCTATTATGATGTATATGTTTATATTTCCATATTACAAAAGACCAAATTGTAGCAAAGGGAAAAAAAAGAAGCAGATTCATGAACTATCTTTTGTTGACGTCATTTGTGAAAGCTAATTGTTAGGTCAAATAAATCTTGGTGCTGAATTGTTAACATATGAAAATATTGATGAACGTGGGTTGTGATTTCAAGAGAAAATTTGTAAAATTCAGTCATATTCATGAAGTCTAAATAAAGTCTGTTTTTGATACCCATGTATATGTCCGTAATCAAAACTCAGTGTCTCACCCAAACAAACATGCAGTTAACATTTTTTTGTGATTGTCGAGTAAACTGAAGTATAATTTATAATTTTGCTAATTCTTTTTTCTACCAGAAATTAGCTTATTATTTAGTATTACTAATTTAGCTACAATGTAAATGTTAATGATGTGGGTGAAGTAGTTTTTGTTTTTCAGAAATTATTTTAAAAATATAATTATTAAATCCCACTTATTCTTATACTATTTAGAATTCCACCCCTGAAATTTTCTGTAGTCATATTTCATATTTATTGTGTGAAGCATATTTTTGGCAGTTAGTGTTTACAATTTTAATTTACAAAATTTACAATTTTAATTTACAAAATTTACAAAATACATTTGTTGTCTGAATTTATAAAGTCTCTGTTAGTGTGTGTGTGTGTGTGTGTGTGTTACTCTTGGATCTAGATTTTGATATAAACAGGAGTGAGGGAGTTTGTTCTGTGAAGTTTGGATTCAGTCGAGGCTGGTCTTGTAAATGCTATGAAGATAATGGAGTAAGAATTTAATTTTTTAAAGAGTCTTTAGAAAGAAGGAATCCTATTTTCATTTTCCTTTTTAAAATGTTTGACGTATACATGTGTGTAAGAATATACATATATCTTTCATCTATACAAGGTAAACATTTTACATATTTTCCTGCTGTTTCTGATGCTTGGTTGGTATCTCAATTTAATAGCCACATTTCATGTACTGCACATGGTAGTAGCACTTACTGATTTATTAGCTGCCTGTATTGGGGATAAGCAGCAATAAGCTAATGTTTTATTACATGCATGTTTATGTAGTTTTATTATGAAAAATGCTGAGATTTTATCCATAGTAAAGGATTGGCACATCACAAGTATGAATTGGGCTTTTTGGTACGTGATAGTTTTATATACTTTAACACCTTCTAATGAGCTATAACACCTATATGTACAGAACACTATAGTGTAACGTTGCCTGTTGGTAGTGTACAATCTAATAGATAATCAGAAAAAAAAAAGAGTGAAGGGTTTTTTGTTTCTGTTTTTTAATGTAGATACCTGGAAAGAGGCTAAACTTTGCACATACTTGTACAAAGAAATTGAAGGGGAAATAATTCACAGTATTTTGGTAGTGCCCTCTTAAATCTAGATCAGTTATATATGGATACATTTTCTTTCATTCTACGAAATGATATTTTTATTTGTCATATGAACTTTTTTCTTTTCATTTAACTGACCATTATGTTTAATTTCAGGCTCTTGATGGTTTTTTTTTAGCAATCATGACAGATGGAAGCATAATATATGTATCTGAAAGTGTAACTCCATTACTTGAACATTTACCAGTAAGTATAAAAATGGTTATTAATGAATCAAACTATAAACTTAGGTTTCACAAAGGGGTTAGAGTTCTGCTTTTAAAAAATCACCTAGTGCATGTATCATATCCATTTAATTTCTTTCCATGCTTGTCATTGTGTTTTGCACAGTGCTTAGTAATGTTTATTGAATTGAATGACGGTAGCTTCTAGGACTCTTGTGTTCATATTCCATTACTTTTCTTTGTTTCCATCTTTAGTAATACCATAACATGTTCGTATGCTGCAAAGAATAGAATATTTTAGTTACTGTCTGTTCACTTTGCTTAGAATCATTTCCCTCATCACCTTCCCTTTTTAAAATTTCTGCCTTCCTTTAAGATTGAAATCGAAAGCCCCCTTCTGTGGGAGGGCTCACCTAGTCCCTCCAGATACCAATGCCTTCCCTCTAAGGTGATTTTCTATCTAGTTTTCATGTGTCTTTTATGTGTCTATTTATGTATTTTTTTTCTCTCTCCATAAGTATGTAATCTCTTTTAGGTCAAGGACTGGTTTTTATTTTTATTTGTATCCTAGCACTTAGCCCATAGTGTTTAATAAACAAACCACAGAATCTGAGAATCTGAGACCATTCCAATTCATGTGCTTGTTGATTGATTTTAACAAAGGTTTAAGACTTGCTTGGTAAGAGGAGTTTTGTAAACACTATGGTGGAGTGGAAATCCAAAGATGAATAAGACATGATCCCTCCCCTCAAGGGGGATACTGTTAGACAGGATTGAGTACTGAAATACGGTTTTTACAACACAAAGCTATATGTACGTACCAGATGGTGATAACTTTTTACACAGTCATATATATTTCCCTAGAAACAGACAAAGAAAAAGTAAATGGAACCCAAGGGGATCAATACTGTCTCCTAGATGGTAAAGAACTAAAACTTTCAAAAAAAAAAAAAAGAGAGAGAAAGAGATGAGAAAAAATTTAGCCTCTCTTGACCAAGAATAGCAGGGCTGGGGCAAATAGCACATTAAAAAGTCCTAAGAGTGAGGGTCAGAAAGATGTAATAGAAAATGGATTTTCAAGAGACTAGGCCCATGGGGATACTACCCAACTTAGTGATCTGCTTAACAGACTGTTAGTTGTTTTGACCATGTAGCTGCTGTTTATTGATGGATTGCATGGGAGAAGAAATTCAGATGGAGAATCCTTCAGGCAATCTGTTCTGGGGACAGTTACAGTTGTGCCTAGGATGGGGCTGCCTCATTTCATTATATAGCTTGACCAAAGTGTTATTATAATAGTATTTTATTAAAACCTATTTTCTGCTGTCATGCAGCTTTTTTGGTTACTTTTCAAGTTGATCATATTATATCATTACCAAATTGGTTAGCTGGCAATATGACTGTATGTTTCCTGTCTTTTCTTCATGTGAAAGGTTGGCAAAACAGTATATTTCTAAAATGAAGTTTGTTTTAGAAAAAAAATCAATGTATTTCCTACCCAGAATAAATTAATTTGTAAAACTCAGCCTATAGAACATGTTTGTGCATAGTTTTTTGTTTTTGTTTTGTTTTTTTAGTGATTACCAACTCTATTTTATCTAGCTAGCAAAAATTCAAACTGTGTCAACAGAAATTAGAAAGGTAACTTCAAAGAACAGTAGAAGCTTTAGAATCTTCTGCCCTGCTCTGATAGAGAGGAAGCAGGCAAGGGAAGAAAGACCTTCTACAGTCTGGTTTCAATAGATCCAATTCCTTGGTGCCTCCAACTGTCCCAGTGTTGCTGGCAGCTGCAACACCTGAATGCTTAATTTCCCACTTTTTAGACTCCCATCACAAAGCTCCTGCTGGAATTCTTCTTCTCTTGAATTCTATTCTTTTTTTAAATTTTTTTTTAATTTAATATACTTAGTTTTCAGCATTGATTTTCACAAGAGTTTGAATTACAACTTTTCTCCCCATTTCTACCCTCCTCCCCACTCCAAGATGGCATATATTCTGGTTGCCCGGTTCCCCAGTCAGCCCTTCCTTCTGTCACCCCACTACCCTCCCATCCCCTTTACCCTTCCTTTCTTGTAGGGCAAGATAAGAAACACAGGCAACGGGGCATAGAAATTTATTTTCTAGTTGCACGCAAAAATTTTTTTGTTTGTTTTTGAACATCTATTTTAAGACTTTGAGTTCCAAATTCTCTCCCCTCTTCCCTTCCCACCCACCCTCCCTAAGAAGTCAAGCAATTCAACATGGGCCACATGCGTATCATTATGTATAACCCTTCCACAAAACTCATGTTGT
>CM053623.1:366193505-366233859 GCA_028646595.1 Phalanger gymnotis
ACCCATTGCTTCTCCAATTGGCCCCTTTTAAGTCTTTAATCTACGCCCACGGGGGTTTCACACCTGATAGGGCTTTGGGCCTGGGGCTTAGCGTTTAACAGGTGAAAGTACTTTCACCATAAACAAAAGCCAAACTCCTTAAGCACACCCGTTAAACTAAGCCCATTTTGCCTTACTGGCACACAGCTCTATGCTGGATAGACTTTACCCAGAGACCATCCAGGCTGTCCTGGGCTAGAGCCCTGCTTCCCTCCACCACTTTGTAGGCTCTGCAGTTCTTCTATGTTGTCTTTGGTGTCTGTGGGTTGAGAAGTCTGGTAACTGCCACAGCTCACTGATTCAGGGCGCTAGGGCATGCTACGCCTGGCTTCTGGTCTGGCTGGTCCACCCTGCTCACGCTGGGCTCCGCTTCCTTCCGCTCCCAGCTCCGTGCCCAAAAGACCTTACCCAGAAACCATCCAGGCTGTCTTGGGCTGGAGCCCTGCTTCCCTCTGCTATTTTGTGTGTCCTGCAGCTCTAGAATTGGTTCAGAGCCATTTTTTTAATAGGTTTTTGGAGGGACTTGACGGGGAGCTCACGCCAGTCCCTGCTTTGTAGCCGCCATCTTGGCTACGCCCCCCTTGTGCGTAGTTTTTAGGTAAAGTTTTGTGCCTGTTGTGTTGTATTGTGTTTTCTTTCCAATTCTTTCTCTCATAGCTTTCATTTATTTTCCTTCTTTTTCCTTCAGTCACTTTAATTTTACTTATGAAATCGGTTTAAACTCTTGCTTCATATCTTCCAGGAATTCTAGTTCAACTTGTGTCCAAGCTGTCTTTTTTTGTGGCTTTGCTTGTAGATATTTTGGCATCATTTTCTCCTTCTGGAATTGTGTCCTCAGCATTCCTTTTATCATAGTAGCTGTTTGTGATGATAGTCTTTTTCTGTTTGCTCATTCTTCTAACCCTACTTCCTCACTTCATATTTTATGTTAGGGCCCGACTGGCACTTCCAGAGAGAATTTCTGGGCTGAACTTTTATCTTTTTGGGTCTTGCTATTGCTTTCTTGGGAAATTGAATGTAATTACAGAATCTCAGCAGCAGTCCATGTTTTCAGGGATCCCAAGTTGTGTGTTCATGGAGGTGTTTCAACAGTTCAGCTAGCAGCTGCTGTGGGAGTATAAAACCAACAACAACCAGCTCACAGAAAGCTGCAAGCCCAGGTTCTTTTGATCTGCTTTACTAAGGAAAGCAACGTTAAGGGGTTAACAGTCTTTAATCCAGCATACAAATATCATTGACTTAGTTCAGGGGGAAAAGCCAGTACTCTGAACTTCAGAGCAAATACAAACAAATTACAAACATACATTTATAAACAGACCAAATACAATTCATAGTTACCAACATCTGAGTTCAGCTGGGAGCTCAACAATGGCTGGCTCAGAGTCACACGTCACTACTGCTGCAGCTCAGAGTTCCAAAAAAGGAAAGCCAACCCCTGGTTTTATATATCTTGTTCAGGGTCAAAGGTGAGTCACACATGCGACTCACCCACGTGACCTAAAATAGTCACAAAAATGCGACTTAAACCCACGTGGTCTAAAAGCCTCTGATGTCACAAACATGCCTCTTGAACCCATGTAAACTAGGCTTTCCCTTGAGGCAAAGAGGTCACCAAAGACTCCTGATTTAATCAAGGAAACAAAGGCCAAACTCTTCAAGGGCACTTGGTTGAATAAGTGCTGAGAGCCCATCTTGATTCCCAATACAGGAGGTGAAATAAGCATTTATATAGTGACTACTAAAGGTATTGTGCTAAGTGCTGTTTATAAATATAATCTCATTTGAGCCTTCAACAACCCTGTGAGGTAATTGCTGTTATCCACATTTTACAGTTGAGGAAACTGAGGCACAGTGATTAAGTGATTTTCCTGGAGTCATAGTAAGTATGTGATACTATATTAGAACTCAAGACTTTCTGACTCCAAATTTACTGCTGTATTCACTACACTACCATCTGCCTCTGAAAAGCAGTCTGATACAGGACAATCTTAATTGTTGCCTTTCTCTGCAAATTCTTGACCTAAGTTTGAGTCTGAGCAACACATTCCTGGACTTGTCCCTGGTTGGAGTTCCAGCGGACTGCTACTAGACTCAACCACTTAAAGCTATCTGACAAGCTCTGTAGATTCAAAAGTGACAGAACTGAATGCTCCGGTTTGGTCTGGAATTTTTGCCCTGCTTTTTCCCTTACAGACTTCAGCCTGGTGTGGAGGCTAGGACTGAGGCTCTGCTCAGCTCTGCTCTGAAGGTCAGGTACACAACTAGCTGCTACATGCTTCTGAATTTGATCCTAGCTCAGTGCATGGCCTAGGGTCTGCAAGTGACTACTCCTTGCCTTGGGTCACCACCCTCAGGTCCCATCCTCAGTCATATATTGGATCTGTGTCCCAGAACTGATTAGTAAATGGCAGAGCTTCCAGCTGGCACCTGTTCCTATTCCCTGAACAAGTTTGGGTCCCTCTGTTTAGGTCTGGGACTTCTTTCATGCTTGGTACACAGCCTCAACCCTCTTTTAGTCCCTGCATTAGAATGCCCCCACATTCCTGGCTAGATAGACACTATCGCCTCTCTCCCCAGACTTTTCTGTCTCCTTATGCTGACCTCGGCTGGAATAATGGCTCATGATTTTGTCTTAAATTTACTGATCAGGACTTGGCCGGTGTGTTTTTTATATATATTTTCAGACAAGTCGTAGGAGAGATCTTGGCAGGGATTCTTCCTGCCATGCTGCCATCTTGACTCGTCTCTTTGTATGTGTTTTTTTTTAAAGAGATAATAATTAGTCAGCATCTTTAGTTTACAGAATGTTAATTTAACCTTTTTTCCCATTGTGAAATTAATTCACCTGTATATTTTCCCTAATGGTATTAGTCTAGGTGATATAGTAATACAACACAAGAAGAATAATTAGCATGTCTCTGAAGCATGCCTGTTTTCGTGACAGTTTAAAAAAAAATTAAAATCTACTATCCTGATCAGAAGTATTAGAGTGTGAGGTCTGTGAGAGCAGGTACCATATTTTCCCCTTTCTTTGTTTCCTCAGCTTAACACAGTGTCTGGTACATAATAAGTGATTAATAAATGCTTATCGATGATGATGATGATGATGATGATGCATGAAATACTTGACTTTTGCAATTCAAATGAAGCAAGTTAATAACGAATTGAGATTGTAGTTTATTAATGTCCATAATCAGTCACATGATTTTATATTAAGTCTAGGTTTGTGAAATAAATTCAAATACATTTTCATATGCAATCAAAATAGAAGCTTTTTACCTAAATTTACTTTGGAAAAATCAGTTAACTGAACATTTATTCAATAACTGCTAAGTGTTAGGTATTTCACAAAGCGCTGCAGATACAAAGACAAAAATGAAACTGTACTCTGCCCCAGCATATTAAATTCTACTGGAGAGAGAAAAGCAGAGACACACAAAAAATTGTAATACAAGGTGTAGAGTGAATCTTTAAGAAGAAAAGAGAATAGAAATGATTCAATTAATTTACTTTGTTAATACTTCATTAGAGTCACAGAATTTAGAACTAGAAGGTGACTTAGAGACCACCGAGTTCAGTGCCTTGAGTTTACAGATGAAGAAAGCCTCAAGGAGATTGTGTTTTGTCAAAAGTAACAGTAATTCATTGTAGGATTTGAGATCAGAAATCTGTTTTCCTGATTCCTAGTTCTTCCATTACTCTGAAAGGGAAAAATTTGAACATTAGTTGTTTAAATGCTAAAAAGTATATTTTAATGTATTTGTCAGTTTGTTAAAAGGGGTTGCAGAACTTTGAACAGAGGACTTTTAAAAAAAAAAGGGCCAGTCATATCTTAGCTTACCAAAATTCAGTCCCATAAAATTTTGTTAATAAGGGATAGAGTTATATGCTATGACAGTTACATGAAAATGACTGGGGTTTTTTGATGTTGTTGTTTTATGTTGTTATTTATGTTTCTTCTTTAAACCCTTTGGGCAGACAATATTTTGGAGTGGAGTGGAGTGGAGACTGGATTGTCTCACTTCTCTCTGAATTTAGTGTATTTGAGTTGGATATTAAGCAGAAGCTAAGTGGAAAAGTGCAATCTCTAGTTTGGCAATAAAATTTTTCTTTAGTGTGATGAGCCTTATTAAAAAAGCTAACTTAAGTTTAAGTTAATTGAAAAGTTGATATCTAACTAATTTCATGGTTACCTCTCTAAATGGTAAGAGTAACTCAGCTTTACTAACAAAGCCCAACAGCAAGAGAGAGAGAAGTTCCATTCAAAGTTACTGTAGACATTATAAAATATTTGGGAATCTACCTGCCAAGACAAACCCGGGGCCTATGTGAACATAATTATGAAACACTTTTCACACAAATAAAGTCAGAGCTAAATAAATGGAAAAATATCAGTTGCTCATAGTTAGGCCGAGCTAATATAATAAAAATGACAATTTTACTTAAATCAATTTATTTAGCGCCATACCAATCGAACTACCAAAAAATTATTTTACAGAGCTGGATAAAATAATAACAAAATTCATCTGGAAGAACAAGAGGTCTAAAATATCTAGGGAATTAATGAAAAGAAATGCTACGGAAGGTGGCCTAGCCATACCAGATATTTAACTGTACTATAAAGCAGCAGTCATCAAAACTGCTTGGTACTGGCAAAGAAACAGTGGTAGATCAGTGGAATAGGTTAGGTACACAAGATGCAGTAGTCAATGACTACAGCAATCTACTCTTTGATAAACCCAAAGAATCCAGCTTCTGGGATAAGAATTCACTATTTCACAAAAACTACTGGGAAAGTTGGAAAGTGGTAGGGCAGAAACTGGGCATAGACCAGTATCTTACACCGTATACTAAAACAAAGTCAAAATGTAAGTTTATGACGTAGGAATAAAGGCCGATACTATAAGCAGTTTGGGGGAGCAAGGAATAGGTTACTGATCAGATTTATGGGAAAGAAAAGAATTTATGACACAACAAGAGAGCATTACGAAATGCAAAATGGATAATTTTGATTATGTTAAATTGATACGTTTTGTATAAAAAAGCTAATGCAACAAAGATCAGGAGGGAAGCAGAAAAATAGGAGAAAATCTTTACAACTAGTATCTCTGATAAAGGCCTCATCTCTAAAATATATAGAAAATTGAGCCAAATTTATAGAAATACAAGTCATTCCCCAATTGAGAAATGGTCAAAGGATATGAATAGGCAGTTTTCAGAGGAAGAAATTAAAGATATCTATAGGCATATGAAAAAATGCTCTAAATCACTACTGATTAGAGAAATGCAAATCAAAACAACTCTTAGGTACCACATCTTTCCTATCAGATTGGCTAAAATGACAAAACAGAAAAATGATAAATGCTGGAAAGGATGTGGGAAAATTGAAACACTGTTACATTGCTGGTGGAATTGTGAACTGATCCAGCCATTCTGGAGAGCAATTTGGAACTATGCCCAAGGGGCTATAAAAATGTGCATACCTTTGACCCAGCAATACCACTTCTAGGGCTGTATCCCAGAGAGATCACACAAGTAGAAAAAGGATCCATATGTACAAAAATATTTATAGCAG
This sequence comes from Phalanger gymnotis, assembly GCA_028646595.1. Lineage (NCBI taxonomy): Eukaryota > Metazoa > Chordata > Mammalia > Diprotodontia > Phalangeridae > Phalanger > Phalanger gymnotis. The sequence continues at coordinate 366,199,120 of CM053623.1, forward strand.
CTCTTTTTTGTACTAGCAAAGAATTGGAAATTAAGGGGATGCCTGTCAATTGGGAAATGGCTGAACAAGTTGTGGTATATGAATGTAATGGAATACTATTGTGCTGTAAGAAATGAAGAGCAGATGGACTTCATAATAGCCTGGAAAAACCTACATGATATAATGCTGAGTGAGTGGAGCAGAAATAGAACATTATACACAACCACAGATATGTGGATTCTGTGATGACTAACCTTGATAGACTTGGCTCTTCTCAGCAATACAAGGTTCAAAGACAACTCCAAAGGACTCATGATGGAGAGAGCTATCTATATCTGGAGAAAGAACTATGGAGTCTAAATGCAGATTGAGGCACACTGTTTGCTCTCCTTTTTTTTTCTTTTTTTTTCTCTTTTGTTTTTGTTTTTTTATTTTTGTTTCTTCTTTCTCATTCATTCCGTTGGTCATAATTCTTTTTCACAACTTGACTATTGTGTAAATAAGTTTAATGCGAAGTTATATGTAGAAGATATATTGGATTCCATGCTGTCTGGGGGAGGAGAGAGGAAAGAAGAAAATCTGGAACTCAAAATCATGCAGAACTTAGTGATTTAAACTAAAAATAAAAATCTTAATTAAAAAAAAAAAAAGAGTAGCTCAGCTGCATGAAAGCAAAGAGAATGTAAGTCTAGGCCATGAACAGCTCCAAGAGGCTATAACCATGTATGGAAAGGTAAGACCAAGCTGTAACCCCTAGATTGAGACCAATAATAACAGTTGTCAATAAAAGAAAGGGAAAAAAGTGAAAACTAGTTAGTGTTATCTCAAAAACGCCTGCTTTTTTGTTTCATTAGTACCTTATTAAGTATATCTTTTTACTGGTATCTATCAAGTCAAAATCAGTACTGGTATTTTTAACTAGTTTATTTTGACTAGAAAAAGTAAATCCCTAGAACTTCAGTTTATGCTTTTGAAGAGAATGTAGGTTTTAGCCACACAGGAAATTTCTGCCATCTTATGGTGACCATTCAAAGTGCAGACACAAAGGTCCTGCTGAGAGAATTTCAGTGACTGTTATTTTGTAAGCTTTGTTCCTATGGGATTTCAAACTTATTTGGAGAGTTATTTAGTTAAACCCCCTCATTTTCAGATTAGGAACTTTAGGTTGAGAGATTAACTTGTCTTAGTAAACAGGCAAACAGCCAAGATTCTAACTCAGAATCTCCGACTCTAAGTCTAGTGCTTCCATTATTGCCTCCCACATATCTCTGTCATTTCTGCCTTACTGGGCTACTGTCCTGTGTCCTATATTTAGGGCCAGTCTTATGAGTAAATGAATGTTCTATTGGTTTGTTAAGGTAACTGAAATTCCAATATCATAAATTAATCTCTGTGTCTCGTAGGCTTATCAGTCCTCAAGTCAGGAGCCCTTTATTAGACATGCATGTAGCTTTGGGAGAGATAACACCCAACTCAACAAGTCCTAAACTAATTTAGCCGTGGTATGTTTTTAGGCTTAAAACATATTGGCAAACCCATAAAAGTTACCCACTGGGATTTGTAGAAGCAATAGGGAAAATTTGTCTTTTATTTTTTACTTTTTTCCTCCTTTTACTTTGAAAATTTGCCACCTAATATTTTTAATATATTAACAGTGTGTCATGGTGGATGGCTAGAGAGCCAGCTTGGAAGCAAGGCAGAAATGTCAGTTCTACCTCTGACACATACTGGTTGTGTGATTCTGGGGAAGTCACAGCCTCTCACTGCTCTAAGCAGTTTGAATAAAGTGCAGAGACAATGACAGGCTGCATTGATGGAGGGAATTTCCTCACCTGGAAGTTTCTAATACCAATGAAGTCACAAGTTTTGGCTTTACTTCTAATTTAGTATTTTAGAGAGAAAAGTTCTACCAATATCAAATTTCTCTTGCTAAGAAATCCATTCACATTGCATAGAGTGGTTTGGGAAGTGCTGGCTTAATTGCTTATGCCTTAATATTGTACTCAGCAAACATCTGATGCGTGTCTGTTATGGTCAAGAAATCATTTTAGATATAGTCTCTACTTCCATTTAATTTATTCTTAGGTCGAATGTAGATAAATTGTGTGTGTGTTTTATGAACGATCTCTCTCTGTCTCTACATGTAGAGATACAGATACATAGAGAGAACACAAGGTAGATAATGTTAAGTGCCAAGTGAGGGGCACAGAACATTTACTGATTGAAACATTTTGTAGTAAATGGACAGAAGTTGTTGATTGGGGAATGACATAACAAAAAGAGTCTCTGAGCAGTGATTTATCATACCATTCTCCATTCTTAATAGCTAGCTAAAAGCATGCCCCTGTGGGAATGAGACAGGCTGCATATTCACGAAATTGAGATGTGAGATAGGTGCCAACTAAATGGCAGGAGAGGTGATGCCTAAAACAAGTCATTTTCCCTGAGCACAGCCCTAGTAGTAGTCTATATTGCCATGAATTTTTTCTTCTTCAGAGGTTTTGGTACATGGTGGACATAGAGCCCTTGGTTACAGATTTAGCTAATCAACTCAGCTTTAGCATAATTTAAAATATATCAGTCAATCAATAAGCATTTGTTAAGTGCTTACAATATACCAAGCACTGTGCTAAGTACTGGGGATGCAAAGAAAGGCAAAATCAGGTCCTGTTCCCATGGAGCTTCTATTATAATGAGAAAGACAAATGCATAAATAGATACCTACAAGACACATACATACATACACACATACATACATACATACATACATACATACATACATACATACATACGTACATACATACATACGTACGTACGTACATACATTCCCCAAGAGGGGAAGCATGTTGGATACTTTTCAACATTTTTATTAAAGATCTTAATTATAAGTTTTGTTGTTTTTTCCTTTTTTTGTGTGAGGTTAGAGGTGGGATTGGGAGTATATGTAAATCCTAGATCTCTTGTAATATTACAATCTTGTAAATATACCAGCTGAAGGCATCGTTATTAATTGAGGTTTCATTCAAAATTTCTCTTAAAGGTTATTCTAGATGTGGTTGTGTCAGTTTTAATAGTTATTTCTTGAAGGCATTTAGTATTATTTTAGTCCTTTGGGTTTAGATAGAAGATGTTATGTAGGAATTAAACCATTATATATACATACATGCCTATGTACATGCATACATATTTGCCTATAAACAGAATTATGTACTTATATCTTAAATTAGCAACAGATTTTTAAAATTTTGCTTTTACATTAAAAATGACTCCAAATGAAAAGCAGTTTGGGAATACATTTTTAGGTTTGGGGAAGGAAAATTAAAATTCTTGTGAGCTGTGTTCTGATATAAAGGACACTCACTAAGTTGAATGGATTATCAGTAGAATCCTGTTATCAGTGTTGATAGAGATAATCTTTTTAAAAATTATTTTAAATTTAGGCATCAAAAAAGACCATTTCCATAAAGGAATTTTGTATATTAAGCCGTGAGTCTACCTTTCATATCACTTGTTTCAAGTATGTAATAAAATCTACACATTTCTTTCTTTTTTAATTAATTATTTTTAAGATTTATGGAACAAAAAAGCATTTCCATAACATAGGACAATAAAAAGATGGATTGCACATAAAACTGCCCTTTTTTTTTTACATTAATATTGGTAATCTCCCCTCTTCCACATTTTTATCTTCCCTCCGCCCACATTAAAAAAAAAAATAAGGATAGTTAAGAAAAAAATAATCCACCCGGTGGTCTTGTCTTAAACCCCATGTTTCTACACCTGGAGTAGATCACCTCTGTACCAGGTGGGGGATAACGTGTTTCATTCTAAGCCCTCTGGAAACATGGTTGGTCTATGCATCGATCAGAGTTATAAGATTTTCTTTGCAATGTTGTTGTCTTTGTATAAATTGTTTTCCTGGTTCTACTCACTTGACTTTCAAATAGTTCATACTTCCCAAGATTCTCTGAAATCATCCCTTTTATCATTTCTTGTGGTAGAATAATATTCCATTATACTTGATATCACAGTTTGTTCAGCTTTTCCCATTTGATGGTTGGTGATGATTAAATTCCAGTTTTTTTTCTTTTCTTTCATTTTCTTTTTAATCTTCCTTTTAGTACAGGAAATTTGTGACTATTCTGTCATTAGTTTTATCCCCAAATCCCAACTTCTTCACTTGATTCCTTGTTGAGTTTAATGTATTTCTATACCAGACTCATTCATTCAGTCAGCAACATTAAGCATCTACTGTATATCAGACACTGTGCTAAATGCTGAGCTTACAAAAAAGGCAAAAAAAAAAAAACATCAGTCTCCGTTCTTAAGGAGCTCCCATTCTAATGGGGAAGATAACACACAAAAAACTAGGTAGAATAAAATATATGCAGGATAATCAGTTGAAAGAAGGCACTAGTATTAAAGGGGATTGGGAAAAGCTCCTTTAAAAGGTGAGATTTTATAATAACAAAATTCATCTGGAAGAACAAAAGGTCCAGAATAGCAAGGGAATTAATGAAAAGAAATGCTACAGAAGGTGGCCTAGCCATACCGGATATTAAATTGTATTATAAAGCAGCAGTTATCAAAATTACTTGGTATTGGCCAAGAAATAGAGTGGTGGACCAGTGGAATGGATTAGGTATACAGGATACAGTAGTCAATGTAGTAGTAATCTACTGTTTGATAAACCCAAAGAGTCCAGCTTCTAGGATAAGAACTCACTATTTGACAAAAACTGCCCGGAAACTGGAAAACAGTAAGGCAGAAACTGGGCATAGACCAATTTCTTGCATCAGATACCTAAATAAAGTCAAGATGGGTACATGATTTAGATATAAAGGCTGATACTGTAAGCAGTCTAGGAGAGCAAGGAATAGTTTACCTGTCCAGATTTATGGAGAACAGAAGAATTTATGACCAAACAAGAGATAGAAAACATTATGAAATGCAAAATGGATCATTTTGATTACATTAAAATGAAAAGATTTTGTACAAACAAAGGCAATACAACCAAGATTAAGAGGGAAACAGAAAATTGGGGGAAAATTTTTACAACCAGTGTCTCTGATAAAGGCCTCATTTCCAAAAATATATAGAGAACCGACTCAAATTTATAAGACTGCTAGTCATTCCCTATTTGATAAATGGTCAAATGATATGAGCAGGCAGTTTTCAGAGGAAGAAATTAAAGCTATAGTCATGTGAAAAAATGTTCTAAATCACTTATTGACTAGATAAATACCAATCAAAACGACACTTAGGTACCATATTACACCTGTCAGATTTGCTAACATGACAAAACAGGAAAATTATAAATGCTGGAGAAGATGTGGGAAAATTGGAACGCTGATCCATTGTTAGTGGAGTTGTAAACTAATCCAACCATTTTAGAGAGCAATTTAGAACTGTGCCCAAAGGGCTATAAAAATGTGCATACCCTTTGCCCCAGCAATACCACTTCTAGGGCTGTATCCTGAAGAGATCACACAAGTGGGAAATGGACCAGTATGTACAAAAATATTTATAGCAACTCTTTTTGTGGTGGCCAAGAACTGGAAATTGAGGGGATGCCCATCAATTGAGGTATGGCTAAACAAGTTCTGGTATATGAATGTAATGGAATACTATTGTGCTATAAGAAATGAGGAGCAGATGAATTCCAAAAAAAAAACTGGAAAGACTTTTATGAACTGATGCTGAGTGAGGGGAGCAAAACCAGGAGAACGATGTACACAGTTACAAACACACCATATCTGTGATGACTAACTCTGGATAGACTTGGCTCTTCTCAGCAATGCAAGGTTCTAAGACAACTCCAAAAGGCTCATGATGGAAAATGCTATCCACATCCAGAGAAAGAATTACAGAGTCTGAATGTAGATCAAAGCATACTATTTGCTCTCTCTGTTTTGTTTTGTTTCTTCTTTCTTGTGGTTCATTCCATTAGTTATAATTCTTCTTTACACCATGACTAATGTGAAAATGTTTAATGCCATCTTGGTGGGGGGGCAGAGGAGAAGGAGAAATTTTAAAACTCAAAAGCTTGTGGAACTGAATATGGTAAACTAAAAATAAATAAATTAATTTTAAAAAACCAATAAAATGGGGATAATAATTGCACCTAAAAAGAAAAGGAAGAAGGGAGCATTTTAGCAGGAAGATAGTTTAATTTTAGATATGTTGAGATTAAGATGTCTGAAATATTCAGTTCAAGATGTTGAATAGGCATTTGGAGATCTGAGGCTGGAGGTCAGGAGGGAGCTTAGGAGTCAATAAATAGATTTGTGAAAAAAAAATAAAAGATGGGATTTTAGCTTTGATTTGAAGGAAGCTCTGTGCGTATGTGTGTGTTCATTCCTCTTTTGTCTGTTTCAGATAAGAATGAGATTCATCTGATAAATCTTCCTCCCTCTCCTTTTATCTTCTCATATACCTTAATTATGAGGAATAGCAAATACTACTCCCTACTTCCTCCCTCTACTTAAATGTATTCTTTTACTGTCCTTTCTCTTTATCGTCTTAAAACCCTCAGAACAGAACCAGAATGCCCCCAGATCCTCTCTTTTTCTAATTTTACTCCCTTAGTACCCTTCAAAGGCAGTAAGTTTCTGAAAGGAAACTTGTTCCTTCTCCTCCTATTAAAATGTTAACACTGCATTATTAGGTAGTCCCAATTCTCATATAACTTGGCCTTTCTGGGTTTTTTTTTTTTGGATTCTTTTGCTTGAATTTCAGAGGTCCTGCTTACCTCTGGTCTTTCCATCAGAAATACTTAAACGTTCTTTATCCATTATCTGTTCCTCCTTTTCTACCTTCCCCAGGGATTATATTCACCTTTGCAAGTTATTTTTTGTTATGTAAGGCTATCTCTTCACTTTTGGAATATCGTATTCTAAGATCTCCTCTTTATAGTAAAAACTTTCAGGTTTTGGGTAATCCTGGCTCTGGTTCCTTAACACTTGAACTGCTTCTTTGTGGATACTTGCAGTACTTTTTTTCTTTGATTTGGAATCTCTAGATTTTGGCTATGACATTCCTGGAACTTATCCTTTTGGGTTTTCTTTCAGGAAATGACAGGTAGACTCTGTGTTTCTTTGTCCGTTGATTCTAATAGATCTATCCTTCCAGTCCTTTCTTTCAGAATATATATTTTGTCTTTAATCCCTTCATTATTTCTAGGTATTCATATAATCCTTATGGATTTCTTGATCATTTTGTCTGATGTGGATTTCAGGCTTTTGAAAGAATAGGTGTGTGTGGGGGGGCCTGCCTCTTTTCAGTTAGTCAGTAAACATTTATTAAATGCTTATTACTAGAGTCAGGTAGTCAAGTTGGATGGAAACTCAGAAATTATATAGATAAAAATTAATTATATGTTTTTCTTTGTTATTTAGTAAATTGTGTGATATTTTAAAAATATACTTGGATGCATTATAATTGTTTTAAATTCCCCCTTTTTTTTAGTCTGATCTTGTGGATCAAAGTATATTTAATTTTATCCCAGAAGGGGAACATTCAGAAGTTTATAAAATATTGTCAACTCATCTGCTGGAAAGTGATTCATTAACACCAGAGTATCTAAAATGTAAGTAATGGGTAATGTAATAGATAGTAATTGGTTTTTTACTTGATAAATAAGATAAATATAATATTTGTATAATAGACATTTATATTTTCTCACTTTTGTAATATGGATAATTTGATATTTCTTAAATATTATTGAAACATTGTCTTCTTTCTAATTTATGATATAAAGTGACAAGAAGGAAGTCACTGAAACTTTTAAGAGAGCAGTTTGGTAGAGTGGTGAGTGTGGAAATCAAATTACATAGGGTGAAGGGAAGAATGAAGGGTAAGGAGTGAAAGCAACGACTATTAGGGCTGTATCTCAAAAAGATCATAAGAAAGGAAAAGGGACCTATGTGCACAAGAATATTTATAGCAGCAAAAAATTAGAAATTGAGGGGATGCCCATCAGTTGGGGAATGACTGAACAACCTGTGCTATATGAATGTGATTGAATACTACTGTGTAATAAGAAATGACGAGCAGGCAGGTTTTAGAAAAACATGAACTGATGCTGAGTGAAATGAGCAGAACCAGGAGAATATTATATACTGTAATAGCAATGTTGATCAACTATGAATGACTTAGCTCTTCTCAGCAATGTAATGATCCAAGACAATTACAAAGTACTCATGATGGAAAATGCTATCCACATCCAGAGAAGAAATGATGGACTCTGAATGCAGATCAAGGCATACTATTTTCACTTCATATTTTTTGTGTTTTTTTCCTTTTAGTCTGTTTCTTCTTTCACAACTGTGACTGCTATGGAAATCTGTTTTACATAATTGCACAAATATACTCTATATCAAATTTCTTACTATTTTAGGAAGAGGGGAGCAAAGGGAAGAAGAGAAAAATTTGGAACTCAAAATTTTGTAAAAATGAATGGTAAAACCAAGTCTTTGAGGGGATAGCTTTCTACCCACTATATACCTTGCCTAATAATGAGAGAACCCAGAATTGAAAAATCTGTGTAGGTAGAGGAGAAGGCTGGCCTGTGTCAGAAGGTTGGAGGGTCTAAGAATGTGATGAACAGAAAGACCACTAATTCTTTGAAGTTTTTTAATAACTTTGGGACATTTTTCATAGGCAGGAGTTCTTAATCTGTTTTATGTCATGGGCCCTTTTCCATGTGTGAGGAAGTCTGTTGTTGACTCCTCAGAATAATATGGTTAAATTCATGAAATTAGTTACATTATATTATAAAGAAAGCCAGTTATCTTGAAATATGGTTTTTAAAATATTTATTTTTAGTTTTTATTTATTTTTAATTTATGGAATAAAACAAGCATTTACATAACATCGTATGATAAAAAAATGATTGTACTCAAAACTGCAAATCTATTATATACAACTTGCTATTCCTTTTAAACTTGTAATAAAGTTGAATGGATGTTAAAAATTGTCTTTTCATATAATTGAAAAAAATAAAGTATTTTAAAGAAGTGAACGCAACTGGAAGGGATACATTCAAGGAATTTGGCATCAAAATGAAGGAAAGATTGCATGGTAGCTAGAAAGGAGTAGGAGGGCCAAGTGAAAAGTTTAAAAATACTTTAATTAATAATACCTTTTCTGCTTTTCAGCAAAAAATCAGCTTGAATTCTGTTGCCATATGCTCCGAGGAACAATAGATCCAAAAGAACCATCTACTTATGAATTTGTGAAGTTTATAGGAAATTTCAAATCTTTGAACAGTGGTAAGTTCTTAGAGGATTCTTCTTACATGGGAATGTTTAATTTGAAGTTAAAAGACTTATATATCATAAATTTATAGCGGCTAACCTCAGCCTAAGCCTGTTCATCAGTCTTTACTCTCTTGTTTCCTTGCCATTCTCATTCCCCACAATGAATGTTCTCAATCTTTTCCTCTCTCCTCTCCATACTCCCAACGCTACACTTAGAGATAATATAGAATTCTACTTCCGTGAGACTAAGGAAGACACCTGACATGACTTTTCTCATTTTCCTATATATCACAGTATCTTCTGCAACCCTTCATTTCTTTCTGATAGAGGGAAGAGGTATACATATTCCACATTAAAGCTTACTGCTATTCTAGTACCTTAGTCCTGTTTTCTTCATATACCTCTTCCAGGACCACCTTGTTCTAGGAATTGTTCCCTTCATTTACGTGTCTTCTTCTTTCTCTCTTCACTGGCTCTTTTTCTTTCCCTACAAGTATGTCCAGGTTTCTATAAACTCTCCAGATCCTCTTAGCCTTTATATACCATCCAGCTGAAATCCCATTTTTCTCTTCTCTATTACTAAGCTTCAAAAAAAATTTATCTATACCTCACTTCTTACCCAGTCTCTCCTCTGTGGCTTTGCACAAATTATTTAACTTCTCTGGGCTTCTCATCTGAAAAATGACATGACTTCTAAAGTCCCAGTTAGCTTTAATTTCCTGTTAGCTTTAATTGTGTGGTCCTGTGATCCTCAGCTTCTTACATTCTGGCTTCCAAACTGGATCTTTGCCTCACCCCAAATATTCTATCCAAATTGCTTTCTCGTAGGTCACCAATGACCTGTCGGTTGGCCAGTCTAATAGCCTTTTTCCCTTCCTCATCACCCCTCACCTCTGCAGCATTTCATATTGTTGACGATTACTTTCTTGTACATGTTCTCTTCTCCCACAATTCAGATACAGCACATTCTCCGTGGCTTTTCTTCCTACCGGCTCTGTTTCTTCTTTCTGTCAGTCTCTGGCATCTTTGTTTGTCAGTTTTCTAGATTCTTATGGCTTTAGCTATTAGCCACTTTTAAAAGACTCCCCAGTCTTTTCCCCTGTGACCTGCATCTCTGTCTGCTTACAGCATGTATCTGTTCCATTGTGCCAGTATTACTATAATCAATCAAATTACTATTACTCTTACCCCTCAACCTACTTCTCCTTATGCATTTATTTCTTACAGTGACACCAAACTTTAGTTTTTGAGATTTTTGAGTTTCAGAGTGCCCTAGTATATATAGGTCTATGTTATTATCTGTCTCAGCTATTGGAATTGTCTCCTGCTAGATTTTCCCCCCACTAGTATGCTCCCTATTTCAACCTATTCTTCATATAACTTCCTGACTTATCTTTCTTAGACAGTTATAGCATTCTTGCTCAGAAATTTTGGGTGTTTCCCTTTTGCTTACAAAATAAAGTTTAGCCTCTTTTGCCAACCATTCAGGGCCCTCCACAAGTAGGTGTCACCCTACCTTTCCATCCTTACCTTAGAGTGCTCCCCTCCAAATAATGTCTGGGTAAATTGGACTAATGTGCCCCACCCCATATTCCTCTATCTCTATTGTTTCGCTTAGGCTAAACCATGTCCCTGGAATATTTTTCCCTTTTCCTTCCCCTGGTGAAATCCTACCCTTTAAAATTCAATTCAAATTACTTTTTCCTCCATAAAGCCTTCCCTGATCCTGTCTGGTAATGACCTTTTCTCCTCAGACCTCTGTGTTAGAGAGATATTTATGCCATTCTGATGTTGTTATTTTGGTTTCTAGTTATCTGTGTATCAATTATTCCTGTAAATAAGGTAGAGCCAGGGCATATAAACTTCTTATTTCCTTTAGCACCCACCACCGTACTCATCTTGCAGCAGGTGGCTAATAAACATTTAATTGAATGGCATTGACAAAGAGAATAGAAATTTAAAATAGTTGAAATAACTGCTGATATTTTTTTCTTTGTCATTCATTCAGTATCCAGTTCATCACATAATGGTTTTGAAGGAACCATACAACGATCCCATAGGCCTTCATATGAAGACAGAATTTGTTTTGTAGCTACTGTTAGGTTAGCTACACCTCAGTTCATTAAGGTATGTTTAGAATTTTGCTTCCCACATATGATATAATTTCAGCTTATCATTTGAACTATCTGCATTATTTCCTCTTTCTAGAATAATAAAAACTGACTGAAGTCCATTGAAATCTGTGGAAATCATGAATTTTTGAGTATGCACAATCATAGCATTTCTCAGACAGTTAGTTGTTTAAGCCTTATCATTATAATCCAATTATAAATTTTTTCCAGTTATGTTAATTTGTATTTATGTGGTATTTTAATGATTATAAAGTTTTATCTTTACAACAGTCTTGTGAGGTAGTTTGTACAAATACTATCCCATTTCACAACTGAGGAGGCTCAGGCTCAGAGGTTAAGTGATTTGCCCTTGGGTCCAAGGGTACTGGGGCTGACACATTCCTGGGTGAAATTCCATCTCTAGTTCTCCTTTTACTGTACCATAAGTGTTGCTTTAGATTCATTGTGGTGAGCTGTATGTATACTTTAGTTGCATATTGTTATTTATTTATTAGTTTCTGCATTTTTTGAATACCGTCATACTTTTGTAACAGTATAATTAGCTCTTAGCCCTAGTGAGGCAGAGCCATAGTCTAGATAATCTTGAACAGATGATTTTTTAAATATTAATCATACTTTGAAATGCCATCAATAACTTATTTGCTATAAATTTACCTTCTCATTTTATTAGTGAATTATTTCATATTTTATTAATAAATTGAGCTTGCATTTATAGGAAATAGAGCAACTAAAGGTAAGAATAAGATGAACTAGACATATACTAGAAGAAAGGTGAAGCCAGCCTCCGGATTTAAGATTTAGGAATGTAATATCTGTGTGACTGGGGACAAGTCAAATCATGACTTTTCAGACCTTATTTTTCTCATGTATAAAATGAGGGAGTTGAACTAGATGACTTTTAAGATCCTTCCAGCCCTAAAATTATAGTTCTTGTTTGTCTGAGATAATTCGCAGTAGAATATCTAAATGGTCATCATCAACAGTTTGTTCTACCTGTGATTTGTTAACGGCTCACTGAACAGTTAATGAGTACAAGTGTTTCCTTCAGAAACTAACAGCTTAATCTACCAATAAAAGAACTTTGTATCTCCTGCCTCTCATTCTTACAATGGGTATCTTAACCTTTTAAATCTAACCCTTGTCTTATTCTATATCCTCCCAAATATTGGGATAGTTGTTGATCAGTATCCATCAGTTATAACTAACCTTGCCATCATTCCCCCAAAAGCAGTTTGGTGGCAGTTCTGCTGCCAGAAGAACCCTCCATTCCTTTTCTTTTTCCGTGGCCATGGGCTTTTGGGTTTTGTCCTTACTCTCTTTCCTAACCTAAACCCTATAAATGAATAAAGGTCTTTAGTGCTTAATGATAGTGATATTTGATAGCCTTTCCTACTTAGGCCTTATAACCTAACAGTGCTGCTTCTCCATATGCTACAAAATTGTACTGCCCTCTAAACATGTACTTTCCTACATCATAATGTAATCCTCCATAGAAATTCCACCAAGTGCTCACTTTCATCTGATTCCTTTAATCTCTAAGAGATAACACCGGACCATTCCATCTGCTATCTCTTATTCTCAATACATGCCTTTGATGAGGTCTTTTAATCCATATCTCATAACCAAATAAGCATTAGAAATATGCTGTAACCTCACCCCCTTCCCGCCAGTCTGCCAGGCTTACCTTGCCCTAAAATTTTTTGAAATGTTCATTTATCATACAATGCCAGGTGTGTTTTTATAAGAATATACGCAGTTAAGATTATCTTGAATTATTCAGAAAAACATTTCTAAATTACAATTCATTTTATGACCTTTTTTTTGCTTATTTATAGGAAATGTGCACTGTTGAAGAACCCAACGAAGAGTTCACATCTAGACATAGTTTAGAGTGGAAATTTCTCTTCCTAGATCACAGGTAGGGCCTATGAAAAAATTTAGAGCAACAGATTTATATTTTTTGAAGCTAATCAGAATTGACTTTGGAATTTTTACCCATTTTCCAAAAATTATCTACCAAAAGATTTTACCAGCTGTGTGATTTTATCAAAATAAGGTAATATTGCTTTTTTTTTTACGTGTACAATCTAGGGCACCTCCCATAATAGGATATTTGCCATTTGAAGTTCTGGGGACATCAGGGTATGATTACTATCATGTGGATGACCTAGAAAATTTGGCAAAATGTCATGAACATTGTAAGTAGGTGTTAATATTTTCCTGTATTCATAACTGTTTTCTCAACTGTTGAAATCCTGCTTTAATAATAAAGGGTAAGAGGAAGTTACTATAATGTAACAGTTTTTAATATCTGAGTAAAAAGGAATGGAGAATTTTGCTGCATATTTATATTTGCATTGAGGTTAGTAGATAGGGGCCATCATAAATGATAGTTTTCATTTTCTGTTATTGTAATGTTTTGAATAGTATATCATGCATATCATATAATGAACAAGAACCTTTCTAATAATTTGTAAATTATACCTTTAGGATGAGGTTAAGAAAATTCTTTTGGAAATTGAAATGGCTTTTTAGGCTGATTAGTACCACTGAATAAAATACCATGTCATGAAATTTCGGTTTGTGAAGGCATAGAAGATTCACTGAGAGAATCCACCAATATACGTATTTTCTTTGCTTCTGATTTTTAAAAATAGTATGTTAATATTGTTTTATTTTAAAATATAATCTACTGAGATGTCATCTTTAATTTTAAAAGCTAAATTTGATGTTTAAGTCTTTATTTCATTGTTCTGACTAAATAGAGTTCTCTAAATGAAAAAGGTTAAATAGCATCCTAGCATCCTCTGCTGTCCCAGAGCTCATAGAAAATTTTGAGCGATGCAGTTTCAGGTGTAAAGAAAATATGATTTATTATTGAATGTTTAGTTTAGGCTAGGGGACTGCCTGCAGGAGAGAACCTATATGGCTCTAACTTCTCAGTTCATTTTGTTTAGCATAAATCCACAGTGTGCATGCTTGTTTGATTTGAAGTCAATTGTTTATTAAAAAACAGACAAGACTGGACCTCTCTTGACTGTGTGTATGTATGCATATGTGTATGTGTTTTATGTATATATAATTTTGAGGTAATTAATAGGTTAAGTGCTTTGGAAGGTACATTAATTGCTTGAATCACTAAATTACCTCAAGGGAGTGGTTTGTTTTTGACTGAATCACTGTAGGTGGCAGAGTTGGTGGAAGTTGATTCTGCATAGATCTTTTCAGAAAGTGTAAGCTTTTGGGTGAAAACTATTCCTAATAATTGAATTGTGTTTTTTTGTCTCCTCTAGTAATGCAATATGGGAAAGGCAAGTCCTGTTATTATAGGTTCCTCACAAAAGGGCAACAGTGGATTTGGCTTCAAACTCATTACTATATTACCTATCATCAGTGGAATTCAAGGCCAGAGTTTATTGTCTGTACGCATACTGTAGTAAGGTAATAGTTCTTTTTGAAAGTCTTATATAATAGTTAATAATTTTAATAACACCATTAATTAAAATGAAATAAAATGTGTTTTATGGTTTTTAAATCACTAATTTTTAAAAATCACCAATTTTGGCAAGCTTACAGAAGTAATGAAAAATATCTTATAAGTATAGTCATTGTAATTACATTTTGCAACTTATGGCAGAAAGTACAACATGTGTATGCAGAAATCAACTAGATGTACTTTTTGAATTAAAACTGGGGAAATTTTCAGTAATAACTTTCTCTTCATTTACCTGCTATTTAATTAGTAATAGTTTTCAGCAATATGTAAACTTTGGGTTATCTAAGAAAAGTACTGTTTTTGAAAGGGGAGTAAAAACTATAGATGTGGTTTTGATGTTATATATTGTAAAGAAAAGATCATAGAAATAGTTCACTGGCGACCAAGCAGAGACCAAAAGTAAATGTTTTAAATGATCGGAACTACAGTATAATATGTCCTTACATTTTTGTCTCCCTTTTTAGTTATGCAGAAGTTAGGGCTGAAAGACGACGAGAACTTGGTATTAAAGAGTCTCTTCCTGAGATAGCAGCTGACAAAGTATGTTTCTTAACATTTATAACAGATCAGTGCCTTTTGACTCATTATAATCATTATGAAATGTTAAAATTATTTTACTTTTATGTTCCTCAGTTTTCCTGTTTATAAAATGAAAATGGCTCAGTGTGGGAAGATGGAAATGATGATTAGATCTTAACTTGTTAGGAAGAGATTCAGTACTTGAATTGAGGGAGGGTGGGGCTGTTGTTATCTGCAGCCTGTTGAGATTTGGTGAAATGTGATAGGAGGCAGGAATGTAAGAAGATACTGTTATTAATTAAATTATCTTCTACACTTACTACTGTGTAACCCTGGTCAAGTCACTTAACCTCTGTTTGCCTCACTTTCCTCACCTGTAAAGTGGAGATGATAGCAGCACCTACCTGGAAAAGGATCCAGTGAGATATCTGTAAAAAGTGCTTAGCACTCAGCCTTTCATGCAGTTCCCTTTCCCTTCACTGTTTCCCTTCCTTAAAGGCAGGGTGGCCGAAATGTTTGATAAAAACATTTATGTCTTAGAGGAAAAATTAGCTAAAAAGAAGGTCATTTCAATTAGAAATGTCCATGCGTCTTTCCAAGTCCCTTCTTTCTCAGAGAAGAAGAAGACTTGATGTGGAAGTTTCTCTGGATGTGAGGGATATCTATGATACCTGAGAAGGATTGCCTCCGTTTGACCTCCCTTTCTCCAACTTCATTTTTCGTGCTTTCTGTATTCCCCTTGGATGCTGCTTATCCCTTTGTGTTGTTACTCCTTGGAAACTTCAGCCTTTTTGTGTGTGTAGGGGAGGGTGATTTTTATCATCTTCATCACTGTTAATTATGTTTACAAATACTAATAGGATAAGGGAAAGAATTTGGTAACATCACAAATGAGATAAATTCCTAACAATTTTTCAGGTAATAGGATCATAGGTTTGGAGCTGAAAGGAACCTAATCTAGCCCCCTCATTTGATGTTATCTTCTACTTCAAGAGCAACCTCCCAACTCAAGCTCAAGACACTGTGGTTCTACACTCCTAAAGCCATAGCTTAAAAGCATCAGCCAGCATACTTACCTTTAATAGGCATTTTGCTGAGATGGGGTTGTACAAACAACAGTGACAGAACATTCCCTTCATAAATCTGGAGATAACCTCTCATGATTATGCACAGCATCAGTAGGAAGAGAGTGAACATACATTAGATGATACTAGTAGAGAAGCACAGACGTGGGGAGCGTTCATGTCCACGTAACTCATGTCTCTGGCACTGTAAGCCCCTTGATGTCCTTTCCTTACTCCTGGTGTCTAATCTGTTCCCATTATCTCTGTTGGGGAGGTCATCGGCTGGACCTACACCTGCCCTGGTCCAGAGTTTGCTTTCTGACTTCCACAGCTAATTCTCTCTTCAATCTATAATGGTCTCTCTGCTGTCATGAATTACACTTCTCAAGGCTGTCTCCTTCCTGGACTCTTCATTTAGAATATATGTTTTGCTTTCGAGAAGGACTACCAAGCATGTGAGCCAACTGTTTGTCCAGCCGACGGATAGCTTCCTTCTAATTCATCAAGTTTTACTGATTATCTTCATACCTCGGAAAGGAGTTATGAAGTATAAACACTTATTTTCACTTCATTTAAGACCGAACACTTTATTTTCTGTTATCTTCCCAATATGCCCTATGATTATATCAACTGGACTGTCAGAAAAGCAATTGATGGCGCAGCTAGGTGGCGCAGTGAGTAGAGCACTGGCCCTGGAGTCAGGAGGACCTGAGTTCAAATGCAGCCTCAGACACTTGACACACTAGCTGTGTGGCTTTGGGCAAGTTGCTTAACCCCAACTGCCCTGCCTTCCCCCTCAAAAAGATATACTACAAAAAAAAGAAAAGCAATTGACAGGCTGTGTCCTGATCACCTCTCCTCTCCTCCCCACACATACAAAGGAGAAAACTGAGGCCTAGTGAGGTTAAGTGACTTGCTCAGCATCTACTGAGTGATGTTTGATTTCCACAAATGTTTGAAGGCAGCAAGATATCTATTTTCTCTTTTTAGAGAAAAGAAAAACAAATTCCTTATAACAAAAATGCCAAGTAGATTTTCTCATTGGTTGTATGCAAAAGT
Organism: Phalanger gymnotis; assembly: GCA_028646595.1. Classification (NCBI taxonomy): domain Eukaryota; kingdom Metazoa; phylum Chordata; class Mammalia; order Diprotodontia; family Phalangeridae; genus Phalanger; species Phalanger gymnotis. The sequence continues at coordinate 366,216,629 of CM053623.1, forward strand.
ATAAATGTCTCGTTCTGCACCTTAAATCTGTTGCATCTCGGTCAGGTGGTAGTTAGTATGTTTTATTATGTCCTCTGGAAACTCAGATAGTTAAGACATTATTGATTGATGTAGTATTGATCATGGTTCTTACAGCTTTCAAAGTTGTTTGTCTTTACAATATTGTTACTGTATAAATTGGTTTTCCTTCATCAGTTCATTATTTCATTCATCAGTTTATAAAAGACTTCAGAATTGTTCATTTTTATAATATTGACATTACAGTATAAATTGTTCTTCTAGTTTTGCTTACTGCATGGTATAAATTCATTTTTGTTTTTCATCTTTGGAATGGTCTATTTCCTGATTTCTTACAGCACAGTCGTATTCCATTACATTCATAACCACAACTTAATCAGCCATTTTTCAACTGATCTTTTTAGTTCCCAGTTTTTTGCCACCATAAAAAATGCTGTATGTGTAGGACCTTTCCCTCTTTTTTTTAAAAACAAATCTTTTTTGTGTAGAGGCCTAGCTGAACCAAAGAATCTGAACCACACTGTTTAGTAACTTTTTGTTTCTAATTCCAAATTGCTTTTCAGAATTTTTGTACCAGTCACAGGTCCACTGTTTACTTGCAGCCCTCCAACATTTACCATCTTCCTTTTTTGTCTTCTTTGTTAAAAGAGAACTATAGACTAATATCCCTAATGAATATTGATGGAAAATTTTTAAATACAATATTAGCAAAGGAGCTAAAGCAACATATCTGAATGATTATATACTATGACCAGTTTGGATTTGTAACAGGAATGCAGAGTTAGTTTAATAATAGGAAATTATAATTTTAATTAGCCATATTAATAACAAAATCACTTAAGAATTTATGATTATATCAATAGATGCAGGAAAAGCTTTTGACAAAATACAGAGCTCATTTCTGTTAAAACACTAGGGAAACATAAGAATATATGAACCATTCCTTAAGATAACAAATAGCGTATATCTAAAATCAAGAGTTACCATTATACATAACAGAAATAAACTAGAATACTTTCCAATAAAATCATGAATGAACAAAGATGTCCATTGTTACCCCTTCTATTTGACATAGTACTTAGAAATGCTGGCTTTAGCAGTAAGACAAGAAACTAAAATTATAGGGGAAAGGTATAGGTAAGGAAGAAGCAAAATTTTCACTTTTTTTAGGTGATATGATGATGACTTAAAGAACCCCGTAATTGTCAACTAAAAATTAACTGAAACAATAAGTGACTTAAGCAGATTTTCAGGATATAAAATAAATCCACACAAATAATCAGTATCTCTGTATGGTGCCAATAAAACTTAGCAGGAAGAGACAGAAATTCCACTTAAAATAATTGTAGAAGTAAAAGAAAATAGAATAATTACAGAATGTATTAAATATTTAGGGGTCTACCTATCAGGATAACATGAAAACAGTAAATATAACTGCAAAGCATAGATTATAAAAATAAAGACAGACCTGAATATTTGGGAGAAATATTAATTGTTCATGGATAAGATGAGCCAGAATAGTAAAAATGACAGTACCACATAAATTCATTTACTTATTCAGTATTATGCCAATCAAACTACCAAAGAACTAAATAAAATAAAAATAAATATAGAATTAAGATTTAAAATTAATGAAATTTGTGTGGTGGCAAAAAGAATCTCAGAAATAATCAAAAAATTGAGAGTGAAGAGGGCCTACCAGTGCCAAATGTCAATCTATATTTTCAATGTCAATGTATATTTTCAAGAAATGAATGAAATTTTCAACAGCATTTCGTTTAATTGGAATATTAACAAATAACATCTACAATATGATTTCCATCATTTGTGATGCAAAGATTGATATACTTTGCCAGATTCATGTGATCTCAATGCAGTAACTTCACATTGCTGCCAACTGCCTATGTGTGAACACCGTGTATAAAATAGGATTTTCAAAACAAATTTGTATTGGTTAAAAAATAAAAACTCATCAATGGAACAGATTAGGTATGTAACATGCAGAAACATATATATCCACTACTATAGTATTTCTAAACACAAAGACAATGGCTGCTGGGAAAGTGAATAACTTGACACAGACTTCTAGGAAAATTGGACAGCAATATGGAAAGGCTTAAATTTAGACCAACACGACTTTACATTTTATGCCGTGAAAAGCTTCAGTTGGATTGGTGACCTATATTAGAGAAATGTAGGAAAAAATTATTTCTCAGATTGATGGATAAAATAAAAGTCCATTACTAAACAAGAGACAGATAAGATCTCAGAAGATAAAATAGATGATTCTGATTCCAGAAGATTAAAAAGTTGCTATAGAAACAAACCCAGTATGGCTAAGAGTAAAAGGGAGGCAGTGAACTGTGAAATGTCCCTGATAATGGTCACATTTCTAAGATATAAAAGGAACTGATCAAATTTATTTGATAAATGGCCTAAGGATGTGAACTATTAGTTTTCAAGGCGAGAAACCCAGACTGTCCATATCCATATGAAAAGTGCTCAAGAATATTGCTGATTATAACAGTGCAAATGAAAGCAATTCTGAGATTCCATTTCACATCCACGATATTATCCTCTGTTAAACTTTTAGACTTTTAGATTAATCTCTCTGTGATGTATAAAATGGTAATAATGGTGTTTGTCCCCTGCTTTATATGTGAGAGCTAATGTTTTGAATTCTTTGGAGAAAGGTCTGCTTTGCTAATGAGTGAAAAAATAGCAGAATTTTTAGAATATATTTTTCAGAATGAATTATATTTGCCTTTGAAACAAATCACAATAGGGTGCTTATTTTGAAAATCATTGTATGTCTCTTTAGAGCCAAGACTCTGGATCTGATAATCGTATTAACACTGTTAGTCTCAAAGAAGCATTAGAAAGATTTGATCACAGCCCAACTCCTTCTGCTTCATCCAGGAGTTCAAGGAAGTCATCTCATACTGCAGTGTCAGATCCTTCCTGTAAGTATTGCAAAAGAAAAGCAGGTCCCCTCTTCAAAGAATATTAACATATTTTTTCTTCTCACCTCATTTTTCACAATGGTATATTAGTAAAGCTATCTTTATTTTAAAAGATTGTTCTGTGAAGATAATGTATGGATTTGAAGAGTTAGGTAGAACTTAAATTTGTTTTTTAATCAAATGTCTCTAATAATTAAAATCATTTTGTTCATTCGTGTCCAGTTCTTTGTGACCCCATTCGGGATTATTTTGGCACAGATACTTGAGTGGTTTGCCATTTCATTCCTTTGCAGATGAGGAAACTGTGTCAAACAGGGTTAAGTGACTTGTCCGGGTTCACACAACTAGCAAGTGTTGAAGCTGCATTTGAACTCTGGTCTTCCTGACTTGAGGCCCAGTGCCTCTATCCATTGTGGCACCTAGCTGCCCTAATTAAAATCACAAATGTTTATATTTCTCATATAGATAGATAGATAGAGAGACCTTATTATTAAATAGGAAGAAAATTGCTTAATTTTTTAAAGAAGAATCTCTTAGGTCACCAGTTAAATACTTTTAAAGTATTGATTTTTCCCATTACTCATTCCAAAAAGAAAATGTTTGCTTCCCTTGCAGATAGGGACAACAAATATTAGATGTTTATTTTTTACAACTTTCTTATCTCCAGTAGCCCTAGAAATTTTATATACCTTTTAGAATGTATTGACCACAAGAAGACAACTGTATAGGTTTCATAGAATCTGCAAACATGTTTTCGTAATGAGGTTTTTTTTCTTCGTAGAGTATTTCATATGTTGCTTAAAAAGAATAGAAATGATAAGGAAAAAAGCATTTCATAATTATTATGCTTAAATTTAAGTATCCAAAAATTAATTTATATTAAAACTTTTCACTGAAAAATATTTCGAAATGAATGTTTGAAAATTTTTACAAAGTAAATTCTAGTGAAATGTTATTCTTTTGCTTTTTAACACCAGCAACACCAACAAAGATTCCGACGGATAACAGCACTCCTCCCCGACAGCATTTACCTGGACATGAAAAAATAACTCAAAGGAGGTCATCATTTAGTAGTCAGGTAAAGTTTTTAGTGAATAATTTTCTTATAAACATTCACACAGATAAATATCAAGAAGATCCATGGTATTCTTTCACTATTTTTTCAAAAGACATAAAGATAGAGCCACTAACATCTCATTTACTTGGAAACGAAATGGTTTGTGAAATATTTTCCATTAAAAATATTAAAATTATTTTAAGTAAAAAATATAGGTTATCTTATTGTGAGAAAACAGTTTAAAGCTGAGGGTTCTTAAAATCTGAGTTTAGGTAGCTTTCATTTTAAAGGAATGTTTATTTCAGGTGGAAGTGTTGATGTGAAAAAAAACCCCAAACCAATATTTTCATTGTTGTTTTTTCCCCAGTCCCTAAATTCTCAGTCTGTTGGTCAGTCTTTAGCACAGCCAATGATGTCTCCAGGTACAACTTTGCAAATTCAACAAGGAATGTCACAGGTATGAAAATGATTTTTGGTTTTCTTTGATTATTGTAAATCAGTTGTATTCAGGCTAATAATTATACTTTTGAAATTTAAAGTTTATGTAACTAGTTTATTTATAAGCATAGTTGAGATGGAAAAAATGTAGTTGTTTTTTCTTCTAGCATAAAAAAGGCAGTTGAATAACTGTTTAGTTTGAAAAGATACTGAGACTAGTGATATAGTTAAAAAATACTACATGTTGCCTTACACGTAGTAAATGTTCATTATATAACTGAATAAATGATCATTTCCAATTTTATATTTACTGTCTCTGAAATAGCTTGAATTTTCAAGACATTCTGAAGATTTGAAAGACAAAACTCCAGTTGTTTTTTACATCCATTTCTCTGTGACGGACCATGGATAATCAATAGGCAATCTACTCAACATGTAAAAGAAATGATAATTTGCATTCACATTTTTGGCAGAGAGAGAGAGAAGTACATATTGGCGTCATTAACAGAACTAGTTATAGTTCACCTGTAATTTCTCAGTGGATAGAGGGCTGGGTTTGGAGTCGGGAAGACCTGAGTTCAAATGCATGTGGCCTCAGACACTAACTGTTTAACTATGGGCAAGTCATTTAATTTCTACCTACCTTAATTTACTCATCTGTAAAATGGAGGTAATAGCACCTGCCTCCTAGAGTTGTGAGGATAAAATGAAATAATAGTTGCCAAGTGTTTTCGCAAACTTTAAAAAGCTATCTAAATGCTAGTTATTATTATTAAGTGCCTGGTTGTAATCCAGTAGTTGTTGGATTATATAGTCCCTTGCTACTTCTGCATCTACTTTTGATCTGTCACATTTCCACTGAGTGGTGTTAACTCCAGAAGGAAAGACATTTGACATTCAAGCTTCATTATTTTGATGGGCAGTTGAACCAGTGATCTTTAATATTTTGAATATAGTGTTAATGGAGCCAGGGTCACTGGTTATAGATCTACTAAGCCCATATAGCTCCTTATTTTTCCCTAGATTAAAACTCTGCAAGCACGAAAGTTCTAGCTTCATCCTACACTTGAGAGCAGTTGGTTATGGAGGGAATTGAATGTGATGGGGATGTTGTAGGAGTTGTTTCTCACTCACTGCACCTTGCCCCTGAGCTTTCATCTGACTCTGTGATTTCATTGTGGTGCCTTAGGCTTTTAAATAGAAAGCTGATTCCAAGAGTCAATATTGCCTTAGATAGCATAATTTTTAGGCCTAGTCTCTTTTTCTAAGCAAATCATTTGAATTTTAGAGCTATATACGTATCATCCAATCATTTGATTTTTTTCTGTCAGAATTATGTTGGCACAAAAATAACAGAATCCTTACTGATTGATGTTATATTTAATAATTAAGAGAATATACTTTAGAGCAAAATTTAAATAAATAACAGATTTGTACATCCAGACTATCAATTAATCATTAAGTCTTCCTTACTTCAACTCACTTCTGAGAACTGGAGAGCATTCTGGGCCAAGTTTGCTTAGAGTGTTTTTTCTTTATGGCTATAATTCAACTCTTGAGTAAAGACCTGCTACTTTGTCCTGTGGCTCTTCTAGCCCCTGCTTCTGGGCATTTTAAAAAATTCTGCAAGTAGATTTTTATCTAGTTTATGTGGTATGTGAAAGCATGGGTTCTGGAGTCAGAGATCCTCAGTTCAGATCTTACCTTTCCCACTCTCAGTGCCAGTGTGACTCCTTGAGCCTCAGACTTATCATCTGTAAAATGAAGAAGCTGTGCTGTATGGGTCTATGGTCCCTCTAGATTTATGATCCCACCACTAGTAGAGAGCTCTGTGCTGCTAGTGAGCCCTAGAACACCTTTCCATGACTACATTCTCCTTCCCTTCACATAGCATTTAGCTGTTTGGCAGTCCTCTTCTCAGCAATGCTTAACTCCCAGGAGGGACATGTTATTTGACTTATGCTTTAAGCTTCTTAGAGGATCTCATAATTCTTAAAACAACAACTACTACCAAAAAACTCTCCAAAACTGGATCTAAAGCATTATTGAGTATTATCAGGTTCCTGGAAAGTTTTTTGGCTCTCTTTATTGTAACTGTCAGATATTCTCTAATTTGGAAGTTTTGCTTGATAGTCAAAATGTGATTTTTGTTTCTTTTCAAATTTATCATTGCTTCGTTATATTAATATTACATATACAAGCATAAAATGCACATAATTCATTAGCATGAGCTAAAATATCCAATGAATGCATTGATTATACTATAAACTTTTGAATAATATTAAGTCATTAAAAAATTTAGTTACAATTTTTATCAGCATCAGGTCCATAAAGTACTCATTCTGAGGGTTTAACATAATTTTTACAGATTTCTTTAAGCATTTAGTCATATTTTTTCAGTGCAGTTTTAGAATACTTAATGTGTATTGATTAACTCTTTTAAAACTGTTAACAAAAGGTTACTTATGTGTAAAATGTCCTATTATTTCTACCATAGGAATAGGAATAGGGATTGGGACTGGACATGTACTAAGATGACCTGCTGCTGAGGGAGTTGTGGGGAGAAGGGTGGTGAGTGCAGGAGATCCTGAAAAGTCCCAAGTGAGATGACTCAGATTAATATGAAATTGGCAGATATTTTAAAAAGAAATAAACATACAGTACAACATAGATAATTCTGATTTGTGGTGTTCTAAGTCAGTATGCAGTCTGCAGGGTTCTGTGTCTGTTTGTGTTTGAAGTCATTGGTGTAGGGAGCTCCTGCTGAGGAAACTCTCTCTACAGATACTCTCTTTCTCTATAACTCCTATACTTAGAGCACTGAAGCATTAAGTGACTTGCCCAGGGTCACATGGCCACTATGGGTCAGAGGTGACCTACTTGAGGCTTGAGAAGTCTCACTCAGGCTTTTGTGACTTGGAGGCCAATTCTCTATCTACTGTCCCATGCTGCTTCTCATTTCTGTTGTATGTAGAAACAAAAGTTACATGATTTGTCTAAAACCTTACCTGTAAGCAATGATTAAAATGTGCCTTTTTGGCTCTTTTTTTTCTTTTACTTCTTGGTATTGCCATTTTTATTAATATTTAATTGAAATCCCTTAAGTTATAAAAGCAGAATTTTTAAAAATAGGCAATCTATTTTATTCTTTTATAAAAATATTTATCCATCAGATATTATACATCCCATTGCTTCTCTAAATATTCCTTTAAAAAGATAATTTTTTTTTACGAGGAAGATGTAGTGCCTTCTGTTTCTATTAAGGTTTTTTGCACCTCTAGTGTTATATAAGGTAGTCCCCACCTTTTGGCACAATGTGTTCCTTGGGACAAAATCTTAAAATGCATGTATGTAATGTTTCTTGACTTTATGGATGCTGTTGCCTTCATCTGTTTGGCTCTTAACAAGAAGGCAATGAAGAAGCTGGTAAAGGTGGGAGGAAATAAAGTGACTTTTCCTTTAGGCAACATCAGACAGGCAAAACAGCAAAATCAGAAATGGCAACAAATGAGAACTGCCTCCCTCCATAATGTTACATCAGAAGAATTGTATCTTTGATTATATTTTTATTATGATTGGAAGGTTTTACAGTTCCTTATTTGGTCCTTATTAACATTACTTATCTGAGAGCAAAGTCTTAGTGGTAACAGTGACTCAGCCCAATATAGCAGTTTATCAAATTAAGTTTTGATTCCTCTGCTACCACGACTTTAAATGGTGAATATGCTTCATTTGCGCTAAGAAGAAATGAAAGAATTATGTAAAACATTTGCAAACCTTCAAGTACTATAGAAATATGAGTTACTATTATAATATTTTAGCAACTAAAAAGGGACTTTTTTAAAGCATTTTATGTGACAAGAGTAGTTATGCTTTCAGTTAACAGCTGGTTTTCACTGGCTTACATAACTGGTAGGGACAGTTTACTTATTCTATAATTGTAGGGATTAAATAGTTCTGAAATATCTGATTTCTTTATGGTACTTCAGCCCATGTTTCAGTTTTCAGCTCAGTTGGGAGCCATGCAGCACCTAAAAGATCAGCTGGAGCAACGGACCCGGATGATAGAGGCAAATATTCACCGACAACAAGAAGAGCTCAGAAAAATCCAAGAACAGCTGCAAATGGTTCATGGTCAAGGGCTACAAGTAAGTTATAGTTAAGTTTAACTTCAAGCATTTATGAATTTTTTCATTCACATACCAGAGAGAGAGAAGACAGAGTGGGGGTGTGTGTGTGTGTGTGTGTGTGTGTGTGAAAAATATACACTCTTGGCATAAATAGACTTATTGACCATAAGGTGGAAGTAAAATACTTCATTTTCTAAAGTGAATTCAATAATCATGCAACAAGCAGTTATTAAGAGCCTACTCTGTGCTAGGCACTGGAGATATAAAGACAAAAAATGATATATATCTAAGAATAAGTTTTTGTTGTTTGGTCATTTCAGTTGTGTCTGACTCTTCATGACTGCATTTGGGGTTTTCTTGACAAGGATGCTGGAGTGGTTACCAGTTTCTAGCTCATTTTACATATGAAAAACTGAGTCAAACGGGGTTAAGTGATTTGCCCAAGGTCACACATCTAGTAAGTGTCTGAGGCGGGATTTGAACTCTTTGAAGATGAGTATTCCTGACTCTAGTTGGGCACTCTATTCACTGTGCCTCCTAGCTGCCTAAGAATAAATACCAGATAAACAGTGAGGTAGAACACTAATGGTTGGGGCTATCATAAAAGGGTCCATTGTTTCTAGAGTTCATTATGTTAGCCTTGTCCCAGATTCATGTTATATATTAACCCGAAGAATCTGCCATTTTGGTCTTCTAAATTTAAGTCAATGTTAAAAACATTTTAACAAATCAGAACTGTGGGCAAAACCGTGGGACTTTATATTGGAAAGACCTCCCTCTAGATCAGATCTTCTTAATGTTTTTTGTGTCACGGATCCCTTGGGCAGTCTGATGAAGTCTGTGGATCCATTCTCAGAATGTTTTTAAACGCATAAAAATCAAATACATAAATTTACAGAGGAAATCTAAAGTTAGTGAAAATAAAGATATAATTTATTTCCCATGTAAGTCTATGAACTCCTTGCAATCTACCCATAGATCTGTTAGGGAGGTCTGTGGATGCCAGGTTAAGAGTTGATATGAATCAATCCATTAATTATCGTTCTTTGGGGTCTGTTCATTCATTCAGCCAAATTTCAGATTTACTTGTCTGAGCTGCTCATCTCTCTCCATCTTCTAAGGGTTATTATTCCCATTTTAAAGATGAAGCAACTGAGGCTGAAAGAAGTTCAGTCATATGCCCTTGTACATATGACTTACAGAAAGATTCCTAATTAGAATCCAACCCCAGATCTAAATACAAGTTCACAACTTTTCCTCCTACATTTTGGCTGCCTACCTCCTTTCCTTCAGATACATTTTGGATTCATTTCAAAGTTTCAAACAACTGGTTTAGAAAGTAGCATTTGAACATACCCCTTAAGCCTGTAATTAATTAATGACATTGAAACATAAATGATGGCAATTTTTTTTCTTCTCTCAAGACTATAAAATTAGTTTTGTTTAAAGAAATCCAATTTAAGAGTTTTATAGTCTTCTCCCAAGACTATAAAATTAGTTTTACTTAAAAAAAATCCAGTTTAAGAGTTAGGCTATAGTAGACAATGGAAATGAGATTCCTAAAGTGATACTTAGCCTTTTTGGAATTGTGACATGCTATCGTTGGATTTTTTTGTAACATTCTTCCCTCCATTCTCTCCCATTCTTAAATGTTATGTTTTATGTGTATCTTTATTTCTTAATTCAATTATGTATGTATATATGAATTGAAATTGATTTATAGCTTTTCTGATGTCCTGTGGGGATACTTTTTTAGTATTTGAAAACACTGGGGTATTCTAAAATAACGTGATAAAATTCGAAAAGTCACTTTATGAAACAGAATTTAGGTATAACATTTTGAATATCCAAAACTGTTCTCATCATTGAATTAGTTTGAGTTATTGTTTAGATTTTTTTTAAAGTCCAACTTATTTTAGAATATTTTTAAAGATGTTTTTACAGCAGTCATCCTCTGGATTGAATTTTGGTTCTGTTCAACTTTCATCTGGAAATTCATCAAATATGCAGCAACTTACACCTATAAACATGCAAAGTCAAGTTGTTCAGACTAATCAGATTCAAGGTGGAATAAATACTGGACATATTGGTTCTTCTCAGCACATGATGCAACAACAGCCTTTACAAAATCCAGCAACTCAGGTAAACTATAAAGTACTTTCAAGCTGTGATGATCATTGAATGATTGAACTTATAAAATTTCTGAAATAAAATAAAAACTTGTTTTTAAAAAGTATATCTTATATTCTCATGAAATTAAGAAGTCCAGTGGATAATGTAGACCAGTGATTTTGAAATAATTTTATACAAAACTATTTTTAGTAGTAAATACTGTTTTAGGTGCTGGGACATGTCTTGAAATTTATTAGATATATTCAAAGCCCAATCTGCAATATGCAAAATATCACCTCTGGGCCATTTCTCAAACAAGTATCTATTTTCTGTGTCCCTTTAATCTGCCAGAATTAACATTTTTGTCCCCCTTAGTTAAGGGTAACTGGTGAATTTAGAAGGTAAATACACTATCTTTAACTGCCATTATTCTTTGTTGTGTCTATCATTCCTCAAAAGTACATTTATAGTCATTTCTTCCCATCACTCTTAAGTTTTAGTAAGAAACTCCCCATGGCAAAAACAAATAAATGGTAGTATCCTTGGAATACATTTAATTTATTTTAAGTAGTCTGTAAAATATTATCTTTCCTAGCAAACTCAACCAAACATTCTCAGTGGGCACAATCAACAAACCTCTCTTTCCAATCAGACTCAAAGCACGCTTACTGCTCCACTGTACAACACTATGGTGATTTCTCAGCCAACAACAGGAAATGTGGTCCAGATTCCATCTAGCATGCCACAGAACAATAACCAGAGTGCTGCAGTAACCACTCTCACCCAGGACAGACAGATAAGGTAACTATTATGTGTAATTCATTTTATAATTCCATTCGTAGAGTTTAGCTCATCACTAAATCAAAGTTTAGCTTATTTAATGAAAAATAATAACTATGGTGCCATAGTAAGAGTTATTTAAAGCTGGGAATGAATTTGGAGGAATAATAGTTGTATTGCCAAAGATTGGCTCTAAATGGTAGTGCATTGTTATTCCAGTTTTAACTTTGTGCTTTCATCAGGTATTGAGTAATTATAACACTAAAAATTTATCCCCTCCTTGGTACCTTGGAGTGCCCTGGAATTTTTACATAAAATGTTTTACAAGCAGCAGTTAGCTATAACTACCACTATAATTCAGTAACATTTTCGATTAGATGAGTTTTTAAGGACTGTCCTTGGAACCCAACTGATACGAGATTACATCGTCATACTATAACATTGTTTCTTTTAGAAGATATATTTTGAATTGCAAATGATTACAGATAAGCTTATAAACACAGCCTGTTCATAAGTTTGGAATTACCTATTTTAAGTTACAAAACCACACTATCTTTTTTTTAAAAAGTCTTCTAAAAACATATGTACATTTCACTAAAGTCTATATTAATAATGTCTTGCCGGGACATAGAAGACCCAGGATTCTTGAAGGCGGTGCCAGGGGAGCTCAGGTTTTGGCAGATCCTCCCAAGCTCAAAAAGCTTTGAATATGTGCCAAATGATGCTCTTTGTTGTCCAAGGACTAACCTAGCTCAGGTCAGAGGAATATCCTGAGGCTCCATGCAGGGTAATTAACTGACTTGGTAGAAGGGTTGTGGTCAACTTCAGTGAAGGGAGTACTCACCATGATGAAATCACATACATTTGAACAGCCTAATATAATGCTAAATAGAATGCTAACATTATGGCAGAACTATATACTTCATATAATACGCTATCACTTTATTATATTAGTAGTCTATGTAGGACTGTAATACTAGTATACTGTATACTCATATTGGCATTATAATGATATTTTAGTATAATGCTTATACTTTAGTACAGCGTCCTGTTCACATTGTAGTTGAATATTCTATTGTTTTCTACAAAGTATATTAGGTTTCTTTCCAACTCTTGCAGCTAACTTAACAGCCAAGCAGCAGTGATGATGGAGGTTCCCGAGAACAGGAGAAAGGGTCTGTTTTAAAAGCTAAGAAAAAATATAGTTTTAAAAGTTGGACTTAAATTTGGACAGATTCAATACTACGTAGTAAATCTCTAAAAATAATCTTTGTCCTACAGAGCAACAAACAAAAATAAATTGAAGAATTTAATTTTGAGGATTGAGATGATGTTTATCATAAACTATAGCAAGGCAATCTATACCTGCACTTACATTATTTTCTTGTATTAATTCCTTGAGAAATGACGTATTTTCTTGTCCTGTTTTTTTGTCTTGCTGTTGAATAAGCTATTTCTTTACCATGACTGGTTTCTTTGTGTTTTTTATAATCTTTTTACTCTGAATGGTAAAAGACTCAAGATTTTATGGGTTTCAAGTAAAATACATTTGTTTTAAAATAAGAAATAGGCAAATTGTAAAAAAGTAACCAACATTTTGAGCAGCTAGTTAGTGCCAGGCCTCTTCCTGAGTTTAAATCTGTCCTCAGACACTTACTAGCAGTGTGACCCTGGGCAAGTCACTTAACTCTCTTTCCTCAGTGTCCTCATCTATGAAATGAGCTGGAGAAGAAAAAGCAAACCACTCCAGTATCTTTGCAAAAATAAAAAACCCAAATGGGGTCATGAAGAATTGAACTGGGCTGAAACAATTCAACAACCCACATTTATGCTTCTATTTATTTATTTATTTGCCTATTTATTTATGTGTACATGTAGGGTGTTCCTAAAGTCTGGACACATAGGGAAAAATGCATATTTTCCAGAAATGAAATGAATGAAATTTTCAACATTTTATTTAATTGAAAAATTAACAGGTAACATCTTCAATATGATTTTCATCATTTGTGATGCAAAGGTTGATGCACTTTGCAAGATTCACATGAACTTGATGCAATAACTCCACATTGCCGTCAATTTTAGCACATTCACTCTTTGTGCATTCAACCAAGTGTGTTGCATGCCCCAGAAAAAGAAGTCAAGGAGGCTAAGGTCTGTTAATATTCCAAATATTTCAAAATATGCATTTTTGCCTGTGTCCAGACTTTAGGGGCACCCAGTATATTGTGTATACACACACACATATATATATATTCAAAACAATAACAAAAATGTAATGTTTAATTATAGTATGTTATGCACATGATTTTTAAGTAAGTTCCAAGTATTATAATTTAACATAGTCTTGATATAGTCTTGTTGAAAAGCAATTTTCTTTCAAAGAAGGCAAATGGGAATCTTTTTCCCAAAAGGAAAAACATAATTTAAAAAAGAAATTGAACTATAATCAGTTATGCTGAGTAGACAAAAATATAAATCAAGATTGTATTGATAGAATTGGCAGCACTGTACAGTGGCAGAAGGGCAGGGCTTGGAGTTGAGAAAGACTTGGGTATAAGTATTGCTTATGATACCAGCTGTGACCTGGATAAGTCACTCCACTTGTCTAGGCCACTGTTTCCTAATCATAAAATGAGGATAATAATATCCACAGTACCTGCCTCTTAGAGTTCTCTAAACACCTTAAAGCACTACATAAATATCAGTTATTATTAAATTGTTATGTTTCTAAAACCTTAGCATTAAGATGGAATACCTTTGTAAACATGGAGATCTTTTATTTCCTTTACTCTGATAAAGTCCAGCTTCTTCATGGTTGACCACGAACCGGATACTATAAAGACAATCTGAATTCAGGGCACCAAAAGGAAAGCTTATTTGTATTTTTTGTTCATTATTTGTATATATTTTTGTCGTGAGAGACAGTGTGGCATAGTGGACAAAGTCCTGGATTGGAGTGAGGAAAACTTGAGTTCAAATCGCTGCCTCTGATATGTGACTATAGACAAGTCACATAACATCCATGAACCTCATCCAATTCACTAAGACTTTTTTATTGTGTTAGAGATGAGTTACTGACTAGGCTGCACCAAGGAAAGCATAGATCCTTGATGTTTTTAGTGTATGTTAATTTTAGGCTGAAGTTTTCAAAGTTGGAATTTTGTGTCCAAAATGGAAAATAAGTATGTCCACGAGAAGTCACAGTTTTTTTATTTTGCTAAATTATCACCATTAACTAAATAAATATCTCTGTTCAATAACTTATTTATTTATAGTATGTACCTTATATGTTTGACCCTAGGGCTTTTTCTTTCCTTTTGCAGATTTTCTCAAGGTCAACAACTGGTGACCAAATTAGTTACTGCTCCTGTAGCCTGTGGAGCAGTTATGGTACCTAGTACTATGTTTATGGGTCAGGTGGTAACAGCCTATCCCACTTTTGCTGCACAACAGCAACAGCCACAGACATTATCAATAACACAACAACAGCAGCAGCAACAGCAGCAGCAGCAGCAGCAGCAACAACAGAGCCAGCAGGAACAGCAGCTAACAACCATTCAACAATCATCTCAGGCTCAGCTGACTCAGCCATCACAGCAGTTCTTACAGGTCATTCCTTCTATGTAGAATTTTTCCCCAATACTCATTTAATTTTAGGTAATAGATTATTATTGGTAAACAGAATTAACTTTTTTTTTTTTTGCAAATAAATAAGCTGGACTTCGAAAGGGATTCAGTATGTAACTTTTTTATTTTCCCTAAAAAGTCTCAGCTCTAGTTTGCCTTAAGGCATGATGAGACTATACTATTTGTCATAGTGACCCTTTTCCCCCTGTTAAATGACTTTTGCTAATTGCAAAATAGTTAAATACAGGGTGACCCAAATCATAGTTCAGTAGCTCAAATGGTACTGAGATTTTTGGGACAGCCTATATATCTTTAGTCAATGATAAATAGATATACAAAGATAGGTACATACTGAGTGTGTGTGTGGGGGGGGTGTGTGTGTGTGTGTGTGTGTGTGTGTGTGTACCCACACACAGTGCCTTGGGGTCCTTCATACTATTTGATGACCTTTTACCATATAAACCTACTTTTCTTGTGTTCATAATTTTTTGCTATTCTTCATATGTACAGATAATGCTACTGACACACTCAAAGAATCCTTTGAGTTTTTCTAGTAATAGTGATGGTTTTGTATGGATACACATTCTAACTCTAATTTTCCTTTTGAGCAAGGACTCCCTGATTGGTAAGATGGATGGCCAGGGTCTGTGGTACTGGAATGAACAAAGCCAACTGGCATATTCAGAAATAAAAATCACAGCACTGGCAGCATTAGCATGGTACTTTCAACTAAGACAAGCAGATGTATCTATATAAGATGGAACATCCATTTATCGTTGTTAATTGATTCTGTCATGTCCAACTCTTCCTGGCCCCCAAGGACAACATGCCAGGCCCTTCTATCCCCTACTATCTTTCAAAGTCTCTCCAAGCTGATGCTCTATCCATTTTATCCCTTGCTGTTCCATTTTCCTTTTTCCTTCAATCTTTCCCAACATCAGGGTCTTTTCCAGTGATTCCTGTCTTTTCATTACGTGGCCAGAATATTGAGCTTCAGCTTCCATATTTGACCATCTACTGAATCGTCTGAGTTAATTTTTTGTTTAAGGGACTCTCAAGAGTCTTCTCTAGCACCACAATTCAAAGCATTATTTCTACAGTGCTCAGCTTTCCTTATAATCCAACTCTCACAGCCATACATTGCTATTGGAAAAGCCATAGCTTTAACTATATGGATCTTTGTCAGCAAGGTGATGTTGTTCTCTGCTCTTTAGTATGCTGTCCAGATTTGCCATAGCTTTCCTTTCAAGGAACAAATGTCTTTTTTTTATGTTTAATTAAAGGCTGGGTTTTTTTATCATTCTTATTTAATATTTCAGTTTTCAACATTAATTTCCACAAGATTTTGAGTTATGAATTTTATCCCCAGTCAGCCCTCCCTTCTTTCACCCACCCACCCACCCTGCCCATCACCATTCCCATTATTTTCTTGTAGGGCAGGATAGATTTCTATGCCCCATTCCCTATATATCTTGTTTCCCAGCTGTGTGCAAAAAACAACTTTTTTTTAAGCATCAGCTTTTAAAGCTTTGAATTCCAAATTCTCTCCCCTCTTCCCTTCCTACCCACCCTTCCTAGGAAGGCAAGCACTTCAACATAGATCACACATGTATCATTATGTAAAACACTTCCACAATACTCATGTTGTGAGAGATTAACTCTATTTTCATCCATCCTATCCTGTCCCCCTTTATTCAATTTTCTCCCTTGACCCTGACCCTTTTTAAAAGTGTTTGCTTTTGATTACCTCTTCCCCGATCTGCCCTCACTTCTGTTATCCCCCCTTTTTTATTCCCTTCCCCCTACTTTCCCATGGGATAAGATACCCAATTGAATGTGTATGTTATTCCCTCCTCAAGTTGAATCCTATGAGAGTAAGATTCACTCATTCCCCCTCACCTGCCCCCTCATCCCTTCCAACAGAACTGCTTTTTCATGCCACTCTAATATAAGATAATTTACCCTATTCTATCTCTCCCTTTCTCCTTCTCTCAATATATTCCTAGATATCATCCCTTCATATTCAGCTCATCCTGTGCTCTCTGTCTATATTCCCTTCAACTCCCCTAATACTGAGAAAGGTTGGGGGGTGGAGCCAAGATGGCG
>CM053623.1:366234359-366274156 GCA_028646595.1 Phalanger gymnotis
GCAGGTCACAGCAAGAGACTCTGCCTTTGTGCCCACAAAGCGCTCCTTGCACTCCCACCCTGATCCGCTGCTAGATTCCTCCCGCCGTGTGTGAGCCAGGGACTCAGGAAGCAGCTGATGCTGTAGCTCTGGAAGCAGCCTCAGGAGTTTCCTGGTGCTGTCACCACCACCACTGCATGACCTCCTCCACCCCAAGGGCTGTTGGCCAGAACACTCTGAACTCGATTCCACAGTTTCCCTCTAACCTGCTCTTTGGCATTTGTGGGTTGAGAAGTCTGGTTACTGCCACAGCTCACTGATTCATGGCCCCAAGGCCTGTTCTGGCTGGCTGACTCCAGGTCTGGTCTGTTCTCACTACGCTCCCAGCTCCATGTGATAGACCCTTCCTGGGGACCATCCAGCCTCTCCTGGGCCGGAGACCTGTTTCCCTCTACTATATCGTGGCTTCTGCAGCTCTAGAATTTGTTTAGAGCCATTTTTTACAGGTGTTTGGAGGGATTTGGGGGAGAGTTTAAGCAAGTCCCTGCTTTCCAGCTGCCATCTTGGCTCCACCCCAGCAAATGTCTTTTAATTTCATGGCTGCAGTTGGTGTCTGCATTGAGCCCAAGAATATAAAATCTGACACTGTTTCCATTTCTTCTTCCCCTGTTTGCCAGGAAATGATGGGACCATTTGTCAAGATACTAGGCTTTTTTTTTTTTTAATCTTAGTTTAGCTTTTACACTTTCCTCTTTCAGAGTCATCAAGAGGCTTCTTAATTCTTTATTTTCTGCCATCAGGGTGCTTTCATCTGCATAGCTGAGATTGTTGATATTTCTCCTGGCAGCCTTAATTCCACCTTTTGATTCATACAGTCTAGTAGTTTGCATGGGGTACTCTGCATATAAGTAAATAAACAAGGTGACAATATGCAGCTTTGTCATACTCGTTTCCCAATCTTAAACCAATCAATTGTTCCATGTTCAGTTCTAACTGTTGCTTCTTTACCTGCATACAAGTTCCTCAGGAGCTAGGTAAGATGATCTGGTACTCCCATCTCTTTGAGGACTGGCCACATTTTGTTCTGATTCATACAGTCAAAAGCTTTAACGTAGTCATTGAAGCAGATGTAGATATTTTTCTGGGACTCCCTTACTTTCTCCATAGTCCCGCAAATAACCAGCCTCCTATTCTGGTTATTCTTGGTTCACATATTGTTGAAGTCTATCTTGTAGAATCTTAAGCATAACTTTGCTGGCATGTGAAATGAATACAAATGTTTAGTAATTTGAATATTCTTTGGCATTGCTCTTTAGGATTGGCATTTTTTCTATAATCTGTAATCTTTTCTAATCTGGTTGCCACTGTTGAGTTGCTGGCATATTGAGTGGGTACTTCAACAGAAGGATTTTAAATAGCTTAGCCTCATTGTTAGCAATGCTGCCTAAGGCCCACTTTATTCTCCAGGATGTCTGTCTCTAAACCATCGTGGTTAACAGTGATATTAAGATCTTTGTTGTATAGTTCTTCTGTATATTCTTCCATTTCTTCTGCTTCTCTTAAATCCCTACCATTTTTGTCTTTTATCATGCCAATTTTTGCATGAAACATTCCCTTGATCTCTAATTTTGTTGAAGAGATCTTTTGTCTTTCCCATTCTTTTTTCTTTGCATTACTCATTTAAGAAAACCTTCTTATCTCTCCTTGCTGTTCTCTGCAATTCTATATTCAAGTGAGTATGTCTTTCCCTTTCTTGTTTCCCTTTTGCATTCCTTCTTTCCTCAGCTGTTTGCCAAGCCTCATCAGAAAATCATTTTGCTTTCTTGCTCTTCTTTTTCTTTGGAATGTTTTTTGCTGCAGCCTCCTGTACAGTACTTTGAACCTCTGTCCATAGTTCTTCAGGCGTTCCACCAAATCTAATCCCTTAAATCATTCATCATTTCATATTCATAAGGGATGTTATTTAAATCATACCTATATGATCTGATGATTTTCGCTACTTTCTTCAGTTTAAGTCTGAATTTTGCAACAAGTTCATGTTCTCAGCCACAGTCAGCTCCAGGTCTTCTTTTAACTGACTGTATAGAGCTTCTCCATCTTGGGTTGCAAAGTATGTAATCAGTCTAATTTCTGTATTGACCATCTGGTGATATCCACATGTGGAGTTGCCTTTTGGGTTGTTGAAAAAGAGTATTTGCTGTGGCCTGCAAGTTATCTTGACAGAACTGTATTAGCCTCTGCCCTGCTTCATTTTGTACCCCAAAGCCAAACTTGCCTGTTATTCCACTTATCTTTTGATTTCCTACTTTAGCATTTGAATCCTCTGTGATGAATTTAACATCCTTTTTTGGCTTTTTTTTTTTCTTTTTGGCAGGGCAATTGGGGTTAAGTGATTTTAAGTGATTTGCCCAAGGTCACACAGCTAGTACATGTGTCAAGTGTGTGAGGCCGGATTTGAACTCGGGTCTTCCTGATTCCAGGGCTGGTGCTCTACTCACTGTGCCACCTAGCTGCCCCTTTTTGTATTATTTCTAGAAGATGTTGTAGGTCTTCATAGAACTGCACAACTTTGGGCTCTTGGGCATCAGTGGTTGGTGCATAGACTTGTGTTACTGTGACACTGAACAGCTTGCCTTGGATTTGAAAAGATATTCTTTCATCTTTGACAATATACTCAGTACTGCTTTTCTCATCCTTTTATTGACTATCAGGGCTACTCCATTTCTTCTAAGGGATTCTTGTTCACAGTAGTATATGTAATGATCACCCGAATCAAATTCACCCATTTCCATCTATTTGAGTTCACTGACACCTAAGATGTTGATTGTTTAATCTTCCTATTTCCTCTGTGACCACATCTAGCTTGCCTTGGTTCATAGCTCTTATGCTTCAGGTTCCTGTGCAGTGTTGATCTTTACAGCGCTGGGCTTTCTTCTCATCATTAGACACATTCACAGCCGAGCTTCCTTTCAGCTGTGGCCAGCCGCTTCATTCTTTCTGGAGCTGCTTGTCCTCTGCTCTTCTCCAAGATTGTATTAAATGCCTTCTGATTTGAGGGGTATCTGGTATCAAATCTATTATCATTTTAATGCTGTTCATGGGGTTTTCTTGGCAAAGATACTGGAGTGGTTTTGCCATTTCCTTCTCCAGGGCATCACCTTTTGTCAAAGTTCTCCACTTTGACCTGTCCACCTTGGGTAACCCTACACAGCATAGATCATAGTTTCATTAAGCTGTGCAAGCCCCTCTGCCACAAGGAAGTGATCCAAGTTCAACCATTACAATAACACCTAAATTTTATTTTCAAAGTGTGTTCAGAGTGTGCTTATTTTTCATAAAATAGAGCAGTTTGTGGTTAGACTCAAGGAAAGGGGATTTTTATGTTTTCAGCCTGATACCAGAAATATCAGGAAATGTCTCCAGCATTTTAACTTTCGGATAGTTGAAGAGCTGAATCTCATGTTATACTTGATAGAGGAACAGGCCTTATTTTTTTCTCAGCATATATATGGTTTAAAAATTAGCAAAGATGATACAGGTCTGAACAAGTCTAAAATAGTACGAAGAAGACAGGCTTTGGAGACAGAAAATGGGTTCACAGAACAGTTTTCCCACTTAGCACTGGTGACCCGAGGCTACTCCTTTCTCCTATCTGAGCCTGTTTGATGATCCATAAAATCATGGGGTTGAGCCAGATTTCTCTAAAGGTCTTTTCCAACTTTAGATTTTATAGCCCTTATGGAAAGTGAACTTGAGCCAGGTGCAGTGGTTGGAAAAATATGCCAGTGCCGTCTCTTCTTCAGTGCTACCTTGCTAAAAACCTCTTCCATCCTGCTAGCCAGCTGTGGCCATGCTGCCTGTACTTCTGCATCTGGGGGAATTGCTTGACCATGGATGTTCATAACTGAGATCGAGCCAATGCCATTCAGGTGTCCACGCTAAATCCCACACCACTGTGGGAGCAGGAGGCCACCAGGCTGCCTCAGAAAAGGCAAAGTGGCAGCTAAGAGCTTCCAGGCTGACAGGTGCTGGGAGCAGTCTAGTGGTAGCTGCTGCACCTCCTGTCTGGGTAAGATAGGGAAAACTCAGTCTTTAAGGAAGAAAAAAAATAGGTGCACTTGAGCAAATCTCTGTTCCCTGGATAAAGGAGCAGGGGCTAAATAATTTTGTATCATTTGTTTTTAGACTTCCAGGCTGCTTCATGGAAATCCTTCAACTCAGCTTATCCTCTCTGCTGCTTTTCCACTACAACAGGGCACTTTGACTCAGGCCCATCACCAGCAGCATCAGTCTCAGCAACAGCAACTTACCCGGCATAGAACTGATGGTTTGACCGATCCTTCCAAAGTTCAACCACAGTAGCGCATTTGCCCCTTTTCTGACATTGAAGGGGAGAGAGTGGCTATTTCACAAAGAGTTGCACTGATGACCCAATGATGGTAGGAAAAATTTAGACTATATAAGATGCAGTATTGGAAGTCTGTCGGGAGTGCTTTCTGGAAAGTACACATTAAGTACTAGCCAGCAGAAAGATGATCATAGGGATGTGGCCAATTCTGACAGTGTTTTAGTTGCCCAGACTTTTTTTTTTTTAAATAAGAAAAGAGCATCATGCCAAATGTTAATTTGCCCAATGGAGCCCAATCTAAAGTGAACCAGAAGGGCTTCATTTCTAGTAATTCTGTGCATTTGTTACAGTGGACATACTGTTGCCACACAAGTGGTTTGAATTTTGCTAAAAAAAAAATGCCATGAAGACAGTCCAGAAGACTTTGTCCTTTGTCAGGTGATTATGGGACAGTAAATATTTTCAGAATGTTGTGTGGAATCAAATTTTCTGTTGTACAGATGCTGTAAAATATTGTGTGTATGTCTGGATAAAAAGAGAGCGCGCAAAATATTTTATATGCTGCATGGAAGCATACTCTCTTCTTTGTAGGTTTGAATACATTTCCTTAAATTCTTGCACCACATTCAGACTAATACATCCCTTTTTTTCCCTTTTGTTTACAACACGATACATCGTTCTTTTCACTCTTTTCTGGGGCACAAGTCTATTTGTATTTTATCTGTGATGTCACAGTTTGTTCAATGAGGTATGATGTGCTGCTGGGAGTGGATTTTTTTCAGGTTAAATTATTGATGCAATTGTCGGAACTGATGATCGTGCAACAGGGTTTTCAGGATGTTCAGAAATATCCCTTGTTTCATAATTATTCAATTATGTTTGAAAATAGGATTTGCACTGTTTTATGTATGTAGATGGTTGGGAACTTTACTCCCTGGAGTGATCACATCTTTTGATATAGTTCATAGTTGGAAATATTTATGTAAAAGTTTTAAAAAATAATTTCAAGAATATTTCAGCTATAGGAGTAATTTGCACAAAATGTATTTACATTTTAGGCACTTTTTAACTTTCTCTGTGGTGGGAACTGTAACTTGTTAAAATGTGTTGGAAATCTTTTTATTGTCTTTTACAACTTCAGTGTTTCTTTTAGTCAGAAATGATTCAGGGTTGTTTAAAAAAAAAAAAAGCCCCATAGTGCCTTGATTTTGATTCAGGTGATAATGCTGACCATTGTTTGAACTTTGTCGGCTTGATTCTGTAGCAATATTACAGTTTTGAAGTCTTAGTACAGTTTTAACAAAATTAGAATGTTGACTAATATTGGTATTTTTCTCCCAGGGAAGACTACTTTATTTCAACTGGAGATCATGCATAATTTGAAAAAAAAAAAAGTGCCATCTCTTTGTTTTCACAGTCATTAATATTGTCCAGGAATTCAGAGCTTTCTTAAATGTAGGCTTAGCTGCATTCAGACCAAAATATTTACTTAAGAATTGAGTTGTAAATTGACTTGATATTCATATAGATTAATAGAAAAAATTAGGGAGGCAAGATTTGGATTAGTTGGATACTCAGAAATTAAAATAATGTGTTCAGCATGGTTTCTAACATGAACTAAGACTTAAGAAGGCAACTAACTTCATGTTACAAAGATAATAAAAAAATTCCAACAGAAAAGATATACTTTAAAAAATGCTCTATAGAAGAGATTTTTTATGGTACTTGTAATTAAGTCCACGTCTACAGAGAAAAAAAAAAATAATGTAGAGGAAATCTTATTAGGATATTTGAATTGCGCCCCCTCCAAAAGAATGTTTAACACAGCAGTTATTGGTAAGTAGTTTTATTTTTTCATGAAAATAACTGAACATGGAATGTTAAATAACTAAGATTCAAATTGAACCCTAAGGCTTTTTAAGATACACTGTGGCTGAAACATTGTTATCGTTCTTAAGGGTTATACTTTAGCTTCTCATTGACTTGCATCCAACAAGCAACTAGTACTTAAAAACCACAATGGAAACAGAAAATAGAAATGAAAAACAAAGAACCAAAGAAAGGTAGGAC
Organism: Phalanger gymnotis; assembly: GCA_028646595.1. NCBI lineage: Eukaryota > Metazoa > Chordata > Mammalia > Diprotodontia > Phalangeridae > Phalanger > Phalanger gymnotis. The sequence goes on from CM053623.1 coordinate 366,240,757, forward strand.
CTGCGTCTATAAAAAGGAGCAGGACCAGATACCAATATTTAACATATCAAGAATCCCTTTTCAAGCTGTGTAATCTTTCAGAAGAGATTTGTCATTCCCATGAATGAAAGAAAACTAGTTTTCACCCTGGTATCTGTATCTGAATATAATTCACTCTCTTTCTCTCTCTCTCTTGTTCTCCATCTCTGTCTCTCTCTCATATATATATAAGCAAAACTGGTGGTTTAGAATGTTCAAAATGAAATATTATTTCTCCCTCACCTAAGATTGCCTTGTTAAAATTGTTATACCATTCCACATACGTGTATCTGAAATCGGGCTTTATCTGTTAGAGGTGTGTGCTGATAAGGATGAGATAAATACATAGACCTATTTAAGGCACACCTGGTAACTCACATTAAAGGAAAAATAGGGTGACCTCTAAGTCCTGCACTCAGGTTGATACAACCAAAGTGAAGCAGGAGGTTCCACTCTTAGCCAAGGAGTTAGTAAACCAGTCAGTAAAGTATTTACTCATGTTCTCCCTGTTACCCTGCCTTAAATAGTTCCTACCCAATACATATTTTGAATAGAAAATCAAGAGAAATTACTTCAATGCACAATTCCCACTCCCCTCCTCCAAACTCTCTCTTGCTTTGAAATAGCAGCCACTGAAATGAAATACCTGGCCAGTTTCCATTGACCAGGGTGGTGTAAGAAAGCTAGTCTCCATCCAGCCGCCACTTACTCTCCACCCACCCCCTTATTTCTGCCTGTCACTCTCTCTCCCACCTATCTCCCTTAGTCTAGCATGGGGTGGGGAACCTGTGGCCTCGAGGCTACACTTGGCCTCCTAGGTCCTCAAGTGCAGCCCTTTGAATAAATCCCGAGGACCTAGAGAGCCACGTGCAGCCTTGAGACTGAAGGCTTCTCACCCCTGGTAGGTAGACAAGTTCTCAAAGTACTTTCAGTTTCATGGAGAGTGAAGGTGTCAGGGGGAGCTATGGTAGCAGCTGCCTAGTTCTTAAACTCAGTCTGTCTCTTAAAAGGAAAGATCACAAATTAAAATGCTACCTTTTAGAATTTAGAAAATCCTTTCTTCCACCAAGTTCTCCCTCACAAACATATCTGTAAGAAGCTTTGGACACTAAGCAGCACTTTCAAAGAGAGGGTGAAAGGAAAATGTTAGAAGCTCTAGCTTTTTTTGTGCATTAGCACATGGGGAGAGAATTCCAGAGACTAATCAACATTGCGGAAAGTGGTGGCCCATTGGAACCCTGAGGCTCATTCTTCTGTTTCAGAGCCAAAAATCTGGAGGGAAAAATGAGATTATATAGTCATAAGCAAGATGATTCAGGATTGATACTCTTTACCACCTTATTTGATGAAGATAATTCTCGTGTAATCCTGCTGTGTACAAGAAAGTACTGGTAAGGATAGGAAACTAAGGCAATCTACTGGTTTTAGATATAGAAAGTTGGAGCAGAATGTATTAAAAATGTTATTTGGATCTCTTGTATGGTATTGTAGGCATTGCCTTAAAAGGAATCTGTTGTCCTATGAGCTACTGAATTAGCTATATATAAGGGCTCTGTGATTCAGAGAGGTCTTAAACAAAAAGCCTTAGGGAAGAACATTTAAAATGGAATTGTTTCCCCTGCTAATTACTTACAGAGAAAGGTTCTATGTAACTGGAAAATAATTCAAGACATTTAAAACACTTCTGCCATATCTAGGCAAACTTTTTTTTTTTTAAAGAATAGAAAGCATATAGCATTCTACCTGAAACCCATTTTCTACCTACTTTTTTTTTGTCCTACACTTTCATTAGTGACTTTGAATGTATGGGTAAGCATATTTTGCTTGTGTCAAACTCATTCAAATATATAGCCTCTCCAATGTCTATGACCCTGTTTATCAGTCCCATGGGAGTAATAATGTTGGAAGGTACAAACACTGGATATTAACATTGCTGAAGTGAGTCTGACAAGGAAGCTAGAGCACTAGAGTAAGGATTGTGGAAAAGAAATTGCACAAAGGCACTTATCCATTTTAAGGAAGATTAGATGAAGATGTGCGGTTGGTTTGTTTTTTTTTTTTTTTGGTTTGTTTGAATTGGGTAAGAACTTTCTGAACTGAGCTCCTAAAGTCATTGCAAAAGAAAAGAAATATAAATATTTTTATAGCATATTTAATATATATATTTGTATATAACTGTAAAAGTTAAGTAGGAGCCCTTCACATGCCTTCCATTTTAATCTAGTTTACTTTTGCCATAGCGCTTAGTGTTTCCCCATCTGTAATAGGTAATGTGCCTACTGTCAGCTTACCAAAAGATAGTATTGCTGCTTTTTGGGACAGGTGAGAACCAATTTCTCATGCCTGGGGATCCTTTTACATTCGGAATAATAACAAACCCTTTAAAAACTCAAGTCTAGTACCGTCTAAAAACATCATCTGGATATATCATGAGCACTTTATTGCAATTATTCATTTTGACAGTTTATCATTTACAGATATTATTCCCAAAGGGCCCCCAAATCACCATTTGAATAATACAGTGAAACATTTCTGGTCTAAGCATTTAGACCCCGTAAACCTTAGGTTTTATGGGAGTGATTTTAAAGTGTCAAAAACCACTTGCTGTTTTTGTTTTTTAAATGTTGAAGGAATTGTTTGTAGGTGAATAGTTCAATTTAGAGATTTTCTTAAACCTGTCTTGCCTTTTGTGTGGCCACCAAAAAAAAAAAAAAACCAATGAGCCTGTTTAGTTTTCAGAGGTCTAGAAAAATTTCCTTCTGAGTAGGGGTATAGACCTAATGTTCAATGAATTGGTAGTAGCAAATCCTAGAATATAAGTTTTAAGAAGCAAACCACGTTGTTCTGAATGTTTTAAATACTGTGTCCTACAGTGTTGGCAGGCCATTTTTGTGTCTCATTTAAACTGTTCTTAAAACAATTCTGTACTAGAACACCTGGGGAAATGGCTGCTTTGGACGAGATTGAGAAAAATCTGTCATTTAATCTTAAATGAATTGTCTCTTTTGGAAAAATGGAGACAACTGAAATGTACTGACATGGTTATTAATGCAGGATGTTAGAAACTGAATGTTGAATAATTCAGAAGAAATGAATCAAACAAACTTGGACATTAAAAAAAATTTAAAACTTGTGCACAAGAATTTTGGAAGTTTTTTCATGTCCTAACTTAACACTACATTCCTTATTTTTCTTAAATAAAATAGTAATTTAAAGGTTCTGTAATGTTTTCAGTGCTTTATGCTTTGTTAATTGCCTGGGTTTCCCCAGCCTGATGCTCCATAGTGAAATAAAATATTATCTGTAAAGAAAATATTACTTAAGAAACCCTTACCCACCAGCGAACACTGAGAGGTGCTGCACTGAGACAATCAAAATAGTATTTATAAATAATTTAGAAAATGGTTTTAAAGGAATAACTGTTTTGATGAAAGCACTTATATGACTTATTACAAAACTAAAAGTATTTATTTTAAAATAAATCTGAGTGTTAGATTTCCTACTAAGGTGATTTCTGTATCATGTTTTGTTTGCTTTTGGATTGGCATAAAGAAACCTTTCATTTTGGGCCCCTGCTATTTATCACTTCCATGTGCATCTGCGGCTGTGTCCTAATGTAGGTCAGCCGTGAAGGAACTATAATCCTTCATGTAAAACATAGCAAAAATATCTCATTGCCCTACTGCTCTTAACTGGTTTTAAAAAATCAGAATAAAGGTAACTCCTTCAAAAAACTTTATTTCACTTGTTGCCTTTTCTATTCTGTAGCTTTTCTTGTTCAAGGTTTTAGTTTTTTGTAAAGGTACTAAAAGGCACTTTATTTGTAATTCCTTCCCTAGTGCAGCCTAAGGGCGCACAGAACCTATGGCATGTTTTGCCCACTAGTCTGTCTACTTTTTGAACTCTTGTGCAAATGACTAGTATCTTTTAATGGTTCTGTTACCACTACTTTATCCCATGAGGCACAGTAGAAATGGTACAATCTCTTCTGCATAATAAAATCATCAAATGCCTTTATATGTTAATGTTGGTCAATCCTCTGAACACTGCACACCTAATCTCCCATTATTTTGTCTCCATAGCATGGTCTGATGAGATATGTGGACAGTTGAAGTCGTTGGGTAGGGAGGATGTCAGGTTTCAGGTGGTTGTAGGATTATAGTTTAGACATATCAGAGGAATCTCCTGAGTTCTGAATGTCAAAATAAGGCACACTAACTTTTTGTAATGTAAAAAACTGTCTGCCTTGATGGGTTAAAGGTGAATATGTGATAAACATACTTTTGAATTTTCTAGGCAAACTGTGACATCACTTGAAGGGTGACATTGTTTGAATGTTCTCTGTCTGTGCTTGAGTTAAGACTACTGGTGCAGGTTCATTGCTGGCAATGTTTGCACCAAAATACCTGGCACTAAAGAGTTATTATAGGGGAAACTCTGTAAATGTTTTATCATCTTGAAATCCATGTCCCCACCCAATGGTGTTACTGTGTTAAGTAACTAGACAATCATTTTTTAAACAAAATTGTCAGGAAATATCTATTTTTTTCCCATAGACGCCAACCAAAAAAGGTATAATTTACACTGCTAGAACTATTTTCAAATGCATTTTACTGTGGTACACATTTGAAAAAGGCCTCAGCGGTAAGGAAATTAATTCCATGTTCACGTTACATAAAAATTAAAACCCAAAGATAAATTAAGTTTTGATGCTGTTCTGGATTCAAATTTAAGACAAACATAGTTTATCTCTGTAAATTTCTAATTGTTAACATCTGGTAGTTGTAACAAGAATAAGAATTTTCTGCAGTTCTGTGTAGTTTTTAGTGTGTCTCTGTCCTATTACTATTATCTCTGTTCCTCTTACTTGATTCTCATCTGAATTAGATAACAATATGCCTCAGTTTTACAGGGGTTGATCACCAGATTAAATAGACAAAATTTTACTCAAGGGGACTGCTGAATCTTTGGTCTAAAATATTTAAATAATGAGGGTCATTATTTTTTCTGTATTGCTACTTAATGTATTCTGCCAAAATCCTACACTGCACTGACATATGAGGGCTAAACAATGGTTTCAGTGGTGCTGTTAGGATCTCTGTGTAGTTGCAGAACCTGTATGTAACATTATTCTACTTAAGTCAAATGCCTACTCTGAAGAGTACCCTATTGCCTCAGCTACTAAATTAAGGGGATACAGTACATGAGGCACGTGCCATTTTAATTTTGTCTCATGAAATTTTGTCAATTTAGTGTTGCCTTTTGTGTTTTAGCATTACAGCTGGTTATGCTTGTTTTCTGGCAACACTCCTATACGTAACTGTTTGAAAAGGCAAGTTAGGAACTCACTGTCTTTTGTTATATGGCCAAAAAAGCCCTATAGTCTACATTATTGTTTTGCCAAGTTATCCTTAGGAATTTGTGTAAAGCTTTAAAAACAAACAAACAAACCTGTACTACTAACAATGCATTTTCCCTTAGAATACTGTACTGAGAACTTTAGCAAAAGAGCCAAACAGTAGCATGTTTTTTCTCTTGATGTAAAAAAAAAATCCTAACAACCTTTTGTTTCTTTTATTCAGTTTGGAAAATAAAAACAGTACCTCAGTGCTAATGTTTTTTAATGTCACCTATATTTGATATAAACTACTGTGTTTATCTGGCACAGAACTAGAAAATTAAATATTTTCAGAATTACTGACAGTGACCTCACTTTATTTACATTTATCTAAACTAGTTGAACTGTGTGTGTGCTTTATTACCTTATCCTTATTAGATAGACTACTAGGTGTAATGTTACTGTGGTAGGAGAGTTAGGGGAAGTTAGAATACCACAGATTTCTGTTAATGTTAACATTTCTATAGGCCAATGTTATGAGCAAGGAGAAAGGCTAGCTGTGGTCAGTGTTCTAACATTCCCTAGGAGATGCTTCAGCTTTGAGCTAGTAATTATAGGCACTTTGCCTAATAAGCATCCCTTAAGCAATAGTTAATCCTGCCTATTTATTATTTGTATTACTCATTAGATACTCTTTTATAAACCTCTACAAGATAATTTATACACAGAAACCCCACAGGTGTTCTTACAATTATTTTTATTTACATCCTTTCCATATTGCATTTAATATTTGCTACAGAGAAAATATAAATACAGTATTTTACGTTTTAATTTGGTAATTCAGCATTGTCAAATATTGACCATTACTGTATATTGTGAGTTTCCAACCCAGTTTTTTAAAAAGTGGGCCAGGAAAACAAAAGTCCTATGAAATGCTTATTGTTAGTTAAACAGCAGTGTAATCAGCCTAATGTTTCATCCAAAAAGCCTAATTTCTAAAAAGATGCTGGCTTAGGATAGAAATGCCAGTATTTAGGAAATATTTTTTCAAATATTTTCCTGAGTCATACATATTCAGGTATATCCTATCACTAATACGTGGCCAATCTTAAGACAATCTTAATTGTGAACACACTCAAAAACGAAGCTATTCAGTTTACCAGATGGTATCCAAAAGAAAGGGAAAAATGCTAGAGACTATCAGTGAGTTAGTACCAAATGCCAGAACACTGGTTCTAGGTACAAGGATGGAAGGAAGGCAGGACTGGGAGGGAAAAAAATACCACCATTCATACTTAACAATGGACCCATCTAAAAAAAAAATCTACATTGCAGATAGAATCATTGGTTATCCTTTTTCATGTAAAACTGCCATCATATAGTGGGCTAAACTCACAAATCAATGCTATAAAATAAAATACAGCATTTTTCATAGTCACTATTAATATACAGTATGTACAAAAAGATAGTAACACCCTATCTTATACTCTAAATACAAATGGGGAGGATTCTTATTAAAAACCATAGTCTGGACTTATAAATAATGCAGAGAAGGCAAATGCCAAGAAGACGATTCCTCCTATGATCGTAACTGGAAGAGAAAATGGGAAAATGGTTAGAGTTCTTGCCTTTGTCCTACTGTGGAAAAACCATATACAAAATGACTAAAGTAGCTGTGTTCACCAATGGTTTCATCCTTTCCACTGCATCTAACAATAAAAGATTTAAAAAAAGAAGAATCCCAAACCATTAAAGAGATTCGACTTAAAATCACAAGGTCTACTGGAAGTGCTCAGTTGTGATAATGCTTTAAAAAACTGGTGGTGGTGGTAGCTCATCCCTAGCGTGATATTTGACTACTACTAAAAGTCCCTTATGCTTTATGGTGCTTTGGAGTTTTCAGTGTGCTCCCTTTGTCTGATCCATGCAATGGCCTTGAGAGGTGGAGGTAGAACAAATGGTAACATCACCATTTTATAAATGAGGAAATTAAGGTTCAGCCAAGGTCCACAACCCAGTCCCAGTGCTCTTTCTACTGAACTCTCATGGAGCTACTGTTGAAAGGGCATTGGAAACCTTCTGGTACAACACAGATGTGAGTCTTCATTTAACTATTCTGGTAAACCAGCCTACTTTGTAGAAGGCAACAAAGTCCTGTGGATCATGTAGGGAGAGTGGGGCAGATCAACCACAGGATATTTAGTAACAGTAAGCAGTTTTTTGGGCATTTAGCATGACAAGCCTAGAAAACAAAATCAGCTGATAAGACACTGATGAATTTAAAAATGAGAAAACTAAACTGCAAATGGAAAGGTTAACTTGCTAAAAGCTAATGCTGAGTATTGAATGGATGAGCTCAACATTACCTAACTGTAAGGACCAAGTCCATTTAAAGGGTGACTACTTGGAGAATTTTTTGTTCCTCTATCTGAAAATAAAGGCAAACAATGCCTAGCCTCAGTTTTGTGACTTAAAATAGTTCTATAAACCAATTAGGGACTCACCGGTCCTAACAGATATTTTTTGTGCTATCATTCTTCCTCCAATTACTGCCAAGCCAGTACATAAGCAATGTCCCACTGTTCCACCTACTGCCACACCATAAGGGTCCTGAAAAGAAACATGGTTACCATTAATAAAAAAATAAGGCTATTCAAACTCTTGTGAAAATCAATGCTGAAAACTAAATATATTAAATAAAAAAAAAAGAAATTAAGATTGAATAAGCAAGGGCAACTTTAAAATGAAAGTTAAATTTTATAGCATTTGATGGAATTGCAGCTTTATTCATTTCAAGTATAGAAGGTAACTAATGTCTAATAAAATCTTGGGCAACAAAAAAAAAACACTAAATCATGGAAACTTAAAATAAAATGTATTATATTAAAAAAATAAAAATAAATAAGGCTAAAATAACAGCTTACGAGTAAAGATTGTTAGGAAGCCTTAAAAAAATTACGCCAAATCTAAAAAGACAAAGGATTTCTAGGAATGAAGATAAGGACAGATTGTTGTTTTTGTTGTAGTCCATTACTTGGGTCTGAATCTTTGTGACCCCATTTGGGATTTTTTTTTTCATTTGGGATTTTCTTGGCAAAGACTAAAGTGGTTTGCCATTTCCTTCTCCAGTTCATTTTACAGATGAAACTGAGGCAGAGTTAAATGACTTGCCCAGGGTCACACATTAAGTGTTTGAGGCTCAATTTGAAATCAAATCCTCCTGACTCCTCACCCAGCACTCTGTCCAGCTTGCTACCTGCCCAAAGGCAAATAAATAACCTACATATTACTAATATATTTATGAAAAGTATCACAGCTACTAGAATGAAGTGCGTTATGGTTATATAAACACGTCCTGGAGCTAGAAACTATAATCCCCGCAAAAGCCAAGAGACATGCTTTCTTGTATGAGGCCAACATGAATAACTTACCAAGAACTATATCTCTAGCACCAGACAATGCTATACAGTATATGTGAAGCACAAAGTAGATAAAAGGCAAACCTTTTAAGGCTTTAAGGTGGTCCTTGAGCTGAATCTTAAAGGGAACTCTCATTTAGGATTTCACAAGGTGGAGGTGAGAAGTAGGAGCATTCTACGCATGAGAGACACAGCCAGTGAAAAAAACATGGAAGCAGGAGATGATGTATCACGTGTGAGGAACACATGAAAGGCCTGTATGGCTGAGTCAGAAATACGTGGAGGGGAGTAATGTGTAAGATGGAGTTAGGCTGTGGAGAGCTTTAGAGGAGTTTCTATTTAATTCTACATGTAAGAAGATTCACTGAGAAAGGACCTGAGGCAGAGGGTGGGAGTGACAGACCTATGCTTTAGGCAAGCACTCTGATGGCTATGTGGAGGAAAAACTATCGCCATAGCCTACCCAGGTAAGAGATGTTGAAGAGGTAGAAGCAAAATTTGGTTATTTATCTAGTGAGAATTTTTTCAGAATGAGAGAAACTTGGGCATATTTGTAGTCATCAAGGAAGAAATCAGCAGACAGGGACAGAATGAAGATGAGAGAAAGTAAGAGATAATACAGGCTCAGTTTGTTCAATCTCTCACTCATTTATATGACCACGAGTAGGTCATTTTCTGGACCTCAGTTTCTATCTCTTCAGTGAGGAATTTAAGATTGCATAAGCTCTTCAGTGCTAGCCAGATCTGTGACTATTACCTCAAGAAAATTTCAAATAAGGTGAAATGTAATGTAGTAGGGAGTCCAAGAATGCTAAATAGTCTTAGGCTTTTCAGGGAACTCAAGTGGTCATATTTTAGAAAGGGAGAACTGTGCCAAAATGGAAGTCATTTTGTGGACCCTTGAGATTATGTCATTGCATTTCTACAACATCTCTAGACAAATAGGTTATCCAACCTTTGCTTGAAGATCTTCAGTAGTGCTGAATCAATTATCACAAAGGCAGTCCATTTCACTTTTGTATAGTTCCAAATGTGAAAGTTTTTCTTTTCGTCGAGCCTAAAATGCAGATTTTACCCATGGCTACTATTTTTTGCCCTCTGGGGCCAAGTAGCAGAACAAGTCTAAGCTCTTCCACAGGACAGCTATTTACATTCTTGAAGACAGCTAGCTTTCATGTGTCCTCTCCTACCCCATTATTACCTTCTTCAGGTCAGACACATCTGGTCTGAAATTTCTATGATTTTCTCTTTAAAAAACGAATCCTGGAGTTAAATCAGAAAACCCAGGCTTCCCATCAAGCTCTCTACTACTGACTACCTGGGTGACTTTAGGCAGCTATAAATCCTAACTATAACTAATTAACTTTTGACTCCATGAACCTCTGGGACAGTTTTAAATTCTACCAACTCCAGATCTTTAGTAATAGAAATACTTGTACTAAAGTTAACAAACACTGATTAAGAAAAAGTATTTTAATCAAAAGTTAATTTGGGGTCTCTAATGAAATTATTTTTCAGCCATATTATCCTTTTTTAGAATGAATCAATTTTATAATTAATGTTATAATGTAATTTTGTAATGAATGCAAGAATTGTAGATCTTTCAGTAAACTTTGGAAACTTTAAATCTTCTTAATGATTCTGCAGTACTTTTCATTTCCAACCTAAAGATTTCTACTGCTTCAGTATGGACTTACGGATAAAAGTTCAATCTAAAGACACTGTTTTTCTCATTAGCATTCCTACCCCAGGTGATGGAAGCAAATGAATTATTCATTTAGGAAGATAAGGCACAAGTTTGATAAATAACAATATTCTACTATCATCTATGCCCAAGTTAAACTTAGTTAGGGATATGGTTAGGAGAAAACATTAAATGCAAGTAGTGATAGCATTTCATAGTATAATATTCATTTAGAAGAGAAATAAGGCTCAAAAGTTTAAAAATATGATCACTTTTAAGTACTTCCTCTCTGTATATTGAATAGTACTTAAAAGCACAGTAAATACCTACAACTCAGGGAAAAAGGCTTAAAAAGTCATTCCAGTCAACAGATACAGGGATAGTGAGAGGGCCTGAACTTGTGGTTTCACTAGTATAAAGAGTTACCGAAGGACAAGGGCACCTTCTCTGAAATTTACAGCCTTTGTGCCTAGAGCAGAAGTGCTGAATACACTGCCCACTCCTGAATGCAAGTCCCAAACAGATTAAAATATAATTTTGAGATTTTTTTTTAAATAAGTTAAAACATAATTAATATGTGGTTTTCTAGGTCACTACACGGCCCATAGGGATGCTTATGTGAGGTTTAGTGGCCAGAGTCCAGGGTCGCAGAGCCACTCTGTAGCAGAGGTGAGGGCTGGCTATCTATCCATGATTATATCCACCAGGAAAATTAATAAAGAATTTTGGAACTATAAATGCAAACTATGAATCTGTCTCTTAACTTCTACAGGCAAAGTGCCCCAAGTACTAAAGTAAAGCCACAATATTCAGTCCCTTTCAGAGTCAAGAAAAGATATTCAAACTACCTTCATTTAATTCTGGACTTGAAAACACATTTCATACTGTTAACTTGGAAATAAAGGCTTAATGGGATATGGAATGTAAACATTATGTCTTAGCTTTATCTCATGTCACCTGCAAATTTTCTAACATTAACATTTTTTTCTATAAACATTTTATTTTATTTTTATTTTTCCCCAATTAGCATTTATTTTTAAAATTTTTGAGTTCTAAATTCTCTCCCTTCCCTTTCCTCCCTGAAATGGTTAGCAATTTGACAAAGGTTACCCATGTGCAATCATGAAGAACATTTCCATATCAGTCATAGCACCTACATTTTAGAGATACCACTGAATCATAGATTTACATTTGACTGTTTAAGAATCTGAGGTCCAAAGAAGTTAGTGGGTCACAAAGTGGCAGAGGCATGTTCAGTCGGGTCTGACTCTTCATAACCCCATTTGGGGTTTTCTTGCCAAAGATACTGGAGTGGTTTGTTATTTCCTTCTCCAGCTCATTTTATAGATCAGGGCTGTCCAAAATGCAGCCCGAAGTGCGATTTGTGCAGCCAGCCTACATCATAGAAATTTACATAAATGCTTTAGCAGAGGAAGCCGAGCTACCTCAGAGCTCTCACTAAAATGGCAAATCAAAATATACTGTCTATTGTTTCAATAAACCTAAGGTTGGACACCCCTGTTACAGATGAAGAAACTGAGGCAAATAGGGTTAAATGACTTGCCCGGACTCACACAGCTACCAAGTATCTGAAGCTGGATTTGAACCTGGGCCCTCTGGCTCCAGGCTCGGTGCACTATCCGCTGTGCCACCTAGCTGCTCCCTAGGTAGCATCAAGCACAGGCATGATCTGAACCCAAAGCCAGAACTCACTCAGCTCCACCAGGCTGCCTCACCCAGGACAGCTGAGCATCCTCCCGATTTCTTGGTCAAAGGGACTAGCAGATAACCTGTTATCGATGACTTCACCAGCAACAAGAAAGGGCCCATAACATTAATGCACGGCTGGTGAAGCTGTGACTCGGTCCAGCCATTCTGGAAAGCAATCTAGAACTCTGTCTCTAAGGTTCCTAACCTGTAAATACCATTTGACGTAAGTCTGTTCCCCAAAGAGCTTTAAAAAGAAGAAAAGGACCCAGGGTAATAAGAGCAGCACTTTTCACATCAGCTCCAAGTTGAAAGCTATGGGAATGACCGCCTACCGGAGGATACCTTAAACAACTGGTTGGTATATGAACATAAAATATTATTGTTCCACAAAAAATGACAAAATGGACAGTTTGCAAGGAAACTGGGAGGATTTTTATGATCTGATACAAAATAAAGCATCCAAACTAAGAGAACAATTTATACAATGACAGCATCACAGAGAAAAACAACTTTGAAAGTGTAATTCTGAATTTGGACATGACCAATGTGGGGATTTATTTTGATAGATTTTGTACATTTATGTGAGGGTTTTCTTAATATTGTTTGGGGGGTGGGTGGGGGGTGGGAGTGGAGAGAGAATTTTAAAAGAAAGAAAAGAAAGGGGCTCAGAACTATTAAAAAAAATTTAGTCAGCTGTTAAGAGAAGCTATCAATTTCTCTGTTAACTAAAAGTAGGAAATAATCCTCCTTAAACCTGGAAGGAACAAAATTACCACTAATGAGGCGTTCTGGCAGTGAGCTGGCAGATTTTCTCAAGTTCAAATCTGGCCTCAGATACTTAACTTTTTTTTTGGAGGGGGGAATCAAAGGGGCCATCCCTTGACTCACTTCTTAAAGAAGCCTATTCACTGAAAGAGCATTGCCTTACTCAAAGCGAGAACCTGAAAAGACCTTAGTTTGAAAGGACCAAGGTCTCCCACTGCATCCTGGGCCATCTCTAGTAGTCCTGATCAGTATCTGGCTACCAGACCCAGATGGCTCTGGAGGAGAAAGTGAGGCTGGTGACCTTGCATATCCCTCCCTCACTCAAATCAAAGTCAACTGCAAGTCATGTCATCATCTCCCTGATGTCATGGTCCTCTTCGAGAACAAAGGACAAACCACCACAACCACCACCACCTGGGCTAAGTCACACAACCCTGTTTGCCTTAGTTTCCTCATCTGTAAAATAAGCTAGAGAAGGAAATGGCAAGCCATTCCAGTATCTTTACCAAGAAAACCCCAAATGGGGTCACAAAGAGGTGGATATGACTGAAACAATTGGATAACAACAGGCATTCAAATAAGCTAGCATTTAATATGGCTATAACCAGTATATTACTTAACTGTAGCCTTTTGAAATAATTTTATTCTATACAGTATTACCCACCTCACAGTGGGGAACCTCTAGCCCATGGCTTAGTTAGCTCTTCATATTCCAACAACTGTCTTTTGAGGCATCTCTACTTCTTCCCTTGCTCCTTCCCTTTAGTAACTATAATAGGAAACTAAAATGACTTATCATACTTGTTTTGAAGTAACTGAAGAGTTTACCTTCCCAGTTCTCAATCTTAAAAAGAAAGCATATTTTAAAAAGCCAACCAGCAATATTCCTAAATTAAGCAGTTTTTTCTTACGTTAGAACTTTCAAGTCCGTGGTCCTTAACAGAAGTGATTCTCCAATCTGATGTAAAAGCACCAAAATATGCTGAATACTGTAGAGTATATATACACATTCTATCTAAATTAGAGGTGTCAAACACAGCCCAGTCAGCAAGCAACATTCCTACACTGAGTATAGGAACCAGACTGAAATGAAATTGGCAAATATTTAACAAAATAATTTAAAATAAAGTAAAACACAGATAATGTTAACTTGTGGTTTTCTAAGTCAATATGTGCCCTAATGCACTTATATTCAGTTTAGTGGCCCTATTTCTATTTGATTTTGACACCACTGCTCCAGTAGTGCTTATATATTGTCATGAAATTATAAATAAGCGACTTCTAAACCTACAACTTGATTTGCTTTTTATTAATTTTAAACCATTTTCTTTATGTTTGTTATAAACTAAGACATGACCAGAAAGTATGGGAAAGGACAAATACCATGCCTAAATTTATAAGTGTAAAAACATCTTTTTTGGCCTAATTTAGGAAGCTTTTCTACAAGTGAGAGCAACAGAGATTTTTGACAGGTCAGACGAGTAGGCACACAGAACATGAAACAAAACATGAATCTGAGAGCATGTTTGATGGCTAAGATGAAGGGAAATGACCAGGAAAATAAAGTGTGCCTGCTTTTCTGAAGTCCTTTCTGTACATTATCTCATTGAGTAATGAATAAACTAAAAAGGCTCCTATATCACAGAAGAAGTTGCTACATAAACCAAGGATAATTTTGAGAAAAGGAGTGATTGAATCAGAATTCTTGAAAAGAGGATATCATAGTAACATTTTAGAAAAACTGGAACTTGAAGCAATATAATCAGTAAAAAGACAACAGAAGTACAGGTATTCCAAAAAACACCTTAATGAATGATGTGGCTATAGGAACTAAGAAGGAATATAGTGGATTATTACATGTAAAACTAAGATGACTGGCATATAAGCCTAACAAAAGCAATCATATAATAGTAACTTTAAATATCACTCACCTCTCTTGCTGCCAAAACAATTGTAGTTAGCTGAGAGCGATCACCCCATTCTGCTAAGAATGTTAAAGTAAGAGCTTGAACAAAAATAGGAGAGATAAAATGCAGCCACTTTTTCTGAGGTATGGTTGTGCTTGTACCAGTCTCAATATCTCCTGGCCCATTTAAGAGTTTGGTTCTTTGAAGCTTAAAAAAGAAAAAAAACACCAATGATATAGGAGCACTCAAATCCCAACAGTGAAGCAAAGTTTTTAAAAAGCTATTATGTAAAGAAATACTCCTATATTTACTCTCTGAAATGCCACAATCCCTCCTTAGTATTAAAATATTAACAACTACCTGCAGTTTTTTTTTCAAAGCTGATCATGGCTAAGGAATATTTGTGATCCACAAGACATTCAAAATAACATTACGTCTTAACAAATGCCAAATAAGTTAAACAATCAACATAATATTTTAAAAAATTTAATTTAGAGCAGGAAGTTTCCAAATTTTAGGGAAAATGATCAAGTGAATTAAGTTATACAAGATAAAGTCACCCATTTGGGCTGTGTTTATAACTACAATTCTAATCACCTTGTTCTTTACAAATTTGCTGGGCACCCACTATGTGAGAGACACTGTGCTTGGTGCTACCAATAAAAATAAGGATAAGAATGGCTTTCCTTCTAGAAGCCTGCAGGCTAAGGATTTATAACTTTATAATTTTGTTTGAATATCAACAAAACACTTCTCACCTCACATAGACGATCCTTTGGGCTCACATACATTTTGAGCTGGAAACCCATAGGACGGCATTTCTTCTTCTAACAAACATTCTGACCCAGCAACAACCCTTGTTATAACCAGCCCTTGAAACAGTAACCAGGAAAAGAGAAAGCTTTTTGTGTACATGCGCACGTGTGCACAGTGTTTACATCTGTTACACACTAGCCTGGCCATAACTAAGATTCAGCATTGTGTTCTTAGTTCAGCATCTTACTGACCAAAACATTAAATACTGTGACTTACTTCTTCATCTTTTTTCTTTATTTCTGCTTGAACTTCTTCCAATTCCTCCTGACCCTCATCTGGACTCATCTTCAAGCCTTCCCTAAGCATTCTGATACCAAAAATTGCAAATAATGCAGTTGACACATAATATGTGTATACTCTGGGAATAACCGTGGTGGCATAGCCAAACAAAACTGAAAGAAAATAAAATTGGGTTGCACTTTAAAGCACTGAAAAAAAAAATACTATCTTCTCTTCCTGCTTATAAAAAGTTCTATGAAAAATCATAATAAAAATTACATTTACTTTTTACTAATTGACCTAACAGATTTATTTCATTTAATATTCTTAGCTTTAAATCTTAAAAGCTTTAAAGGGGTATTGGTTACTTGCCATAATTTATTAAAAAAAAATTTTAACCCAGTTTATTTCTATTATAAGCCAGTATTTGTGGCTATAGACCACAAATATAGTTTACAAAAGTACTGATACTTTCTTACAGCTGTGTTATCATATAATGTGATAAGTCAATTTATTAACACCATTTTGAGTCACTGGTAAAAGATGAAAACAACAACTTGGCAAGAAGGTGGACGGGGTACAATTTTAAGTTCTACAAAAAGTTCTTCATGCAAAGAAATGTAAGGAGACAGCAAGGAGATGCATCTTAGTCATGCAACACAAACCAGTAACTTAAATTTGCTTATAGGAAGTAAAATATGCAAAATCCCTGGGATATAATAATTTTATACTTCATTTTTAGGGCAGATTATACACTTCTCAAAAGTTGCCTGAAAAGCAAATTTATACATTTGTATGTGTAATTTTTTTATACTGACTTCCATTTATAAAGTCTGAAAGACAAAAAAAAAAATCACACAAACATCAAACAAACCTTTAAAAATCAGTCAGCTTTCATTTGTAAAAGGTAATTAGAAGCAATTTTATCTACATTGAAAGTACCTACAGTCCTTAGACAGTTATCTGTTCAGAAAAAAAGTTCTTTCTAATTTGAGCTAGTACCTATATCTTTAGTCACTCTTTGTTGCCATTTCTGCTCTTGTTGTTCCAGTCATTTCAGTCTCTGCCAGCTCTTGGTTATACCATTTGGGGTTTTCCAT
Source organism: Phalanger gymnotis (assembly GCA_028646595.1). Taxonomy (NCBI): domain Eukaryota; kingdom Metazoa; phylum Chordata; class Mammalia; order Diprotodontia; family Phalangeridae; genus Phalanger; species Phalanger gymnotis. The sequence goes on from CM053623.1 coordinate 366,257,733, forward strand.
GCAAAGATACTGGAGAGGTTTGCCATTTCCTTATCTGACTCATTTTACTGTTGAGGAAACTGAAGCAAACAGGGCTAAGTAACTTGCCCAGGTCACATATCTAGTAAGTGTCTGAGGCTGGATTTGAACTCAAGAAGATTAGTCTTCCCAACTTCAAGACTGGCGCTGTCCACTGCATCACCTTGATGCCCCTATCTCTGCTTTACTTAATCTTATTTTACATACAGCTTACATCCTATCAATCAACCTAGCAAGCATTTATTAAAGGTCTCGGTGACAGGCATTGTGCTAAGTAAGATGTTAAGAGGAAAAAAGTAAACTGGTTCCTTCCTCCAGGAGCTTATGTTTTAATGGGAGTGAGCAGAAGAGAAACCCATATATAACTCCTGTCCTTACTCTGAGAAATGTGACAAACAGCAGTTATGTTCAAAGGAATTCAGAGCAAAGTAACCAACAGAATCAGAGCTGTTCTATGTAAGTGCCCTGCCCCATTGAGTTCTCAGGGCTGCCTGGCCCACATTCCGAGTAATGGGATGAATGACCACAGCATAGACTAGGGAGTAAGAGGCAGGCTCTGGCCCAGCTCAGCCACTAACTGAAAGAGTTGGGTCAGTTGGCTCCATCTATTTGACCCTTAGCTTCCTTGTGTAAAACAAAAGAGCTTGGTAACATTCATCTTTGTAATCCCCCAGCACATCTGAAATTCTGGTTCTATTTAAACGTATAAAAACTTCTTCCAAATAAACAGCTTTGGGATTACTTACCTGTTGAGATTATCTACCTTTCTTTTTTAATTATGTAAATAATCAAGTTACCTTATTTGAAAACAAATTATAAAACTATGAACAACACTGAAAATAAGCTCTTGTCATATTTTAAAAATGTGTGCCTATAATTTCATCTGTGCATCGAATTCACAGTAGGGACACTTTACTGCACCAATAGAGATCCATACCTTCTGGTAAGGAGCTCTGAGAGCTGCCAGAAGCATGGAACTCAACTTGACTTTGCTCACATAGCTAGTGTATGTCAGGGGCAGGTCTCAAACACAAGTCTTCCTGATTCCAAGGTTCAAAATGTTACAATTTTGAAGGAAGTTGATCCTTTTTATTTCTGCAATAATCAACTACAAGTCTGAATGACAGGGAATGGATTTATGATTTTACTGGCATAGGGCACTGCTGGATGACCAAACTCCCTTAACCAGTGAAAGCTAGTACCTTCTCTGCAAGCCACAGTCTCAGAGAGCTGCCTGAGGAGAGGGGTCAAACACATGGCCTAAATTGCTTCTCAGTGCAGAGGGAGCCAGATTAAAATGTAATGGTAAATATTTAACTACACAAAAGTAAAAAAAGGATATTACATTTTAAAATAACTATGTCACTATGTGGCCCAATGGGATCCTCTGTGAGGATTAGTGGCCACTGCTTCTACACCACGATAGGTACTGTGCCCAGGGTCACACAGCCAGAAACTAAATGTCAGAGGTGGGGCTGGAACCCAGGCCTTCTTGACTCTGAAACCCGTTTTTTATCCCTGTCATTGCCTCTTTTTTGAGAGGAAAAAACACTGAATAAAAAGGTAGTTCAACAGGGAGATTATGGACCAGAAATTTGATGCATATTTCCTTTAAAACTTCCCCAGTACGGTAACAGATGACTGAGGGGCACAAAATTCTGAAATGCATTTTAAATCAAAGGTTAAAATTCTACTATTGGGTATTTTATGTAAAAATGAAACAGAACACTCTATTTCTTAAATAAGAATTTTTTCCAATAGCTTAACAGCATACAACGAATTAAAAGTCACTGACTTCTCAGCTAGTAATCCATTTTGTCCCCGGTGTCATTTAGCAGGAAATACGTAATTCTCTTTTGTGGAAGCTGCTGGACTTTAGAAATTAATTAGATTTATCCAGATTAAAAGGAGGAAAAGCAGAATTACAGCAAAAACAGTGCAGTAACTTAACAAAAAAGGATAGTAACTCAAATGGCTTAATTAGGAAAGGCGAAAATAATGCAAAATTAGTTTTCAAGCAGTGCATAATGAATAAGTTCCCTAATTTATAAATTCTAACAGTAGACTTCTGAGTATAATTTCTATCATAAACTTCCAACTTCAGTCTAAGATTTAAACGTAAACAAATTTAATCATTGTTTTAACTGTCCAGTAAATAAACACAATTCACGCACACACCCCATACAAAGGACAGCACCTTGTTTAATAAACTTGAAAGCATAAGTACTTACCAGATAAACATGTCATTAGGCCCAGGGCCAGCATAGCACCTGCTAGCACAGTCAAACGGTTATATCGCATTGCCATGATGGCAGCTATAAAGAATGTCTTATCCCCTAATTCGGAAACAATAATAACTGATATGGCAGCCACAAATGCATGGATAAATCCCAAATTAGTCTGGCCAGCAAGATCCTCATTATTAATATGAATTGGAGAAGCTGGTATAGGTCCTTTCTGTAACAGAAAAACAAAATTTGGGTTTTTTTTTAAACAAAAATATGATTTTAACAATAGATGCAGAAAAAGCTGTTGACAAAGTACAACACTCACTTATGTTTGAAAAACCCACAAAGAGGAAAAAAAATCACAATTTTTTTTAACATACTAAAAAAGTTGATATCTAAAACAAACAAAAAGACCCAGAGTTATCTGCAATGGCAAGCAGAAGTTTTCCATATAACTATTAGAGGAGTCAAGAAAGGCCTTTTTCTCACAGTTATTTGACTTAATTTTAGAAATGCTACCCAAAGCAATTAAGACAAAAGGAAGAAATTTAAGGCAGAGAGGCAAAAAGGAGACAAAATCATCTCTATCTACTAATACGACATTTTACGTAGAGAATCAACAAGCAAACTAAATGACATAACAAATTTCTTCAGGGGCAGAGCCAAGATGGCAACTGGAGAGCTGGGACTTGCTTAAGCTCTCCCCCAAATCCCTCCAAACACCTGTAAAAATGGCTCTGAACAAATTCTAGAACTGCGGAACCCATGAAATAGCACAGGGAAGCAGGTCTCCAGCCCAGGATGGCCTGGATGGTCACTGGGAACGGTCTATCACACAGTGCTGGGAGTGGAGCACAGCCTAGCATGGGCCGCACCAGGACAGACCAAGACAGACTAGGAGTCAACCGGAGCAGGCCTTAAGGCAATGAATCATTGAGCTGTGGCAGTTACCAGACTTCTCAACCCACAAACGCCAAACACCACGGAGCAAGTTAGTGGGAAAACTGCTAGATCAGGTTAGAAAGCGGTCCGGCCCCAGCCCTGGTGCAAGTGGGGCGGCAGTGGTGTCAGAAGCAGCAGGAAGCTCCTGCGGCTGCTTCCAGAGTCCCTGGCTCACATGGTGGGAGGAATCAAGCGGCAGACCAGAGTGGGAGTGCAGAGGTTGCTTTGCTCTGCTTGGATCTGGGTCCTAATCCTGGTTGACAGTTCTTGGGGGAGGAAGAGCACTGGTGTGGAAGAGCTTGCAGTGACAGTGGAGTACAAGTACCTCTGAAAACAGCCGCACAGCCCCTAAAACTTGGGACAAAGCACTCTACTCTACAAGCAGTCACGCCCTGACAAAAAGCTCAAAAGTCAAGTAGTTGGCTGGGAACATGGCCAGGCAACAAAAAAAGGATGCAGACTCAGACTCAAATAGAGGAAATATTGGGAAGAGAAATGAGAGTGATGCAAGAAAACCATGAAAAACAAATCAATGACTTGCTAAAGGAGACCCAACAAAATACTGAAGAAAATAATACCTTAAAAAATAGAGTAACTCAAATGGCAAAAGAGCTCCAAAAAGCCAATGAGGAGAAGAAGGCCTTGAAAGGCAGAATTAGCCAAATGGAAAAGGCGGTCCAAAAGACCACTGAAGAAAATACCACCTTAAAAGTTACACTGGAGCAAGTGGAAGCTAGTACTACTTTATGAGAAATCAAGATATTATAAAACAGAACCAAAGGAATGAAAAAGTGGAAGACAATATGAAATATCTCACTGGAAAAACCACTGACCTGGAGAATAGATCCAGGCGACATAATTTTAAAATTATTGGACTACGTGAAAGCCATGATCAAAAAAAGAGCCTAGATATCACCTTTTAAGAAATTATCAAGGAGAAACTGCCCTGATATTCTAGAGCCAGAGGGTAAAATAGAAATTGAAAGAATCCACCAATCGTCTCTTGAAAAAGATCCCAAAAAGAAAACTCCTAGGAATATTGTCACCAAATTCCAGAGCTTCCCAGATCAAGGAGAAAATACTGCAAACAGCCAGAAAGAAACAATTTGAGTATTGTGGAAACACAATCAGGATAACACAAGATCTAGCAGCTTCTACATTAAGGGATCAAAGGGCTTGGAATATGACATTGCAAAAGTCAAAGGAGCTAGGATTAAAACCAAGAATCACCTACTCAGCAAAACTGAGTATAATGCTCCAATGGAGTTTCAATAAAACAGAGGACTCAAGCTTACTCAGTGAAATGACCAGAGCTGAATAGAAAATTTGACTTTCAAACACAAGAAGCATGAAAAGGTAAACAAAAAGAGAATGCATAAGGGACTTACTAAAGTTGAACTGTTATGTTTACATTCCTACATGGAAAGATGATATATGTAATTCATGAGACCTTTCTCAGTATTAGGGTTGTTGAAGAGAATACATATTTATATAGACAGAGAGCATAGGGTGAGCTGAATATGAAGGGATGATATCTAATAAAAAAAATCAAATTAAGGGATGAGAGAGGAATATATTGAGAGAAGGAGAAAGGGACAAATACAATGGGGTAAATTATCTCACATAAAAGTGGCAAGAAAAAGAAAAAGCAGTTCTATTGGAAGGGAAGAGGAGGCAGGTGAGGGGGAATGAGTGAATCTTGCTCTCATCAGATTGACCTGAGGAGGGAATAACATACACACTCAATTGGGTATCTTATCCCACGGGAAAGTGGGGGGGGGATAAAAAAGAGGGGATGATAGAAAGGAGGGCAGATAGGGGGAGGAGGTAATCAAAAGCAAACATTTTTGAAAAGGGACAGGATCAAGGGAGAAATCTGAATAAAGGGGGATAGGATACGATGAAGGGAAATAGAGTTAATCTCTCACAACATGAATATTGTGGAAGTGTTTTACATAATGATACATGTGTAGCCTATGTTGAATTGCTTGCCTTCTTAGGGAGGGTAGGTAGGAAGAGAAGAGGGGAGAGAATTTGGAACTCAAAAGTTCTAAAAGCAGATGCTCAAAAGAAAAAGTTGTTTTTGCATGCAACTGAGAAATAAGATATACAGGGGATGGGGCATAGAAATCTATCCTACCCTACAAGACAGTAAGGGGGAAGGGGATGGGGTGGCGGGGAGTGGTGTGACAGAAAGGAGGGCTGAGAATGGGGCAATCAGAATATACGCCATCTTGGAGTGAGGGGGGAGGGTAGAAATAGGGAGAAAATTTGTAACTCAAAATCTTGTGGAAATCAATATTGAAAACTAAAATATTAAATAAATAATAAAATAATAAATTTCTGCAGTAAAGTAGAAATATACAAAATATGCAAAATAGCAGTTCTATATAGCAATGAGAAAACCAAAGAGAAGAATAGTAAAAGAGCTCCTATTCAAAATAACTACAAAATATATAAAATATCTTGAGTCAACTACCAAGGCACGCTCAAAACTTATATAAACACAGTTACAAAACACTGTTTAAAGAAGTTAAAAACTTAAATAGCTGGAGGTGATACTCATTTTTTTTTATGGTTGGGCTGAGTCAATGCCAAAAAAAGACAATACTATCAAAACTGATTTCCAGGCATTCTGCTATACCAACCAAATTACCAAGAGGGTTCTTTAAAGAGCTAAACAAAATAAAATTCATTCAGAGGAACAAAAGGTCTAAAATCTCAGAATAAATAATTTTTTGAAATAATCAGTCGATAAGTATTAAGTGCTAATTATGTGCCAGGCACTATGAAAGGTTAAAAAAAAACCCCTCAAGGGATTGACAATCTAAGTGGGGAGATGTTTGTAAATAACTAGGCACATGCATATCTTATATACAAGGCAGATGAAAGTAATCTGGAAGAAGCCATTAGCAGCTGAGGGGATAGGGAAAAAGGCCTCCTGCAGAAGGTAGGATTTGAGCTGAGCCTTGAAGGAAGCCAGGGAAATTGTGCATATGTTGTACCTATCAGTGCTACTTAGTTTTTATGAACTATTTTATAAGAGAGAAATGATTTCTCTGAGACAGGAAAGAGAGGAAGGACTCCTATTATTACTCAGGGAAGAACTCCATGTTTATTGAAGCTTATACCATATACAAAATTAGGAAAGAATCTGATCAGGTACCTTTCATAACTATGAATATCCAGAGAGAATTTTTAACCAAACGAAGGATGGAAGACTATCACAAATGATAATTTTGATCACATTACATTGAAAACTTTTGTTTTGGGTGCAAAAAAATGTACATTAAATCTCTTTGATAAACAAGATACATATAGATACAGAGCTATGAAACTAACAAAAATGTAAGAGCAAGAGCCATCCTCCAATGAATGAATGGTCAAAGGATAAAAGGATACGAACTCCATTTTCCATCTACTGCTCTGCTTCATTTTGACTCTTTGAAACACCTTCCCCCAAAGCCTTCCTTCACAGAGGGCTCTGAACTTGCCAATCAACTTTGCTTTTTCCATCAGTGGCTCTGCCCCTGAACCAGGTACCCTGCTTTTAAAGAAGGTACATTCTAATAGGGGGAAGACAGGGCATATAGGGGAGTGCGTAGCCCTGAAGAAATGTTTTGCTAGTGTTAACTGATTTGTTTTCAAAGTTAAGAGTAGGAAGGGGAAAAGGTACCTAACTTCAAAGCAGCACTGCATGAAGTAGGCTGGGAAGCAGGGTGCTGGCAGGTCTGGGTCCAAGCTACGTGTGAAGAATGCTCATCAATGAGAAGAGAAGACCGAGGCCCAGGTCAGAGGTGGGGGCTAGAGGAGAGGAGCAGGGTAGCATGAAGTCGAGTCAAAGGAATTTAAACGTCCATACCCAGAGACTCCCCCAAAGGGCATATAGCCCAAAGAGGTTAAAGAAAGGCAGAAAGGCCCCATATATACCAAAATATTGATGGTTGTACATTTTTGTAATAGAACTTTTCAGACCCTTTCCTCTCTATCCCTTGACAAGACAGCAAGTATTGTCATTTCTTCCTTGACAATGTTTTCTCAGATTGCCTTTTTCTTCTCTATTCCTATTGCTACCACCCTAGTCCATTTTTCTCCTTACTTCAGGCCAGACTTAATGCCAGACTCTTTGCTGGACTCCGTGCTTCCAGTTTCTCCTCTCTGAAACCCTCTACTCCACACTATGGATCACCAGCAGATTCCTAGAACATCAATTTCATTGTTATTCTCCTACTCACAAACTTATCACTCCCTATTATTACGATAAATCCAAATTTCTCTGCCTACTTTTAAAAGTTACCTCTCTGATGTGGTGGTACCACTCTGCCTTACTTCAATGTAGTCTCACAGATGAATGCAGATCCCCATCCTTATGTTTCTGATCATTTTGATCATTCTTGTTCATGTTCTCCCACAGATCCTTCTGAGGACCCACCCAACATGCTCGCTCTTAATGATTTTTTTCATTTATTCCTTCACAGCTATCCACCTAGTATTCTTTACTCCTGTGTGAAGTGCCCACCTTTTTTTTACATCCCCCAATTATATATTTCCTCATTATACCTTATATGACTTTTTGAATGTGGTCACCACTAAAAAGACGTATGCTGTAGCCTAATTATTCTAACTATTCATGTCTCCACTGCCCTTAGGAACACTCACAACCATTGAAACAAAAGAAAAAAAGGGGGAACGACTGTGCCTTGAGCTTGGAAATTATTTCAGACAACTTCTACGGGACTTAAATACACCCATTTTAGCAACATAAAACCTTGCAGTGTTATTTTAACCTTCATACATGTCTCTCCTACTAGATATTAAAATCCTAAGAGACAAAAACACTGTCTTATACTTCTTGTGTATCTTCCTCATCAACTAACATAGCATTTTGAATACAGCAGCAGCTAAAACACATAATAAATGAATTATAAAAGGATCATTAACTTTATGAGATAAATTTATAGGAGACTGAAAGTTTGAACTATCAAATTTTTTAAAATCTCAATTCTGAAAAACCAAATCTTTAATTTCCCCCAAAACAAAGACTGTTAGTCAAAAGTCATTTCTTTATCTAATACAAACTAAATTTAAGCATGAATTAAATGTTCATATGTGAAAATCTGCCATATTCATAGAAATCTCCCTGATAATTCAACTCAGGAAATATTTATTAAAAACCTGCTATGTGCATAGCAATCTGTGGGTTAAATGGGAAATATGGAAAACAAATGGGAAACAAACAAAAAAAAAAACGGAATGGACAGACTTTAGAGTTGAAAGAGACCTTAAAATTCATCTAGTCCATCCCAGACCTAAAAGGAATATCCACTATATAACACACTTTTGACAGGTGGCCATCTAACCTTTGCCTTTAAACTTCCAAGGAGGGAGAACACACTACCTTTTCAAGGCAACCCAATCCATTTTTGTATATTTTAATTTTAAAAGGTTTTTCCTGACATCAAGGCTACATTTGCCTCTGCAATTCCAACCCAATGAGCCTGGTTCTGCTCTCCGGGAAAGTCTAATCCTTTCTCCACCTACAGTCCTTCAAATACTCAGTTATTATGTCTTCTTCTCACATCTCCAACCTCCCCCTCCCCACTCCACCAAGAACCTAAGTATTTATCAAGCACCTATTATGTGTCACATGCTAAGTGACAAGGATACCCCCTCCCCCCAAAAGTAGCAAAAACCAGTTCCTGTCGTCAAAGTAAGTTAAAGGATAAATTGGAGATAATCTCAGAGAGAAGGCAGTAAGATTAGGGAGGTCAAGGGACAGCTTCTTACAGAAGGTAAGACTATAGTTGAGACCTGAAGGAAGCCAGAGGAGCTAAGAAGCAGAGTTGAAAATAATTCCAGGCATGGGGAGGCAGCCAGTGAAAATGCCTGGTATTAGGAGACGGAATGACTTGTGTGAGGAACAGCAAGGAGGCCAATGTCATTGGATAGAAGAGTATGGGGAGCCAAGTAGGGTATAAGATGTTTAGAAAGTCAGTAGGAAGGGGCCAAAAGTCTTAGAAAAATTTTTTTTTCAGAAGTCTGAAGAAAGCCAAAGATGTCTGTCTTGTCTCAAAGAAAAACATGGCCAGTTTCTTCAACTGATACTCATGACATAAATTCAAGGCCCTCCAGATGGCGTCCAATGAGGGCAGAGTACAGTGGTATTAACACCTTTTTATCCCTCTCAATTCAATCCAAAATTGAATAAGCTTTTTTTGGCTGCTATATCATAGTGCTGACTCACACTGAGTTTGTTGTCAAGTAAACTCTAGGCTTTTTTGAGAACTACTATTTAACCATGTCTTCATCTGGTATTTGTGAAGTTGACTTTTTTGTACCACAGCATAAGACCTTACATTTAGACCTACTAAACTGCACCTCATCAGATTCAGGCCAATAGTTTTACTTCATCAAAATAATTTTCAATCATGATTCCACTGTCCAGTATTAGTTATGTCTTATAGCTTTGTATCATCTGAAATTTGATAAGCATACCATCTCTGGCTGATAAGAAATGTTAAAAGAAAAAAAGCACAGGGCCAAGTACAGCTCCATAGGTCCCAGCCCTTAAAGAACTTACATTCTTCTAAGGAGATGTTATTCCTAACAACCATAACAGGATGAAATTTATATAACACTCCAATATTTGCAAAGCATTTCCCAGACATGATCTCATGTGATGGTCACAACAACACATGAGGTAGGTGCTGCAAGTATTGCTATCCCTGTTTTACAATCAAGGACATGAATTTAGGACAGGCTTAGAAGTTAAGAGACTTCCCTATGGTCACAAAACTAATGGTGAAAGGGCAGGGTAGGCATTAAAGCTGGATTTTCTTGAGTCCAAGACCAGACATCAACAAGATCCTAAGTCCATGGCATCAGGATCAGTCTCAAGAGTTAAATAATAAAAGGTAATAAGAAGAGTTCACATTTGCATAGCACTTCAAGGCTTGCAAAACACTTTACATATGGTATCTCATTATATCCCCAGGGCAATCCAGTGAGGTAAGGTCGATTATTATCCCAATTTTACATAGAAGGAAACAGACTCAGAGACGTTCAATGACTGATCGCTGGTCACGCTGCTAGTAAATACCAGAGTGGGATTTGAGTCCTCCAGATTCCCAGGCCAGCAATCTTTTGCATTATTCCCTTTTAAAGTAATTGGCGAAGGGAGAGGAAATTAATAACCCGGACAATAAGGGAAAGCTTCACAGAAGGAGTAACACCTAAGCTGGACCTTGAAGAAGGTAAAGATTTTAAGAGATGAGAGAGAGCATTTGGGGTGGGGGCGTGGGGAGGAGAACACATGGATAGTGTAGATACAAAGAAGCAAGGGATAGGTAACAAGCCAAACTGAGGGCACACCTCATAGTCCAGTTTACCTGAAATACAGAGTACATGCAAAGTGATAATGTGAGATAAGCAAGTTGGACCATAGTACAGTGGCCTTGATTGCAAGGCTTTGAATATGTATCATATTCTCAAGGGAACAGGGAGCCACTAAAATTTTCTAAGTCTAACAGTATGATCTATACCTTAAAAAGATTATTTTGGCAGCTATGTGAAAATGAAGAGAGAGGCTAACAGCAGGGAGATCGATTAGGAAGTCAAGGTTAACAGCTGATCAAGGGCAGTGGTTTTGGTAGAAAAGACAAAGGAAAAAGAATTGATGGGATTTGTGGTTTAAAGAGAATTTACTCTGCAGCCAAAAGTTGTTATTCAGTCGTATCCAACTCTTGGTGACCCCATTTGGGGTTTTCTCAGCAAAGATACTGGAGTGGTTTGCCATTTCCTTTTGCTTATTTTACAGATGAGGAAACTGAGGCAAAGAGGGTTAAGTGACTTCCCCAGTGTCACAGAGCAAGCATCTGAAGCCAAACTGAACTCAAGTCTTCCTGACTCCGGGCTTAGCGCTCTATCCACCACATCACTTAGCTCCCCAACTGGGGCCAAAAGACCTGAGTTCAAATACTCCCCCCAATACTTACTGTGACTATTCACAAGTCACTCACCCTCCTGGGCTTCAGTTTTCTTCTCTGCAAAAGAATCCTGAGGCCTGAAGAAGATGAGGTATAAGTTCTCCTTCAACTTTACACCTCTATAGGCAGAAGGAACATGTGGAATATGGGAAATAAAAGTCCAGGACAGACTTAATTGGCTAGGACGGCAACACTTTCAACAGAAATAGGAAGACATTTGCCTTAAATTAAATCCAAAAAATTGCCTTCATAACTAAGTCATGCTCTGTCAAGATTTTAAAGTAGAATCTTTATATGGGTCTAGCAGGAGTCTGACTTTTTATATTAAAAAAATTAAACACGGGAGAAGCTGTGGTGGCACTCTGGGCAGGGAAGGCTGAGCTGGCCCCTGGGTTCTATCTTGTACCCTAGTCCTCTATTTTTGCTCAGAGCCACAGTTTACAGGATTCATAGCCCCCCCTGGCTTTAAATAGGAAAGGATAATTTAAAATCATCTAGTTCATTCAATTCATTTTGAAGATGAGGAAAGTGACTTGCCCAATGTCACATGGATAAAAAGTAGCAGAGCTGACTCAGCCTGCCTCTTCTCTCTGCTCACTCCCTTCCCCGCCCCCCCCAGTCAGAAGACTCTCTTCCATTGTAGCCCAACTAGGAGTAAATCTGGACTCTCATTAAGCCATCTAGACATTTAGAGACATTCATAGGGAGAATGGGGTGGGGAGTGGAGAACTGTATTCGTAATTAAGGTGGGACTTTTTTTTTTTTTAACTGTTTTAGAATGCTAAATTAATTGTCTTTGATTGAGTCTTACTAGGTGGAAAACCCCAGGCTAGTTAGCAAACTAGCTGGCTAGTTTGAGAGAGGTGGGAAGCCCCCAGGGCCCTAAGGTGAGTTGCTAAGACCAGAGCCAATAGCAGGCACCTAAGTTCTGGTCCCTCAGGAGATGGTTGTCTAAAGACTGTACAGAAAGAGAGAACAGAGCTATTTGCTTGAGGCTCTCACTCCTGGAGCAGTGTTGATGTGGAGACTCTGGGCAGCTGCTCTAAGAGCCTCCTGGCTCATCAATCCAGATATTGATGCTTTCCTGGTAACTATGAATTGTGATCTGGTCCATTTATATTGTGTATGCCCGTAATTTGTTTGTATTTGCTCTGAAGTTCAGGTTGCTGGCTTTTCCTCCTGAACTAAGTGAATGATATTTGTACGCTGGATTAATGTAAGATTGTTAACCCCTTAAAGTCACTTTGTGTAGTAAAGCAGATCAAGAACCTATGTTGGCAGCTCTTGTTGCTGGTCTTGTTGGGTCTTACAGCCTGCAGCAGCTGCTAGCTGAACTGTTGCAACAGAAAGGAAACAGAATTCTATATAAATTACAATGCAACAGATTTACCCAATTCTTGGTTACAAATTGTTCTAACACTAAACCTTAATTGTCCTGTCATATAAGACAGAATTTTCACTCACGGACTTCTCTAATGACTAAACCTAGGACAGAAATGACTGAGGATTTTTGAAGACAAAGCCAGCGGAGTATAACCCTATAAACAAAATCAAAGGACTCCCTGTACCAGAGCTGTGTCTGCTTCCCAGGGGCACAGCCTAGTTCAGATAGGCTTATCACCAGGCTGGCTTCAGAGTGATGAAGTTTTGGCGATAACCTTTAAGAATCATCTATTAAGTTGTAGATGGGTTGTAATGTTTATCAGTACTCTCACTAGCAAAATTACTTGATCCTTATGGCACAAGTATCTTTAGATATGCACTGAAATAGATGTAAAAATAACTACCAATGAATTTAAGCACAGAAACCCATATTCGACTTTGGTAAGAAAAGTTCAGTTTAAGTATCTTACTATCTAAAATGGTATACTGTATACTGTTTGCAAATTGAAATAGTTTTCAGATATTTCACACTATACATGCTAGGCAATGGGAATATTTATTCACATTAACAGTTTTTGCATTCTAAGTGATTAAAAAAAGCAAAAGATATTTCAGGGTACAAAACACAAACACATCTGATATAGCAATGGAGAAAAATAATATGAGATTGACGATACAGCGTTAATTTTAAGTAGTTTAATTGGTAGTAAATGAAGAAGTGATTTTAAAATAGAAGTGTTATTTAAAAATAGAGAAAAAATTAGGATAAATTCCTATCTAAAAAATACTATAGAAAAACCTGCCAAAATCTCAAAAGATATATCTTCTCTCTTTTCCAGTTTTAAAAAGAAAAAAAAGGTGACTTATCCTTAAAATAATTTCTGTGAGAGACGGACTACCTGGACTCTAGTTTCAGTTCTATTGATATGACTTAAGGCACATTATTTTCTTTTTAAAAAAATATTTTCCCCCCTTACATGTAAAAACAGTATTCTTTTTTTTTTTTATTTTGAGTTTCAAATTCTTTTCCTCCTTCTATCCCCTCCTCCCTCATGGAGAAGGCAAGCAATTTGATAAAGGTTATACCTGTGCAGTCATGGAAGACATATTTCTATATTAGTCATGTTGCACATTATTTTCTAACCAACCACATGACAACTGACCCTACTTCTAACTCAGAAATATCAATGTAAACATTATATGGAAGATACTTAAAAGATTTCAAAGAAAGGAAGTATTGATATTATTTCAAAATTACAACTGACTAGTAGCAAACTTAAACCAAACAACTAAATATTACACAGACAACTGATAACTTAAGGAGCTAATGGGGTGGGGAACCTTTGGCCTCTAGGTCCTTGGGTGAAGCCAAGCTTTACAGAACAAATCCTTAAAATTAAGGAGATTTGTTCTGTGAAGTTTGGCTTCAGTCAAAGGGCTGCACTTGAGGACTTAGGGAGCCACAAGTGGAAGCCGAAGGTTCCCCACCCCACTAAGCACTTTAGTTCCAATCCAGGTAAAATGTTAACAAGTATTTCAAGAAGGATATAACTCTGCAACAGTTTCTAATCCTCAGAAAGTAAAAGGCCAGAGTTAGAGAAAAGACAGAAATGTGCTAATTGCCACTAAGTTAATTTGTCAGTGGACTAGAACTATTCTTTACAAATTATGTTTCCTTTAGCTATTTTTAATAAGAAAATATTCTGGTATTTGTTGGACCTATAAAAACTTTAATTTGCAAGTAAATAACCCCAAGTTTTTTGAGAAGCATAAGGAGTATTATTAATACATATATAAATCAAAAGAGGCTAAATTTTCCTCTCTTTGATTCAATGTGGTTAAAATTTTTGTTTTGTTTACAATATGCAGGTCTTTAAAAGTTTGAGTTTCCTGGGTTTGAACTACTGTATCATTTAGTTCCCAAAGATTTTTTTTTTAATACCAGCAAAGTACTACAACAAAAACTGACTTTTCTAGATAAGATTACTTTTATGTTTAGCTTCTCTAAGTAGATAATGATTCAAATCTAGAGCAGAAACTTTTTCAATCATTCAACAGCTATTTACTGAGTGCCTACTATAAAGCAGTACAGTACTGTGGAAAGAGCCCTGAAAAAGGAACCAGATCCCAGTGTCAGTTCTCTATCAATTAGCCAAAGGATCTTGGGATGAATCACATTATCTTTCTAGGCCTTCATTTTTTAAACTCAATTCAATAAATATTTATTAGGTGGCTATTATGTACCAAGTATTGTGATAGGATAGTCTTTATCCTCAAGGAAATGATATTTTACTTGGGAATGGGGATATATACACAATACAAAATATATACAAAGTAAATTAATAAATGGGGGGAGGGGTGAGCTAGAAAAATTCTTCTGTAGGAGTTATCTGATCAGAGCCTTAAATGGAATCAGTAATTTTAAGGGGGCAGAAGTGAGGACAAAGGGTATTCCGAGAAGGGGGGGGGAGCTGGACAAAGGCCCAGAGGCAGGCAATGGAAATAGTATGCATGGGGAGAGGAAAGGAAGAATTTCTCTGCCGTTCCCCTTTACTTACAATTGATTCTGCAGAAGAGGACAGAAAAGAGCCTCAGGTTATGCCAAACAAGGGAAGAGAGAACATAAAGGAAAAAGCAGTCAAGAATCAAATGCAACAAAGAAGTAGGGAAAAAAAGGACTGGTTTGGTTAATTAGATAACTGGCACTTTCAAAAGGTAAGCAGTGAAGAAGACAGATTAGAAACAGAGTGAATAGGTATTAATGAAGTGGAAGCAGCCAATATGGATGACACCAAAGTTTGAATCTGAAGGAGGGCGAGAGAAAGGATGGCATATTCAACTGGTTGAAAGGTTGAAGATTTTTAAGATAGGAGAAACTGGCGCATGTTTGTAGATAGTAGAAAAGAAGAAACTGGGGGACTTGCAGTAAGACTGAAGGGAGGAAGAAGAAGCAGCTAGCCATTGTGAAGGACCTCTAAGATAGGAAAGGATGAGATTGAAATATTACACACAATTTCTTAGCTATGGAAGAGTTGAGTTGAAAGAGCTCATGCTACGTGGCTTTGATCACGTCGGTAAAGAACAAGGAACTGAGAAACAGACCTGGGTTCAAGTTCCAGTGCTACCAACTAAATGAGTGACTAAGTGACATATAGTAGGATCTCTATTTACTTTGGGGGAAAAGGGATGGCAGCAGGTGTGGGAAGCTTTAGCAGTCTTCTGAGTTTAGATAGGTAAGGGTTTGCTTCTGCCTTTATGAATTTTGGAAAGGCTTCATGGAAGAGGTGGCATTTGAGCAGGCCCAAGAAAGTCGGTAAATATTTATTAAGCCCCCACTATATGCCAAGGCACTATGCTAAGCAGTAGGGATACAAAAAGGCAAAAAGCTCACAAGCTAATGAAAAATAGGTAGGTTTTTTAATAAGTAAAGATTTGGGGAAGGGGGGTGCTATGGAAGTTACAGAAGTGTATTCTAGGTGAACGAAAGCAGAAATCTGAAAACTCAGGATGCAATGCACAAGTGTACAAATTTGCAGTGATGAAAATATAAGTCTGGAAAAATACACTGGAAGCAGGCTGCAGAGGGCCTTGAATGCCAGGTTGAAGAATCTGAACTTTATTTAGCAAGGAACCAGTGAAGACTTCTGAGTTGAAGAACGATGCGATCCAGTGTCGAGCTTTAAGAATCTGGCAATGGATGGACTGAAGGGCGGGTGCACAGACTGCTTAAATTTGTTAGGACCCCACTTCAGTGGCACAGGGGACGTGGTACAGGCCTGAATTAGGGAAAGGGTGGGGTTGTGGGGGGAGCGGGCAGAGAAAGGAACTGGGAGACGTCAAGGACTTGTTTACAACAGATGTTGAGAGA
>CM053623.1:366274256-366338455 GCA_028646595.1 Phalanger gymnotis
GGGGGCACACACCGATCCCCCGGGAAGAGGGACCCTGCGCTGGGAAGAGAAAGACACCGGGGCAGGGGGAGCACCGACCGCCCCCACTCCTAGGCCGCAGAGGCGTCCCTCCCGCCTCCCCTCTCCCGGGGGACTCCTGGCGCCCCCAGCCCGGCCAGGCCCTGGACCCGGCCCAGCCTCACCTCGGCGCGGGCCGCGTCGGGCCCCTGAGCCTCTGCCGGCTGCGGCTGGAGCTGCTGAGGAGGTGCCGGAGGCTCCTTGTTCCGGCTGCCGGCTTCTTCCTCGGGCACGGCTCGGACCCCGAGCGGGGTCAGCAGCAGCAACAGCAGCAGCAACGGCGGCGGCGGCGGCAGGAGCAGCGGCCGAGGAGACCCCCGACGGCCCCCCAGCGCCGCCATCCCGCCGGCCGAGCGAGCCGACGCAGCAGGAGGGCGAGGAGAAGGAAGTAGGGCAGGAAACCTGCGGCTCCCGCAGCCGCGCTCCGCACCCCCACCCCAGGCCGCGAGACTGCGCAGGCGCGCCCGGCTAGAGCGAGGCAGGGGCCATCCGGGTGCGGAGCCGGGAGGAGGAGGAAGGAGGCCGGGAGGAGGAGCGGGGGAGGGGAGAGGGAGCGAGACAGACTTGGGAGAGCCGGAGGACCAGAAGACGACTCCCGCGGCCAAGCACGCCTAACAGTCTAAAGTCAACCGGAGCGCCAGCTCCGCCCGCAGCCATGCAAGCGGCCCCAGCCCCGGGGCCGGCCGCCCATTGGCCGCGGCGGCGCCCCGGCGTCATGACGTCGACGCCGCCAGGTTCAGGTGCGTCCCGAGCCCTCCTCCCATTGGCCTCGCGGCCGACTGCCGAACTTGGTCGTCAGGCAGGTGGAAGATTCCTTTGCCGGTCCCTGCCTCTGGTCTACCGCCCCATCCCCTTGCGCCGGAATCCACCTGGAGCTCTTCCTCTCCAAGGCCAGCATCCGTCCGCTCCCTTCTGCATCTTTGTGAAGCTGGCCAGCCTCCATTCTCCTTATCCCCAATTACCTAGTCAGTTACTGTCTTAGCAAGTACCCTGCTGACGTGGTAGCAGCACTAATTACGACTAGCCCTCCCTCCCATTCCCTGCACTGGCTCATTCGCTGATTAATGAATTCTTCGTGTATATTTAAAGTACTACTTACATGCATAGCGCCCAGAACAAGAAAGAAACTTTAGAGCTGTGGAACGTATATATAGCCATAGTACATGACGTGCCTATAGCAGAGGCACCAACTTAAGCGCTTTGTCTAGTGTGAGGAATTTTAATTATTCAATGGCAGGGTTATTGACAGTATAACAAGGAAAAGACGTCAGCCTGAACATTCTTTGTGTGTTTCTGAGTAAGTCAGACGCTCTAAGACTGCGTTAACTTCATTTATAAAGTGGAGATACACTAACAAGGCTGTTCTGTGAAGATCAAAAGAATATATGTATGTGTATGTGTGTATATCTGTATTTGTATGTATATATAGCTACATGTATAACTGTTTAGAAATCTACACATATGTATATGTCTAAATATACACATGTTTAGGTGTTATGTGTATATCGTACATGTGTGTATATATAAATATAACTGTAAGCACTTTATAAAAGTCACCATTACAATCATTCATGGAAACTTTTGCCTTAAGGTTTCATCTGATAAAGATGAAAGCTGAGGACAGTCCATATACAAGGAGCAAAGACAAGTGAACTAAGATAAGGAGGCTGGAAAGTTAAACCGGATCAAAATATTAACTACCCCTTCACCAGTTCCAAGATACCTGCTGGGACAGGGAGGAGGGAAGGTGAAAAACAAGGTCTGTGTACATTCTTAACGGGCTCTTTAGGCCTGTAATGTTGGGGGAATTCCTTATACCAGATAGCTATTGTTTTTTGGAAGAACAATATAAAAACAAGGTTTTTTCAATTATGATTTATTTCAATCACATTTGAATAACTGTATGTTTTCTTTCTCTACCCTCTAACAGAAACCATCATAGACAGTGTGGTGTAATGGAAATAACGTTGAATTCAGACTCAGAGAAGCAGCAGTTCTGTCCTGGCTTTGGGACTTGCTGTATCACCTTGAGCAAATCACTTTACCTATGTGAGCCTCAATTTCCTCACCTATAAAACAGGTATATCTGTTCTACCTAACTCTCAAGGTTATTGAGAGGATAAAGTGAGAATATGGATATGAAAGCATTTTATAACTATAAAATATAGATAAATGTCATTTTATGACTTTATGAAATAAATTGTAGGTTACATTTTAGCTTTTTTGTTTTTCATTATCACTTAGTATGAATTTAACACTCATGGTACCATCACATATATCATGTTGGAGAGGGTATCATTACCCTTAATCCACCTAACAAGGCAGCACTGTCCTAGTCACACTGACAGGAGAATTTGCCAAAGCCCCAATTGCCCTGACCTCCTCTCCTGACCTTAAATTTCATCAGTTGTATAGTTGTGTGGCAGGAAGACCCATAGCTAAAGTCCAAAGCTATTCTGGTGGGGCTCTACCCAGAAAACAGGCTAATCATAGGGTGTGACAGGCTGTGGGTGTTTGGGAAGGCATATATCCAGTCTCTCAAACCTATTTCCTTTAAGAACTTCACCCCATTTCATGCAGATTCCAATAGGTAGCTGGCTATGATGTGGATTCATCATCTTTAAGGGACCATGTATGAAAAACTCCCTATCTCAACCATGTAAAAAGGGACGGAGGAGAGGCCCCAGCCAGAGGCTCTAATAAATTTACCTGAATATAAACGAAAATGCTCAGAGGGCTTTCCCAACCTATGGCACTCAGCTGTGGAAAGCATCTCAGCCCTGTCTCTATTAGACCAAACCCTCAGGAGCCATCATTCTGATGACTCATCAGATATGTTTGAATTTCTGTAACCCCTCCAGTTCCTTGGTGGAGAAGGCCTGCCCAGCCCCTGCTCCCTCAGGGGAGGGGAAATACCTTCCTGCTGGAAGCAGTCATAAGAACATTCTGGGAAATTTTTGCCACCAGTGGAAATTCCCAAGTCTCTTCCTCATATTCTTTACTCCTCCTTTCTCATATCTCTAATCTCGGTGGAGTTGAAATCTCTGGGTCGAAGATTATATGGTGGGTTTCTAGTCCCAGTAGAAAAGTATCCCTTCACTTGCATGGACACTAGCACCATTTTCCTCCCTCTTGGCTTTCATTGCATGTCCCTAACACAGGAAAACTGTCTCAAGTTGCTGAATGTACCAAGCCGGTTCACTTTCATTCAGTCAATGAAAAGGCATTTATTAAGTATCTCCAGTGTGCCAGACACTGTGCTAAGGCACTGGGGACACAAAGAAAGGCCAAAGACAATCTTTACTCTCAAGAAGCTTTTAAACTAATAGGGGAGACAACACAAGAGCCATCTACAAGAGATATATACCTATGTCAGACAGACTGGCGGTAATTAACTGAGGGAAGGTGGGGATGAGAAAGGCTTCTTGTAGAAGGTGGAATTTTATCTGAGATTCGAAGAAAGCCAGGGAATTTGGGAAATGGAGATGAAGAGGGAAAGAATTCCAGGTATGGGGGACAGCCAGTGAAAATACCCACGGTAGGGGCAGCTAGATGGCGCAGTGAGTAGAGCACCAGCCCTGGAGTCAGGAAGACCTGAGTTCAAATATGGCCTCAGACACTTGACACATGTACTAGCTGTGTGACCTTGCGCAAGTCACTTAACCCTAATCGCCCTGCAAAAAAAAGAAAAAAGAAAATACCCATGGTCAGAAGAGTAATTGTCTTATGTGAAGAGCAACAAAGAGGTCAGTGTTAGCAGGCTGCAGAGTATATGAAGGGGATAAGGTGTAAGAAGACTGGAAAAGTAGGAGAGGGCCAAGTTATGAAGGGCTTTGAAGATCAAACAGAGGGTTTTATATTCTCTCCTAGAGGTCACAGGGAGCCACTACAGCTTATTAAAGATGGGGATGACACAGTCAGACCTGCCCTTGAGGAAGTTCAGTCTTGTTTTCTGTCAGTCCACCTTCTGTAGGACAGTCAACAACAACTAGAGAATGCTGGATCGGAGCTTTCTTCGCCACAACAGCCAGCACCCACTGAGGCGGAGACTGCTCCCCATCCTATTGAGAGAACTCCCCATATGTGATCAGAAGGGCTCTTGCGAATGGCTTCCGTGCAGCATCTGGTCACTTGATTATCCAGCCCTCGTGCCCGGCCCCCAACTCAAACAGGATGTGAGCCACGAGGCCATCTCATGTTAGCTACTGGTGACACCCTGACGCCAGCACCCTCTTAATTCAGTTTCACTTGAGGTGTTTGTAAGTCATGGAACAGTTAACAATAGAAGGTTTATTTGCCCAAAAACAGCGAGGCTATTGCAACATAGATACAATGGCATTTCTTTCCCACTGACCTTTCTGTATGGACATGTATTTGATCCGCAGAGTAACTCCAATAGTCTTCAGCCATCTAGAGTGGCCTTAACTCCATGTAGGTGGGACTTTAAATTCCTTAGGTGACCTGAGAGCCCCACGAGGAAGCAGAGGCCAATCAGATCCTAGGGACAGTTTTGTCGCCTTTTAGGTAACCTAATCCCTGTTTCAGGTGTTGATCTAGCATTGCCCATAGGGGCTGGAGTACAGTGATATTCCCTGTTTCATATCCAGGTGTGCAGCTGACTTCTGGTGAGAGCAAGTTCCCTTTTCCTGTGTTCATTAGCTCATAATTGGCTCATTGCAGTTGGCTTGATCCTCAGGCATGCTGGTGCCCTGGGCTAATGAAGTGGTGGGGGCTGGGGGTGGGGGGTAAGAAAACCATACTCAATGCACAATACGAATAGATTAGGGGACAAGTCATTTATTCCTACACACACACACACACACACACACACACACGGCTAAAAGTTAAAAATAAAAACAACTTACAAGTACATATTAACATAATATGATTCACAAACTTTTAACTACTGGCACAATTTGTGTGGAGGATGTTACCCAAGCTTCATTGTGAATGTAAAGCAGTTTGTGGGATTTCTGCTAAGTTATTTGCATATGCAGAGCTTGGCTCTACCCTATTACTCCTCTCTGAATCCTGATCTCTTTTGAACTAGCTGCTTACAGTCACTTGATCCTTCCTTTGCTACTACCAATTGTTCATGCATCCTCAGTAATCTGATGCTAACTATGGCTCTTATTGGACCCAGGATGTTTCAAACTTACAAGGTTGCCTGCAATCTGTTCACCTACTCAGGAAAGGACAGGCAGGGGCCTAAGCGCAAGTTCACATAGTCGAGTCCATATGGAGGCGTGAGGCTGAGTCAAAGCCAAGAACTCACTTCTTTCCTCTCCAGAAAGTCTCAGCCAACAAAGTTATGCTAGAAGTTTGGGTTTTTGTTTTTTAACAGACACAGCACCCAATCCTTTTGCATCTATCACAGGCAGGGGAATAACCAAAGGATCACTCAGGACTTACTATGACATTAAAAACCAAAGTCCTTTCAGTGCTGGGTTCCATAAGGCCAAAAGCAGCTAAAAAAATTTGTCATCCTTATATGAATTGATGCAAAGTGAAATTAACAGAACCAGGAGAATATTGTACATAGAAACATCAGTACTGTAGAATGATCAACTGTGAATGATTTGGCTGTTCTCAGCAATACCATTATACAAGACAGTTCAAAAGGACTCCTGATGAAAAATGCTATCTATCTCCAAGGAAAGAACTGATACAGTCTGAATGAAAATCGAAGCCTACCTTCATTTTTACTTTCTTCATTTTTCTTTGGGGTTTTTTTTCTGCCAGCATTTTCCTTCACAACATGACTAATATGGAAATATGTTTTGCATCAATACATTTTGACTACACATGTATAACCTATATCTAATTGCTTGCCTTCTCAATGTAGGGGGAGAGAAGGAAAGAATTTTTAACTCAAAATTTTAAAAAATGTTAAAAATTGTTTTTACATGTAATTGGGAAAAATAAAATATATGTACATATACACACATATATACATACGTGCATATATACATACATGCATATATACATACATACACACACACACACACACACACACACACTTTTGTCATCCCCCAAAGGCCCAAGCAATGAGTCATCATGTCCTTGGAGGTTCCTGAGGGAGTCTATAGGCCAATTCAAGTTTCCCGCATTATATTAAAGTTTCAATTCATTATTGTTAACATTGATTAAATAACTTTGTCAAGCCAGAACGTCTAAGAAAGTCCCTGCTATAACTGAGCCTACACTCTCTGAGAGAAAGAAACAAGTATCTGCACTGTTGTGCAATGAGCCTAATACATTGAGAATTCACTGAATATCATTTAGCATTTTGGAGCTAAGACATTATTCTATATTACCTGTTATATTTTGAGGATGTCTTCTTGAAAGACCAAAAAATACACTGGGAACTATTTAATATCCAATTGAGCCATCAGCTTGAAACAGAAATACAGAATCTTACTTGCCTCTTTAAAGTTCGCAGAAGGTCATGTTCTGGTATATAGAATAATACTGATGCTCCTTCTCATCTTAATGGGACAGTGGGCTTTTGTGCAAATTTTGAATCTGTGAATTACTAGAAGCAGAAGCACAACATCTAGAACGAAGAAGATGGTAACTTCATCATACTCTGTGCCATTCAGACCACGTCAGGAATGTTGAGAGACATTTTAAGAGAGACAGTGACAAACTAGAGGATATCCAGAGTGGCTTCCTGGGATAAATAGGAGATATGAAACCACGTCATATGGGGAATGGTTGAAAGATATTTAGGTTAGAGAAGAGATTTAGGCAGGACATGACTGCTGACTCCATATGTGTTAAGGATTGGTGTTATTATTAGGGGGGATTATGTTTATTCTGCTTGACTTCTGAGGAAGAACTAGGATTAATGGGTAAAAAGGTCAGGAAAGATTTCAATTCAGCCTACCAACACCTTCCTAACACTTAAAGCTGTCTGAAAATGGAATTGGCCATTTTGCAAAGCAGTCTTAGAGTCCCATCACTAGAGATGTTCAAGCCAAGTCTGGACAACCACTTGTCCTGGAAGTTGTAAAAGGTATTGGTCCTCTGGGCACAGGATTGAATTAGATGATCCTTCCACTCTATCGTTGTTGTCGTTGGTCCTTCACTCTTGAAGAGGACCAATGACTTCATAAGCACCATGTCTTGACCCAAGCCATGAACTGGATTGGAGTGAGACAGAGCTTATCAAAGTTATTGGCCTTGCTGTCTCCTCCAGGGTCATCAGAGTCCAGTAGCAAGACAAAGGTCAAAGTGACTGGTGATGGCCCAGGATAATTCTATGATTACATGCAAAGGAGGTACTAATCTAATTCCACATCCTTGTGAAGTATCAGAGTCCAATGTGAAATGGGAAGACTATGATACTAAACTAATGCAGATATTGTAATAATCTGAGACTGCCTTAAGGTTATGGAGAGAAACGAACTAGCATCCATCTCTCTCTTTCTACTTATTTTCCCTTTCCCATTTCTGCTAGTTGTCTGACTTTGTAGAACACAGATGAGAGACTATGGAAGAGATTTTTGCTATATGCCAGACAAGAATCCTGGGATCATGGGCATTTTCCTTAGTGCATAGAAACAATGGCATTCTCTATAGTCTGAACCAAGGTGAGATAGCAGATTCTGATTTGGACCAAAATTGTAGAAGCCATATGATTCGAAAAAGCAGATTCTAACAGGGAATGTAGTAGTAGAAGATGCTAAAAAGGAGGCAAAGCATAGTCAATCCGAATCTGAATCATCATGAATAATGATCTTTTGTTAAAGATTGCTCCCTTTAACAGACAGGTCAGGAAAATATTGCCTCGCCATGTGGCAAAGGTGGCAGCTTCACAGCCTCCAGTTTGTTTTTTGCTTGTTTTTTTTTTCTTAATTTCAGATAAAGTTTTGAGTTTCATATGGAGAAAGTCAAGTTTGGGGAAATCTCTGAGTCATGAATATACAATGCAGATTTGGACATTTTTGGGCTAGTTACCACAAGTGCTTTGCTTTAGGGTTTGCCACTCCTTTCATCTACCTTTACCAACCAGTTTTTAGTATGGAATCGTTTACCAAAATGATTTCTGATCTCATAGGTAAGCCAACACTTTAAGCAAAGTTTGTTAACAGGAAGGGAATATACATAGTACCTACTATGTGCTGGAAATTGTGTTAAGTGCTTTACAAATATTAATTCGTTTGATCCTCACACCACCCCAAGTAGGTGCTGTTTATTATTCTCATTTTGCACTTGAGGAAACTGAGGCGAACAGATTAAATGATGATCTGGCCCATTGATTTCACCTTTACAATGTGTCTCATTCCTTCTCACTCCTTTCTCTTCTCTGATGCTGCCACCACTCTAGTGTAGGCCCCGATCGCTTTACAACTGGACTACTGTAAAAGCTTGCTGGTGGGGCTGCCTGCCTTGAGTCTCTCCCTGATCTGGTCCATCTTCCAGTCACTAAAGTGATTTTCCTAAAGCACAAGTCCAGCCATATTACCCCCATACTTAAACTCCAGTGGTGTAGCAACACTTGTAGCTGCTTGTAGCTGCCATGGTAGTATAAGACCAATAACACCAGCACGCAGGAGGGCTGGTAGCACAGGTTATTTGATCTGCTTTTCTAAAGGAAAGCAACTTTAAAGGGGTTAACAATCTTACTTTAATTAAACATATACATCATTTACTCAGTTCAGGGGAAAAAGTCAGCACCCTGAACTTCAGAGCAAATACAAACAGGAATTACAACACAAATCAGACAGGGCTTCTAGCTGTCTGACCAAAGCTATACATACATAGTTACCAGAGAGAAAAGCACCAACATCTGGGTTTGCAAAGCCTTAATGGCTACCCAAAGTCTCATCTGGCTATATCACACTAACACTCTTCCCATGAGTGAGCCCCCAAAGCAAAATGCTACCCTCAGATATACACTTCTTCAGGGTCAGAGGGCATCACAACTCTCGTGACCCAGGCTCATGTGACTCGAACTCACGTGATTTAGGCTTTCTTATGACCTAAGCAGGTCATCAAAGACTCTTGATTGAAACAAAGGCAAGACTTAATCAAAGGCACTTGATTGCCTTAGTGCTGAGAAGAACTAGAACCCCAAAATAAAAAACAGCAAAAAGTCCCATTTTGCTTGTCATTACAAGTGGCTCCCTACTATTGCCACCAGGATCAAATACGAAAAGCTCCATTTGGCATTCAAATAACTTAGCCCCCTCCTACTTCTTCAGTTTTCTTATACTTCATGCCCCATCATGTCCTCTCTGCTTAAATGACAGTGGTCTCTTGGCTATTCCATGAACAAGGTACCCCATTTCTAGGCTCCAAACATTTTCTCTGACTATCCACTATGCCTGGAACACTCTCCCTCTTCCACTCAACCTACTGCCCCCCTGGCTACTTATAAGTCCCAACTAAAATTCATTCTTTTACTGGAAACCTTTTCCAACCCCTCTTAATTCTAGTATCTTCCCTCTGTTAATTATTTCTTATTTATCCTGTATATAGCTTGTTATGTATATGTTTGCTTGTTGGCTTCCTCATTAAATTGTAAGCTCCTCGAGGAAAGGGACTGCCTTTTGTGTCTTTTTGTATCTCTAGCAGTCAGCCTAGAGCCTGGCACATAGTAGGTGCTTAAGAAATGCTTATTGATTGATTGACTTGCCCAGGGTCACACAGTGTCTGAGGCCAGATTGAAACTCAGGTATTTACAGCATACCCAAGTGATACTCTTATTCTGTTCACTCCCATAAAGCCCTTATATATCTGTACCCAGAACACTACATACTATTCTTTTTTTTTAGAGATTTGATCTCCCCATCTCGACCAGGCTGAAAGCGGAAAACATCCCTTGGGCTCAGTCCCAGTACTTGACACAAAAGCTTCAACGTGTTCCATCTCTCTGATGTGAGCCAGTTTGCCCCTTCCTAGGCAGCCTGGTGGCCCTTCTTCCTGGGTCTAACCATATTTGTGGACACCTGATCAGTTTTAGCCCGAGTGAAGCTTAGAACTCAAGTAACCTTCCAGCCTCAGCTTCCCTGGCACTATAGACATGTATCCCCTTACCCAGCTACATGCATTTCTTACCCCACCCCAAAGATAGATCAGAGAAGAGAAAAGTACAGAGAAGAATAGCTAAAGTTTTCAGGGTCTTTAAAAGGAGAATCACCTTTCAGTTTTTCCAGGTTTTTCTGAAATCTGCCTACTCATCATTTATTATAGCACAATAGCATTCTATTACATTTATATACCACAGCTTGTTCAGCCATTCCTCAGTTGATGGGCATTCCCTCAATTTCCAATTCTTTGCCACCACAGAAAGAGCTGCTATAAATATTTTTGTTCATGTGGGTCTTTTTCTTTGAGAATCACCTTTTAAAAAGCAATAAGGCTTAATAGTTTGGAGGGAAAGTTTAAAATGTATAAAATTATGTGGGTAAGGATCACTAACAGAGTCATGTGGTGGTACATGGCTGGCATAAGCAGGATGCAGTTCATTATAAACAAGGGATTATAAAGGAAAAGCTGTATAAAGGATGTCAAAGAAATGCATATGAAAAAGCATCTGGGCTGGTTGTATTTGAGGGCAAGAGATAGCCAATGGACACCCATGGACTCCATTCTCATCTTTACAGTGTCAAGAGAACTGGAGGACAGCCCTTGGAACATTGGTGCGCTTATGGAAAGACATGATAAAGAGTTGCTTAGGATGCACTGTATGTTGGCTTTTGATCTTGATTACTTGAACGAATGCCCTCCTCATTGAGATCATAGAGCCACTTGAATATGGATAGAATGACCCGGGAGTCAGTTTGTTAATGGGAAAAGTGCCGGCTTTGGGGCCAGAGACCTGTCTGGTCATTACTAACCCTGCCACCACTACTAGCAGTGTGACCATGAGGAAGTCACTTAATATCCCAGATCCTGCTTCCTGATCTGTAAAGTAAATTGAGAATAGTCACTTCCTTTATTTCATAGGGCTGTTCTGAAGAAAGCATTCTGTGAACCAGAAAGTCCTATCCAAATGCAAATTATTATTCATCAAATCCTGGGGTTCTAGGACTGGCAGCACTCAGAATTTGAGCACAACTTCTAGAACAAATAAAAAGAAGACCGACTAAGCAGAGTGGGTTGTAAATTTGTAAAACACAATACCATAAAAGAAGTTAATAAGCTGAAAACAGAAATACAGGCTTCTGGATTGGTTTTAATATCTCTCATGAAACTGTCAGGTTATAGGCAAGAATTTGGGAGCTTTAGAGGTAATGGCCTTTTAATCTTTTGAGACTGATGTAATGGAAGGGAATCCTGCTCTAATATGAAATGCCCTTGGTGCTACTGTCAGGGGTATAAAAGGCTTATAGACTAGTCATTATGAACCCCGATTCCCTAAATTCCAGGACAGGCTAAATAGCCTTGAGAAATGAAACAAGAAGCTTAGATAGGAAATGAAGAAGATGACCTCTCTGTACAATTTGACTAGAAAAGGTAGAATTTTAGATCATGAATGCATTTTGGAAATCATCTCCAATCCCCTTATATTGCAGATGAAGAAACTGAGGCCAAAAGAAAGGAAATCAGCTGCCTAAGATCACACAATTACCTTGGTCTGATCTAGCACTAGAACCCAGGTTTCCTGGTTACTAAAAGTCAGGAAGACTCTCCTCTTCCTGAATTCAAATCCAGCCTCAGATACTTACTAGCTGTGTGACCCTGGGCAAGTTACTTAAGCCTTTTTGCCTCCTTTTCCACATCTGTAAAATGTGCTGGAGAAGAAAATGGCAAAACATTCCAGTAACTTTTTTGAGAAAATGGAGTCACAAAGAGCCAGGCAGAATTGAAAAACAACTAAACAACAAGAGAACAGTGTTTTTTTTTTCTATTTATGGGAGTTAAAGATGAATGCTTCTTTCTTTCCAAGGCTCGGCCTCTTCCTTACTACTATAACCTCCCAGCACTTTGTACTCTCAAGGTATGAGTACAGAATTGAAAGAAAGCTATATCGGAGGGAGAAAATAAGGTTCATCTCTCCAGCTCCATAGATTATAGGGCTTCTGTGGCAGGATTTATCTAGATCCTAAACTGGAAAATATCTTAGCTATGAAGTACCAACCCCTCATCTGTAAAATAAGGAGAACTGAAATTCAATGACATTAAGTAACTTGTCCAAGGTCACACAGGTGGCAAGTAGTAGAGCCCAGATTCAAATTCAAGAGTTCTAACTATAAATCCAGTACTCTGGAACTTGGAAACAATTCTTCTTTTAAATCAACAATGAGCAACTGCATGACTGCGGTGTGTGTGTGTGTGTGTGTGTGTGTGTGTGTGTGTGTGTGTGTGTGTGTGTGTGTGTGTGTGTGTGTGTGTTTTTCTGGTTTGTGCTAAGTAAGATGAAGTCCCTAAACCAAGTGGAAGGCCATGGACTGGAGAATGACTAAACAAATTGTGGTACAAGAATATCATTGGACTGTAAGAAATTAAGAAAAGGAGAATTCAGAGAAACATGGAAAGATTGATCTGATCTGAGAGTGAAATTAAGCAGAACTAGGAAAACCACAATGTAAATGGAAAGAACAATGAAATGACCTGAGAACTGTACTTATAATGGTCGAGCTTAGAAGAGCACTAAGGAAGCTCACCTGCTTCCCTCAGAGCTGAGGAATGATTACTGCATATGCTGTCAGGAGCAGCCAATGTATTGCTTAGTTTTGCTGAACTGTTTTTTTTTCTTCCCTTAATTTTTGCTATGAGAGAAGGTTTGTGGGGGAGGGGTGGGGAAAAGGGGTAAATTCAGAAATAAATACGATGGAAGAGCAAAAGTCATCAATTTTTAAGAAGGAAAAAAGATGAAGCCCTTGCTCTCCTGTCTTTTCCAATAGGAAAGGTAAGGCAAGGTACAAATAATTGTAATACAGAACAGAATATTAGTACCATAAGAGAGGTACAAAGTGTTAAGGACATTCCAATGTGAGAAGTACTACATCTAGAATCAGGAGAATCTTCATGAAGGGGAGACTCAGAGAAGCACAAGGTATGTTTAGAGGATAACAAGTAGCCCAGTCTGGCTGGAATACCAAATACATTAGGGAATAATACAAGGCAATGATAGAAAGATAGGTTGGAGCTATATTGTTGAGGAATTTTGAATGCCGGGCTAAAGAGTTTGGGGATAGTCAGCACTTAATTACTTGGTGAACTAATTTAAACTGAAATTATTTGGCAGGAAATCATGAGCCTCTGAAACTTCTTGAGCAGGGGTCTGACATGATTAGAGCTGCAATTCAAGATTGGACTAGACAGGGGTGGGGAACCTGGGGCCTCAAGACCCCAAATGGCACTCTAGGTCCTCAACTTCGGTCCTTTGACTGACTCCAAATGCACTTGAGGACCTAGAGGGTCACATTGGGCCTCAAGGCCCCAGGTTCCCCACCCCTGGTCTAGCAGGTAGATTTTAGGAGACAGAAAAAATAGACAGGAAACCAGTGCACTAGTTCAGGAGAGGAGTCGAAGGCCTAAATTAAGCTGGTGGCAATAAAAACAGAATGGTGGTAGTTAGAAGCTATAGGACTTGACAACAGATTGGATAGGGGTAGGAGCACAGGCAGGAAGCAGGAGGAGTCAAAGATGACTTCAAGGTTTGGGCTTGAGTAACTAGAATGGGAGTGTCACAACAGAAAAAGGAAGAAATGAAATTTGGATTTAGAAGGGAAAATGGAGTTTGGTTTTAGATGCATCGAGTTTAAAGTGTTATCAAGGCACCCAATTGGAGATATATAATAGGGAGTTGGAAACATGGAAACTGTTGACTGATTGACTGCAGTTATGAAGAGAGGTTTAGGCTGGAGATGTAGATATGGGAATCATTGCACAGGAGTGACAGCTGAAGTCATGGGAGTGAATGAGGTCCCTAAGGGAGAGAACACATAGAAAAGGCCCATGAACAAAACATATGAGCATTACTATGGAGGAGGAGCAAGAAAAAGAAACAATGAACAAGATAGGAATGGTCAGAAAAGTAAGAGAAGAGCCAGGAAAGTACAAGGTAATCACAGAAGCCAAGGGGAAAATTTTAAGAAGGAGGCAGTGGTCAACAGTATTAAATGCTACAGAGAAGTCAAGGAGACCAAAATTCTGAGAAATACCCTTTAATTTTTAGAACAAGTCATCGGCAACCTTTAGTAGCACAGTGTCAATAAAGAATTGGTGAGCAAAGCCAAGGAAGAACCTGAATAATTAACCATTCATGATAACGTGGAGGCAAGGAAAGGTGAGAAATAAGGCAGTAGTCTGAGGAG
Source organism: Phalanger gymnotis (assembly GCA_028646595.1). Classification (NCBI taxonomy): domain Eukaryota; kingdom Metazoa; phylum Chordata; class Mammalia; order Diprotodontia; family Phalangeridae; genus Phalanger; species Phalanger gymnotis. The sequence continues at coordinate 366,288,587 of CM053623.1, forward strand.
GTAACAAGATGGTGGAAAGATTTTTTTAAACAACTATTTGTAGGTCAAATGAAAAAATAAATACAGTGCTTCATAAATGTTAGTCAATAGTTACCAAACATTTATTAAGTGCTTACTGTATGCAACACTGTGCTAAGCCTAGGCATACCAAGAAAGGAAAAAACAAAACCTGTCCTCAAGAATCTCACATGTTAATGGGGAAGAGTACATGCAAATGACAATGTACAAGCAATTATATGAAGGACAAATTGGAAGTAATCTCAGTAATCTCAGAAGCTTTAATGGAAACTGGTTGCAGATGGTAGGATTTTAGCTGAGACTTGAAGGAAGCTAGGTAAGCCAGGAAGAAACAGCAACAAGGAGAGAGAGCACTCCAGAGGTAGTCTTAAAATCTTTGAAGAGCAACATCGTGCTCTAACACAAAATGCCTCTTGCTCTCCAGGAGACTAGGTTGGAGAGTGAAGAGTGGACACCATCCCTATTACTTTTTTTGCTTGTAAATTAATTCCTGTGAGCCCTGGTTAGATGGTTATCCTAAATTCTATGGCACACTGAATCCTCTAACAGCTTTGAGAAACAAAACTATAAGAAGCAATAGATACTTTAGACAGGAAATGAGGAAGATGACTTCTCTATACAATTTGACTACTAAATTCAGAATCCAGGCATAGGAAGGAACAGCCAGTGAAAATGCTCAGAGTTGGGAGATGGAAGTCTTGTGCTAGGAACCACAGGGAGGCCAGTATCGCTAGATTGTAGAGACTGCCTGGAGCAAATCGTAAGGAGATCACATAAAGGGGGGCCAGATTATGAGGGACTTTAAAAGCCAGAGATAATATAGAGCCACTAGAGTCTACTGAGTTTGTGGGCGGGGGGAGTGTAGAGGGGTGTGACAGAAAACTTAGGCAACTGAGTCGAAAATGAGTTGTAGTGAGGGAAGACTTGAGGCAGAGAGACCTATCAGAGATTACTGCAGTAGCTCAGGCTTGAGGTGATGAGGGCCTATATCAGTGTGACAGTTGTGTCTCTCCAAGGGGATGCTACAAGAGACTTTGTGAAGACAGAATAGACAGGACTTGGCAACAAACTGGATATGTGATGGGGGGTGAGAGTGAGGAGTTCAAGATAACACATAGGCTTCCAGTCCAGGTCACTAGAAGGATAGTGGTGCCCTTGAGAGCAATGGGGATGTTCAGAAGAGGCGATAGTTTGGGGGGAAATAGTTCAAAAAATGATGGCATGCTTTGGGCTTCTGCATTTGGGGTATATAAAACTGGTAGAGAGGCAGGTTTATTTACTGACTCAATAAGTAGACAAGAACTATTCAATAAACTTTGTGGTTCTCACCTTTAGGCTCAACCTATTTCTACCAAGGAGATTAAATTCTTCAAATCTGCAAAGTTTTTTATGATTTCAAGGGTCAACATGGCCAGTGATTAGAAAGCTGGCCTCAGTCAGGAAATTCTGGGTTTGAGTCCCAACTCCAAAACATGCTGGCTGTCGCTAAGCAAGTCACTTAACTCTCTTAAGGCTATGTAAGTTACAGACAAGGTACAGATCCATACCTGGTAGGAGTTTCCTCATGGTGGTGGGGGGGGCGGGGATTTCCAATTTCTGTCTGTCTGTCTGTCTATCATCTATCTATCTATCTATCTATCTATCTATCTATCTATCTATCTATCTATCTATCTATCTATCTATCTATCTATGAAATCACAGGTTCGGTCCCTTTTCCCATCCATATTACAGTTTACAAAGCACTTTGTTGCCTAAACAAAAGGCAGCAAAAACATAATGATTTCGGCCCCAGTCTTGGGAGAGAAAGGAAGCTGTACATAATTGGGGTTCCCCTTATTTCTTTTTCTGTCTCAAAGAAGCCTTTATCTTTATTTAGCTAGTATCAGGTTTGATGTTTATGAGATCATATATCTCATCCCTTATTTTATCAATGAGGAAACTGAGGCCCAGATAATTGGCTTTCCAAGGTCACATAAGTAGCAAAGAGCTGAGCTAAGATTCAAAACCAGATCTCCTGATTTTAGGTTGACGCTTTCCACTGTACTGTGCCATCTTCCCTACGGAGGAAAGCCTTACGAGGCAACAAAAAGGTATTAAGTGATTCCAGTGTGACAGGCACTGTGCCCATATACTCATTCTGGACTTTGAATTCATTATGCTTCTGGATTGAATATAACTATTAATAATTATTATTCTGGAAGGTAGAGAAGGCAATCAGCAAGAAAAGATAATTGAGGAAGGTTCTGAAAGAGGCAAGAGAAATGATAGGAAGAGGCAGAGACAGAGAGACGAAAAGACTTTTTTTTTGGAGGTTTTGAGGTGGAGAGAATGACACCAAGGATGTTATGGAATTCACATGTCAAAAAGTCAAGGTTGGAGTCAGGGGCCATACAAGAGGGTAGGTCCAAAGAGCAAAAGTAAAGAAATGAGTGAGATTTTTACATTGAAAGGAATTGTAAAAATTAGAGGCATAGGAAGCCCAAGCTAAAAAAGAAATAGTTCCTTCTTTGGTAAACACAACTGAACTTTAACACTCTCAGAAGCAAATGCTCTTGTTTTACCTATTTTTAGTTACTGCCCTTCTCATGGGTGGGGAACCTGCCAAACTTCACAGAACAAATCCCCTGAATAAAAGTACTTGTTCTGTAAAACTTGGACTCCGTCAAAAGGCTGCACCTGAGGACTTAGAGGGCCACATATGGCCTTGAGGCTAAAGGTTCCCTGCACCTAGCCTTTCCTAAAGAAACTTGAAGGAAGCATGGAGATGGGGTCATAATACTGCACAGGTTTCTCAGGTTTCCTGTAACTCTCCTCCACTTTCTTGCCTCAGACAATAGATGGCTACAATAGTTTCTCAGTAACTTAATGTACTCTTAGAATGCCTGTCATTGGAAAATTGCTACTCATATATGCTGCCAACATAAACCTTGCACTTATCTCATTTTACATCTCAGTAAAACAGGTAGAAGCCTAGCACTTTACCTCAGGCCACCCCATGGTGGCCTGAGAAAAATGCAGTTGTCTCTATTCCTAGCCCTTAACTATAGAGCCTTTTAAAAAAGTCATGTATATTACTGCCTGAGATTGAGAACAGATCCACTCCTGACAGCTTTCTCTTTCTCTCTAGCTGGATATGGAGAACTCCAGAGAAGACCCATCTTTTGTATCTGAGAATGTGTTTCTTCCAGGAGCATTTCTCTACTCCCCAACTGCTTAGTCAACCATTTCAATCACAGGGATTCCAGGAAGCAAGAGCCCTTCCTTCTCAAGAGTGAACTGTACAAGCTAAAACCTATGATATGACGGATATGCCGAAAGAACAAGGGACTCTCACACTTTCACTCAAACATTGCGAGGGGTTGAGAGTTTTTTTCTTCGTGGGCAACAAATGGGTCTTACGCTTCTTTTGTATTTCCCATAATGCCTACCCTAGAATTGGTCAGAATAGGCCCTCAAAAACACCATTTGGCCAATTGAGTTTTGCTTTTCTTCACATCCAAATTTGTGATTTCTGAGAAGAAATGCTATTGCCACCTTTCAGAGAGGGAATGAATAACAATGAAGTACTACATGTGGTCCTTTTGGGGCCATGCTATATAACTTTCTGGGTGGGTTCTTGTAACTGAACACACGCCAGTGGTAAATACAATACTGAGGGCAAGATGTGTGGCTAAGGCAAAATTTGCCTAGACAGGTCATGAGGGCTATGAAACTGCCATTGCTAGCAATTGTTGAGTCAATATTTTGTGAGGTCTTTTAACAATAAAACAAAGTCTGAAATACGCTGTGTAATATTATTCCTTTGTGCACACGGGGGTAAAAAAAATACATAGGAGAAAAAGAGATACAGAGGAAAAGAAAATCTGGAAAAATTTATTTTATTGCAGGATACATGTGAGCACCAGTAAAATGAATTAAATATATAATACAGAATACAACTGCTTCCCTAAGGGTCTAATGTTTTATCACGATGTGATGAAGGCCTTAAGCCCTCAAAGGCCATGCCAGCAGAGTCCAAGCTCTAGCCACAAGCTAAAAAGGCTCTAAGAATGGGTACAGAGATAAACTGTGTATTTGTTGCTTAGAGACCAGCCTAGCTAAGCTGAGACAAAATGCTAGAAGGTTGACTATTGTATACATTTTGGGAAGGGGGGCAGGGAGGTAGGGAGAAGAGGGTACAATTTATGAAAACATCTACTAAGGCTTGTGTAGGGGTTGGTTTGTGATCTTCATCAGCAGAGGGGAGACCCCCACAAATGAAATTTTGGATCCTTAAATCCCAAGTATACAGAGAATACTTAAGAGATAAGGCTAATTAAATTATGTTTAATGAAGGCCAACACTAGCATACAGGGGTGAGAGCTAAAATGTGGAGTCACACGTGACTCATCCTCAGTACGTTTTTGGTTCCTAGGTAAGCCACACTATTATTATGAGGTAGCACATGCTTATCTTTTGTATCATACAGAGAAAGTCAGAGAGATTGAGTTAATCCTCAGCACTGCCAAAGGAAGCCAACTGAAGAACTCAAGACTTTATACCACTGGAACATTTCTACACGGGCAGTCAGATATTTGTGGAACCTTCCAAGAATCTGACAGTCTTCACTTAGGCACAAAGGGCTGTTCACCATGATCCCACAGAGTACAATGCTGACCCTGGTTTTGCAAGGATTCTCCAGCCAAAGGTAACAAGTCAATGCCCAGTGGCTGGTTCAGTTCTTTGCTCTGCCTTCAGCTCCTCCAATGACCTTGCCACTTTCCCTGCTTAGTCTATGGCCCCACAAAAGCTGGAAAAGAAGCTCCAGCCCATATCTGGGTTCTTAAAACTGGACCTCTCTGGCTTTAAAAATCAAAACAACTGTCTCTACAAGTGTAGCTCAAATTATCCTGGAAAATGAGGAGATAAAGAGGACCAGGAAGAGGAAGACAGAATGATGAAACTGAAAACTTTCTAGTAATAGTGGCTTCTGCACAGGGGCCTTATTATTTGGTTTGAAGTCCTTTAAATTCCTGGAATATCAACAGATCTAAATTCTAAAATACAAGGACTCAAAGATGGGTGATTTCCCTATGTAGGGAACTCCTTCAATTAATGAATATTATGACCCCTCTATGATTTGGCAGATCAGTCCTAGGGAGTTGCATGACTTACCCAAAGTGGCAGAGGGTGGGATATGAACCTAGATCTTCCTGGTTTTAAGCCCAGTCCTTGCTGGGTTTAGCATGTTACTGCTATACTCTATATTCCCATACTGAGTTGAAAAATGTCTTCTAAGGCCAAGTGCAAATGACTCTTTCATTCTCTAATGCTTGGGATTATTTGTGCCATATGGGCTTAAATCAGTAAGTGACTATGATGTGTTTTACATTGCCAGAACAGTAGTAGTTTCATTCTTGAGCTATGCTAAAGATTCTTCCCTTACTCCTGATAACGGATGTATTTCTCTGGAAAACTTTATACTATTGGTCTGAATATAGGCTGTACTGCTAAATCTGAAAGGAAAGACAAAGTGGGAAGGAAAAAAAAAACAAATCCAAATACCAAAGCTTATAGACCATATTCAAATTTCATGCAAGCCACATTTGGGAGAGGGAGAAATGCATGAATTATATTTGGGCCAGCATGGTTTCTAATGAAGTGAAGACTAAGGGAGAAAACAAGAGAGAGGGAAGAATTTCTGATGGTTTGGGAGGGAAAAAAGGATTCTGCAGTAACATGTAAAAAGGCAGATTCCCATTTATTAGTAGAGGATAATGGTTACATGTTGCAAATATTCACCTATAAAGGAGATGAAAAGTTGGCTGAACCTTAACCTTTAGAAATATAAGCAGCACTTGCATAAACTCAAAAGGAACAATGGCTTACATCCCTCTTCTCTCTCTGCTTCTACTACTATCATCTATACAATTGTCTCTAACTGTACAGTTAAATGGCATACACCTACCTGAAAACATATTCGACTTGGCTGAAGTAAAAACACTATTATCTCCTATGCCCCAAATTAGATACAATCACAAAGGACAGTGTTTCTGTAAGAATAGGATAATAACTTTAGAATGTGCCTAGTCAGGCATATATTTGATACTAGTCAAGAACCTGAAGTTTGAAAAGCGGTCAACAATAGCATCTGATTTATCTGCACTTCTTATGAGAGTAGAATGTTTTTGGATTATGCATCATTATACCTCCAGCCAATGACAAAGGTTCTTGCTCTTAGAAGAGAACATGGTCATCACATCTTTGTGCTTTTAAAATCATGAACTCAAGATTACTGAAAGGGAGCTTAAAAAGAATTTGACTCAGAAGTAATATCTTAACCTACAAAACATAAAGTCTGGTGCTACTGCACTGAATTCCAGTGGGGAGGCCCTGGGGGCTGGGCTGGCTTTTTTTTTTCTGTTTAGGGATCATTTGCTCATGTATCACATTATCATTCTTTCATTAATCAAGGGTGATACTTAATTCTTAACTTAAATTCTTTATTTTTAGAAGTGTAAACATTATCCCTTTCCTACGTAAATGTGAACTTTTTCAGTCTGAGATGAGTTATAACAGAAATATTTTAAGTCTTTCAAATGTAAGCATCAATAACTCCTTTGTGGTCAGGCTAGTCAGCACGTCACCATTTGTTTATACAGTGCTGCTTAAATGACTAAATCCAACAGACCTCGTACTTGAAGGCTCTTCACATAATGGAAATGCAAATCAACTCAGGCAAACAGGAGTCAGCTGGACACTGACAATGAGAACCTCATCAAAGCACTATTGGCTATAGCATGTCCAGGATTAAGCAAGTTCAAGACGGCTCAGCTCCTGACCTATCAAAAAAGTTGTTATTTTAAGAAGCTTACAACTATGAGGCAGTCCCATGACATGCAACCTGAAAATGGGGTTTTCACTGAGCATTCAAGTTAGGCTGTGAACCAAGCAAAGCGTCAATAGGTGCTTCCAAGTTCTCCAAGCTTTTTGATAGAACAAAGTAGTTCCAAAAAACTCATTTTCCCTGAATTCACCTGCAGGCTGCTGTAGTATTTTGTCATTTTCAGACGTTAAGAGAGTGCAAAAAGACTGGAGGCATGTCCTACATCCTTGATGGGTCTTTGCGGTATAGCCCTGCTAGTAAACCTCATACTGACTGGACAAACCCTCCAGAGTCACATGCCATCTTATTTCTTCTTTTTTTCCCAAAGCATCAAAAATAATTCTTCTTGGTGTGCTTTGAAGTGCCCTAGAAAAGTCTTATCTGCTGCAATCAGTTTGTTTTCTAAGTTCCACTTAGGATGAAGCACTAGAAACCACCTAAAAACACTTATTTCTTGAAGTTTCTTTCTGCTCATGAGGCTACTTAATCCATTTTGGTTTTCATATAAAAATGGAAACAATTTTTGGATAGTTCTGTCAGGCACAGCAAGCCTTAGCGTAAAGTATTTCTCTTCCTATACCATTATTCCATCACTTTTGCTCTTGGAATGTAAATCCTCTTGCTCAGAACCTGAAAAGGTTTTGTTTTGTTTTTAAAATGCAGATAATCTTAAAACAAAAATGGCACATAAGCCTTCCTATGCTTTGGATAGGAGTCAAACTTGCTCAGGTAAAATTTGTGGCTCAAAACAGCAGCCAGGGCCTGGCTGAAGAGGACATATGATACCACAAGCCACCAGGTAAAATTGTAGAATCCAAAAGTGACAGCCATGGACACGTAGATCATCAGTTCTGCAAAATAATTAGGGCCAGAAACATACTCAAACCAGTCTCCAAAAGGAATTCTGTAGTTAGAGTGAATGACTTTTCCTAGAATGAAAAAAAAAAAAAGACAGTGTGAGTCTGAAATGACAATGTTTTTTGACGTGAGTTTGACGTGAGTAGCCAGTTTGACTTGTTAGTTAGTTATACTTGTATCTATATTAGTCTCACCCACCTACATATAAAACACACAATCTTGACATATAACGACCAGTTTCTATATTAAAAACTATTCAGTTCAGAAAGCCAAACATTAATAATTATAAAAGAAAAACTAGTACAAAAAATTTGTGTAAAAAAAGGGACATAATTAGCTTTGTATTTTAAAAATATCCCAATCTAAAGCTATAACCCCATCTTTTATATAAGCTTGATGACAAAACTCAGATTTTACATGTTGAGGGTAACTTTCCATAAAAGACTAATTTTTTTTTAGATCAAAATTGAATTTATTAGAGGAAACAACCAACCACTTGGCAAGCCAATTCAGAAAAGAAGAGGATACTCAGGCTAACCATGTAAATTATCTGGATATTTTAGGCCAAAAAGTATACTCTGACTACTTTCTGGGGCTTGATTATCTTGTATTTTTGCATAGAATAGCAGCTAGCATTTCAAAGTTTGCAAAACCTCTTAAATAGCTCATTTTACTCTCACAACAACCACTTACCGATGAAGAAACAACCTATCCCAAAGGCTGATGATTAATTTTACTTTTAAAGAAGGAAAGATGGCTTAAAGAGCAGGGTAACTGCCATAGGATAAACAAAAGGCTAAAGTTTGAGTGGTTATAAATTAAAATTTTTCTTTTTCCTTGGACTATTTACATGTAGTTTGAGGCCAAGACAGTATCTCTCGAAGTCAGTACCCCAAACTGGATGGACTTACAAGATTCCTAGAGAGAGGAATTAAAAACACTTTATACTGTGCACTTCAGTGGCATAAAATGTTAAATAAATCCTAAGGCAAAAGAATTCCATAATCTCCAAAGACAGTGAGCACATGAATTAGGAATTCTATATTCTTAGGAATTCCAAAATTTCCTCATTGTCAATGGATTTCATTTCTTCCTCACCATTTCTTTACTAGAAAAGCAGTAACTGATTAACTTGGGTTCTCTTCCTTTTCCATGATTCTAACAGGAACCAAGACATGTGTCTCTAATACTTTACGATATGCTTCCAACAACACTACGAGGCAGGTGGCTGCCAATATTATCCCCTTTCTCAGATGTCAAGACTTCTGTCCAAAAGGTAGGCAAAAGGATAGTACTTTAGAATCACAGAATTTTGTTTTAAATGTTTTTAATTATAAACTTAATCACACAACATGCACATTTCAATGTACAAAGAGCAAAGAAGAGAACTGTATGTAAAACTGTGAACTCCTTAGATTTTTTTTTAGTGCATATTAAATTTTAACATGGTAGTAACAAGAATGTCCTGTTTGTGTGCCATTCTGAATTCCTATTTTCCTTCGGCATATTTTAAAATGCTTTATGGCTGCTCTCTTAATGAATCTCTATGACTACCCACTAATTTTTTGTGCCCTACCCCTCCCTAAACCCTTCCTTGTAACAAATGATCGTCAAGCAAAACAAATCAACACATCAGCTGTGTCTGAAAATCATAAGAATCTTTGAACATTAAAGCTGGAAGGGACAGAGATCACATAGTCTAAACCTGTCATTTTACAGATGAGAAAACTCAGACCCTGATAGGAAGTGATTTACATTAAGATATATGGCTGGTTAGTGAAGACTAGCAGTTATAGGCTGGAAATTTAAATAATCTCACCTGATTTATTTTTCCGCATATTAGCCAAGATGACATGGCACCTGTATTGATGGACAGATGACCAGACGTACATCATCATTCCCAGGATGTGGAACCAACGTGTTTGCATCAAGAGACTTTTCCCTATATAAACTGTGGATGTGACAGTTATCTGATTAGCAAAATGTTGTTGACATCAGAAATATAACGTGTTTTGAAAACAAAAAACAAAAACAAAAACAAACTTTGTTGAGTTAGCTCAGGGGCAGAACTTGTTTATCTATCCTGCCAGTCTGATCTTCTCCTTAAGGGCCTGGAAGCAGAGTGGAGAAACTCCCCTTCCCTTCCCTTCAGTTCTCCAGACAAGGGACACTGGCAGAAAAGCCTGTGCTGTTGGATATTCTTCTCCATCAGCGTGCTCTAGGCCATGTCTCCCTTCAGAAGACGAATTCTGTACTGTATCTATAGCTATTGCTGTCAATGACATGGTACATAAGGATATGGGGTACCATTACTTCCACCATGAGAAAGTACAGTGACAGGTTTGTGGCAGGGAAAGTGGTGGGCTCTATCTATGTCACAAAACAACAGTAAATATGTCTCTTTTCAAAAGCCTTGCTTAAAGGTGACTCGTTCTGTTTTCTAATGTCAGGAAAACAATTTCTAGAAAAATGGGAGGGTAGTCATTACTTCTGCATACTACCATGAAGGTAAATTACGCAAGTGATGGGAGGGGTCAGAAATGAGTTGTTTTTCACAACATGACTAATGTGGAAATGTGTAACATGATTGTACATGTGTAACCTCCATCAGATTGCTTGCTGTCATGGGGAGTGGGGAAGGGAGAGAGAGAAATTTGGAACTCAAAATCTTATTAAAATGAATGTTGAAAACTAAAAAAAAAAAAAAGAGTTCTTCTCCAACCCCTCCAAAACACAAATTACAGACATAAAAGTAGATAGATACCTTCTGATTGAAGGGATCCTAATCCATAAATATAGGAGTCTTATGGATTATAGGATTGGAGGTTTAGAGCTAAAAGAGATGCCATCTAGTCCAATTCTCTCATTTTATAGATGAGAAATCTGAGACCCAGAGAGGTCATTCCCCAATGTTATAGAGATAGGACTTGAATGTAACTGCAGGAAAAGAATCTCCACAGGGAAAAAAAAAAATCTTAAAATCCTGAAATAAGTCTAAAAACATGAGACGGCAAAAGGCACAATCTTCCTCCTAAAAATTTATTTTACTTAGGACTTGTAACCAGGTGGTTAAGACAGCAATGTTCCAGGTGACCTTCCTAGCAAGCAGATAAGATGGCCAAAAGCATCAATTAACAGCAAGGGAACATTTACTAGATTACAATACCTTAAAGGAGTAGGGATGGAGGTGGGCTAGAAAGGTGTATATAGTATAAAGATAAAGGATGAGGAAAAAGGAGAGGTGTAGGAAAGATGCTCTAGGAATACTGGAACAACAACTCTAGGAACTGGGTGGCTGGCAGTATTATTAGAAGAGGTTGGGTGAAGGGAAGGTGTTACAGTATCTAGCACCTGGGAAATGCACTCTAAAGTCCATGTGTGCTCACTGCATCCTGGGCTATCTCCAGTCATCCTGCTGGCCACTGGACCTAGATGGCTCTGGAGGAGAAAGTGAGGCTGGTGACCTTGCACAGCCCTCCCTTGCTCAAATCAGAGTCAATTACAAGTCATGTTATCATCTCCCTGATGTCGTAGTCCTCTTTGAGAATGAAGGACAAACCACCACCATGTGTGCTCACTTATCCCTGGAGTTCCCATAAGAGAAGTTCAGAAAGCAATCCAAGTGGAGAGGAAACAGAATCTGGCCTACAGCTCCAAGAGAACTAAGTGACGTCAATCACTGTATCAAAACACAAACATTTATAAAGTGCTAGCTATGTGTCAGGCACTGAGCTAGGTGCTGGGGAGTCAGGAGGCTGGAAGCTAACAGCCAAAGGTCCTTGGGGGAAAAAAAAAAGCAGAGCTCTTACTGTAGAAAACCCAAAGGTGGCTGGCATTCACCAAGAATGTGTGAAAATCATGACATTAACCGAAAGTGTGTCAAAAAAAGTTCTTCCCAGTATGAAAAACACCACATCTCAATTTAATTTAGCTAATTAAATTCAGAGCAACTTAACTGAGTCACATTATTCTAGGATTACTGAACTATTAGAGGGATCTATTTGGCTGTGTCATGACCCTAGGGAGAAAATAAATACAGCACAAAGAGAGGAAGTACAAAAAGAATTTAAGAAGCCTCCTCTGAAAGCTTACTAATGCCTTTTGGGGAAATTTAGAAAGAGAAGTAGAAATCAAATGGAACCATTGCTTAAGTATTAGATGCACAGCAAATTCAGTCTAAATGTGTATAGATGGGATAAAGGTCACCTTTGGGAATCAATGGGGAAATATGACTCTGGGAGAAAACAGATTCATGTTAGAGAGAAATACAGTGCTGGAATACAGGTAGCTACGGCTGTAATAAAAACCAACTTGCACTAAAGATGTTAATTCATTAGCTTGTGGAAAATTTTGAGACTGAACACTGTCACTACAACCCAATTTCTTACAATGATCGATACCACTCTATGGGAGTTAAAGGACACATTGCTCCCTTCTCTTAACTACTGAAAAACTTTTCAGGGAATGCAGTTTACAGGGGCGTTGCACGGGTGCCTGTTGGGAATTGTTATGTCAAGACAAAGTTTATGGGTGGCATTTAAAAATTAATTCATGATCTTGATTTTCCTCTACATCAGTGGTTCTTAACTCTTTTTGTATGATGGGTCCCTTTGGCAGTCTGGTGAAGACTGTGGACTCTTCAGAATGTTTTTAAACAATTAAGGAAAAGATTTAATTTCAGTTAGAGGGTAATGAAAATAAAGATGTAATTTTTTCCCTCCCATCCCCATTTTTTCCCCACCCAAGTTCATGGACTTGTAGAAATCTGTCAGATCTCTGGAATCTATGGATCTTGAGTCAAGAACCCCTGCTCTAAATATAAGGGATATTAAAAACAACTTAGTATGCTATTTCAGTTTCAATTTCATATAACCCTCTTCCTCCTTTCTCTGATCATCTCATTAAAATAGCTCATTATTTGTGATGAAGAGAAGATGCTAAATTAGTAGCTCTATGGTACCTTCTCCTGCCCTTTGTGTTAGTAAGCAAAACGGGCTCCTTAGCACTTAGTGCCCTTGAAGAGTTTGGCTTTTGTTTGTTTTGAGTAATTCAGTGTATTTCATTGAGCCTTACTAGGTGCTAAGCCCCAGGCCCAAACCCCTATTAGGTGTGGAACCTATGTGGGTGTGGCTTGGTGACTGGGGTGGGGTCCAAGGTGGGGCTGGCTAAGGGGAGGTGCTAATTCCAGAGCCATGCCCTATTAGGTGTTAACCCTAACCTATGTGGATGTGAACCTCCCAGGGTCCTAAGGGGAGGGGCTAACTCAAGAACCAATCATAGCAGCCTAAATTTTGGTCACTCAGATAACGTTTGATGACGTCTGAAGCCCTATAAGAAGGGAGGACAGAGCCATTTGTGCAGGGCTCTCGAGATGGTGTTGATGAGGAAACTCCAGGCAGCTGTAGCTAAGGAGCCCTCCAGCCTGTAAACCCGGATGTTGAGACTTTGTTCAACTCTGGTAACTATGTATTGGGATCTGAATCAGACAAGGTCTGTCTGTTGATGTTTGTACTTTGTATTTTGTTCTGAAGTTCAGTATGCTGGTCTTTTTCACCTGAGCTAAGTGGATGATATTTGTATGTTGAATTAAAGTAAGCTTGTCAACCCCTTCACCTTGCTTTCCTTAGTTAAGCAGATCAAAAGAACCTGTGCTGTTGGCAGCTTTCTGGGTGCTGCCTGTGAGTGGTTCTTACACCCCCACAGAAGCTGCTAGCTGGTTTGTTGAAACACCCTTACAGGAGAGGAGAAGGTTTTGTTATCTGTAAGCCTGGAATTGAATAAACCATTTCCCTGAAGAGAGTCTCAGGAGCCACAATGTAGCAATCTGAGCAGACCAAGTGGTAGAGGCAGTAGCTGGGCCAGGGAAAGGTATCCAATGTTCTGTGGCTAGGGTTTCATCTGTCATCTCAGCTCGACCTCACCTATGTTCCCTGAGGACCACTCACTCACTGAAAAACCAAAATCTCATATTCAGGCATACATTTCTGTTGCTTTGTACTGTGCTTGTTGCTAACTTTCCCATAAGATCACAAGCTCCTCAAACCCAAGGGACCGTATCCTCCAATTTTTGAATTTCCCATAATGTCTCATCCGGCATCCTGCCCCAAACTATACTGTCAATGAATCTCAAAGACCTAAACCAGCTAGCCAGACCAGCGGAAGCACTCACCATTTCTTCCGTCAATTGGCACTTGGGTGAGCACAGTTAAGCCAATAATAACATAATAAGAGATTCCAAAGCAGTACTGAACTATGTGAATCACGCTCTCGGAGAACACGCTGATGAAGAGACACTCCATGAGTCTTCGTATACTGTGGAGCCACATAAATATTAGAACCAAGAAGGCCGACAGCACCAGCTCATCACCTGCAATGACAAGCACCACATACTCAGGAGGTTTCTCTTCTGTGGCTAACTTTCCAAGCTATTTTTCCACTGTTAAACATACAACCATACAACCTCCCAGATAAAGAGAATTTAGTACTAATTTAAATAGTTTTGTTTAGCTTAAAGACCACTTAGTATAACCCCTCATTTTTATAGATATATAGTACCTAATGCCCAGAGTATTTTTTTTTTTCAAGATTTTATCATTGGCTCATCAAGTGGCAGTCCTGGGATGTGAAGCCTGGTTCCCTGATACCCTCTCTGGGCAGCCAGGTGGCTCAGTGGAGAAAGCACCAGGCCTGGAGTTAGTAAGACCTGAGTTCAAATCCAGTCTCAGACACTTACTAGCTGTATGACCCTGGGCAAGTCACTCAACCACTGCCTGCCCCAGTCTCCTCAACAGTAAAATGGGGATTATAAGAATATCTACCATATATGGTTGTTGTGAGGATCAAATGGTTAGCACAATGCCTGGCACATGGTAGGTGCTTCAAAAAATGTTTACTATTAACTAATTATCTTCAGTATCCTATCACTGCTATGCTATAGATGACACTTTCTGAGCTACATGGAAAGCACATCACCATCAGATAAAAATTATCTGGTCTGAAAGACAAAGACGAGAAGTTACTAAGGAGTATGGGTTTCATCCTACGGGAATCCCTATACCAAGAAAGGACAAGATCTGCCTGTGCTTGCTAGCACTTTTCAGCAGATGGGACTAGCCTTGGAATGTTGAAAAGGCCTCCTATGTTGCAGATGAAGTCCTCTGCATCCTGCCTTGGTCCCCCGTCCGTGTGGGTACAGGGGAGAGAAGTCATTTAAGAGAGAGAACAAGGAAGAGTCATATAGAGACCCAGACCGAACCAGAAAGGGACTGAACTAAAAACAAAACCCAATGCAAGAAAACTGCATTTCACATGAAAAATCAAATCAAAGGATAGCTCTGCTCCGGACCTTCCCCTCCTCTCTCTTTAAGTGCCATGAACTGTTCAATATCTCCCTCTCTCCCTCTCTCTCTCTCTCTCTCTCTCTCTCACACACACACACACACACACACACACACCCCAAGCTGTAATTCTTTAGGGATAGCCAAAAGTGAAAAATCCAAACTCCTCCTTCTAAAGGTAAACGCCAGTATAATTCAACAAAGTCCTGAAAAATGCTTGTTTAAATGAGCAGGAGATGTGGCGGAAACTTCGAGTCTGGTCTTCGCTTCCTAACAAGTTCCCCTGGTTTGACAGCTCTGAATTCTTGGGAATCCCTAGGGAAGGAGTGACAAGAGTTTAACAGCAGGGGGGACAGAAGAGTTTTTGTCTTGCTTCTCACTGGGGTTAATTTTGGTTTACATCACTTGGTTTTTTTCCTCCAACTGCTCCATCTTTAAAAGTGTAGCTAATGTGAAGAGGGTATTTTGTAATTGTTTCAAAAATAACTGGCTTTAAAAGTAGGATTACTATTTTACCACTAACTCAAAGCATAACATGTTTTTATTTTTTTCTTCCCAAAGTTTTGTATCAAGTTTTCCAGCAAATGCTTGTCAAAGTCCTGAGGCTTTCTGCTGATTATTTTGTGATAGTATGTTTCCTAGAAACTGATGTTTCAAAGTAACATTAAAAGACTGGGCAAACTTTTTTCTTCTTTTCAGGAAGGGAAGGCTTCTTTGAGGCTTCCACGGATCTGTGTTCTTGTTGCCGCATGGGCACCATCTGATGGGACAGACTGCATCCCTTCACTGCCTTCCAAGCTACACACAGATAGGCAAGGCCACAGCTCTTGCCTCACAGGCAGGAAAGCAAGTTCAAAATCTCGGTTCTGACGACAAGAGCAAAAGCCATTCACTCCCCTCTATAATTTTCATTCTTCTCCTTTTTTCTTCTACCGTTCACTCTAAGCAAGACTTATAATAATAAAAATTTTGCTGTTGTTAGTCATTTTCAGTTGCATCTGACTCTTCGTGACTCCTTTTGGGGTTTTCTTGGTAAATATACTAGAGTGATTTGCCATTGCCTTCTCCAGTTCATTTTACAGATGAGGAAACCAAAGCAAACAGGGTTAAATGACTTGCCCAAGGTTACACAGCTAATAAGTGTCTGAGGCTGGATTTGAACTCAGCTCTTCCCAACTCCATGCCTGACAATTTATCCACTGTACCACCTAGCTGCCCCAATAATAATAGCTAACATTTATATGCAGCACTTTAAAGTTTGCAAAGCACTTTTCATACAATCCTATTCTCACAACAACTCTGTGAGGTAAGTATTGTCTCATCTCATAGATGATGAAACTAAGGCTGAGAGGTTAACCGATTTGCCCTGGATCTCCTAGCCAGTAGGCAGCGGAGGCAGAATTCAATCCTACTTATCTCCCTGTCTCCGAGTCCATCACTCACTATGCCATCTAGAGCAAACTCTATAAAATATTTCCTGATTCACCAAGGTGGGGGCAAGGATTAGTTTTTACTCTATCTAGGAAATACCAGGAGGAGCCATTCTTGCTAACCTGACATTAACAAAACAGAATGAATGTTTGGAGTTGGGGTAGTTTACCTTGCATTTGTGAAGCCCCAAGTTTTCTGAGCAAATCCTGAAGCCATACTGGAAAGGGTGTTCCTAGGAACAGGGCTTGGATAAGACATAGAAGCAAGAAGCCATTCCACACCACTGAAATGATATAGAAATGGCAAAACCACCTGTAGAAAAACAAGAGAAACTTGGTATGAGTCAAGGGTGGATTAGGCTAAGTCAGCCTGGACGAAGTCTAATGCTTTTTGTGACTCGAATCCTATCAGAAAGTCATTGCGAATTTCCTTCTGGAACTAGGCTCCCTGGCAGAAGACCTCCATGGGACTGACTCGTGAAGTTTAACAAGAACATGAAACTTGCAGCATTTAGATGGAGGTGCAGCTAGAAACATCTGTCTCTCAATGACTCCCTGACTGGGTTCGAGTTCCAGAGACAGAGCCACAATTGTATCCAGGGAAAACCAAGGTTGTGCCTTCCATTGCCAAATGAAGGTAGGATTTCTACATACTGCAACGCTAGATGAATGCCAAAATTTTGCAAGATTGTACCGCATATAAACCCTTAAGCACCACACCCTAGGGGCCAGGTTAATGTTATTTGTCTAGAGAGATGGAATTATTCCACTTGAATAATTAGTTAGCCCTAGGTTCCAGGAGTTTTACTTGGAGGTAGCTAGGTGGTGCAGTGGAGATCTCACCAGGTTTGGAGTCTGGCGGTCTCATCTTCCTGAGCTCAAATCTGACCTCGGACACTTATTAGCTGTGTAACCCTCGGTAAGTCACTTAACCCCATTTGCCTCAGTTTCCTCATTTGTAAAATGAGCTGGAGAAGGAAATGGCAAACCACTACAGCATCTGCCAAGAAAACCCCAAATGGGTCATGAAGAGTCAAGACGCTACTGAAAACAACTGACTAGAAATGATGAAATTAACCAAGAAATATACATCTTACCCCATTTCTAAGATACTTTGAGATTTAACTCAGATACAGGCTCAAATTTGACCTCTTGATGCATTGTTGCTCAGTCACGTCTGACTCTCTGTGACCATGAGGAACGTAACGCAGCAACACCGTCCACGGGGTTTCCTTAGCAAGCACACTGGAACGGCTTGCCATTTCCTTCTCCAGCGGATTAAAGCAAACAGCAGTTAAGTGACTTGCCCAAGATCACACATCTGGTAAATGTCTGAGGCCACAGTTCTAACCACTGAGCTGCTTAGTTACCCTCTCTGATACATACCTGCTATGAAATCCTAGGCAAGTCACTTAACTTTCAGGTGCCCCAGGCAAGTCTCCAAGATTGTACATGCTCCAAAAAGGGCCTTCAAGGACATCTGGTCCAACCCTTCCATTTTATAGATAAGGAAACTGAGGCCCAGAGGGGTCCTATGACTTAAAGTCACACATAAGTGTCTGAGTCAGGATTTGAACTCAGGTCTTCCTGACACCAAATCAAGGACTCTACCACTCTATGAGGCTGTCTCTAGGTACACAGTTGCAGATCTGCATTGCTAGAAAGAGTTTCATAACTAGGAACTCTCTAGATGGATCGAATTCAAATTCCAGTCCCCCTCATACTCTCTCTTTTAAAAAAACACCCACAAATAAGAATCAACCAACAGTGCATGTGCCAGGAGTGTGCTAAGCCTTACATACACAAAACAAAGCAAAAAACCTAAAACCAAAAAAAAGGAAATAAAATCCTTTTTCAAGAATCAAATTATTTCAATTTGTTTCGTTTGTAGTTTGGAGCAAGACTCTTAAACACCAAACAGTCATTTATGGATTAAGACGGCCTTACATCAACATACTGCAGTTGTTCCTAATCTCTATTGCCTAGCCAGCTGTACCAATAGAAAAGGTTTGGTTTTCTTCATATGTGTATGTGTGTGTGTATGCATATATACATATATATATACACATTAGGTAATCAGGGTTAAGTGACCCAGGGTCACACAGCTAATGAGTGTCTGAGGCTGGATTTGAACTCAGGTTCTGCTGATTTTAGGGCTGGTGGCACCACCTAGCTGCCCCTCCCAAACACTTTTTAATAAACACAAACGTGTGGTGGAGCCATAGGCTACCCTCTTAGAATTCACCCTTCCTTCCTCCCAGTACACTATCAGATTTCTGTTGGAGTAATCCTGGTTCTCCCATCGCCTTCTACCATGTCCTTTCTTCTTTCACACTCCCATAGGACACTTCAGGAATGTCGTGCACACAGTGCAATCTTCATGACTGTTGCTAAAATGTTAGTAGCAGGCCCCAGTCAGCCGAGGTCTGGGGTTAGTGAGGACAAAACAGGAGTGCAAGGAAAGGCTGGCTAACAGCACTCTGGACTGGACTATATGTAGAATTCAAAATTATAAGCCCTACCTTTGTTTGTAGATTTTGAAAACACTTGGATAAAGCTCCCTGACTTGAGTCAATAGAATGCTGTTCACGTTCCACTTCATATGTTTCCTGCTTCCATGACCTTATACAAGTTGCTTTGCCTAGAGAGGCTTTCAATTTCCTTACATTTAAAATGAGGGGACTGACCAGGACGATTTCTGAGGCCCTCTTCTAGCTACTGAGCAGGTATCTGAGCCCAAAGTTTAAAAAACAACAACACGATGCCACACCCAAGAAAATCACGGCAGAATGAGCTGTCTAGTCATCAGCACAAATCTGCAAGATGATTGTTTCAAAACCGTGCAACCGAATTGCTCCATATATAGCCAACTTCTCAGAAAATTACTATAAGGCAAAGGCGTTTTAGGAAGTCAAATCTCTGGCAGCTAAAAGGAAATTTGAAAACAACAAAGAGCCCACAACTCCTGTGCAAATGTAATGCAGATGTTTGATTGACCTGACCTTTAATTCTCAGCCTGGTTTGCTACACAGAAAAACAAAACATTCAAAGTTTAATAATATTTAAGCAGTCAATGTGATGTATGAAGGGGAGGGAAGGGTGACTTTGAGTTTGCCAATACCAATCGCTGACCCAATTTAAGCATTAACAGTAAATTTTCTGAGCCATCTGTCCTGACTTCAGACTGTTCAAGAAGCCTGCGATTTCACTGGTGCAGGTGCTCCACCAACACACTCCCAACTGCAGCAGAGTTCCTAAGTCGCTGTGGCCAAAGATAAACAAATGAATAGGCTCAACATCTGTGCTTCTTCAGGCTTAGCGAAGCTGGTCCTTGAAACAGACACAGTCTCTTCCTGGGTCTGCATTAAAAACCTTTCCTACCTTCACAGAATCCAAGTTAACAGAGACCTCAGAGATCATCTAGTGACCAGAGGTGGGGAACCTTTAGCCTTGAGGCCACAGGTGGACTTCTAGGTCCTCGGGTGCAGCCTTTTGCAGAACAAATCCTTTTATTCAGGGGATTTCTTCTGTGAAGTTGATTCAGTCAAAGGGCCACACTTGAGGACCTAGAGGGCCACATGTGGCCTCAAGGCTGCAGCTTCCCAAGCCCGAGAATCCCACATGGACCCAAATGAGAACTTTCTTTCTAGTGCACCTGGGAACGAAGGATGATGCGAACTTTGTTTGAAGACCTCTAATGACAGGGAGAACACTACCACCCAAGGGAGCTGTTTCAACTTTTGGCATGCTTTACTTGTTTGGGAGTTTCCCCTTAATTCATACCTAGATCAGCTTGTCTGCACCTTCCACTCAGGGTGTCCGTCCCTTGTAGCCAGAGAAAGCTTGCCAAAATATTTAAAGATATCTATCAAGGCTCACCCTCTCTCTAAATCCTTATCTTTTCCAGGCTAAAGAACCTGAATTTTTTCAAATGACCTTCGTATGATTTGATCTCAAGGCCTCCTGCCACCCATACCCTCTTAGAGTGGGTTCTTCAAAACTAAACACAATCCAGTCTGGGGGTGGGGGTGGGCTGAGCAGGGACTCCTTTTCAACACTGGGCCTCTTCACGTAGTCTAAGAACAAGCAGCTTTTCCTTTTCTCTTCTCTGTAAGGGATGGACTGGGTGGTCTATAAGGTCCCTTCCAGATCCAAAGCCAGTCCCTTGAATTAACTCTAATTCAGGCAACTGTGATGTCACATACATTCTAGAGAAAGCTCAGGCCATTCCATCCCAAAGTTGTTACACCAAACCTTGACACATTGGCCTCATATACAACCAGTCAGTAAGCATTTATTAATTGCCTATTATGTGCCAAGCACCATGCTAAGTCCTGGGGATACACATAAAGGCAAAAGACAGTCCCTGGGTTCCAGGAGCTTACAATACAATGGAAAAAGTTGTTCAGTTGAGTCCAACTCTTCATGACCCTGTGCTGTTCAAGGGGTTTTCTTGGCAAAGATACTAGCATGGTGTGCCATTTCCTTCCGTTGTGGATTAAGGCAGAAAGAGGTTAAGTGATTTGCCCAGGGTCACATAGATAGTAAGTGTCTGAGGCTGGATTTGAACTCAGGTCTTCCTGATTCCAGGTCCAGTGCTCTATCCACTGAGACAACTAGATGCCTACAGTTGGAGAAAGACAACACATAAAAAGGGGGCGGGTTGGGAGGCTGGAAGGTGGCAGAGAGAGGGTGGGTAACAGCTTACAGGAATGATGAAATCCAGAAGAGTATACCAGGTTTAAAAAGATTCCATGGCTGTCCTGGGGCCCTCTAGTACTATCTACTGCCCCCTTCTCCAACCAGAGGAAAGGAGGGGTCCCAGGGCCAGGGGGAACCAAGCAGATATGAGTTTTAGAGTTGATGGGATCTTGCAAGATAATGAAATTCCTCAGGGAGTGAAGAAATATCAACTGTGGGGCAATGCAGGGGCTTGAGGACCAATTCATAGGATTATAGGAATATATATATTGAGAGCTGGAAGGTTCACACTCTCCCATTTTACAGATGGGAAAATGGAGGCAAAGAGAAATTAAGTAATTTGTCCAGGGTGGAGAAGGTAGTAAGCAGTGTTTTTTCCACTACAGCATTAGTTATTCAGTTGTTTTTTCAGTGGTGTCCGACTCTTCCTGACCCCATTTGGGGCTTTCTTGGCAAAGACACTGAAGAGGTTCCCCATTTCCTTCTCCATTTTACAGATGAGGAAACTGAGGCAAACGGGGTTAAGTCACTTGCCCAGGATCACACAGTAAGTGTCTGAAGCTGGATTTGAACTCAGGTCTTCCTGACTCCAGGCCTGGCACTCTATCCACTGAGACACCTAAGTGTCTCACTACAGCACAGGCTGCCCCCAATAATAGGAGGCTGAAAGGTTGCTCAGTGGTTAGAGCATTGTTCTGGAGTCAGGAAGACCTGAGTTCAAATCTAAACACTCACTAGCTGTGTGACCCTGGGCAAATCACTTACCCTGTCTGCCTCAGTTTCCTCAACTGTAAAATGGGGAGTAAGTGCCTACCTCCCAGGGTTATCATGAGAATCAAATGAGATACCGTAGGTGCTTAATAAATGTTTACTGACTGATTCATAAAGTGCCTGGCACATAACAGGTTCTTAATCAATGCTTGTTCCTTCCCCTTCAAGGAGTTCTCATTTCTGACATAAAGAATTAAATTTCTTCCTTTGTGTTCTTCTGGGATGACAAATGATGGGATCATAGGAGAGCCATCTAGTCCAACCCCCTGTTTTACAGATGAGGAAACTGAGGCACAGAAAGCTGAACTGACTTGCCCAAGTGGCAGACCAGGAATGAAGCCCTGGTCCTTTGACTCCAAATCCTTCTCCTTCCAATGAACAAAGTGGCTACTTTACCCTTTTGTTTTTAATTTTTGAAAATAAATCAGGCATGACCAACTTTGATAGACTTAGCTCTTCTCAGCAATGCAAGAATCTAAGACAATTCCAAAAGGCTCATGATGGAAAACACTAACCACATCCAGAGAAAGAACTATGGAGTCAGAATGTAGATTGAAGCATGCTATTTGCTGTCTCTCTTTTTTTTTTGTTTTGTTTTTTCTTTCTCTTTGTTTTCTTCTTTCGCAACATGACTAATGTGGAAATGTGCTTTATATGATTCTGTAAGTATAACCTAGATCAGATTGCATGCTGTCTTGGGGAAGGGAGGCAGGGGGAAAAATCTGGAACTCAAAAAAAATGAATGTTGAAAACTGAAAATAAATTTTAAAAAGGAAGAAAAAAATAAGAATCCTTATATGAAACAAAAAAAGTAATTCAGATGGAATACAACATAATCAAATGTGGGTTTTCAATACATTTAGACTTCCTTCTCATTAAGAACTATGGTTAACACACCTTTCATTGTTTAACTGGATCTGTCCCATTATCTTCATTGACAATACAAAAAGAAATGTATTGTTTAGACTTAGAAGAAACAATAGCTGAGACATACCTTGGGACATTCCGCCCCAAAACTCTGGAGGAAGTCCTCCAGTGTTATTTCATCATTTAGTGGAAAGACAAGAAGTTATTAGAAGCTCAAAGAGAACCAACTGTCAATAATAATAATAAAGAATAAAGGAAAGTCACTTAAGTCCTTAGGCAAATAAATCATTTAACCTCTAGGCCTCTGAGTTAGACTGGATGATCTCTAAGGGCCTGATCAGCTCTAAACCCTAGAATATCTCAATTTTTTGCTTACAATATGACAGGTATTAGTGACAGCTGTTTTCCTGTGCCAGGGTAGGATCCAGAGAAATCTGTGATAAACAAGGTACATCAATGAAGGAAGAGCTTGGAATTTCATCAGCACGGGGCACCCCCTTCATCTAAAGATGGCCTATGATTTAGTGACATGCCAGGGTTATAGCATTAGTGTCGGAGATGGATGCGAAGCCAAATCTCCTGGGTTTCTAGCCCACTTTATCCACTATGCCATACTGCCTCTTGTCAACTACTGTGCAGGGATATCAAGCATGTTTAAAAAAACACAACAATTAAATTGGAGATTCAACATTTTGCAAGGAGCAATTTTTCCTCCTCCATTTTATGACTGTATTAATAAGAGAAATGGCAATAATATGGATAAAAAAAATTGGAAAGCAAAGAAAAGAGTAACTCTGATTAAAACCAGAATGAGAGAGAATTCCCAGTTAGAAGAATCTCTGGCAAACATAAATTATAACCCCTTTGGCTTAATGATGGGGATAATCTCAGAAAGTTTTTAGTTAAGGCAAATTTTGCCTATACTTAATATATTATGTCTACGTCTTCATTCTCTTTTTCTTGTCAGAAAAACTGCTGCCATATATATGATCACTGACCGAAGGGCAAAGGGACCTTTGGAGCCATCTGGTCTGACCTCATTTTGCAGATGAAGAAACTGAGGGAGAGGGCAGATTCACCTAAAGTCAGCTTGTTGGTCTTGCCAATGGCAGGTCTAAACATGGTCTCAGGGCTTATGACAAAGTTCTGGGCTTTTTCCACCCACACTGTCCCATGCTGTTCTTCCACCGGTCAGAACACTCAGATTATTTACACTCAGATGCCAGGTTGCTTTTAGCCTTTCAGCCATGGAATATAGGTTAGACAGCTTTGGGATTATGCTTTGTTGGCATCAGAAATATTCCACATCCTTCTCTCCTAAATGCCAAATACAAACACATTCTTAGCTGTACCCCGGCACTCAAATTTTTTAAAAAGTGAAGACATAACCAAAACTATCCACTTTCAAATCTCTGACTCAGAGAATTGCTCCTTAGCCCTGATTTAATTTTTGGCAATTCGATTTTATCCCTCAAGAAAACTACAAGCCCTACACATCTCATTGATATAGGATGTGCTGAAAACCTGATATTCCAAATGGTAACAGGGGCATTTTAGAGAGGGAAGAGACTGGGTCCCTGTACCTTCAGAAAACCTACAAATGTGTCGTCACTGAACCAGTTAACTGTGGCAATCACCAGAAGTCAACTCTGCTTGACATGGGTTCATTTAGGAGATTCATGCCGGACATGAGAGGGAGCACTGTTTAACACAGAAAGCTTGCCCATTTGACTGAAACAAAGGCCCATGACTGGTCATGGTGACCAGTGTCCAAATCCTACAGGAAAAAAAAAAAGAAGGGTATCTCATTCAATATAAGGTTGATTTTTTATCTCATGTGAGTCGTTCTCCGTACTTAGGCTTTAGGTCACTCAACTTTGTAACTCACCACGCAGGAGCCCTGCTGTCCTTATAAGTGAAAGCAGATACAGAGCTGAGACTGGAGTCAGGAAGAGCCAAGTTCAAATCTGGCCTCAGATACTCACTGTGTGCCTTGGGCAAGTCGCTTAATCTGCCTCAGTCTCCTAAACTATAAAATAGGGAATAATAATAGCACCTACCTCCCACGGATGAGGGCACAGTCTCTGGGAGCCCCTTTGAACTCTCCTTGAATCCTCCAACCAGATCTGGCCTTCCCTAAGGCCATAAACCTTACATTATCATTAGGCCCAAATCTCTACCTAGCCTCACCCTTTATTGTCCAGCTGCTTCCCACCCTTAATCCCATTCTCTTGGTTCCTGTATTCTGACCTCATCTCCATCCTCTTTAGACTCCTCCTCAGGACCCTCCCTAAAGCCCTCCTCTAGTCACCCCAGACCACCCCTCAATCCATCCTACAGTCTTTGTGTATATAATCTCCATCTTGCCACCATGAAGGGGCTCAGATACAATCTACCTCAGTAGTGAAAACAGGCTAACAGGGTGGGATTTCTTAAGACAACCCATTATGGTGAATCCCTAATAAACTTTGTCTTTTCCCTTGGCTGTGAAGGCTTGAGTTAAATTCTTTCGGCAGGACCCGTATTGGTATTTTGGGGTCACGAGCACCCCTGGAAACATATGGTTCACTAGCAATCATCATTTTGCTTAAACCTCTTCACCATGGTTCTTATGAGTTTCAAATGAGATATCTGTAAAGCCCTTAGCAGTGTCTGGCACACAGCAGGTACTTAATAAATGCTTGTTCCCCTTTTCCTTCCCTATGTCTGGCCAGCCTCAGATACTCCCTGCCCCCAAGTCTAACCAGTTGCCCTGCTAGTACCAATCCTTGCTCCAAAACAATTATGAAGTCAATATTGCCACCGTCTCCCCGGGGAATGTTTTAAGAGAACAATGTATACAATAACAACCTTATAAAGAAAACTTGAAGGACTTGAAGAAAGTCGCAATTCTAGGGAACCAATAAGGAAGCCCCATACCCATTTCCTGAGACAGATGATGGGCTCAAGGCCAGGAATGAGATATACATTTTTGGATATGGCTTATGGGGGAAATTTTGCTTTTCCTGCCTTAGTATATTTGTTTTGAGGGTTTTCTTCTTCTCGACTGGGAAAGTAATCAATCGAAAACATCCAATTTAAAAGTAAGTTCCTGGGAAGCTAGTACAGTTTCTCTTTTGTTTTTTGCATCCCCAGAGCACTGCCTGACAAACGCTTTTTCATTTACTCATTACACCCAGGAGAGGTATGAATGAGGAAGGGTAAGTTTAGGAGATTAAAAAAATACTCTGACTTTTAGTATGTCAACTCAAAGCTGGGAAATGATGCCAAGGCGGGTGAAAGAGGGGGGTAGGGAAGGCTGTTTAGAAAAGACCTTCCTTACCCAAAGCAACGGCTTATGCTTAATGTCAACCGAGAGACCACAGGGCCTGGGACAGCGTGGTCTGCGCCTTCGGTGCCCAGCATGGGAGGTAGCCTGTGACCCCATTCCAACATGGCCAGACCCACAGCCAGGGGGTCCCGCACTAGTCCCCCTCACCATGCCTGCCCTCTGCTGCCCCCTGCAGGCCGCATTAGCGAGCGGCGCGCCGTCTCGGAGCCTGCTAGCGTCTGGCCCAGGCTCCCCCGAGAGTGAGCTAGGAAGCGGAGACCAAAGATAGTTACCTCTTGGGGACATCGAAGACCTCGCAGGAGGTCGGGCGCTGCTGTCCCACGCTCTTGGTTTTTCCATAGCGGATCAGGTCGTGGAAAAAGGTGGACAGAGCCCAGGGCCCCGGGGGAAAGACGCTGGGAGGCACGGTCTGCAGCAGCAGCAGGGCCAGCAGGAAGGCGCAGGCCAGAATGAGCCACAGAGCGCCGATGGGGGTGAGCCGAAGGAGGCCGGCGCCCACCCAGGGCGCCATGGCCAGCGCCGCCGCGGCCGCACGCGCCTAAATGACCGCCGGTGCTGGGCGTGCCCGAGCGTCCCCGGGATCGTCTCCCCGGGAACGTGCGCCGGGCTCCGCAAGCTACGAGCCCGGGGACGCGTTTGACGTGCCACGCGGGGCGGAGACTCGGGGAGTCCCCGCCTGGCCGGGAGAGCGCTTCTGGAGCCAGCCTCGGCGGCTGCCCGCGCTAGGGCCGCGGTGCCCAGGCTTCCCCAGAGTGATGTGCCCTCCCTCCTGCGGGCACCCCCGCCCCGCCCCCGGGGGGGATCCTCCCGCCGCGAGGCGGGGCAAAAATTAGCACGAGGGGCGCGGGAAGGTTAGACATCAGCCCTTGGTTACGGACTCCTTTGACTTAAGACCTCCCGGCAGAGCCCGCGGGGGAAACATTTTAGGTCACATGGAGTGTGACCGAAGTTAAGGTGGAAATAGTTCCAATCTAGGGCAAAGAGACTTTTATACGTGATTCCAAGCATTTCAAAAGTGTTGGGAATGAAACAGCCCCAACTCGCTAGGAGCTTATATCCTAATAATAAAGACAGGTAGATATAAATATGGGGTGAATAAGTACAAATATATAAAAAGGACTCAAATATAAGTAAGATAGTTTGCGGGGTAGGTCACCATGCGTTGGATTAGGAAAGGCTATATGCAGGTGATGCTTAAGGTTCATCTTAAAGGCAGAGGACTCAGGTATGGAGGGAGAGTGCCTTCCAGGTATCTATGTTTAGTTTTATCAAGTCAGGTGACCTGGGTTGCAGTGGAGCTAATGGCTTAAGAATAGAAGACAAAGTCTGGGACAATCATGACGAATAGGATCATAATAAGGGTAGATTAAAGAACTGGCGAAGTTGAGATTAGGTTATTTAAAGTTGTAACCTATTCGTCAGCCATCCTATATCTAAAGATGTCAGGATCCTTAGGTCCTCACCTGAGGAGAAAGGGTCGCAGCTTTCAAACTTTGCCCAGGCTACCATACCTTCAATGGTTTCTATCTAGTAGGCATCCAGGAAATTTTAGTCCAAAGATTGTATAGATTTGCAAATTAGACAAAGCCTCTATTACAACTTTCCCTAAGGCAATTAAGTTGAATACATCTGTAAGTATATACTCTTTCATGTTGATGAGAGTAGAAGACAGTAGAAGATAGGACAAATGGTATTTTTGTAGAAAGATTACTCACTGATAGAAGTCAGCATGTGTTATTTGTCATTACCTTGCAGAGCCGTTTTACTGAGTTGTCATCAACCACAAATATTTACAGATGCTTAATTGGACATCTAGGGGAAGGTGCTGTTCTAAGGTGCAAAGAAGAAATGAAATAAGACTACTGCCCTCAAAGACCTTATAAACTAGGAGGGGAGATAAGATATGTAAACCTGAAGGAAAAACACTGTGGTACAAATATATATGTGTCCGTTATCTCAGAGAAAGGCGAGAACTACCTTTTTGCTTGTATGATAGCAGATTCAACAAATATTTATTAAGTGCAAAACACCAGGGGCACAAAAGCCAAAAGCAGAAAAGCCCCAGTCCGAAGGAACAACTGACATTTATTGACATTAAACACAACACACAGACATTATCACACTTGATCCTGGGAGGCAGGTCCAGAAGTTGACAAAGGTTAAGTGGCTTGCTCATGTTCACACAGCTAAGTATCATAGGCAGAATTCACACCCAAGTCTCTTATCTCTGTCTCATGGCTTTTTTCACTACTTGCATAGCAAGCCTCTTAAATGGTGACATTCTACTATATAAGCACATACAAATGCAACACAGAGGAGGGCAGAAACAGGGCATGACGTAAAAGAGATAAAAGAGCTTTAGGAATATTTGAGAAAGAATAGAGAACAAAGAGCTGGAAAAATCAGGGAAGGTTTCACAGAAAAAGTGTTACCTGAGCTAAGTCTTGAGGGAAGGTAGAGGAGCAAGCATGTACCTACTATGTGCCAGGCATTGTACTAAGCTTATTATATAATTATGATCTCATTTGATCCTCACAACAGGTCTGGGAGAGAAATGCTGTTATCCCCATTTTACAGTTGGGGAAGCTGAGGCAGACAGAGGTTAAGTGACTTGCCCAGGGTGGCATAGCTCTCTGCTGAGGACAGATTTCAAGAAACCAACTCATATCTTCCTGATTCCAGCCCCAGTGTGCTATCTTCATTATACCATCTATGAAAGAGTTCATTATAGGCGTAAAAGTTTGTATGAATGCATAGAGAGAGATAGTCATGTTGAATTCTAAGAGCATGTAGTCATAGAGTCCATATAATGCAGTAATGTAAACAAAGACAAAGGTAAGTCAGAATGTGAAAGGCCTTGAAGGCCAGGTTGAGGCATTTATTTTTTATTCTAGAGGTGATAGTAAACCACTCAAAGTTTTTGAGCAAGGGAGTGATGATGTATTAAGACTTGTTAAGCATGTAAAAGCACATTAAGACTTTTAAGCAAGGGAGTGACATGTTCAGAACTATATCTTAGGAGTATTATTTTGGCATATATGTGGTGGATAGTTTGGAAAGTGGGATAGACTGGAAAACAGGGGGTTCAATTTGGATACTGTTCAAATGGTCCATGGGAGAAATGATGTGGGCCTGGACAAGGGTGATGGCTTTGTGACTAGAGAGAAGGTCATAGGTTCTTTTTTTGTTTTGTTTTTAGGATTAAAGAGACCTAATGATATTTATAAGAAGGAACTGGCTGAGGAGATATTGAAGACACAGAAGAGAAGGAGAACCTTTGCTTGAGCAGAGTTGTAGAGAGCAAAATCTCAATTTTACTGAGCTTAGAAAAGCCAAGGGCTCCCACTATATCCAGGGCCATCTCTAGTCATCCTGATCTATATCTGGCCACTGGACCCAGATGGCTCTGGAGGGAGAAAGTGAGACTGGTTACTTTGCATAGCCCTACCTCACTTAAATCCAGTTCACTTGCATGTCATAGCATCACCTCCTTGAAGTCATGATCCTCTTTGAGAATGAAGGACAAAAAAGAGGGCAAGGGATGGCCTCCAGGGCACCAGTGAAAGCTATTTTTGGCAAGAAAAAGGACCATTTTATCCTGAGACTGAAGAGAAGAAAGAGAACCTGGGTGAGGACATAGTATTAGAGGAGTGGAGGAAATTACTTGAGGGCATGTAAGTTGAATGGCTTTAATTTTTGTCTTAAGACTGGAGGGGGCAGAAGAGAGGAAGAATGGGTAGAACTAATGGCTTAAGAATAGAAGACAAAGTTTGGAGCAATCATGACAAATAGAATCATTAATCTGAGTAGATAAAAGAACTGCCTTACAGCAGTGAAAGTTGAGGTTAGGATGTTTAAAGTGTAACCTCACCTAAGGATCTCGGAGCTGGAGGATAATCTTAGAGATTAATCAGTCCAACCTAGAACCCAAACAAGAATCTTCTCTATAATATCCCCCACAAAGGGTCACCCAGCCCATTATGCCTTTGGATAGCTCTAATATGTATCAGTAAGGCAAAATTCATGACCTCAGAGAAGACCATGAGTATGCCTGAATGGTTCAGAATCGCAAAGTATAATGAATTCTGTAGGTAGAAGGCAGAGGAAGTATAACATTTATTTAGACTCCAAAGGATCAGACTCAAGGACCAGTGCCCCCAATTCAATTTTGTGGCAATAACATTCCAAAACCGATAAGCCCACCTCACTATATAACAAAGAGATTATAACAAAATATTAATAGCAGCAAACCAAACCATACTTGTGCTTCCCCTCAGTGCTAGGGCCCTCCTGTAAGAAGATCACCCTCGAATCTTAAGGCCCTGCTCAGCATTCTCTCCTGTAGCTTCAGCTTCTGAATCCTGCTGCTTCTGGCTCTGTTGTGTCCAGTTCTGCTCTCAGTCCTCAGTAATCCTCAGTCCTCAGGCTTCTGCTGTTTCTGCATTCTATTCTCTCTTTTTATACAATCCTTAGCCATCATCTGATTGACTGGAATGTCACTAGAACTCAGGCACATACCATTGGCTCTGGTCTTAGCAACTCCCCTTAGGGCCCTGAGGGTTTCAATCGTCTCTCAAACTAGCAAACTAGTTAGCTAACTAGCCTGGAGCTCATATCTATTTAGTAAAAGGTTGTGGGCCTGTCCCTAATAAGACCTCCCTTTGTTGGCCCCATCTGAAGCCTATTCAATGGGTGGGAAAGATCTTTTCCCTTACTGATTGGCTTTACATAACATTAAGAAGTTTTTCCACATATCAGGCCTATATTTTCAACTTTAACCCATTTTTTTTCTTGTTCATCCCTTTGAAGCCTCAATGTTGGAGCTATCTTTGATTCTTCTTCAAGTTCTATATCCAATAAGTCACCTAATACGTGCTTCACAATAACTCTCACTTATTTTCCTTTTCTTTTTAAAATAGTAAATGTTTTATTAAAATTATATATTGAATATCAACACAACCAATTAAACTCGCATAGTGGCTATTTACATTTAAGTTAATTAATTTTGCACATAAAGTATTATGACAACTTTGTAGCCACTTCTAAGTCTCCCTCAGGAGTCTTTGTCCTTTCATTGTTACAGTTCTCCTCTAGTAGGATTATAGTTAGTGTGTACTCCATCTTCTGGTTCTGTTCTTTCTCACTTTGCTTTATTTCATTAAATGTTATTCCAGATTGTTTTGTGTTCCTTATACTTGTCAGTCTTAATTGTATTATGCTACTCCATTACAAAATATACCGAAATTAAACCATCCTTTATATATTTAGTTTGTTTCTAGTTTTTTGCAATTATGTATCCCAGTAGGAAAATCTTTAAAAATATAACTTTTTTGTTTGTTTGTTTCTGGATAATCCTTTCAAGGACTATTCCCCAAAATGGAATTATTGGGTTGAATGGTATGACTATTTTTGTAACTTTTAATGCATATTGCCAGATGGATCTCTGAAAATATTCTCTAATAATGTTAATTATCCCACCAGCAATGAATAATTGTACCTGTTTCCCCAAAATTCTGCTTTGGTTGTTTTGTTGCTGTAACAACAATGTTGCTAGCAGCTGCTGTGGAAGTGAAAGACCAACAACAACAGCATATAGGAGGGCTGCTAGCACAGATTCTTTGATCTGCTTTTCTAAGGAAAGCAACTTTAAGGGGTTAACAATTTCAGTTTAATTAAACATATGTATATGGTTCACATAGTTGAAGGGGAAGAGTTAGCACCCAGAACTTCTGTGTTGGTAAATAAAATGGGCTCTTAGCACTCAGTTTAACAAAGTGCCCTAGAAGAGTTTGGCCTATGTTTCCTTGATTAGATTTGGCAGTCCTTGGTGACCTCCTTGCCTCAGGGGAGGGCCTAGTTTACACATGAGTTTGAGTGACATGTTTGGGACATCAGAGGCTTTTGGACCACGTGGGTTCAAGTCCCCTCTTTGTGACGATTCTAGGTCACATGGGTGAGTTGCGTGTGTGACTCACCCTTGACCCTGAAAAAGATATAAAACCAGGGGTTGGCTTTCTCTTTTTCGGAGCTCTTACCCACAGCAGTGGTGGTGCGCGTGACTCTGGGCCAGCCCTTGTTATGAGCTCTCTGGCTGAACTTAGATGTTGGTAACTATGAATCTGTATTTGGTCTGTCTGTCGATGTTTGTAATTTGTTTGTATTTTGCTCTGTAGTTCAGGGTGCTGGCTTTTTCCCCTGAACTAAGTGAATGGTATTTGTATGCCAAATTAGAGTAAGCTTGTCAACCCCTTAACATTGCTTTTCTTAGTAAGCAGATCAAAAGAACCTGGGCTTTGGTAGCATGCTTGTTGTTGGGCTTGTATTGGTTTTTCACTCCCACAACAGCTGCTAGCCAGATTGTTGAAACAACTTCAAAGCAAATACAAACAGAAACTACAAACAGATCAACAGACAAGCTTTGTCTGATCAAGACATCACATGCATAGTTACCAAAAAGAGAAGCATCAACATCTGGGTTTTCAAAGGGTGTGTGTGTGTGTGTGTGTGTGTGTGTGTGCGTGCACACGCGCGCATGGCACGCACACTCTGGCTACCCAGAGTCTCATCAACAACACTTTAATGAGTGCTCCTCCAAAGGCAAAATGTTAACCTCTGAGTTTATATACACTGCTTCACAATCAAAGGGCATCACAACCATGCAACTCAAACCCATGTGACTTAGGTCTTCCCTTGAGGTAAACAGGTCAAAGACGCCTGATTCAATCAAAGATTCCTTAGTGCTGAGAAGCACTCCAAAACAAAGACAACAAAAAGTCCAATTTGCTTGCCATTACATTTGAAAAGCAAAACTCATCAAAAGTACTTGGTTACCTCAGCATTCCAAAAGTCCCACCCTAATTACCATAACAGTTGCTTTTAATTATTTTTTACCAATTAGATGGATGTGAAATAGTATATTTAAAAATTACATCTCTGATATTTTGTAAGGTTGAGTATTTCTTCAATTGTTTGCTAAGAATTTGTATTTTTCTTTGAAAATTGACTTGGGACAGCTAGGTGGCACAGTGGATAGAGCACCAGCCCTAGAATCAGGAGGACCTGGGTTCAAATCTGGCCCCAGGCACTTAGTAACTGTGTGACCCTGGGCAAGTCACTTAACCCCCTTTACCTCTCCCTCTCCCCATTTACTATCCATATCTTTTGACCTGTTATCCATTGTGGACTAGGAATTACTACTGTGGTTTGTTTTTTTTTAAATCCCTGCATGTTTAACATGGAAAATTTTCAGTTGGCTTTAGTGTCGCTGTTCCTTTTCATTATCATTGCCACCAGGTTTTAACTCTCACCTATGTTATTGCCGTGGTCTCTAACTGGATTTCTTGCTTCCAGGTCTCCAATGTATCCTGTACTTTGCTGTTAGAATGAGCTTCCTGAAAACTGCTCTAAACATATTGGATTAAATCTAATTAAACTTCCTAAAGTGACATGTAAGGCCCTCTACAGTCTGGCCCCAGCCAATCTACCTTTTGGGTTTCTCTCTTTTTCCTCTCCTTTACAGCATAGCCTGGAATAGTCAGTGTTACAAAAATATGCTGTCAAAATCATAGCCATAGATCCGGAAAAAAATACAAGAAATCATCTAGTCCAGCTCTTCTTAAACTGTGGGTCTCGACCCCATACGGGGTTGCATAACTGAACGTGGGGGTTATGAAAAATTTGGCAACAGTAAAAGGTTTCTGACCAAAAATTAATTCAAACGAAATGCATAATGAATCCAAGGTGTTAACTTCATTGCAGCTTTGGTTCTGAACACACAACACACACACTTTGCACTGCACATGCCGGCACGCCAGACGCTGCCAGAAACATCTCGGCTCAGATTCGAGACTATGGTACATTATGAATTGCAGTGTTTTTACTGTACATACAAAATCATTAAATGAATTTTGACTTGGGATTAGGACAGAATTTCCTGAAATGGCCCTAAATATACTTCTGCCATTTTATACTACATATTTATGTAAAGCAGTGTTCTCAGCATTGATAAATGATAGAAATTGATAAATGATAAAATCAAAATATCAGTTAATTAACTTTGAAAAAAGTTAAAGATGCTTTATGTCCTGCAGTATCAGATATTCTGCAAAGATTTAATTCTTTATATAAAAATAAACAAACACATCCATCTAGTCATTATGAAAATTTGCTTTTGTCTTTAATAAATGATAAAATTATATGTATACCAAGGAATTGTTTTAAAATAAATTTCTTTATGATTTATTATTATATTGTTATGGTTTATTATTTTATGATTTATTATACCACATTTACTATTTCTTTATGATTTATTTATAATCAAACATTATTAATGCTTGATTTTTATACCTATTTTATATACCTATATATCTGGAGTCATGTAAAAATTTCTTTGGCAAAAAGGGGTTGTGGGTGGTAAAAGTTTAAAAGTCCTGATCTAGTCTCCCTCCTCCCCCCCCACCCCGCAATTTTACAGAGAAGGAAACTGAAGCCCAGAGACATAAAGGGACTTGCCTAGTATTACACAGGTGGTGTGAGAGGAAGGGTCTGAAACTAGGTCCCTTGACCTTGAAGTCAGTGCCCTCAGTACCTTTGTTCATTTTGTTCTCCCCTTACCCTAACCCAGCTCTGTTTGTCTAGTGCCAAGCCACCCCTGAAGGGCCAATTGGATTTTTTGCTCCAAGGACCTGTATTCCCATTCTGAGACCACCATTTTTTAGCTGCCTGATCTCAAACAAGTCACTTAATATCTTTCACTTCGAGTTTCCTCCTCTGACCATAACAACAATGCTACTTGCCGCTACTGTGGCTACATAAGGCCAATAACACCAGCATACAGGAGGGCTGCTAGCACAGGTTCTTTAATCTGCTTTTCTAAGGAAAGCAACTTTAAGGGGTTGACAATCTTACTTTAATTAAATGTACATATATCATTGACTTAGTTCAGGGGGAATAATAGTCAGCACCCTGACTAGAGAAAACACAAATAGAAATTACAAGCAGAAATTGCATAAACAGAGCAAAATAACACAAATCAGTAGACAGGGTTTCTAACCGTCTGACTATAGCAATACATACAGTTACCAGAGCACCAACATCTGGGTTTTTCAAAGCCAGGGGGCTCCAAGGGCTACCCAGAGTCTCCTCTGGCCAAATCACAGGAACAGTCTTCCAAATGAATGAGCCCCCAGCAAAATGCTAACCTCAGAGTATATATGTACTTCTTCAGGGTCAAAGAGCATTACAACCATGCGACTCAAACCCATGTGACCTAAGCCTTCTGGTGACTTAAGTAGGTCATCAAAGACTCTTGATTCAATTGAAGACTCTTGATTGAAACAAAGGCAATGCTCAAAAGGCACTTGATTGCCTTAGTGCTGAGAAGCATTCCAAAACAAAAGACAACAAAAAGTCTCACCCTGCTTGCCATTACACTGACACCTGGAAATAATACTTAGACTGCACACTTCATAGAGTTCTAGATATAGGTGAGATAGTTATATCAAAGTGATTTGTAAACCTTAAAGGTTATGTAAGTCTGAACCTTTATCAATATAGCGGTTAGTAGAACTTCAACAGGAAATGGTCTTTTTCACTTCTGAGCTCTTCCTTTTTCAAACTTTCACATTCTACTGTGTATCACAGTCATTTCTTTAAATAATTTCTCTCCTCGAATACAGTGTAAATTTAAGTCTTCTTTAGTCAAGGACTATATCTTCTTTATCTTGTATTCCTCCTACCCCCAGGGCACCTCTCATAGACCCTCCAAATCAAATCCACATACACTGATACTTAGGGACTTCAATGCAAAGACAAGAAAAGTTAAGGATGGGGAGAAAAAATACGTATGGAAAAATGTCACTTAGAATAAAGAAATAAGAGATCAAAGATTTGTAGATTATACAGAAACTTCACACCTCTATATTATGAATATGTCAAAAAAAAAAGAATTGGTTCCATACATGCTGTGCATCAAATAACATCACAAGAAAAATGAAATTTTCAATGAGAAACTCATTGATGTGGGAGTTACTCCTGAGTCATCTTTGTATAGTCAGATCATTAACTTATCACAATTTATAATGGACAAAAAGAAAGAACAATAATGAAAGCTGTGATATGCAATTAAAAAGATTTAAACTGATTATTTAAGCAAGTCATTGAAAATAAAAAAGGCAAATGAGCAACAGAAATGACATCTATACTGGCTAAAATATTTTCATCCAGCAGTTAAGCCAATACAAATTGCAACAAGAAGAAGGGCAAAAGAACCCAGAAAGCTTCTTAGTCAGCAAACATTTGACTTACTTACCAAATGGGCAGAGATAACTGTCAAAGGTAACACTTGGTTAGAATATAAACTCTTTGGAAAACTCTTAGGAGGAAAGATGATACAATTATGAACAGCATTATCTTGTAGAGCAGAAAGATGCAGTGGAGGGTAAAAGTAACTTAAAGAAAGTTTGGCAAGATATCCAACTAAGCAAAATCATCCCGAGGACATTCAAGGATGAAAATAAAAAGAGGACTACAAACAGAAGAAAAAATGCAAAAGATTTTTAAAAAATGTCAACAAACTGCTTTCTTTATCAGGGATAATGAAACCACCGCACTTGGACTCTAATGTTGCAATCCTTAAGGTGCTTATAGAAGAAGATGCTAAAGAGAACCAAAATGGGAAAAGTTTTAGGATTAAACCACATACATATGGAAGATACCTGTATCTTTGATGGTACCATTGGCAATACAATGAGAAATTGATATGCAAGTTATCTGGAAAAGAAGATACTAAAGATGTGAAAAAAATTCTTAGAGCATATTAATACCAAAAAAGGGTCTGAGAGAACATTACCAATTACCAATCTATAAGCTTAATATCCCATCTATACAAAATCTTTATTATGTTCCATGGAGAAATTCAAGGCCTCCTCTATGAGAATATTAGTAGGGAAGAAGCTGACTTTTGCAAATAATATTAAACAATGGACCATATTTTTTTGCTATCTCACAATTAATTGAAAGATGTAGAGAATAGGTTTTTAGTTTCTGTCACTGATTGTGACCGTCTGAGGTTCTGCTTTGGGCTGGCTTTTCCTAACATCTCTTTTTTTGGACTCCAGGCCACTATCAGCATGACCCATAAACTCATGTTGCCCATACAGGTATTTTGATGAGTTCCAGCATGCCATGGTACCTAGAAAACTTTCCAAACAACTGCTTAAAACACTTCTGATAGAACAAAAGGTCCAGAATAGCAAGGGAATTAATGAAAAGAAATGCACTGGGGCACCTGGCCCTTCCCAGTTAATAATCCTTTCAACTGCCCTTTCATTGGGGCCCTCCTAGTCTATACCTGGCCCCATCCTAGACTGCCACTCCTTGATTCCATCTAGACCTCTTCTGTTACCTCCCAGTCACTCCAGGCTATTTGCCACACCATTAAAAAAGGTCAGTCTCATCTACCAAATTGCTTAGATTCCTTAAGAGCCTGGCCCACTTCTACTGGCAAAACAATAAACCTTGTCTGACTGAAAAAAAAAAAAACCAAAAAGAAATGCAAGGAAAGGTGGCTGTAATATTAATGGAAAATAAGATCTTTACTATCCATTAATGGGTTTATGTGCCCAGCTGTGATACATCCTGAGTCACATAGAGTCCATTGGGGGAGGGACTTGCCTAAGGAGGGGCTTGCTTAGAGGGAGGCTTGCTTGTAGGAAGTCTTTCAAACCTTTTGGTTAATTAGGCACTGGATCAGGAGGGTTGTGGTGCCTTTTGGCTCTGAGAAATGTGTATATATTCTCTGAGTTGGTATTTTGCTTGCTTATGAGAAGGACCTTTTGATTTCCTGGTCAAGACTCTGAGTAGCCATATATTCAGAGCCCTCCGACACTCGGATATAAATGCTTTCTTGATCCAGTGATATATGTAAAGTGTACAGCAATATTGCTTTGATCAGGCAGTTAGGGCCCTGTCTGTTGGTCTTTGTGCTAATTTCTCTGCTTGTAATTTTCTTTGATGTTCAGGATGCTGACCTTTCCCCTGAACTAGAGAATGTAATTAAAAGTAGGATTGTTAATCCCTTTTTGAGCAGTCTTTCCTAGAAAAGCAGATCAAGGAACTTGTGCTAGCAGGCTATCCTGGGTATGTTAGGGTGCTTGCTGTTACAATGGCCTAGCCATACCAGATGTAAAACTGTATTATAAAGCAGCAATCATCAAACCTACTTGGTATTGGCTAAGAAACAATGTGATGGATCAGTGCAATAGGTTAGGTACATAAGACACAGTAGCCAATGACTATAGTAATCTACTGTTTGATAAACCTAAAGACTCCAGCTTCTGGGATAAGAATTCACCATTTGACAAAACTTCTGGGAAAATTGGAAGATAGTATGGCAGAAACTAGGCATAGACCAACATCTTATACAGTATACCAAGATAAGGTCAAAATGGATACATGATTTAGACATAAAGGGTAATACTATAAGCAAATTAGGACAGCAAGGAATAGTCTAGCTGTCAGATCTATGGAAAAGAGAAGAAATTATGAACAAACAAGAGATAGAGAATATTATGAAATTCAAATAAATAAAAAAGTTTTTGCACAAACAATGCAACCAAGATTAGAAGGGAAGCAAAAAGCTAGGAAACAGTTTTTACAGCCAGTGTCTCTGATAAAGGCTTCATTTCTAAAATTATAGAGAACTGAGTCACATTTGTAAGAATACAAATCATTCTCTGGTTGATGAATGGTCAAAGAACATGAAGGCAGTTTTCAGATGAAGAAATTAAAGCTATCTATAGTCATATGAAGAAATTCTATAAACCACTATTGATTAAAGAAATGCAAATTAAAACCACTCTGAGGTATCACCTCATACCTATCAGATTGGCTAATATGACAAAATAGGAAAGTGATAAATTTTGGAGATGCGGGAAAATTCAAATACTAAAGCATTTATTGGTGGAGTTGTGAATGATCCAACCATTCTGGAAAGCAATTTGGAGCTATATCTAAAGAGTATACCCTTTGATCCAGCAATACCACTACTAGATCTGTATCCCAAAGAGATTATAAAAAACAGAAAATGACCCACATGTTCAAAAATATTTATAGCAGCTCTTTTTGTGGTGGCAAAGAATTGGAAATCAAGGGGATGCCCATCAATTGGGGAATAGCTAAACAAGTTGTGGTATATGAATGTAATGGAATACTATTGTTTTATAAGAAATGATGAGCAGGTGAATTTCAGCAAAGCTTGGAGACTTACATGAACTGTTGCTGAGTGAA
The DNA here is from genome assembly GCA_028646595.1 of Phalanger gymnotis. Lineage (NCBI taxonomy): Eukaryota > Metazoa > Chordata > Mammalia > Diprotodontia > Phalangeridae > Phalanger > Phalanger gymnotis. Next base: position 366,328,052 of record CM053623.1, read on the forward strand.
CTGAGCAGAACCAGGAGAACATTGTACACAGTAACAGCAACATTGTGTGATGACCAACTTTAATAGACTTAGTTCTCAGCAATACAGTTATCTAAGACAATTCAAAAGACTCATGATGGAAAATGCTATCCATATCCAGAGAAAGAACTATGGAGTCTGAATGCAGATTGAAGCATACTATTTTCTTTTTTAAAATTTTTTCTTTCTCATGGTCTTTCCCTTTTGTTCCGATTCTTCTTTTACAACATGGCTGATGAGGAAATATGTTTAATATGATTGTATATGTATAGCCTATATCAGATTGCTTGCCATCTTGGGAATGGGTGGGGGAGGGAGAAAAAATTTGGAACTCGTAATCTTATAAAAATGAATGTTGAAAACTATCTTTACATGTAATTGGAAAAAATAAAATACTATTAAGTGGGAAGGAAAGAAAAGAAAAGACTTCTCATGTATGAAGAGGAGTGGAGAAGAAAAAGTGGGTATCTGGCAGAGTCTTCAGTTCATTACATGATTTATGAGCCAGAACTGTATATCAAGTTAAGTCAGTAAGCATTTATTAAGCACTTATTATGGGCTCATGTATATATGGGACAAACAGTGTAAGTGAAGGGTGAGCTTAGCCCAGAGTTGAAACAGAGGAGGAGAGTGAGCTGGTTTGATTTTTGGAAATTGCAAAGGTCTTTTACTGAACTCAAGCTTCCCATGAAAGCAATGACCCATTTTTCCATACTATCTTATTACTGTCATTGCTGTGATTGTGAAACATGTACCACTTGGCTCTGGAGAATTACAGATTAGTATCCCACTGAGGGCAAGGGCAAGGTGCATGGTGGATGTGAACAGGCTAAAACCAATGAAGAACTCGGAAGACAGATAGTGGTAAAGTACACCAGCAAGGAATTTTATGACAGGAAGATAAGATGGACTGGTCACATGGTGAGAGTGGGGGATGACAGGAGGGCAAACAGAGTGCCCCTCTGTATCCTGCTGAGATACAGGAAGGATAGCCACCTGTACATTGGGTGTCCCTTCCCCTAGCGTGAACTTTTGGGAGAATATGAACTTGAGTCACATGAGATAGGTAGACATGGATTGGGGATGATCTGTGTCTTTGGCAGGAACTCTTAACTCAATGATCATAGATCCATGAAAACTTGAAGTTACTATATCACCTTCTTCAGGGGTTTTTCTAAATAACTCGTAACATATATATTTTTTTCTTTTTGTTTTTGAGAATAGTTAGTTAATTATCATATATTAAGTGCCTACTATATGCCAGGCAATGTCCCTAGAGTATCCTGGGGGTACAAAAAAGAAAAAAAAAACCAGAACAAAAAACCTCAAAATAAAAAAAAATGAAAAACAAGGAATATATGTGTATGCATATGTATATCCATATATACCTCCATCCATATGTCCACCTTTATGTCCATATTGCCTAGTACAGTGCTTTGCATATAGTAGGTGCTTCATAAACATTTGTTGAACTGAATTGAATCAAATTACTTGTAGAGACAGAAGCGTCCTTGGAAAAGAAATACTCTTTTCATCTTTACTTTTCCAATGACCTTCTGTCTGTAGGGGGCACTAAAGCTCTTTGCTTCAATTACAATGGTCTTTGTGTAGAACTGTCTGAAATTCTTGTTTGAGAAGAGTAGTGGTCCTTTAGTTAATGGCTTTAACATCTTTTATTGTCAGTAGCCTGTAGATTAGATTCTCTCTAACCTCGTATGCCCTTTAGAGAGATCTTATATGTAAAAATAAATTAATATTATAAAATAAAATTCATAAACATTGTCACTGATTACATGAAAATAAGTAATGTTAGGCAAGATCAAGGGAAGTAGAATTTTTCTTCCTTTCCCCCCCTCTCCACTTTTTTGTTTGTTTTTTTGTTTGGAGGGGAGAAGGGAAGGCAATTGGGGTTAAGTGACTCGCCCAAGATCACACAGCTAGTACGTGTGAGGGAAGTAGAATTTTTCACTCAAAATGAAAGAGCAATATAACAGCAATTTTCAACTATGTAAACAGCTCTTAAGAACATATGGTGCCTAGCTGTTCTCTCTCTCTACTTAGGACAGAAAAAAAGGAAACAGGAAAAAACTGTAAGAGACATTTCAGGTGCATTTAAGGAAAATGTTTGCAGCTTTGTCCTAGGTGTCAGGATCAACCAATTATCATAACATGCATGAAATGGTCCTGCCTGCAAGTAAGAGAGACTTAGAAGAGTTTTCAACCCTGATTTTGATACCATAATTCTGGGCCCATCTGTGCATGTGCCAACGTGGCCCCGCCAAAAGTGAGGAAGTCAGAATCATAAAATGCTAAAACTGGAAGGAACCCTCAAAGATGGTCTCGTCCAACCTACTTACTATTTAGATTTAACCTCCTGGGAATTTCTTCATGATTTGTCATGTGTTCTGACCTAAGATATGCAGCAAAATTCCAGTAAATACCTTTTAGAATGGCTGATGTTCTGCCTCTCTTAGGGAAGCCTCTAAATCCCAAAGTAGTTTCCTTTGAGTGGGATACCATATCCAGAATTGAAGGACAGATCGAAGAAACTGGGGGTGTTTATCTTGGAGAAGGGGAGACTAGGTCAAGTTGTCTTTTGAAGAGATTTCAAGAGGATTAGAACTTATTCTTATTGGTCTTGATAGGTATAACTAGAATCAGCGAGTAGAAGTTGCAGAGAGGCAGATTTTTGGCTCAACATGAGGAATAAATTCCTAACAACTGGAAATTTGAAACATATAGAATGGACCACTTTTGTGCATAATAGGCTCTTCTTTACTAGAATTCTTTAACTAGACTTGTCACAGATATTATGTATGTATGTATATATACACACACATATATGTGCATATATATATTACCCAGATGTTAATAATTTTAAGCTATTAAATAGTTTTAAGCTATTAAACCTTATTACTTATTAAACCTTAAAACTGCACTGAGACTTTTGGGACACATAGTATTCTTAAATTTTTTTCCACTCACAACCCCTTCTCACCTGAGAAATTTTTATACAACCCTGAGTATATAGTTATATAAAATAGGTATACAGATCAAACATTTACTGATAATAAATCATAAGAAAACTTCTTTTAAAAACAATTCTTTAGTATACATATAATTTTACCGCTTACTAAAGACAATAGTCTTTGACTCTGAGCCAAGGTGTTTCTGGCAGCATTTGTTGGCATTGCATAGTACGAAGGCATGCACAGTGCAAAGTGCCCATGTTGTGTGTTCAGAACCAAGGCTGTAGTGAAGACGCACAATGAAACATGGGCAAGCGCTGCCAGAAACACCTCTGATTCATTGTGCATTTGATTTTGAATTGATTTTTGGTCATTATGCCTTCAGAAACCTTTTACTGTTGCCAAATTTTTCGAGACCCCCATATTCAGTTACATGACCCCCATGTGGGGTAGCAACCCACAATTTAAGAAGTACTGTGTAGAAGAGATTTCTGTTGAGGAATAAGTTGGACCCAATAATGGCTTCTAAGGTTCTTTTTGAATCTGAGATTCTATGATCCACATAACATCAAAACTTGAAATAAATCCTGCAAAAACATCAAATGGGGGCAGCTAGGTCAGGCAGTGAGTAGAGCACTGGCCCTAGAGTCAGGAGGACCTGAGTTCAAATCCAGCCTCAGATCCTTGACACACTTACTAGCTGTGTGACCTTGGGCAAGTCACTTAACCCCAATTACCTTCCCTTCTCCACCCCCCCCCAACAAAAACCGCCATCAAATGATTTTTGGCATATTCAGAGGAAGTCTTGGTGCCTAAGTGAAAGACTCAGATTCCCACTTAAGGGCTAGTTTTCATTATACTGATGACTCTTTGCATATCTCTGGGCAACTCCCTGAGTCTTTATGGCCTAGATCTATAAAAATGAGATAGTAAGAAAGTTTGTCCCATGATTTTATTGGAAAATATCATTTTAAGTATAATTTTGAGTAATTCATGATTGTAACTTATTTTGTAAGTGCACATATATGTGTATATATTTTTTGTTGTTATACACACACACACATACACACACAAATGTATGGAGGCCAGAATAGTCAAGTGTTACACATACGCATAATAATCGTGCATTAGATATTCATGAACCATAAATCCATGGAACGGACTATCTTAACTATCTCAGCTTTATAGTTATGCACATGTCTATGTAACACATGACTGCCTCAGCCTCCGTATATCTACCTGATGATAATATCTACCTTTGTATACTTCCCTCCAGTTGCATTTGGTATTCTCATGATATCTTCCTCCACATAGTGCTTCAGAGTTTGTAAGCCAAGCTGGAAAATCTTTTGATATGCATAAGTTCTGATGCATAAAATTCTCTCAGTAGAAATTATTGAATATGTGCAAAGTTTTTTTTAATAACACAATAATGATAACACAACTTACTCCATACCTATTGTTTATCAAAAATGACCCTGAAAAGTGAAATCAGGCACCTGAGGCAAAGAATGTCTACCTTACCAGCAATCTCCATACTGTTCCCCTCTCCCCACTCCCCCCATCCCCAGTCTGGGGAGGAGAGGGAAAGCCCTGCATTCTTTAAATAATGCAGACCAAATGAGTATTGTGTCTAAATTGTCTAACAATGTGCTTCAACTTTGTTTTGGCACTGACAACCGTGTTTTAGTAACCTCTTTAGAAAACTGGCTTACAAAGGCATTGTAATACTTAGCTTCATATCTTATCCAAATTGTCTGGATGAAAAATATGTCCTTCCTTCCCACTGTTCAGACAGAAGATTTATCGTTACATTAAATTATTTTTGCAGTGACAGCTCCTTGCCTCAAAGTCTCCAACATGACTTTCTTATATACACTTATGGGTGGATGGAATAGGCATGGGGAAAGAGTCATCCACCCAAGTGGAAATGGATATTCATCATGTAATAAGAAGGATTTCTGCCTCTGCTGATAGTAAGACCCAATCAACTTTTGCTATATTCATGAAAAGTGAAGACACCTCAGTAGTGGGAATGATTTCTCCTAAACAAACGCCCTCTTTTCTTATTAGAACCAGGGAACCCGCCCTGGGCAATGGTTGTGTCACAATTTACTTCTCACAAGGATAGGTGAAAAATCTGTCAGTTCCCCAAAGACAGAAGGGTTGGTGTTGATTATCTCTAAATGCTGCTGTCAGTGACTAAAAGTGGCACTGGAGTCTTGAAAGAGAATCCTGGAAAAAAAGGATTTAGGTGTGAAACATGATTCCAGAATGTTCTCAGAGGACTTGAAGGAGCCTAAAGAAAGAGTGTAATATTTCTTCTCCAATGTGTGTTTGGGAAAGGAATAAGTAGGTGGAGAAAGAGATGGCAACGATTCAAATAGAGAGAGGCCATCGTTTTACATGGATGCTATCCTGATGTATAGAGATGGTCTAAATGTAATAATCGCATAGCATATACAATGTTGGGTTAAGCACAATTTGGATTCTGGTAAAGGACTTTCCCACTAGGGGCCCAGTATTCTTGATTTCCTTTCAGAGGAACACTTGTTTATTATTCATTCACTTCATAAAATACTAAGTGCCATCAGTTATTATTATGTTTGTCCTTTTATTAATTCATTTGCTCAAGAAATATGTGTTAGACCTTGCTGTGTATGGGGGGAGCATGGTGCCATTTTGTCTGTTTAAAGTCGAGATTGGGAAGATACTAACTGATGACAACATGCCCACTCTTAACAGGTGAGCCAAGTGAATTGGTCTTCATTCCATTTGGGAAAATAGGAAGTGAGTCATGACAGGAAGAACATGAACAAGAAGACTCTGCTCCATGATGCTCTGGGCCCTGAAAGGTGGTGAGCTTTTGCCTGATGTTACCCGGAACCAGGCTTCTTTGTCACTTCTCTAACATGTTTGGCTTTCCTTTCTTTATGTGTCATCCTCTCCCATTAGAATATAAAATCTGTGAGAGCTGGCACTCATATTCATATCTCCAGTGCTTAGCTCAATGCTTGGCATATAAGTAAGTGCTCAATAAATGCTTTTTCAGTTCAGTTAACATCCACTGAGACCTAGCTGGAGCCAGCTTGTATGGGCTTGAGAGATCTGACTGTTAAATTTGCAGTTTGAGCATTTACACCTTGGTAGTGGGTCAACTACAAATTAGGGCTTGTCATATTGTTTTGTTGATTGTCTACTCTAGACTTAAGAAAGTGATAGAGACAAGATTAATAATTCAGGTTAAACTAAAAAGTGTGTCACTGGTACTTTTTTTCCTTAGAGAACCAGCTGTTAAAGCACTTACCAGCATACCCTTGGTCCTAGGTACTCAGAGGAATGGGGGGGGGGATTCTAATAGGACCAGAATAACAATGGTAGGAATTCACATTTCTAGAGTGCTTGATGGTTTGCAAAGAATTTTCTTCACAACAACCTTGTGAGGCAGATTGATTTAGAATTGGTTGAATGACAAATTTGTGAAAATAATCCTTTATGGTTTGATGTCAGTTCGGAGGGAAATCTCAAGTGCCAAGGCCCTAGGGATCTGTCCTTGGCCCTAGGTGGTCTCACATCATTTAACAGTGACTTAGATAAAGGCATATATATCATGATAGGCAAATTTGCAGGTTACACAGATCTGGGAAGGATAGATAATGCATTGGGTGACAGCATCAGGTTCCAAAATGCTCTTGAAATGTTAGAATGTTGGGCTAAATCTAATAATGTACATTTATCCCTATTAAATGGCAAAGTTCTCCCTTTAGGTTAAAGAGAAATCAACTTCACAATATAATATTGTGAAGACATGGTTCCACACAATTTTGTGGGGAACAGATCTGAGGTTTTAGTGGATGACAAACTCAGTAGAAGCCATTAATATCATACTGTAGCCCCCCCAAAAAAGCTAATGGATTAAAATTGCATTAAATAGGGAAAATCAATCAACCACAGCTGAGGTGATTGCCTTGGGCAGATCATACTTGTAGTGTAGGTTTCAGTTCCTGACATACATTTTAGGAAGGACATAGGAAGGATAAGCTAGAGAATATTGTGAGGAGGTCAGTCAGGACAGCGAAGGACCTCAAGAAATCCTGCCATATAAAGATCAATTGAAGGAAATGGGAATGTTTGTCCTTGAGAAGAGAAAACTTGTGGGTGAGGTGAGTAGCAAGATAACTATTCTCAAGTTTTTGAAGGAAGAGTAATTAGATTTATTCTTCTTGGGGGACTCAAAGGATATGAATAAGTATTTTCAAGAGAAGAAATGTAAGCTTTTAACACACCTATATGGGAAATGCTTCAAATCGCTAATAATAAAAGAAGTAAAAATTAAAACGATTTTGAGTTTCCATCTCATCTGATTAGCAAAAGTGATGAAAGAGGAAAATAGCCATTGTCATAAGGGCAGAGGGATGATAGGCAGGTAAACATACTATTGATGAAACTGTGAATGGGTCCAAACATTCTGGAAAGCAACTTGGAACTATACTGCAAAATCATTAAGCTGCATTCCTTTTGATCTGACAGACACTACTAGAGATATAGTCTATAAAGATCAAAGCAGTGAGAAAAGACCTATATGTTACAAGAATACGCATTGTGGCTCTTTGAGGGGTGGCTAAGAACTAGGAACTAAAGCAGAGGGGAAGGCAGTGCCCAACAGCTGGGGAATGGCTGAACGAGTTATGGTATGTGAATTTAAAGGGATATTATTGTGTTGTAAAAAATTATGACTATTACATATTCAAAGCAACCTGGGAAGCTGTAAGAAATAATATAGAGTGAAGTGAGCAGAACCAGGAGAATAATTTACACAATGACTACAAAATAAGACTTAAGAACTCTGATCCATGCAATGACCAATCATGACTTCAAAAGACTGATGATAAAGCATGTTTCCCATCTCTTCAGAGAAGTAATAGATAAGAGGTGTAGACTGAAGCATACATTTCCAGACACAAGTCAGTGTGTTGATTTGTTTTCCTTGATTAGATTTATTTGTTTCAAGGGAGAGTTTCTCTTTGGTGGGGGAAGAATTTGGCAGGAGGGACAGTAATATTAAAAAAAAGAAGAAGAAAAAGAGACAGCTGAGTATCAAAGAAGCATTACAAATATATGGAAGACAGTAAAAGGATGTTTTAAAAGAGGACAAACAGGACAGTTTTGTTAATGTTTGTCCATTTTAATGTGCACTTAAAATTAAATTTGAATTTTATAATTGAACAATTTTCAAATTAAACTTTAATGTGCACTTAAAATTAAAAATATAAATTCACAGTGTTACATACAATTCCTTTTTCTGTACTTTGCATATAGAAAAGCTCATGTGTGGTAGTGTTTAAGTTCTTAATAAAAAAGAAAATTAAAACAAAAAGATTTTTTCCTGTTTGCCTCAGAAGGCGAGATCTAGGCTCATTGTAGGGAAAATCTTCCTATGATCAGGGCTATGCAAAAGGGATAGGCAGAATTCATTTTACATAAAGGTTTTAAGCAAAAACTGGGTGGCTTATTGTTATGTTGGTGAGGGAATTCTTGGTCAGGTACATGTTGAATTAGATGGATTCCGAAGTATGTCACTTCTTAAATGCTATGATTCTGAAGAAACTGAGGCCTAGAAAGGTTAAGTGATAGGCCAGGATTTGGAGCCAGGACAGCAACTCTGTCCAAATTGGCCTAAACTCTAGGACTTTTCTAACTCAGTTTTGGTCAGCAGCTACCAAAACTGCTCTCATTAAAAAATAAATAAATATATTTAGTATTTATTTATTTTAAACATTCTTTTCTTTTTTAAATTTTCAGTTCCAAATTCTCTCCCTCCCTTCTACCCCTCTACCACCCACTGAGAAGCCAAGCAGTATAATATCAATTATACATGTGACATCATGCAAAACATATTTCCATATTAGCCATTTTTTTTAAAAAGCAAAAAAAATAAAGTAAGAAAATTTTACTTCAATTTGTACTCAGAGTTCTTCAGTTCTCTCTTTGGAGGATAGCATTTTTCATCACAAGTCCTTTGGAATTGTCTTGGATTATTGTATTGATCAGAGTAACTATGGTCATCTTAAAGAAAATGATTCTAGATTTGAATGGCTAAAATGATTTGTTTTATTTCAGATATTTTTTCAAAGAGCAGTTGGCTACCACTATTCCTTGGGGAAGAAGAAGGGAATATGAGCGTAGTGTGCCAAAAACAAAATCTTCCTGAAATTTAAGAGACCATTCTGGTTATTAGACAGGCAGAAGACAGTGTGACCAGACTCATCACCTTTTGTAGTCAGTCCTTAGCTACAGAATGTGAGGTTCTAAAAGCTCATTGGATTTAAAAAAAAATTTTTTTAGTTATTTTATTTTTATTTTTTTCTTAACAGTTATTTTATTATTTAATATTTTCATTTTCAACATTGATTTCTACAAGATTTTGAGTTACAAATTTTCACCCCACTTCTACCCTCCCCCCCCACTCCAAGATGGCATATGTTCTGATTGCCCCGTTTTCTAGTCAGCCCTCCCTTCTCTCACCCCACTCCCCCAACCCGTCCCCTTTCCCCTTACTTTCTTGTAGGGCAGGATAGATTTCCATGCCCCATTCCCTGTATATCTTATTTCTCAGTTGCATGCAAAACCAACTTTTTTTTTGAGCATCAGCTTTTAAAACTTTGAGTTCCAAATTCTCTCCCCTCTTCCCTTCCCACCCACCCTCTCTAAGAAGGCAAGCAATTCAACATAGGCCACACATGTATCATGTAAAACACTTCCACAATACTTATGTTGTGAGAGATTAACTCTATTTCCCTCCATCCTATCCTGTCCTCCTTTATTCAGTTTTCTCCCTTGACCCTGTCCCTTTTCAAAGGTGTTTGCTTTTGATTACCTCCTCTCCCTATCTGCCCGCTCTTCTATCATCCCCCCCTTTATTTATCCCTTTGCCCTTTCCTGTGGAGTAAGATACCCAACTGAGTGTGTTATTCCTTCCTCAAGTTAGATCCAATGAGAGTATGATTCACTCATTCCCCCTCATCTGCCCCCTCTTCCCTTCCTACAAAACTTCTTTTTCTTGCCACTTTTATGTGAGACAATTTACCCCATTCTATCTCTCCCTTTCTCCTTCTCTCAATATATTCCTCTCACCCCTTAAATTTATTTCATTTTTTTAGATATCATCCCTTCATATTCAACTCTTCCTGTGCCCTCTTTCTATATTCCTTTCAAATACCCTAATACTAAGAGAGGTCTCATGAATCATACACATCATCTTTCCATGTAGGAACATAAACATAACAGTGCAACTTTAGTAAGTCCCTTATGATTTCTCTTTCTCGTTTACCTTTTCGTGCTTCTCTTGATTCTTGTTTTTGAAAGTCAAATTTTCTATTCAGCTCTGGTCTTTTCACTGAGAAAGCTTGAAAGTCCT
>CM053623.1:366338955-366354770 GCA_028646595.1 Phalanger gymnotis
CAATGATAGTGGAGCAGTTTGCCATTTCCTCCTCCAGCTCATTTTACAGATGAGGAAACTGAGGCAAACAGGGTTAAGTGACTTGCCCAAGGTCACACAGTTAGTAAGTATGTGAGGTCAGATTTGAACCCAGGTCTTCCTGACTCCAGGTTCCTGGCTCTATCTACTGCCCCACATAGTGGCCCCAAACTGGCTCGGGAAACTGAAGGTGCAGTTTTCAGTGTGAGCATTTATACCACAGGAATCAGCAAATGCTACAGGCTTACCTTATTGCTTTGTGGAAAAACTTAAGAAAGCATTGGAGAAATTGTGAACAATGCTGTTGTTCTTCCTCCTTTGTTCACGAGGCTGACATCTTGACTTGAGTGAATTGGATTTAAATCGGGCAGAGCTATACAAAGCAGATTCCACTTCAAAATGTATCCTTCATGCTTCCCCCCCCAGGGAGCCAGTTGTTAAACATTTAACACACATCCCTGGGAGGGTCTATACGGGTCTTCATATCAGAAGAAGGAAGGAGGTCAACATTAACAAACAAAGGGACACAACTACCAATTAGTCTCATTCAGAAGCCTCAGTGTAGTCTCAGAGGATGATGTTCCAGGAAGAAATAATGAAGAAACAGAAACTTAGGAAAGTAAAAAAATATGCAATCCTATACAATTGATCACTAAAGAGTGCATAACAATGAATGTCCATACAAGTCATAGTGATCTGCAATGCATCCTCCAGAAATCCCTCCAGAATTCATTTCTAGACACTCTAGCAGGCTTGCTATTGCTTCAATGGATATGAGAGTTTGTTTTCCCAACCATACCATAAAGTGCTTGAGGACTGGAACAGGGATTTAAAGGATTTAAAAGCTGTGAAATATCTCGAAGACCATGTATTCCAACTCCCTCATTTCAGAGAGCAGGAAATTGAGAGTCACAGAAATTAAATGACTTTCCCCCGGTCCACAGGTAGAAGGTAGCTGAGCATGGACGTGAAGCCACCATCCAAAATCAAAGCTCTCTCCTTTAAACCACACTACAATGGCAGGAATGAGTTTCTGACAGTAATTCTTGGGCTAAACTTCCATTACGGTAACATTGGCTTGAAAGTCACATTTCTGAAGTAATAGTTCGGAAAAGTTCTCTGACAAAATCTCTATTTTGGATGTGAATACTGAATACTTCTTTTATATCTCCCTCATAGTTGGAGCAAACCAAATGCATTCAACAAGTGTATCGAAATAATAAAACTCAACCACACATAGGCCTCATTACCTTAGAGCAGGGGTTCTTGACCTTTTCTACATCAGGGACCCCTCTGGTGGTCTGGCAAAGCCCATGGACCCATTCTCAAGAATAACGTTTGTAAATCCTTAAAATAGAATAGATAAGATTACAAAGGACACTGATTGCAGTCAGTTCCACTATAACAACTTGTTTTTAAAAACCCAAGTGTGTTCTAACTTGACAAATATGTTAGGGAACAAGTTAAGCATTGCTCAAATTTCATATTTGCTTGTTTTTTAGAATACAGAAAACTGCACCACTTCACAATAACCCACAAGCTGCAATCCTTCCACAAGCAAACTTCGGGTCTTTGTCAAGGTAAAGAACTATCTCTATCATGTATTTTCTGGTGCAGTAAGAGCTGTAAGCAGAGGAGGATTAGTCAAAACTGATGAACTCTGTTTCCCCACTTTCTTTCTCCCTTCCTCCACAGCCCCAAAGTCCCTGGCCTTGCACCCAGCTGAGACTGCCCTCTGCCTCAGGCAGCAACTTATTGACTTTGCCAGCCCAGGTCCTATGGGAACCCAACTGCAGACTAAGCAGTCATGAGGCCATGGACATGGCCACTATTTATTTAGTATTTCCTTAGTTCAAATTTCTGTTTCATAAGCACTTAACAGGTATAAAACCGTGCAACCGTTTTTATCACGTTCCTATCTATTTTTTATGTGTCAGTGCTGAAAGTTTTGAGTCTTGTGCTCCAAACTCGTTTTTTCCTCATAAATTCTGTGGTTTTTATTGCATGATTTTGCATAGCACAGTGATTTTTAGGAACTTAAATGTTGTGTTATGGCAGAACTGACTATGTTGAAATACATTTATCAAAAACTTACACACATATACATATATATGTATGTATATATAATATGTCCTTGTGGATGGATAGATAGATAGATAGATAGATAGATAGATAGATAGATAGATAGATAGATAGATAATGGACAGATAAAGCTAGCTAGCTAGGTAGGTAGGTAGATAGATATAAAAGTTTATGGATCCTAGGGTCAGAACTCTTACTCTAACTTGTGTATCAGGAAGCCCCACCCAAAACAGACATTAAATAGGATTATAATATTGCTGGCATTTCCTAATGCCTTGTAATATCTAATAGACTTCCTTCATGATTCATTCAAAAACTACCATCTGTAAGAGGCCTTCCTTGGTATCCCCCAGATGCAAAAACCTTCCCTTTATGTATCTCAAATGTCCCTATTTCACATATATATCATCCATCTCATTAGAATATAAGCTCCTTGAAGTTGATGGGGTACTTAGGTGCCTGTGCTTGGACCTCAGGTCCAAAACCACATCCATTTCTAAAATCACATCTCTCTCTAGCCTCAAAACACTGTCCCTAGCAGTTTCTCTCTAGCAAAACAGAACAGCGTTTATCTTTCTTCTTGATACAGTGGCCAGCTGTACCTATAGAATTTATTAGTTTGAACCATCTGTGTACTGGTTGAACTGGCTGTGTACTGGGTCATAGAGATATTTACTACTCACTAACCTATCATATTCATGCTAGACCTAGACATGTGTATACTCCCTTACATTTATCTTGTCTAACAAGACATTGATAGGAGCAGTCTGGGTATTTCCCAGTCAGCCCTGACCATTAGTTGACTTAGTGACATTTCAGGTCTAAAACCACACCTCTATGTAGCCCCGTCTTTGGGCTATTTCCCAGTGAAGTCTAGGTAAGTACCTGTGTAGTAGATACAAAAAGTGCATGTTCCTTTAAGAACTGACCACTCCTTAACCACTCCCTAATCCCACCCTAAATCACCTAATTAACATATTTAGCACATGTTTTACTATAGAATAAACTATATAAACTTTACCTGTACCTCTCCAAGGTTTGCAAGTTTCCTGGTGAAAAGTGTAATAAATCTTTGCCACCTTTACTTAAAGAATGCTTGAGTCCATGAATTCATTCCAGATAGCATCGACCCTCTCCAGTACTCAAGTCCTTGAGGGGTATCCCCCCTCAATGACCCTTTTTAGGAACTCCAGTCTTGGGGTTCCTGGACTTTGTCTCAACCTCAACAAAGTCAGGACCTGTTTTTGTCTTTTTTTAATGTCCTCAAAGCCTAACACAGTGCTTGGCATTAAGCACTCAATAAATAATCACTAATTGATTAATGGATTTATAGGTATAGTTTAAGTCAAAAAACCAAACTATTCTCTATGCCTTTCCTCTCTCAGGCCCTATATCCCCTTGTAGATAAAGTGACCTCATTCCATTTGATGATTTCTTGGAAGATTAATAGGTCACATGGTATAGGGTCATAGTATTTGTCAAAGAGTTTGGGCTTTTTTTTAAAGCAGATTTCTATATTTTTAAACAAACTCCTGTTATTGAATTTAATATTTTCTGAAGATTCTACCCCTGAATTTATTAGCAAAGTTGTTGTTGTTGTTGTTCTTAAAGAGGGCCAATGACACCACTAGGGTGATGTCTTGACTTGTGCATGAATTAAATCTAAGTGAGGCAGAGCTTTGCAAAGTCTTCAGCCTCACTCTCTCCTCCAGAGCCATAGAAGTTCAGTGGTACAGCCCAGGATGAAATGAGTGAACTCGGCCTTTCTAAATTAAGGTCCTTCCCAAGTATTAGTTTGTCTGAGGCAATGCCCATTCGATGACTATGGGCTAGGTAAGAACTGAGACATAAGATAGCCTAATTTACTATCCCAAAATATCAATCTGGGAGGGGAAGACCCTCAAAGCTTCTATCCAGAACAGAAAACAATTGCTATTTACACTCATTCTAAGCCATCAAAACCTAACAATGAGCCACAGAGGCTTGGGCTGGGTGCTATTATTAGCCATTCAATGAAAACCAGAGTGATTTAGGCTTAATAGCATAGTCAAGTAGCTCCATAAGAAAACACAATGAGCTTTTTGAAAGCCTGTTTCTTCAGAGCTATGTTTCAAGGAATCCTAAATGAAAATTGGTAGGACAAAAAGTAAATTGTAATCTTCAGATTACGGATTCTGAGTTCTGAGAGAAGATTCTACATGGAAGTTTGTCCTGCCCTATCACTGCTCCCAATAACATTACCTATGGAAAAAGTTAATCAAAGAAAAGTTTATGAGAAATATATTTTTATGGAAAATCTAAGTTTAAAAAACACCACCTGTGGGTGGAATGTTGTATATAACATCAGACTTTTGATGTGTTGGTTAGTTCTGGGGAAATTTTTTCTTCCTCTTTTATATATTTTAATATAAAGCCTGCTTCTTTGGCAGGTTTGGGGATGAATACATAAGAAATATATGGGACTAGGGAGACTGATAAGAAGACTAGAAAGGTAGAGAGGGAGTTAGATTATGAAGGGCTATGAATACCAGACAAAAGATGTTATATTTGATCTCAGAGGGGGTAGGGAGCCAAGGGTGTTTATTGAGTAGGAAAATGACATGTGACTCTAAGAAGCTGTAGCATGCACAGGGGCCACAACCTAGTGAAACCACCTCAACAGACAGGTTAAACCAGGTTGAGGGTAACCAAGGGGAGTTGAGGAGGGGGGTAGTATCTACCCCAAGCATGTGAAGACTTACTCCAGCAGAATGGGCATATAAGAACAAATTTTCCAATAGCCATGAAGTTGGCTGAAGCAGGTGCTACGGAGCACTTAGACCTAGGTCAGACAACCAAGATGTCAAGGTCATCCCCGGCATCCCAGGCCATCACCAGTTGTCCTGACTTTTGTCTAGCCAGTGGACTTCAATGACTTCAGAAGAGAGAGTAAGGCTGATAACTGGTTGTAACTCTGCTTCATTTAAATCCAGTTCACAAATAAGTCAAGACATCACCCCACGATGTAACTGGTCCTATTTGAAAATGAAGGACGAACAACAACAACCCACATGATTGGACCACACTTCAGGAAAATCACTTAGGTGATTTCAAAGCTCCTTTATGACTCTGAATCTCTGCTCCTATGATCCTATGAGATGAACCCCAGCTTCACCACTAAGAACAAACTATGTGAACACCATCAGGCCACAGACTTTCCTCTATGTCAAGTTTTAAAGTCTTCAGTGAAAGAACATTAAGAACCTAGCACAGTGCCCAACCATCCACAGTAGGCAATCAATAAATATGTATAGAATGAATGATAAAGTGAAAATGTAATGGAGAAAAGATAGGTTGTAAGTCTTCACTAGAATTTATTTATAATAAGACAGTACAGCGTTTTGGCATCATGGTTTTCGAAAAAATCATCTGACCAAAGTAAGTGACCCAAAACCTTACCTGTGGGAAGGCTCTCAGCTTTCACAGAGTGAAGGCAATTTTCTGTATCATTGGACTAACAACGAACAAATTGATGCTCTGAAATAATTAAGGTTCAGGGAAAACCCCAAGATGTAATGTTTCCCAGGAAGAAGCAAGAAAGATAAGAGGCTGAACTCAGATTAAGAAATCAAATTTAATTTTAAGCCTACCAGAGAAACGATATCCCCTTAGACCTGCCGGTGCTTTAAATCCTGCACAATGTCGCCTCTCCCCCAGCCCCATTGAGTTTTTATTCATTACCGTCAAACCTGTTTTTAATATTACTTACTAATAGTGAAAAGGGTCAAGTTCAGCTCCTTAGGCCTTATCCAGAAAAGGAGATACAACTTGACATGTTTATCTTCTCGATGCCCGCTTTCTACAGCTGTCGTGTGCCAGATGTAGCAGCAGCTGCAGGAAGTTGTTTATCTACCCCCTTGACCTTGGAGAAGTGTTAGGAGATGGCAAAAATCAAGTTTTTATTATAGGCTTCTCCTTGTAAACTAAAATCTTCTTAAGATCAGTCAAAACAGCGCACCGAAGGTCTAAGAAGGTCAAGGAGATAGGATTATAGTTTTGTTCCACTAATACTTGTGAAAATACAATTGTATAATGACTTGAGGAGCCACAGAGCTTCTCTGCCTAAGTCCAAACTCATTTAAATGACTTATTTCACTGAATCTCAATCTCTCTGACACCTGCCTGCCTTCTGTTTGTGCATTTCCACATATATATCTATTGTTCTCTGTAAAGTTAACCTTTAAATCAGTCTTAAACTGATGTCCCCATCCAAAGGGATAATGCAGAAAATCTTTAAGTAAACGTTTTAAGCAAACATTGTTCTTTGAGTTAACTAATCCCTTTAAACTGCAGTCAAGTGTGAAAATGAAAAGGTGATGCAATGTCAGCCATGTTTTTTGAGAGCTGTAGCAGGGTATTAGGGCCACATTAACTTTCAAGTGATAGGCTCAGAGCTCTAGCCTGAAAGGATTAGACTAAATGCAAGTGGAACGGATCTATTATCAGCCTTATCACTCATGAGAAATAATAACAAAGTCATTAGCTAAGTTTCCAAAATAGCTCAGTTCCTGCTTGAAAGTCAATCCCTCAGAAACATGGTAAACCTTTCTTTTGTTATGACATTTTAGTGAGATCACAAAAGCTTCTTTGGTCTTTCTCTGTCAACATCAAAGTACCCTGGGGAAACTATTGTGGAGATATTAGAATACAAGAGAAAACAATCTGGTGTCCCAAAATAGAAGGAAAAACCAATAATTTTATTAAGGGGCCCATATTTTCAGGAAATGAATGTCTTAATTTCTGTAAAAGTCTCTTTGCTTTCAGTTCTCACTTTGTTCAAGAATGATTAACAAATTTTGGCTCTTTCCCCCCAAGGAGCCAAAGTTCCACTGAAATAAAGATTTATTATCTTGCCATGAATTGCATTTTTTAATTTACCTGACTTCTCCGTGCCTTGTAAAATTCTGGCTTGTAAATCCCAGATATTCACAGTAGCTCTACTTGGACATTTTTACTATCTGCACATGAGGAAATCAGAGAAATAAAGACAGATTTTTTTAAGGAGCTAAGGGAGAGGACAAGTGTAATACACATTAGAATTTTGGAGGTATACATTAAAAAGTGTTTGAGCTGAGACATCAATCGAATTCCCTCTGGCTGGTTCCATTCGTATGACGGCAAGCCCTCTGTTTTAGAGGTCTGCTATATGGATCAGGGCTTCGATTTTCCAATTCAAGCTCTCTCACTCCCCGACTCAGGGTGTGACCTCAAGTCACCTGTTCTGTTCCCAAGGCATCAGCTTCCTCATCTTGAACTACCTCACAGAGTTGTTGTGAGGACTCACTCAATCACAGGAGGAGTGATAAAGTACTCTATTTGCTCTTGGATAAATGATTTTAACAGCACCGGGAACTGCAGGTGCTCTGAGCCTGAGGAAATGAAGTAAGGAATCTAAATGAAATGTAATAAACTCTGGCAGAATCTGTGCAATTGCCACCGGGCTGGCTTCATCGGGAGATTCATAGAGCCCCTGAAATCCCAGCATTGGAGGGATAGCAGGGGTCATCTAGTGCAGCCCTGATGTAAACAGAAATCCTCTCTGTGTTATCTTTGATAAATAAATGGTCACCCAGTCTCCTCTTGAAGACAATCAGCGACAACAACCTACTACCTCCCAAGGCAGTCCATTCTACATTGGAATCACTTTTGGTAGGAAGATTCTCCTCATTTTGAGCCTAAATCTGACCTCTCTGATACTTCCTTAGTTCTGCCCTCTGAGATCTAATGGAACAAATCTTTTGTGTTCCACAATATAGTCCTTCAAATACTCACCAAATTCTTTCATGTTATATTAATGGAAAGACTAAAAAATGTGCATTAAACAATAGTATAATTAGGTGAATTCAGTACTGGTTGAATGACAGGAATCCTGTCCTTTTTCCTCAACTCAAATCTCTTCTCAATAAATCAGTAGGCATTTATTTAGTGCCTACTGTATGCCAGGCTCTTCTCTAGGCTAAACATCTCTAGTTCCTTCAAGCAGTCCTCAATTCTGTTTGCCCCTCATGGATGTGCTGGAATTTATCAATGTCCATACTAAAATCTTATACCAAGAACTAAATACAGTACTCATAGATGTGGTCTGGTCAAAAAAGTTCCATTAAGATTATCATTCACCCTTTCCCTGGTTCAAGACATTCTGCTCTTCCTAATACAAACTAAAATTGTGTTGTTCTTTTTGGCCACTATGTCACACTATTGACACATGTTGAGCTAGGGGTCTACTAAAAGTTCCATATCATTTTTATACGTTATGGTCTATGCAGGCCTACTCCATTCTGTGCAGCTGACTTCATTAACCCAAGTGTAGACCTTTTTTTATATTTGTGAATATTAAATTTCATCTTCTTATATTTGACCCATTGTTTTAGCCTATCATCAAATTTATTAGCTATCTCTCCTAGGGATTGCATCTGCAAATTTTATAAGAATGCCATCTATACCCTTATCCATCATTGACAAAAATGTCAAATATCACAGAGCAAATGATAGACCCTTAGGATACTCTGCTAGAGACCCCCAACCCAAGTTGATATTGACCCATATGAGTCCCAGTCATTCAACCAGTTCTAAATCTACTCATCTGTGTTAGCAGCCAGCCCACATTTCTTCACCTTTCTTTCCATCAGGATAATGTAAGAGTCTTTGTCCAATGATTTGATGAAATACATATCTTTGCCTTCACCAATGTATCAGTATAATCAATTTATCAAATATGAAAATTAGGTTAGCTTGGCATGCTCTTTTCTTGGGGAATCTATAGTGATATTGAGTGGTCATTATATTCCGTTTTAAACACTAACAATCAGTCCTTTCATAACAAGTCCTAGAATGTTTCCAAGAAAAAATTTCAAACTTAGCAACCTAAAATTGCCTGATTCTCCATTCTTCCCTTTTTTGAAAATTGGGGAAACATTTGTTCTCAGTACTCAGTTGTCCTGATCACCAAAATTTTTCAAAGATTATTGACAATAGGTTAACAACAACATTTGCCAATTTTTTCATTACCTTAGAATCTAGGTCAAATAAGCTTAGTACCTTGACCACATTTGAGACACAAAGTAGTCTCTTGTTATTTTATTCCCACTTGTCTTGGATTCCAACTCCTAGCTGACCACTTTTGTTCTACCTCTTCCAATCTGAAAAGTAGTCTTGGTAGAAAAGAAAGTAATACATTCAGAATGTATTGGTGTACTGGTTCCATGTCAACAAATAATACTAATAGCTGGCATTTATATAATTCTTTAAAGTTTTCCAAGTGTTTTGCATATATTATCTCATTTGATTTTCACAACAACATAGTGAGCTGGTTACCACAAATATCATTATACTCATTTTGCAGATTTTTAAACCAGGGTCTATAGATTTCAAGCAATTTGTCCACCATCACATAATAAATGACTATCCAACTGCATATGACTGTCTGAATAATGGACAATTTTCATACATCTAGGTTCTTCTATGCAGATTACTAAAAGCCATCTCTTCTGGGTGATTGTAGATTTTGTTGAGAAGGCCTAGAGGTATTATTCTAGGACTTGATGCAACCAGTACGACGTCCTCAGCAATATGGACCCTCTGGAAAACCTGACCACTTATAAGGGATCCTTCTTCCATTTGAAATCTATTGAGGCCTTTGTCCATGACAAAGCTGGACATCTTTACAGATGCCTCAATTGATACTTATGATCTGATAAACTGAGAAATTATCTCTTTAGTTGCATCCATCAAAGACTCTTGTATGATCAGAACATAGGCACAAGACTCCCCCTGGGCAGAAGAGGAGGGCCATTAGAGATTCATCTCACTTTACACAGCAAAAAGTTTAGTTATAGTCGAGAATCAATAAACACAAAGGGTTTTTATGCTCTAGACTTTTTGTTCAATTTTTTAAAGATGTCATCTGCTAAAGAAAATTGTCAACAAAATCTCTTCTCTTCTTATATTTTCATCGATGATAATACTGATAAATGTGTATATCATTCCCTTGAGGCATTCCCAGAGATGAGAAAAGAGGTCAGTGTGCTCTAATTGGTGATATTTTTTGGTCAAGGCAACCCATCAAACAACAACAGATGCAAAATTGCCTTCAATCCTATGCAGGGGACTTCCAGGGAAAAATTATGAGCAGTTTCTCTAATGAAACAATGATAATTAGTGGAAGGAAAAAAGTTTAAACAAACCTTGGCAAGTGACAGCAATCAAGCATAATCTGAGGGTATTTAAGGATGAAATTGGAAGGAAGATAAAAAAAAGAAGGGGTCTGCAAAGACTTTTATAATAAATTCTTTCCATCATCAAGGACAGTGCAGCCACCACATTTGGACTCACGTATCAGAGCCCCAGATGTGCTTCTTGAGGAAGTAGATGGAATACTGAAGAAAACAGAAATGGGAAAAGCATCTGGGTCAGACCAATTACATACAGGAAAGGTCTGGGCAGCAGGCAAGATACTTGAGGGTGCCAAGGGATTGATTTTCATGATTTCTGAAAGAGAGGAAAATACCAGGGCATGGAAAAAAAGCTTGTACATTGTTATTACAAAGTAAAACAAGGTAACAGAGAGCACGTGAATAACTATCTGACTCCACTGGCTATTTCTCCTTTATATAAAATTTTTATGAGAATTATCTACATATGCATTGAGCACATCCTTGGTTAGAGTATAGGGAGGCAAAAGATAGGCTTTTGTAAGCCATATTCCACAGGAGACACATCTCTTTCACACAATGATATGCAGTGATTGAAATGTACTGAATATGAGATTCCACTGTACTTAGAGTCTCTTGACTATAAATAAAATCATTTGATTCTGTAAAGTAAAACACCATCCTTAAAGTGCTTCCTATGCATATGTCAGAATTATACAAGATTCCTTTAAAGTAGAGGTATTCAACCTTTCTGTGCATCCGATCTCTTTCTGGATCCATTCTGAGAATAATGGTCGAAAAAAATTCATAAAAAATTCATAAGATTACAAAGGAAACTAATTCTAGTGAAACACAATTATCAAAAGATGTTTTTAAAAACAAGTTTGTGGATCCCAAGTTAAGAATCTCTGCTTTAAACAATAGAAGTAACCTTATTCAACACTGCTGTGATTATTAACTTTAAGTGACACAGGACAGAGAGACATTTGCTCACCAAAAGTTTTTGCCATTGTCATACACACATATCCATATATGCATACACGCATATACATTCTATATATGGCCTATAGAAGGAAAGAGAAGAAAAAGGAAGAAGAGAATAGTGAGAATAGACTACCTATAAAGCATCTGTCATCTGAAGACCTCAAAAGGTTTTACAGAATTTCAGAAAATTCCACACACCAAAAGAAGATAGAGTTGGAAGGGGCTTTAGATATCATTTAGTTTATTTTACAGATATGGAAACTGAGACCTACAGAAATCAAGTGACTTGCTCAAGTTCCCCCAACTAGAGAGGGGCATTGATGAGACTAGAACTTGATTCTCCTGACTTCCAATCCAGTGTCCTCACAATTTTCAACCCTAAAAACAGGGGATGAAGCTAAGACCTGAGTACTATTCACAAATAATTTGGTAACAGGATTCAGGTAAATATTTTGATGAACAAAAGATCAGGGATTTGAACATTAAAGATAGGCTAGAAGTCACAAGACCAAGCAAGAGGAATGTTTTAAAGTACTCCCTCCTTGGCCCACCTACACCCTTCACCTTACCAGTTTCTCATTTTATCTTCCAAAAGCAAATAAGATAATGATTATCAGAAGATGGGTACAGGGTGGAAAAGGACCTGGGGCAAGTATACAGAAATGCTAAGGATGTAATGAGGATAAAGAGTGGAGTAATAACTAGGACTGGCTCAATTTTTTTTTTTAAACTTTAGTAGATAGGTAGCGGGCAGCCAGGTGGCGCAGTGGACAGTGCTAGGCCTGGAGTGAGGAGGATTCATCTTCCTGAGTTAAATCCAGCTTCAGACACTTACTGGCCGTGTGACCCTAGGCAAGTCACTTAACCCTGTTTGCCTCAGTTTCCTCATCTGTAAAATGAGCTGGAAGAGGAAATGCCAAACTATTCCAGTATCTTTACCAAGAATACCCAAACAGGTGGATATGATTGTAAAAACGACTTAACAACAATAGATGAAGCCACAACAATAGATCAAGCTGTTGAATAGAAACTGGCAAGGAAGGATTTGTGTGATTAAAATCAGATGGCATTTGCTTCTTTGTATCTTTTGTCTCAAATGAACAAGCAGTCTGCTTAGCAATGGCTTCATGGTGTGGGGAAAATTATTTATTATATTGTTTGGAGAAAATTATTATACTGTTTAAAGACAACTCAATGTGATTAAAGGTTGACCACACCCTGAATGTCACCTGACCCAAGTAACTCTCTAGGAATGCTACAGATGGCTGTAAGGTATTTTGGGTTCCCCCAGCTCCTGGATCTACTTAAAGCATTCTTGTTTTGGGTTCCCCCACAAGTACTTGTAATAGGTCCACCCAAGCCTGGGTTTTGGACTCACTCAAATTTTATTAAATGTTTCTAGTTAGTCATATCTATCTCAATCTACCCTGATTTCAAGTTGCCCTTTTGGCAACTTTGCTTAACTGTGTACCTGTGGTTCAAGTGTGGGAACCCTTGTCTAAATCTTATATAATGTAAGCCTTCCAGAGCCTGGATGAGAGGGAGTCACCTCCTTTACCACTTGCTCTCCTCTGTTGAATGATCTAATACATTTTTAAAATTATTTCAGATTTTAGGGTCTATTCTCATGAATAATGATAGCTTTAGTCAACACATAGCATTCTTGTGTTCTTTTTCACATGAAAGGCCCAAGCACACTTTGAAAGTCTTTCACTTTCACTTTTACTAACCCCCGCTAAAGTATGTGGAACTCTCCAAAGGGTGGCCATCAGCTCCTCTTATAAGCACTTGGATTCACAAAGCTTCAGCAGAAAAGTTTTATTAGTCATACTCTGAAGGATACAGAAAGGATCTGTATATTTATGGTTTTTTGAAAAGCAAGAGACTCTATTCCAGTGGGTCAGTTTGTCACTGGACAGTTCCTATGACTTGTATTACTGCCCTAGGTAGAATCCCACCAAGGAAGGGGACCAAGATTTTGCTCTTCTACATCTCTTTGTTCCGTGTGGCTCTTCTACCAATAGCCTTCTTCTAATCACTGGCTCTCCATATCAGCCTCCTTTTTTTGGAAGATATGGTGGGTTCTCCTTACTACAACTATAGTCTCTGTTCTGTTCACTGCTCCCTACTCTTGAGCTCTCTCTCAACAGATGATATTGTGAGCATCTCTCCAATAGCTGACCTATGGAACGATTTACCTTGTAAGCTCAGATGAGAATATTATAGCACCTACTTCCCAAGGTTGTTATGAATATCAAATGAGAAAATAATTGTAAAACACTTAGCACAATTCCTGGAAAATATTAAATACTATATAAATGTTAGCTGCTATTGTTGCTATAGCTATTTTTCATGTCTGTGACTATTTTTTGTGTCCTGCTATTATACACTCAGGTCCCAAAGATGTTCCTTCCACATAAAAGATCATCTCAGAGAGCTAAGAGAATGCCTTTTTTCTTGGATTGCTCAAACACATCCCTGTTTTCCACTCCAAGTTAGCTCATGGTGAGTTCATAGCTATTTGCTTCCTGCTTCTACTAAACCTCCTGATAGCATATCTCCTACCCTCCCTCTTATCTCTCCCATCCCTGCTCCTATGGAGTCTCTAGAGTTTTGAGAGAGATTCATATTCTCTTTCTTTTTGTTTATCTCCTGTATTCCTTTTTGGGATGCTGGGCAGTTGCACAATTACCTCTGGACTGCTTCTTAGAGAATCTCCCCAAAAGAGAAGAGAATATCCTGGCTGGCAGTTCCTGGAATAGCCCCTGCCACAGATGCTGGTGACTCAGAAGCAGCGCAGTAACCCCTAGCTACATACACATAATACTTCTATTGAAATTAGTGTGATATACACTATAGTATTGGTTCCTAAAAATAACTTTTCATCCAACATGAAAATGAAATGCTCCAATTTAAAAAAAAAATTACATAAAGCAACCTCGGAAAACAAATAGGTTCTCTCAGTTAGTGAAATCACAAAAGCAAATAAATAATTTTTGGATTTCTTTGTGATTAGACTCACAAGGCAAACTTCAAAACTTCTCTCAGTCTTCTACAAGTGAGTTCCCCACCCAACCTCACCCTTTTATACTTCACGTGCTAAGATATATTTACATGGAAGATTCATTGGGTCAGAATTTCTTTCATGTGCCCAAGGCTTAAACCTGATATTTCTAAACCAAATTCAGAAATAAAGCAGTATGAGGTGTAGCAAGCTTATTCCCTATCAGCTTTCTCCACATAATCTGATCTTTGACTTGCATAAAAATTCCAGAGAGAAGTCACAAGTCTTTTTTCAAAAACATTTTCTGCCTGAAACAAAATAAATAAGGAAACAGAGAAAGAAATATTGTCTACTACAGAGAACAGTACAGGTGATCAAAGAAAGACATTAATGAACCTCAATGAGCATAATAACATAAATGAAAAGCACGCTAAAAAGAAGCTAAACTCTGAATAATTGTAAGGATCAATGATGCTCCCTTTAAGTCTCAATTAAAACCCCACCTTCGCGTTCGCTAACCTTAATTCCAGTGCTGTCCCTCTTTTAATTATTGCCTATTATTCTGTATATAGTTTGCTTTGTATATCTTTGTTTATGTGCTGTCTCCCCCATCAGATTGTAAGCTCCTTGAGGGGAGGGACTGTCTTTTGCCTCCTTTTTATCCCCAGCCCTTAGCACAATGCCTGGCACATAATAAATGCTTAGTAAATGTTTATTGAATGAATGCATAGCTTTTCTAGGCAAAGCGATGGGGAACTACAGACACAAAATGTTGCATACTGTCTGAGAAGGTCACCTTTTGTGAAATCACTTTCTTTTGCTAAAATGAGCTTTAATTCAAGAGAATAAGAAAGCTATACAATTATTCAATAATTTACAATAACAGTTATTCCAAATAATTATAATTACTATAAATATAATTATTCAATATTTAATAGTGATAAGCTATTATTGTCATTCAAAAATAAGAACTGTATCCAGAAATGATTGCAACATAAATACAAAAGGTATCAGTCAATAAATATTTCTCAAGTTGTCTATAATGTACCAGGCACTGTACAAGGTAAAATATAACATTTAAAAAATAAATAAATGAATGAATGAGTGAATTCCATTTCTCGAGGTCTAAGAGCTGTTATTTATTTATGTATTGAAGCTGAGAACATGAAATTTTAATGTGGGAGATAAAGTTAGTACCAGAAGCAGAGAGCCACAGCTGATAGAGTGCTAGACTTTGGCGTCAGCAAAACCTGGGTTTAAATCTGGGCTCTACCACTTGCTAGCTTCAAGACCCTGAACAAGGAATTTTTTTTTTGCATTTTATTTTTTATTTTAATTTTTTTTATTATTTAATATATTTAGTTTTCAGCATTGATTTTCACAGGAGTTTGAATTACAAATTTTCTCCCCATTTCTACCCTCCCCGCACTCCAAGATGGTGTATATTCTGGTTGTCCTGTTCCCCAGTCAGCCCTCCCTTCTGTCTCCCCTCCCACTCCCCTCATATCCCCTTTTCCCTTCCTTTCTTGTAGAGCAAG
>CM053623.1:366355270-366372842 GCA_028646595.1 Phalanger gymnotis
GAGATATGGGACCTATCTTGGATTCTTCTTTCTTCCTCCTTGTCCCAAACATACCCAACCAAGTGACTTGTCCATTGTACTTCCATGATATCTCTCCCATCCTTTCCCCTTTCTCTGCTCACGTGGCCACCATTCTAGTTCAGATTCTCATCACCTCTTGGCTGGACTATTAAAAGAGCCTCCTAATCAGACTCCTTGCTTCTATTCTTTCCCTTTTGGAGACCTTTACATAGTTTGCAAGTCACCTGCATAACATATAGATCTTTTCCCCCATTTTGGTCCAGACCTGTGACTTCTTTGGTGTGTTGTTGTTGTTGTTGAGTTGTTTCAGTTGTGTCCAACTCTTTGTGACTCCATTTGGAGTTTTCTTGGCAAAGCTATTGGAGTGACTTGCCATTGTCTTCTCTTGTTCATGTTTTAAATAAAAAAATTAATACTTTTCTTGACACAATATCTTCATTCTTAATCTGTAATAGGTAGGATTAATGTTTGCAAGTGATAGTGCACCAAGAAAATTTTAAAAATAGTGTGCTGTTCTGAACTTTATTTACATACTTTAAATCACTCAAGTTATCGTTATATGTCCTTTCCCATTCTGCATGTCTGTATTTCAAATAGAAATTCTTTTTAAAAAATTTATTTTTAATTTATAAAATAAAACAAGCATTTCCATAACATAGCAGAATAAAATAAGTTGATTGTACATGAAACTACAAATCTATTAAGTACAACTTGCTATTCCTTTTAAATATATAATAGAATTATCATGTAAATTTTCTTCCCTTTTTTATTCCCTTCCCACCCTAGAGATGGCCACCATTAGATACAAATATGTATATATGTAAAATCATTTTATACATACTTCTATTTATCAGTTCTTTCTCTGGATGCAGATAGTGTTTTCCTTCC
Source organism: Phalanger gymnotis (assembly GCA_028646595.1). Classification (NCBI taxonomy): domain Eukaryota; kingdom Metazoa; phylum Chordata; class Mammalia; order Diprotodontia; family Phalangeridae; genus Phalanger; species Phalanger gymnotis. The sequence goes on from CM053623.1 coordinate 366,356,180, forward strand.
TTTGTAGTTAATTCGAGTATTTATAATAGTCAAAATTACTTTTTTGCTCAATATTATTCTTAAAATAATATTGCTGTTACTGTATATAACTTTTTTCTTGGTTCTCATTTCTTCATTATTTAATGTAAATCTATCCATGTTTTTCTGAAGTCAATGAGGTCATCATTTTGCAGATGAAGAAACTGAGGCAAACAGGGTTAAGTGACTTGCCCAGGGTCACACAGCTAGTAAGTGTCTGAGGCCGGATTTGAACTCACAAAAATGTCTTCCTATTCCAGGCCCAGGCCTCCATCCACTGCACCTAGCTGCCTAGCTCTGGTATAGGGAGAACCTAGTGAGGAAATTCCTTCTATTAATGCTGATTGGTGACTGCTATGCAATTTATTTCCTAAGAGAGTTGGTTGTCTGGAGTAATAAAAAGCAATTAATCAATTAAGAAATATTTACTAATCACTTCCTATATGTTAGGCACTAGGTAAACAAGTACAGTACAGAGAATGAAATAATTCCTACTCACCGGGAGCTTACATTCAGAGAATATAATACATACATGTATGCAGTATATACAGTGAACCAGTAAATGAAAATATTTATAGCATAAATATAAAGAGAATAAATAGAAATATATACAAAATAGTTAAATAAAGTAAATTAGGGGGGAGGGCACTGGCAATTGGGGAGATCAAGAAAGATTTCTTACAGAAGTTGGTGGCTTGAGCTGTGGCTTAAAGGAAGAGAAGAACTCTGCGAGGTAGAGGGAATGCATTTGAGGTGTTTGGGTCAGCCAGCCAAAGACATGAAAACAGGAGATAGAATGCTGTGTGTGAGCCACAGAGAGAAGGCCTTCTGGGCTAGATTGAAGAGTATGGGAGGGGGAGTACTATCCAATGAGGCCAGAGGGAGAAGGAGAAGAAGAGGCAGGCAGAGAGAGAGGAAAGGTAGAGGGAGCAGGAAAGAGGGGGGCAGGGAAAGGGGAACGGGGAAAAGAGGAGAGGAGGGGGAGACAGAGGAAAGAAAGAGGGAGAAGAAAAGAAGAAAAGAGGGAGACTCACTTTCTAGTCACTGGAAGCTTCCTAACTGTGGCTCAGGATGAACAGATTTTATTAATTCATATTTTTATTGTTTCTGCAAAACAATAGATAAATAATAGCAATAAGAGAAAAATAAGTGACTCTGGAATGTTCTGTTTATAGAATGAGCTCAACAGTTTGGTGGAAGCTATGTTTGGTATTTAAGGTGCTGCTTAAGATATATTGTCCACTATGTGGTGTTTGAGGGCATTGACTAAAACTCAAGTTAGACCTGTAAGAGAGGAGAGGCATTGGGGAAGAGGGATGCCAAAGGGTGGGTGCCATAAAGTGGGAGCAGCTTGCTCTAATCATTAGCTTTTTACCTTCTACCCCAGGCATTACTAGAAAGATGCAGCCACCGTTGCTTGACTAGAATAAATGTATAGTTTTACCACATTTTCAATATAGGAAACGAAACATTTCCTAGATGGATTTTTTATGATTTGTCAGTATACCTTTCATAATAACTCAGATCTACATAGTACTTTACATTATCTCCTTTGAGCCTAACTGTTCCGTGAGATAGGTTTTTGATCAGTACGTGGATAAAACGCTGCACTTGGAGCTAGGAAGACTTGAGTTCAAATCTCATCTCAGCCACTTACAAGAGATGGGAACCTGGGCATGACTGCCTCAGTTTCCTCATTTGTAAAATGAGAATAATAGTACTAGCATCTACCTACCAGGATCGTTATAAGGATCGAATGACGTAAAACATGGAAAGTGCTTCACAAATCTTAAAGTGCCATATAAATGCTAGCTATTACCTTCATTTTGCAGATGAAGCAAATGGGGCCGAGAGAAATTAAAATCAACCTGCTCATTATTTCTTATGGCACAGTAGTATTCCATAACAATCATATACCACTACTTGTTCAGCCACTCCCCATTGATGGACATCCCCTCAATTTCCAGTTCTTTGCCACTAGAGAGAGGGTTGCAATAAATATTTTAGAACATATAAGTTCTTTTTCTTTTCCTCTGATCACCTTGGGAAACAGACCTAACAGTGGTATTGCTGGGTCAAAGGGTATACACAATTTTATAACCCTTTGGGCATGATTCCAGTTTGCTCTCCAAAATGGTTGGACCAGTTCACAGCTCTACCAACCATGTATTAGTGTTCTGACTTTTCCATGCCTCCTCAAATGTTTGTCATTTCTCCCTTCTATCATTTTAGCCGATCTGATAAGTGAGAGATGGCATCTTGAAGTTGTTTTAGTTTGTGTTTCTCTAATCAATAATGATTTAGAGAATTTTTCATATGACTATATATTGCTTTGATTTCTTCTTTCAAAAACTGCCTGTTCATATCCTTTGACCATTTATCAATAGGGGAATGACTCATATTCTTATAAATTTGACAAAGTTCTCTATATATTTGAGATATGAGGCCTTTATCGAGAAGCTGTCTGTAAAAAATTTCTCCCAATTTTCTGCTTTCCTTTGAATCTTGGCTACATTGATTTTGTTTTTTTTAAAATAACCAAATCAAAAATTTAATGTAATCAATTTTACATTTTACATCTCACAAAACTTCTATCTCTTATTTATTCATAAATTCTTCTCCTAGCCATAAATCTGATAGGTAATATGTTCTATGTTCTTCTAATTTACTTAAGATATCTCCCTTTATATCTAGGTCATGTATACATTTTGACCTTGTCTTGGTAAATGGTGTAAGATAATGGTCTGTACCTAGTTTTTGCCAGACTGCTTTCCAGTTGTCCCAACAATTTTGCCAAATACTGAGTTCTTAGCCCAAAAGCTTAAATCTTTACATTTATAAAACACAAAGTTACTATAATCATTTATTGCTGTGTGTTGTATGTCTACACTATTCTACTCACCCACCTTTCTATTTTTTAGCCAGAGCCAGATAGTTTTGATAATTATTACTTTATAACACAGTTTAATATCTAGTACTGCTGGACCTCCTTTCTTTACATTTTTCATCAATTTCTTTGATATTTTTGACCTTTTGTTCTTTCAAATGAATTTTGTTGTTATTTTTTCTAGCTCAATAAAATAATAAAAGTAATTTGATTGAGATGGCACTGAATAAGTAGATTAGTTTAGGTAGAATTGTATTTTTATTGTATTGGAATGACCCACCCATAAATAATATTTCTCCAATTATTTAAATCTGACTTCATTTGAATAAAAAGCATTTTATAATTATGTTCATATAGTTCCTGGGTTTGTCTTGGCAAGTATTTTATATTATCTAAAGTTATTTAAAATGAAAATCTCGTACTATCTCTCCTTAAAGGGTTTTATTGGTGATATATAGAAATGCTGATGATTTATGTAGGTTTGTTTTGTATCTTGCTATTTTGCTAAAATTATTGTTGCTTAATTAACTTTTTAGTTGAATCTCTAAGATTTTCCAAGTATACCATTGTATCAACTGCAAAAAGAGACTACTTGTTGCCCATTCTGAGTCCTTCGATTTCTTTTTATTCTCTTGTTGCTTTTGCTAGCATTTCTTGTACAATTTTGAATAATATGGTAATAATAAGCATCCTTGTTTCACTTCTGATTATAATGCGAAGGCTTCTAGCTTGTCCCCATTATAGATAATGCTTGCTGATGGTCTTAGGTAAATGCTTCTTATCATTTTAAAAGGAAATTCATTTATACCTATGCTTTCAAATGTTTTTAATAGGAATGAATGTTATATTTTGTCAAAAACTTTTTCTGCATCTTTTGATATAATCATATTTTTTGTTACTTTTGTTATTGTTATAACCAGTTATGTTAATAGCTTTCCTTATGCTGACCCAGCCCTGCATTCCTAGTACAAATCTCACTTGGTCATAATGGATAATCTTTGTAATGTATTGTTGTAGTTTCCTAGCTAATACTTCATTTAGGATTTTTGCATCAACATTCATTAGTGAAATTGGTCTATAATTTTCTTTCTCTGTTTTTTCTCCTCCTGGTTTAGGTATCAGCATCATATTTGTTTCATAAAAGGAGTTTAGAAGGACTCCTGCTTTTCCTATTGTTCCAGATAATTCATTTAATATTAGAATTAGTTAACCTTCAAATGTTTACCCTCTAGTTTTAAAACTTCAGGGCAATTTTTCTTAATAATTTATTGAAACATAGTGTCTAGACTCATTTTTTGATCATAACTTTCAGATAGTCTAGCAATTTTTATATCGCCTCTCCTCAGTCTGTTTTCTAGGTCATTTGTTTAATGAGATATTTTACGTTTTCTTCTATTGTTCCATTCTTTTGATTTTGTTTTACTATTTCTTGATGTCTGATGAAGTCATTAGCTTCCCCTTTCCTGATTATAATTTTTAAGAGTTTTCTCCCATAAATTTTTGGATCTCTTTTCCTAATTGGTTGACTTTCTTTTCATAATTTTCTTGATTTTCCTGCATTACTCCTATTTTTTTCCCCTAAGTTTTCCTCAATGTCTTATATGATTTTATTTTGTAGGAGGAGGGCAAGGCAATTGTGGTTAAGTGACTTGCTCAAGGTCACACAGCTAGTAAGTGTGTCAAGTGTCTGAGGTCAGATTTGTCTCAGGTCCTCCTGGCTCCAGGGCTGGTGCTCTACTCACTGCGCCACCTAGCTGCCCCCTTATATGATTTTTAAAATGCTTTTTAAGCTTTTCTAAGAACTCTTTTTCATTTGGCTTGTGATCATTTCACATTTTAATTTGAGGCTTTACAAGTTGTTGTTTTGACTTCATTGTCTTCTTCTGAGTTTGAACCCTGATTTTCTTTATCACCAGAGTAACTATCTATGTTATTTTTCTTCTTTCTTCTTCCATTTTCTTTCTCTGTTGCTTATTCATTTTTAACAGTCTATTTCTTGATTGTTACCTTTATGTTAAGGTTGGGCTGTGGTGTGGGGGAACAATGTCTCAGGCTTCAGGTTTTTCAAGTTGTTATTTTCTGAACTCTATCTGGGGGTCTTTGACCTCTTGGTTCTTCTGAAGTTCTATAATCCAAGGCCAAGTGTGGTCACTTCTTCTTCTGCTCATACATTGGTCTATGAGTAACCTCAGGTACTCCTCTTGGCCTCTGAGCCATGACCAGGGACCCCAGCCACCACAAATGCTCTTGTTCCCTGCAGTCCTTCCAGTGACCACAAGTATCAGCTTACTCCTCTGCCCTGGAACCAAAACCAGGGCCTCCACTCTCCTACCAGTGACTACAACCAGCAGGGCTCCATTCTAACACATTCACAAGCCTATGCTTGCTCTTGCTCTTCCTTGCCCACAGCTACAGCCTGATACTGTGTCTGGTCTGTGTTCCTGAGCCCTACTTTCAGTGCCAATAGAAGGCCACTGCAATCTTCCCCTGATCAGCTGCCTAACCCCCACACTGTCCATGGAGCAAAAGTTCCTGACAGAGGTTGTCACTGATACAGCTGCCCTTGCTGTTTATCTCAACTGTGTGGTATCTGCCTCAGCAGTATCTGCACTCAGCTCAGGCCAGACTACCCCAGGAAGTCCAGTCTTTCCTAACGCTCTCCTTAGTTGTCTTGGGCTGGACGATTTATCATGACTTTTAATTATTTCTGCTGCTCTAAAATTCACTGTGAGGCATTATTTTAAGTTATTTGGGGGAAATTTTGGAGAGCCAGGTAGTTTCTTGCCTTATTCCACTATCTTCCCACAATTCCTCTGCAAGGAGATTTCAGTTATTTGCACATGTGCTTGGATTCTCATACCACCAAAACCAGACTAATAATGCATAAGGAGAGGAGAGGGCTTCACATGTGTAGTGAGGCCCCATGTGTAATGAGGCTGCTGTCTTTATCTGGTTTGAAGTGAGGGAGAATAGACCTCTCTAGCCTCTTCTCCCAGAACCCAATCTAAATTGGTTGGAGCATTTCCAAGTCTCCATACCTGTCCCAAGTAGGAGGTTGGGGCTGCTCTCCTCAGAGGGAGAGGGTACTGGGCTAGAAGCATATCAGTCTGCTCTCTTAATTATTCTTCTTCTAGGGGATATGATTGGGTTCCTAACTTCTGATTGCTTTCACATTTTGGAGGGAAGGAGGACCCCAAGCTCTAAATCCTAGGCTTGACCCCTTTCCTATCTAATACCAGTTTCACAATGAATATATATATATATATATATATATATATATATATATATATATATACATAATAGCAAAGAAACCCACTTATCCAAATTGTAGCAAAACAGAACTCAGAGAAGGTCTACATAGGAGGATATATGTCAGAAAGTACAGAATGAAGGAAATCTCCCACTGGGAATGAGATAACCCATTTGAACCAAGAGAGTGTCCTGGATCTCACCCAAGGGGAAGCTCTTCAGAGTTTCTAGACTAGTAAGCTGAGAATAGGGACGTAAAAGAGGTTGCCCATTCCTTTCATGTCTTCTCAGAGTCTTTTGCTTCAGCAACCTGAAGTAGGCTTGGCCTTTTCCATCTTCTTTCTTGAAGCTAGAACCCAAAGGTACTTGAATGAGGAGACCCCAAAGGAGAACTGGCTGAGAACTGAAGCTCTTGCTTCTCACTGACTCTGCTCTATCCATTCATCTTCACCAATAAAGAGCATCCCATCCCAATGGGTTTTGAGTGAGGGGCTACACAGGTTTTATTTTCTTCTATTTTTTGTCACTCAGGGTAACACTTGTTCTCCTTTAGTCCTTTGGTATGTCTCCCATTCTCCACATCTTTTAGATATGACTGACAGTAGCTCAATAATCCTAACAGCCAGTTCCTACAGTATCTGAAGGTGTAGACCATCTGGGTCAAGTGACTTGATCTCATCAAAGAAACAATTATTAAGTACCTCCTAAGTGCCAGGCACTTGTGTGCTAAATGCTTTACAGATATCTTATTTGATCTTCACAACAACTATGTGAGGTAGGTCCTATTGTTATCTTCATTTTACAATTCAGGAAACTAAGGCAAGCAGAGGTGAAGTGACTTGCCCAAGGCTATACAACTAGTAAGTATCTGAGGCTACATTTGAATTCTTCCTTCTTCTGACTTGAGTCTCAGAACTCTATGCATTTCACCACCCAGCCCTGCCTCTAAGGCAAGTCACTAGGTGCTCCCTTACTTACTTTGGTTATCAGTTCCCTAGGAACCATTTTTTATTCTGTCATTTGTAGTATAAAGGTCACTGGTCCTATCAGAGAAAAGAGAAACAAAATAAAGATTGAATAGTATTCCTTCCCCTCCACTCTTAGTTATCATTTCCTCCCCCACTCCAAGCTGGATCTGATCTCCTGATTTTCCTCTTTTCCCCAATATATCTAAAAGGAATGCCTTTTTTTGTCCTTAGCTTTTCTCTCCTGCCTCTCATTATTCTGAGTTTTAGCTCTACTGACACTATTTACAGACTCATTCCATGCTCTTCTATCCAACCTGTTACCCTATTATACTTTGATTTTCTCTACAGAGCTCCCCCAAATCTAAATTGGTTGGAGTATTTCCAAATCTCCATACCTGTCTCTTCAAACAAATTCTCTTTTTTCTTCTTCTTTGGAATTGTTTCCTCCTCTTTGGAATTCCTCCAGAATTTCATTCTGGAGAGCTTTCAGCCCCCTCTGGGATGACCGCCCTTGCAGAATCTTAGTCCATGGGATCATCCCTACATTGTTGTCTGCGTGTCATCTCTGCCATTCGAATGTTAGCACCTTGAGGCTAGGAGAGTGCTTTGGCCTTTATTTGTATCCCCAGAGTACCTGGCATATAGTAAGTGTTTAATAGATACTTGAGACCCTTTGAAATCTGCCTTCCCCAAATCTAGGAAGCATATATTACCAGAAATGCAGTCTGGCTTTCCTTTTCTCTATGAAAAACTCTAGGAAAGAGTAGACACTTCCCTTCTACAGTTGCTGTCATTTGCACTCTAGTAACCAATCCCTGCTTCTTTCTGAGAATCAGATGCAGAAGTTATTCCTTTATTGTTTGACTAGCCTTTTGAAGGCTTATGCTGTTATTAAAGGAAGACGAGAAGTTTTATTTGCTGTTCTTGCCTCTGTCGGAGCAAGAGTTTCAGCAGATGCCCCTAAATCTGAAGTTGCCCATAAGTACTGTGTCATATCTCTATGTCAGGCTTGGGATTTGTTCCCAAACTCCTCTGTTCATAGGAACTGGAGTATATTCTGATAACAATATTATTTCTATTTCTACTTTTTTGGCCCTTTCCCCAGATGTTCTCCATCTTGCTTCTCCTCTCTGGTTGCTGGATTTCTTTCTATAAATAGATCATCTTAATATATAGACCTGCTCCCCCCTCCATTTTTACCTATCCTGCTTCTTTTGAAGGAACGAATGGATAAAAGGGCATTAAGTGTCTACTGTGTATCAAACAATAGCACTGGGGTACAAACAGAAAAAAGCAGAGCAGTCCCTGCTTTTAAGAGTTCATACTCTAATGGGAAGAAATAATGCTTGTTAAGAAGTGCATCTACAGGGTGGATGGAAAGCCTGGTAAGTCCTAGGAGTTCAGTGGCAAAAATCTCAGAGTCCTTAGGGTACATTGGTGGGTCATATGGCAACACTTGGGGATAATGAAGACAGGACAGATGCTATGACCCAGGACATATTAGGAAACAGTAGAAGGGTAGATACTAAGAAAACCTGGTGTTTTCCTATCCTCTGGGGAGGATTGGAGGTGATAGTTTCCAGCTCATGAAAATTGTGTGAGTGGCCATGTTGTTCTTTCTGTGCAGGGATCCAGTGGGATCCGGGCAGCCCAGGCTTCAGGAAAGAGACAAAGGGATAGCATCCTTCCAGAATCATATTTTCACTTGGGTCTCAGACTACCACATTTTAGTGATAAGTCTCAGGCCAGATTTATCATCTTGCATTAAGATCTCTCTGTACTTTGAGCATTTGAGTGTAGATAGATGTCTACAGCAATGGGTTTGATTATTGACTGCTTTCTTAGATTTTGTTTCCTGTGAAATTCTGCGTGTCTTTACTCCTATTCTTCTAACATCGTAGCTACTCTCTATGGTCTCTAGCTGGGTAGATGTGCTTAATGTTCTTTATTCCCCATGCTTTTGAGTATAAAGCCTCTTTGACTAGATCCCAGGCAAATGCCCACCTGGTATATGCCCTAGAAGGGACAACTTAGACACTTTTTACTTTAAAAAAATTTGTTTACTTAGAACAAAAAAAAAAGGACAGCTGAAATGGGGCCAGCCAAAGGTTATCTAATGGAAGAAAACTCAAAGAAATACTTATTTTTGTCTTCGAAAGCATTGGGTTTCCTTTCTCCTTTGGAGTTTGATTCTGCTCACTAGCCCACGAAGGGCTTTGGTTTCAGGGTTTCTGAGGGTCGTCTTTGAATGTGGTTGCCCAAACTGTCTGGAGCAAATGTTTTATTAAAAACAACATCAAAAAACAGAAAATATACTTTGTGTAATGATAGGGGGCAAAAGGCAGTTCTGGCCATAGCTCTTACAGAAGTCAAATAGCAGTGAAATATTAAGTCTCAGAAGGAAAAACAGGAAGGGAAAGAAATTCACTTTTCAGTGGAGAACCGAAGGACTTCATCTGTAATACTATCTTCTCTGCCAGTGTTTGTGTAACTAATACCCTCCATATGCACAAACAGCTCAAGGGATACACTGCTTTGGGGGTGTTTCTGGGGGGGAGGTATTTTCTATCTAAGGATTTAAGTAGACAACTTCAGTACTAATTGATTCCACCTTAGAAGACAGGAAGGATAGCTAATGAGCATGGTTTTCTCAGCACATTTCTAAACTAGTCCATGCAAGGTGACAGGGAGGAAAAGAATGATATTTTTTTTTGGGGGGGGGGGGTTCTGGCGTATTAATCCTGTCAGCAATTCAATGAATGACAAAATTTATAAAACAACAGCTCAAGGGAGGAGAAATGACAGGTGAAACTGTTAAAATCCAGATGAGGTTAAGGGAAGTATTTGCAACCTCACACTGGATACCCGGAGCTTTCAGAAAATGCTTGTGTTGGACTTTACCAAGCCCTCTTAGCTCACACATAAGAAAATGAATCACATCCATCTAGCCTCATTCTGAATAGGCTTGAAATTCCTAGTCACCTACTGAGCACATCTCATCCAGTCCCACTGCCCTATTAATGCATTTAATTTTTGATTTGTGCATTGCAAAAATACTTAATCATAACTATTTATGAACAAAGGATCATAGATTTAGAGATATCTTTAGATCTACAGACCTAGTAGAGTATCACTGTATACAGTAGTCACTTTTGGAATATAGTTCCCCATCATTTTCCAGAATAGCTAGAACCTATTCCCAATTCCACTAACATTTGCGGCGTGGACCTTTCTGCCCACAGGCTTCCCACAGTTCTCTTTCTTCTCTTTCTCTTAGTGACTTCATTGTCTCACATGGGTTTGTTGCGCACTTACATGCATATAGAATGCATATTATAGATCTATGAATCCACTTCCTATCTCTCTTCTGAGCATTGGTCTTATATCATCATTAGCCTAGTAGACCTTTCAAATTGGATGTCTCAGTGATATCTCAAGCTCAACATATCCAAACTAGAATTCATTATTTTTCCTCTCATACCCACCTCTTCTAAATTTCTTTATTTCTGATAAAGGCACCATTACTTTTACAGTCTCTCAGATTTGTAACCTTGGTATTATTCTTTTTTTTTTTTTACTTTAGCTGAAGCATAATAGATTCTTCTCTAGCCCCTTATTTGAATGCTGTGTGTCTTTTCTCTTTCAAGTGTTTCTTATAAACAACATATTGTTGGATTCTAGATTTTAATCCATTTTGCCAGCCACTTCTGTTTTAACCGTGGTACTATCCTTGACTGATTCCTTACTCTCCCTTATCCCATATATTGTTGCCAAATCTTGCTGTTTCTACTTCTGCACCTCTTGCTTCCAAACCCTTCTGTCTATTTATATAGCTAACAATTTAGTTCAGGCCCCCATCCCTTCTTGCCTAGACTATTGCAATGGCCTCCTAATTGGTCTCCTTATCTCTAGTTTCTTCTTACTCTAGTCCATCCTCCATCCAGCTTCCAGAATGATTTTCCTTAAGCATAGATCTGACCATTTCGCTACCATGTTCAATAAGTTCCAATAGCTCCCAGTGGCCTTTAGGATAAAACATAAACTTTTCCAATTGTCTTTTAAAGACCTAAATGATCTGTTTTCAACCTGTCTTTCCAGTCTCATTTTATATTACTCCTTTTCCCTACCTGTGTCATCCACCCAAACTGGCTTTCTCTCTGTTCCTTACATATGGTACTCAACTTCATATTTCCCTGTTTTTGCACTGGTCGTCATCTCCTATGCCTAGAATACACTCTCTCCTTATTTCCATCTCATAGAATTCCTTTTTTTTCTTCAAGACTCAAGAATCATCTTCTACATGAAGCCTTTCCTGATTCCCTCAACTGACATTATTCTTCCTCACTAACTCCCTTATTTATAGCTGCCTTGTATTGATTTCATATTTGTTCTAATGCACTTATATATGTATGCATTGTTTCCCTCAACAGCTCCTTTGACAAAATAAATAAGCTCCCTGAGGGTAGGATCTACTTCATTTTTTTGTGTTTTCCTTCCTAGTAACTAGCATATTGCCTAACACATGTTTATTGATTGATTGAGTGATTGATAATGTGAAAAGATCAAAATGCTCTAAGAAAATCATATCTAAGTACATATTCATGAACATGTGTTCATGTACTCTCATCCATTCCAAATATGATTCTTTCCTTTTTCCAAGCCAAATTCAACACTGAAATATTTACAGTATTTTGTAATGATCTCCTAATTTTACCACAGTTTTGGCACACATTTCTATGCAAATTATTCTATGATGCTGGGTGCCTGCATTGGTTACTGTTGGGTTTTGGGTCTGGGCAAAAGTGTGTTCTGACAGAGGGCAGGCCTCACATTGGATTTGCAGGGATGCGTTGAAGCCAGCTCATACCAAAAATGTTAATAATGTGCCATGCATTTTTGGAGAACAGGTTGTTAACATTTACCAGCAGCCCCTGATTAGCAGGCAGATATCGAGACTGACTATTCAGACAAAGAACAGTTCATCTTGACTGAATAGAATAATGAATAATCTCCCTCCTCACCCAGGCCTTGGTTGAGTGGGCCAAAGTTAGTACCAAAAAGATAGGAAGTAGGGGTGGTCGATAAGCAGGTGTTTGTTGTTCTTTGATTCTGATTCCAAGTGCTATCTCCCCCAAGAAGTCTTCCTTGATCTCCCCATAAAAATGACCCCCTCATTTCTAATTTCTTATATAATTTTGTTTGCACTTGTATTAATTTATAATACCATTATATACATATGTGCCCTTTGATTAATGCCCTATTTGCTCCATAAGGTCAGATATCATATCTCATCTAAGTTTTGAATGGAACCCAGAGCCTAGCATGGTGCCCCACACAAAAGAGGTGCTTAATAAATATGAAGTAAATTGAATTGACTCGACTTCTTGTGTCACCTTCCTTTCTCTACCTAAAGCTTAATGCTTTTTGGGTTGTCTGCCTTTCCGTTTTCTGGGTATGAAAACTGAATGAATGTTATCCAGGATCCTGACCTTATCAAGGAGTGCTAAAGTATGTTGGAGATGCTTTTTCTATTCTTGTCCCACCATTCCAGATCCAGAAACCATTTAAGCATTGTATTTCCTGTACTAAGATCAAGGTGACTGATAGGACTCCTCCCATCATATTTCTGTTGTTGGAGTGGGGGTTAGGGGCAGGGTAGGGATGGCTGACAGAGAGGTTCCTGTTTCCTGTTAGTTCGTTGGAAAACACAGATTGCACTGATCCACAGTCTCTGGAAATGTAGTTGTCCTCTGTCCTCAGACTACCCTTGTGGGGAGTCACCTGTCAGTCTTTGCAGAGACGATTAGTCCTGTATTGATAAGCTGCAGGACTTCCTAGGCCAGAGACTAAATACCGCTGGATCAGTGATTGACCTAAGAGGAAGAAATTTAAATGGTCAAACCAATGTCTGAATTCTGACTTAATGAAAGAAAGTTTAACTATTAAATGAAAACTAAATAATTATTACTAAATTCTTTATTGTATGTCTGTTATCCTATTAATTTTAAATATTGTTATCTTTTATCTACAAAATGTTAATTTTAATTTAACAAAGTCAATTTAGACAAATTCTTTACATTATCAAACATAAATTATTTTATTATCATATAAACCATTGAATCAGTGGATTTAAAAATAATTTCATGCTTCATCAGATAATTCAGAGTGGTTTCACATTTAATGCAATATATAAGTAGACCACCAAATTCACAAATGGACAAATAACTTTACTTTTATGTGAATACTGGCTATCCAAGGCCCTCCATAATCCATTCATTAATTCTTTCAGTGACTCTTCAGTAAGTACCTAATTAAAGAATATAAAATATGGGGATACGGAAGGAAATATGATTTCTTACTGAGTTGATTAGAGTAGGCATCCTGAAAGTGCATATTTGAGCTAGATCCGAAAGAACAAGTGGAATTTCAAAAAGTAAGAATGGAAGAAGGACATTCCAGGTATAGGGAACAGTGTGAGCAAGGATATGGTGGCAGTGATTTACTGGAAGACCAGCTAGGAAGCTATTAGAATAGTCCAGGAGATTCTTGATGAAAGTCAGAACTGGAACAATGGCAGGCAGAATGGATAGGAGGGGATGGTTCTAACAGGTACTGTGAAGGTAGAGTCAACAGCCTTAGTCACTGGTTGCCTCTTTTTGCTCCCTCATCTCCTATATCCAAACACCAAAGTTTCAAGCCTGAGAAAGAGGATGAAATATTTCCCACCTCTATGGCTTTGCTCAGGGCATTCCTTTTCTCTGTATTGTTTTCCTCCCATCTTTGCCCGTCCAAATACTTTCTGCCCTTCAAGGTTCAACTCAAATCCTATGTCCTCCACGGAGCCTTCCCTGATCATTCCAACTGCAAGAGATCTCTCTCTCTTCCCTAACCTTTCATCTCATTCATTATCCAAACTACTCATACAGTCAAATAGCATGTCTTATAATGAAATTATTTGTGTATCTTGTTTTTTTTTAACTGTACAAGATTGTAAACTCCTTCAGGCCAGAGACAACACCTTATAAATCTACTTGGTATGGCGGCAATACCACTGGCTCTAGGAATCTGTATACCTGGTCCAGCCCTTGCTCTTGTCCCTAGCAGGCTGTATGACTTTGGGTAAACCAACTAATGTCTCAACCTTAATTTTCTCATTTGTAAAATAAGGAGGGCGGCTAGATGGTCTCTCTTGTTCTTTCTAGCTCTAAAAGCTATGCTTTTATTATCTTTATTCCTTTGAAAATACTTAGCATAGTATCTTGCTCTTAGTAAGTACTTAGTGAAGATTTAGAAAATGAGTTTTTATATATATATGTATATATATTTGTATATGTATACATATATATATATACACACACACATACAATGTCCATATATATGTATATATGTATCTGTATATATATGTATATGTATATATATATGTGTATGTATATATATATTATACACACACACACACACACACACATACACACACACACACAGAATGCCCTGATCTTCTGGATTGTGGTAACTTTTGTAGATCTGAACATATGTGTTTTAGCTCTGTGGGGAGGGATATATCTTTAACCTTTTCCTAAAGGACATAGAAAATCAGTGGCTACTGGTTAGTCCTTCCATGTCCTTTAGTAATGCCAGGGCATGCCTCCTCTCCCTAGAGGGCAACTGGTGGTGCAATGGATAGGGCATTAGGCCTGGAATCAGGAAGACCTGTGTTCAAATCCGGTGACCTTAGGCAAGTCACTTAGCCCCTATTTGCCTCAGTTTCTTCAACTGTAAAATGAACATAATAATAGTACCTATAGCATAACATAGTGAATATCAAATGAGATAATATTTGTGAAAAGTACTTAGCATGGTGCCAGCATGTAGTGGATACTATATAATTGCTCATCCCTTTCTCTTCCTTCCGGAGCCAAAGTAGTGAGTGATGCCTAGTTCCAAGGCAGGTGCCCCAGTTCAATAGAACAGAGGATTCCCCTAATGACCTCTGTATAATAATTTTAAATTAAGTTGAGAGTTATCACATTTTCTGAACATCTCTAAATCAATAAAACAAATCCTAAATCAATCAATCAAGGAATATTCGTTAAGCACCTACTATGTATCAGACAGAGAATTAGGTGGCACAGTAGATAGCTGGGTCTGGAGGCAGGAAGACTCATCCTCCTGAGTTCAAATCTGGCCCCAGATACTTACTAGCTGTGTGACCATGGGCAAGTCACTTAATCCTCTTTGCCTCAGTTTCCTCATCTGCAGAATGAGCTGGAGAAGGATATGGCAAACCGTTCCAGTATCTTTGCCAAGAAAACCCCAAATGGGGTCACAAACAATCTCACGTGACTGAAAAAAGACTGAACAACAAATGCGTCTGGTACCGTACTATCACTAGGAATGAAACTATCTCTAATCTCAATAAGCTTATATAAAACATTTACAACACATTATAACACATATGCATGGTGTCCCAAAAGTCTTAGTGACACTTTAAGCTACATAAAGCTTAAAACAACACTAAGAATTTTGGGCTACCTATTTTAAGTATAAATACAAAATAGTTGAAGAGAGGATATGGAGGTAAAATACTAAAAAATGAGGAAATCAGGAAAATGTCAACATATAATTATAAACAAAACATCTCACTTTAGCGACAAAAAAGGGGCAAAACTTCAGAAAAAAAGTATGAAAGACCCACAAATGAATATTCTTCAGTTTCCTTTGCCTTGGGCTCTCTGCTGTGGTTTCACACTATCAGAAGTTTCTATTTTGTTTGGAATTGCTCAAAGGAATGAATTAATCAGAGAATTTGCAAATTACATCTACTAGAAGCCCCACATTATAACCATCAAATTGACAAAGATAGACAAAAACCTATGAAATTCAACATTATCTTGTTGAAAAACAGGTGCCCAATCATGCTGTTTGGTAGAGCTGTGAGTTGGTGAAATCTTTCTAGAAAGCAACCTGGCAAAACCGGCCACAGATTATATTCTTTTTTTATAAATTTTATTTAGTATGTTTAGTTTTCAGCATTGATTTTCACAGGAGTTTGAATTACAAATTTTCTCCCCATTTCTACCCTCCCCCCACTCCAAGATGGCCTATATTATGGTTGCCCTGTTCCCCAGTCAGCCCTCCCTTCTGTCACCCCACTATCCTCCTATCCCCTTTTTCCTTCATTTCTTGTAGGGCAAGATAAATTTCTATGCCCCATTGCCTGTGTATCTTATTTTCTTGTTGCTTGCAAAAACGTTTTTGTTTTTGTTTTTGAACATCTATTTTTTAAAAATTTGAGTTCCAAATTCTCTCCCCTCTTCCCTTCCCACCCACCCTCCCTAAGAAGTCAAGCAATTCAACACAGACCACATGTGTATCAATAAGTATAACCCTTCCACAACACTCATGTTGTGAAAGACTAAGTATATTTTGCTTCTTCCTAACCTATCCCCCTTTATTGCATTTTCTCCCTTGACCCTGTCCCTTTTTGAAAGTATTTGTTTTTGATTACCTCCATCCCCTTCTACCCTATCTTCTTTCATCCCCC
>CM053623.1:366373342-366394076 GCA_028646595.1 Phalanger gymnotis
CCTTCCTTCCTTCCTTCCTTCCTTCCTTCCTTCCTTCCTTCCTTCCTTCCTTTCGGCAAATCAGGAAAGAAACACCTACAGGATTAGAACAAAAATATTCAGTTAGTGATTCTACAATGTTAATATTGGGCTGAATTTTCCATTTAAACACTGAGATTCCCCATCGTCCTTGTGCCCCATACTAACTAGTGTTTCATCCCTCCATTTTCCAGGACATATATTTTACTTCCTGTTGTTCAGATTCTGTGCTTCATGTAAACTCTGGTAAGGCCTGGAAGTCTTAAAAGACTGTCCTTGAATCTCTTTTTCCCTTTAATGTTTCTGTTTCTCCTGATGGCTTGCACAGGAAGTTTTAGACTAATCAGACTGTAAAACTCTGACCCAGAGGAGCTGGCAATTTCAGCCACAGACTCAAACAGATAAAGGGAGGCTATTCAGTAGTCAGAAAGATAAGCAAATGAGTGTGAGGCCTCATTTTAAAAGTCGTTTTGAGACTTAAAAAACAACCACTTTTGTTTCCATAAACAGGGTGAAGTGTCACCGGGAGAGTGGAAAACTCTCAGTGAAGACCTGTAATTAGAAAATTTCCACACTGAGAACAAAAACAGTGACTTTGGGCCACTTCCTGACCCCACTCATCCATAGATCAGAAGGCTAAGTTTAACTTCTCATGGAGGGAGTGTAGGTGACATAGATAACAAAACACCCAGGAAATGAAATAGGAGCCAGCTCTGTGTTTTCTCTAGCTTTCTTCTAACGGGGGCTCTCCCTCATATTCAAGGTATACTCCCCTATGGTTTCCACCATTCTTAAGGCATTGTAAACTGGCATAGCAATTTTCCATAAATTCTATTGGATTTTATATACATATATATGCACACATACACATATGTATATATAGTCTATGTTTTTATACACATTATATAGACTGTATGTATATGTATAGTCTGTTGTACTTTTAAAAGAGCTCAATAAATATATGTATATAGATATATATTTAATGAATTAATAATAAAGTTTTTCTGTGAGCATCTTAAGGTATTGTAAGATTACTAAATAAAATCTCTAGTTTTTCTTTGAGGGAGACAATTTCAGCACATGGGAGTCATGATATATTGTTGTTATAGGTTCCAGGGCTGGAAGTGACAGATGAACAAATTGAGGTTCAGAGAGGTTGTGACTTTCCCAAAGTCATATAGGTAGTTAGTGTTAGATGTAGGCTTTGAACCCAGATCATCTTTGGTTTAAAAAAAAATGATTTCTGAACATCACTACCCATGTAGTGAATGGGTCATTGGTACATGGTATGTTCTATCTATCAGCTGGTGAGAAGCAAGGTTTGGAAATGCAAATATAAGCAAGAAGAAAGATAATTCCTGTCTTTAAGGAGTTTACATTCTAAGATAACACAGAAAAAGGGAGTTGGATCACTGGAGAGTGGGAAAAGGGAGTTGAAAGCCCTTCTGAGTGAGGGGCTGATGGGAGAAGAAGATTCACAGGAGGAGGTCAAGGTGGAGAAATGGAGCAGAGCTGAGAGAGGGGTGAGCATGGCTGGCTTGGGCATTTCCTTAAATGGAGGCTCTGGGGAGAAACTTAGCCAGAGACAGGGCATCTCACAGGGCAAGAAGCCTGCTGGGTGGAGGTGGAGAAGTCGTTAGAGTCAGGAGCAGAGAAAGGGAGAAAATCCCAAGGATTGTCTCCTTCCTGCCTTTGCCCAATGCCAAATGCTGGTAGAAAGCAAAGTCCCTGTGCACAACATTAATGCTTTAACAAAATAGCACTCCATTGCTGACTTAATGTGAAGATGAGAAGGGTGAATTCACAATCTTCAGAACATAAGTAGCTGTTAATGCTCTCCCCTGCCACCTAGTTACTTTGTACTCACACTGTGTATATTGTATTTATTTATCTTCTCAATTAATTCAATAATACATTTTCAAATAAAATGTAAGCTCCCTGAAGGCAAGAACTACCCAGTTTTTATTTTTGTATCCTCAACACTTAACACAGTGCCTTATTCATAGTAGGGATTTGTTGAGTCGAATTATAATTTTATCTAGTCCAAACCTCTCAGTTTTATAGAGAAGGAATCTGAAACACAAAGAAAGTGGTTTCCAAAAGAGTGTCTAATCACATGCTGATATTATCATGTTTTCACTCATATTTTCATTCATACTTACATATATTGAGGCAGCTGGTGACACAGCAAATAGAGTGCTGGACCTGAGAAGATCTGAGTTCAAAGCCAGCCTCAGACTTTTACTGGATATATGAACCTGAGCAAATCATTTAATCTCTGCCTCAATTTCTTTAATTCATTTTACAGCTAAGCATACTTTATAAGAAGGTCCAATAATTGAATCTAAGACTGAAGGTTGCTTTCTTTTCTCATCCTAAATTCTGCTACACAGTAAAAGAGTGTATTCCAGTACATTGTAAAGTTTTCAAACTGATTTAAAAAGAAAACTCATACCACATTTGAAAGAACAATTTCAGTGTAGTTCCATGTCAGAAGAGAAGGTGCAGGGAGACCAAGACTCCAAAGACACTGCCAGTGGTCTGAAAGTCTTTGAGATCTCTCTTTGGGCAGTGCCTTCAGGGCCATTATTTTTTTTTTTTACCAAAACCATCTTGCCCAATGAAATCATGAACCTTGTTCAGGAGACTTTATCCTTAGTAACTTTGAATTATTTCCACAGATCAAAGCTATCCTCTGAGGACGAAGTCTTATCACCACTGAGGAGGTTCAAAAGACCCAAGTTTCAGCGACAGTACAGTGGTGTAGAACTTGGGTTGGAAGGCTGGAAGTTCTAGATTTGGCTCTGCCATTGACTCGCCATCTTGGGCAAGTAGAGTTCAGGTTCCTGGGCCTCAGTTTTTCCTGTTATGAAATGAGGAAATTGGACTGGACCATCTCTATGGTTCTTTTACAGACCTTAAAGTTTAACATTCCTATAATTCTATGATTCTAAGTTCTGAAGGTTGTACACAGGGCTCTAACCCTAAGTAGCCATGTAACTGAGGGTCAAGTATGAAGGGAAGGCAAGGGGAGAAGCCTCATCTATCTATCTATCTATCTATCTATCTGTCTGTCTGTCTGTCTGTCTGTCTGTCTGTCTGTCTGTCTATCTATCTAGTGCCTGCTATGTCCCAGGCACTGTGCTAACTGCTTTACAGATATTATCATTTGATCCTCCCCAAAATTTCTCAAATATATTCAGATCACTGGCAATGTCTTTGGAATAATGGTAACCCTGTACCTTCTCTTCTGACACGGGACTACGCTGAAATTGTTTCAGATGCAGTATGGGTTTTTTTTAATCAGTCTGAATACTTTATAGTGTGCTGAAGTCACACTACTTTACTATGTTTAGGACAAAGAAAGAAAGCAGCCTTCTGTCTTTGACTCAGTAACGGGACCTCCTTACAAAGTATCCTTAGCTAAACGGAGTCCTAGAACATAGATGGAGAATTATAATGTGAAGGGAAGAATTTTGGAACTTGAGCTCGAAGATGCGGATTTGAGTCTTGGCTCTGGTATTTACTAGCTATGACCACACGATCACTCTTAAGGCTTCAGTTTCTCAATCTTTAAGATAAGGGAATTGGATTCATTTTCTCTGATATCCTCGTTGTTGAGTCATTTTTCAATCTTGTCCAACTCTTTGTGACCCCGTTTGGGGTTTTCTTAGCAAAGGTACTTTAGTGGTTTGTCATTTCCTTCTCTAGCTCATTTTACAGATGAGGAAACTGAGCCAAACAGGGTGAAGTTTTTTGCCCAGGGTCACACAGCTAATGAATGTCTGAGGTCAGATCTGGACCCAGGAAAAGGAGTCTTCCTGACTCCGGTCCTGGCACTTTATTCACTGTACCACCTAGCTATTTTCTTGCAATGACATTTTGTGATTCTGTGTGATCTGAGCTGTCAGAATCTTTTCCTTCCTTCAAGGTGTTGCCTCCTCCACGAAGCCTTCTTTGATTCCCTTAGACATATGATCCCTTCCTCCTTTAATTTCTCATATTTTAAATTTAGAGATGGGGGGGGGTACCTAGGATCATAGAGCTAGAGCTGGGAGAGACTTCAGACAGCATCTAATACAAAATTCTCACTTCATAGAGGAACTGCAGGCATCCTGAAGGAGAGACATGAGGCAGCAAGTCCAACCACTGACACTTTTTCTCAGATTACAGCTAGACATTTTCAGATCCTGAATCCTAAGAGCTCTGGAAATATTCACCAGCCCTCCTTCCAGCCTGGCTCCCATAGTTGTCACTGAGGGGAGTAATCCCCGCAAAGATGAGCTCTACCTTCCCCACCACAATTACCAGCAGCCTCTGACCAACTGCCAATGATGGGCAGGCAGGTAAGCTCTAGACCCTCAGGAATGGCCATTCCCTCTGCCCTGGCCCCTCAGCCACCATCACAAGTTCTGCTTTCAGCCCAGGCCCTATGGCCATCATCCTGGGAAAAAGCCCCTGTGGAGGTTCCCCTTGGCAGCTGCTTCTGCAGGGGCTGAAACGCCTGCATCCTCAGCAACCAGAGCTACCCAAGACCCCTGCCCAAATAAAGTTCCTAACACCAAAGTCTTTGCCACTGTCAGATTGTCCAAATTCAGAAACTGATAGGATTTTATCAGTGGAAATAACATTTTAAAAATGCATTACCATCTGTTTTGGTATTGTACCCTAAGGACCATCTGAATTGTCCATCTGCCTGGTAGGTGAAACCTCCTGTAATTGTTATCTCCCCCATTATAGGCTGAATCTCTAGATATCATCCTTAGTAAGTAAGTAATAAACAGCATGTAATAAGAGCTTTTTCATTCATTCATTGGGAAACCCAGATCTAGAAAGGTTAGGTGACTTATCTAAGGTCATGTGGGTAGTCAATGACAGTCAGAAGTTGAATGCAAGTCCTTGGACCCCAGAGCCAACATTCCTTGGGCTGTTCTACACCACTTCTGATGTACCCTCAAGGGAAAAGGGAGCAGTGTCTGATTTCATTGTGGCCCCTGCATACTGTGCCTGTTGCTCGATCAATGTTTTGTTGAATTAGGGAAATCCATTATCAGTCAGCATCAGGTTTACTGGCATGGCATAACAACCAATGAAAAACATTGATAGATGGCCTGTTTGGACCGAGGAGATGGCTAGGGGAGAGGGGAACGGACACCTTGTCGGTGTTTAGATATCCTCTCACCCCTGAAGGGTAACAGCATGATTTCTGACCTCTCTCTCCATACTGTTTCCTGCTCAAGCCCTGCCTGGGGGCTCCCTCAGAACTTCCAAAGCAGCCTCTTGTGGCTCGCTAGGAAGCTCCCGGGGCAGGGAGGGGAAAAGATGGAGCAGAGCCCTCTTCCCCCATAGTTGACCTCTGATGCTATTTGATCTTGTCATCCCACTCTAGAGATCCAGGTGCTTAGAACGCTTCCCGGTGGAGGGGCCACAAGGCTGCTTTCTGTTTATGCAAAGTCTGCCTGGGCTTACATCTCTCCTCACCTGCCCTTCCTGCCTCATTCTTCCTGTCCCTGTCTTCCTGTGGCTCAGCCATTTACTGATCTGCTTCCTATCACAGCTGGCTTCTCTAAGGCAGAGCAAGGGAGGATTATTTCAGAAGAGTCCTTCCAGGTGGGCTCTTTTAGAGAACTATGAAACTCCATTTTACAAATTTCACAGGCAAGGAGTAATTCCTGGGCTTTCTCAAGCCCTCTAGAGAGTCCCTCCAGGCAATATCATTTTCATAGGTTTATCCCTCTCCACTCCCACCCCCAGGCATACCCTTGAGAGTAAGGAATCTGCAGCCAAGAAGATGGAGACTTGATCATTGATCAAGACCCATTATGTGCTGGAGTGTGTAACTTAAAAAACAACACAAAACTATAAGAATCTAGGAAGATTAAAGCATAAGGATGTCTTTGCTATATTTCTGAATGGGCAGCTTAGTATCTTGTTTTAAGACATTCTGATGGGAAAGAACCAATTGATAGAGCATTCTAGCCGAAAGACTGGTATAGGACTTAGAGGACCTATGTTTGAATAATCAAATTATTCCTGATGTAACCTTGGACAGGGAGCAGCTAGGTGGTGCTGTGGCTAAAGTGCCAGGCCTTGAATCAGTAAGATCCGTCTTCCTGAGTTCAAATCTGGCTTCAGACACCTATCAGCTGTGTGACCCTGGGCGAGTCACTTAACCCTGTTTACCTCAGTTTCCTCATCTATAAAATGAGCTGGAAAGGAAATGGAAAACTACTCCAGTGTCTTTGCCAAGAAAATCCCAAATGGGGTCACCAAGAGTCAGATGTGACTGAACAACAATACAAATAACCTTGGACAAATTACTGAATGGCCTGGGGCCTCAGTTTGCTCATCCATAAAATGTAGGGCCAGATGATCCTTGGGATGACTTCTGATTCTGCCTCTATGACGCCATGAGTCATCCTCTTCTCAGAGGACACTACTTCCCTGGCAACTTGTTCTTCATGGTTGACTTACCTACCAGGAAGAATTTCCACTCTGTCAGCCCCACCCTTCCTTCTCTCCCAGTAACTCTTCCTCCATCTCCTGGTTTCTGGTGTTTTCACTGGTCATCCCACAGACCCAGAATGCTCTTCCTCCACATTTCCATCTCCAGCTTCCGTCAAGGTCTAGCTAAAACTCCCCCTCCTGCAAGAAGCCTTTCCTGTTCCCCCTTGATGCTAGGGTCTTCCCTCTGTAAATGATCCCTAGCTTCTCCTGTATGTAGCTTCTCTCTCTATAGTTGTTTACCTGTCGTCTTTCCCATTAGTTCGGGGGGGCTCCTTTTGAGCAGGACTATCTTTTGCTTTTCATTGTATTCCTAGCACTTAGAACAGTGCCTAGTGTATATAGTAGGTGCTTAATAAATACTTTTTTACTGACTAACTTCATGTGCCTCCATAAGAAACATACACATATGCCTGCCATGCAGGGAACCAACCATCTCTGTATTTGAATACATCCACATGTTAATTTAATACTACAAACATTCATTAAGCACCTACTGTGCCAGACACTGTGCTAGTCACCAAACATGCAAAGACAAAAATGAAACAGTTCCTCCAAGTAAGGAAAAACACATTCCCTTGAAATCTCTGTAAGGTCTCTAGAAGAAACCAAATATAAATAAAAATATGACTGAAGACATGATAATATTGGGATGTGATCACACATACTCTTAGGAACTACAAACAAAAATCTATAATGTTTAAGGTAGATGGCAAAGTGGACAAAGCACTAAATCTGGAGTCAGGAAGACCTCAGTTCAAATCTAGCCTCAGACACTAGCTGAAAGCATGATGATATTGGAATACAGTCACACATGCTCTTAGGAACCATAACTTCACAAACAACAAAATCTATAACCTTTATGGCAGCTAACTTAAAGGCTAATTGCAACTTCCCTCAGTTTCCTAATCTGTTAAATGGAATAATATTAGTACCTCCCAGGGTTGTTGTGAGGATCAAATATGATAATATACGTAAGGAGCTTAGCAACTTTAAGGCCATATATAAATGCTAGCTATAATTACTATGATCACCTTTAAGCATACTGTGGGTGGGAGGTCAACAATAGCTTGTTCAGAAGTTCAAAAGTCAAACCAATTAATTATAACATGGTTAATAACCTGATCCTGGGATACAACACAGCCAAGTGCACTTTTAGAATGGTCTTTATTCCATCGTTTGTTAAAAAAAATGAAGACAGTAGATGATGAGGAAATGCAGAAACAAAAGCCTTTTCCTGGAAGAGTACCTCTGAAGCGATGACTAACACCCTCAGCCTGAGTGCATGGAGTTGGCAGAGACAGATGGTGTTCATCTGTGAGACAGAGGAGTGACCATGAGCGAACTCTATGAGAAGCGAGGAAAGACAGACTAATTCCAGACACGTCGTCATTGCCAGCTTTGTACTTGCCGTTTTCTGTGGTCAGGACAGCACCTCTCGACAGCTCGCCCTCCGATGCAACCCGGTTAGAGCGAAATGTAAATGAGGCGCTGTTCTTTTGGACTTGGGGACCATCGATTTTCTCAGAGTCAAAAATCAACGCGTGCCATCCAGGATTTAACGTTTCCTTGTTCTTGGGCAGGAGTAATGACGAGATACTGCCTTACACTTGCTTTGTTAATGGAAAGTTCCTGCAGGTTCTCAGATGCAGAGGTGGCCCTGGTGTGGTGGAGGGATTAGGAAACTGAGATCCATCATGAGGCTTCCTCACAGACTCTCCTGTGTGACATTAGGGAAGTCACCTGGCCTCTCTGAAACTGAGTTTCCTCATCTGTAAAATGGGGACAGTAATACTTGTTCTACTCACCTAGCTAGGTGGCTCAAGGGATAGAGTGCTGGGCCTGGAGTCAGGAACACCTGAGCTTAAATCCAGTCTGAAACACATACCAGCTATGTTACCCTGGGCAAGTCACTTAACTTCTGGCTTCCTCAGTTTCCTCAACAGTAAAATGGGGATAATTAATAGCACCTAACCTCCCAGAGTTGTTGTGAGGATCAAATATAAACCGTAAAGCACTATTTAAATGTTAATTATTATTATTATTATTACTATTACCATTACAAGATCAGATCAATGAGTGACCTCTATACTTCCAACGTGGGCAAAATGGGAGACCTGCCCTTTAAAAAATGGGTAGAGTCTCAATATGAAGTTGTTGTTCATCCTTCGTTTTGGAAGAGGGATTGACATCATGGGTGATGACTTGCAAAGTTCTGCCACTGAACTTTGATGACTCCATATGAAACTAATTATACTAATAGCCCCTCATTATTAAGGGGGTATGTGATGATATAACTACTATGAATTCAATAACAATTTAAAAAAAAAGATTTTTGCTTTATGCATGACAATAGTACCTGCATATATTTGGAAAATGATATCTACACCTGTGAGACATTTATTTAGGCTATATACGGAAGGTGTGTCTGTGTACCTATTATCCTGGGTCATTCTGCATATTATGCTAGGACCAAAGGAAGGTCAAACAGATGTGTTTGATGTGCATATAGATTCCTATACTTAGAAGAACTCTATGGTTCCCAGAGGTCCAGGGACCCCATGAGGGGAAAAAAAAGCATTGAAAGAATTTGAGTTATAGGACAGAACTCAATTAAGGTGAATAAATGGAAATGATGTGAAAACTGATGAATCATAATCAGAGAATCAAGTAGTATTGATTTTCTCTGGGTCACACATCACTTTCTCTTCTTGGTCTTCGGTTTCTTCCTCATTCTAGGCAATTTTTAAAGAGAGTAGGCAGTAGTAAAGCAGATGCCGTTCTGCATGGGTAGAGGGAACTTCCTCATCTGAATTTCCTAGTGCCAATAAAATCACACATCTGGATACCAACATCTTAGCAATCTATTAGAAATAACAGGTGCTTAATAAATGCTTGTTGAAATAACATGCACATGCTGTTCGTGAGGCACTGTACTGGGAGAGATTCAAAGATAATTGGGCCACAGGTCATGGGGGTGGTTACAGTGAAAAGCTTAACTGGATCATTTGTAAATTTTTATTTTGTATTGGAACAACTGTAACAGTTGATGTCTACTACCCCCACTCTCAATGAATTGAGGATGTTGGATTAAATGAAGTTTCCTTCCATTTCCATTTGGAGGCATGATACAAGAATCATAGAAACTAAGAGCTGAGGGAGACCTCAAAGGTTACCTGGTCCAATCTGTATCTGAATAAGAATCACCTTTATTCTCCTTTCAGCTCCTGATTGCAGACCTCCAGTGATGGGGAGCTCACTGCCTATAAAAACAGCCTATTCCAATTTTTTTTCCAGCTTTGTGAGGAAGTTTACAGAGAACACTGAAAAGCTGTTCCATTTAACCATTCTTGGCTCCTTTTAACTTGAAACAAATCAGAGGGAAATTATTCTTGAAGTCAGTACTATTTTCCCCATTTTACAGATAAGAAAACTATGGACTGAGAATGTTACGTAACTTATGCAAAATTAGTAATAAAAGAGATGGAATTCAAAGACATATTCCATAGCTTAATTATGAAATTTAATGAAAATATTTGATGTATCTGGACAAAATAATAGTCTAATGTTAATAATAATGGCCAACATTTATGTAACACTAAAAATTTGAAAAGTGCAATTATCTTATATTATTATATTACATTATTATTTAATAATATTATTATATATTATATTAATATATTATAATATTGTCTTATTTTTTCTTTATAACAACCTTGGGAGTTAGATACTATTATTATCACTATTTTTACAGATGAGGAAACTGATGCAGGTGACTTGCCCAGGCAGTTGGTTTAGACATAATGAATGATATCCTAAGCAAATCAGGGGAGAATGGAAGAAATGACTTCTCAGATCTATGGATAGGGGAAGAATTCATGACCAAACAAGACATAGAGAGTTCATAGGAGATAAATGGATAATTATGATTACATAAAAATTTAAAAATTCTGCAACAACAAAACCAATTCAGCCAAAATTAGAAGAAAAGCAGGACATGGAGAGGGGGAGGATTTACAGCAAATTTTTCTGATAAATATGTAGGGAATTAAGCCAAATTTATAAAAAAAAATAAGAGCCATTCCTCAATTGATAAATAATTAAAGGATATGAACAGGTTCTTTTCGCAGGAAGAAATCAAAGTTATCAATAATCATGTGGAAAATATTCTAAATCACTAACAGTAAGAGAAATGCAAATTAAAACAACTCTGAGGTACTATCTCACACCTATCAGATTGGCTCACATGACAGAAAAGGAAAATGACAAATGCTGGAGGGGCTGTGGGAAAATTGGGACACTAATACACGTTGGTAGAGTGGTGAAGTAGTCTAAGCATTCTGGAGAACATTTTGGAACTATGCCTAAAAGGCTATAAAACTATGCATACCTTTTGATGTCAGCAATGCTGCCAGTACATCTATACTCCCAAGTGGATCAAATAAAAAGGAAAAAGACCTATATGTGCAAAAATATTTATAGCATCTCTTTTTTTGGTGGAAAAGTATTGGAAAATGAGGGGATACCCATCAATTAGGGAATGTCTGAACAAGTTATGGTATGTGGATATGATGGAATACTATTATGCTGGAAGAAATTATGGAGATAGTTTCAGAAAAACCTGGGAAGTCTTATATGAGCTTATGCTATGTGAAGTGAACAGAAGCAGGAGAACAGTGTACATAGTTACAGCAATATTATAAAGATAATCAACTGTGAAAGGCTTAGTAACTCTGATCAACAATGATCTACCACAATTTCAAAGGACCCATGATGAAAAATGTTATCCACTTCCATTTAGAAAACAGATGGATTCAGACTGTAAACCGAAGCATAATTTCTCCTTTATTTTTCTTGCTTTTCTTCTCCAAAACATGAGTAATGCAGAAATGTTTTATATGACTTCGTATGTATAATAGGTATCATGTTTCTTGCCTTCTCAGTGGGTGAAGGATGGAATGGAGGGAGGTAGAGAATTTGGAACTGAAAATAAAAATAAAAAACAATAAAAATATGAAGCTTAAAGTAATCAGATTGACCCTGTCACACATCCCAATCCCATTACCTTAGAATGCATATGACTGTACTATATATGTTATTAGCAGAAGGGAATTTTTAAATGATATATTGCAATATGTATAATGGCAAGCCTTTTAAAGTTACATTTTATTTTTTGAATGAGCAAAATCAATTTTCTCTTCTTCCCACGCCCTCAGTTGAAACAAAAAACAAAACCATCATAATGAATATGCATAGTTGAAACAAATTCCTGCATTAGCTAAGTCCAACAAATATGTCTTATTCTCTACTCTGAGTCCATTGCCTCTCTTTCAAGAGGTGGGTAGCTGGTTTCATCATTAGTCTTTTGGAATCATGGTTGGTCACTGTGTTGATCAAGGTTCATAAGTCTCTCAAAGTTGTTTTTTTCTTACAATGTTTTTCTTATTGTTTAAATTGTTGTTGTATTCATTTTACTCTGCTTCAGTTCATGCACACCATCCCAACTTTCACTAAAACTGTTATAGTTTCAAGTCTTTCAATTGTTTATTATATTATGGGATCATAGATTTAGAACTTGAATGAACTTTAGAAACCATCCAGTTCAACCTCTTTTGACATTCAGCCCTGAGTTGCTGAAAGCCAGGATCATGCAGACATTGTATGACAGCCTTGGAGTCACAGAGATTTTGGATGACCTTCCTAGGATCAGAGATTTTGTATGATTTTTGAGAAGAGAAATTCCTGGAGGGGGGGGCGGGAAATGTTGGTAGGCTTCAAGGATAGCTTAGCTTATTTTGTGATTCCAGTGTCTGAAGAAGAAACTTTTGCACAAGTTTTAGAGAAGTCAGGGAGGCAACAGCAATACATAAGCAAATGAGTATGAACTAGAAGGTGAAAGAAATAAAGACAAATGTGAGGCCATAGTGGACTAGGGCTCAGATCTTGCTGAATAGCAGTTGGTTTTTAAGACAGTCAAAGATTTCTAGTAAGAAGCTCCTTTATTTTCCCTGCATGAAATGACTTTAGTTGTGAGATCCATCACAGCCTTCTATATTTTATCCAAGTGTTTATTTGTGACTTTATATTATTTGATAATGTTAATAAATTACTTGGCCATCAGTATTTTTATTTAGGTCTATAATTTGGGGTTTGGGATTGAGAGAGGAAAAACTAGCCCATGGAAGGAGAGAATTCATTGAGATTACTTTGGAGGGGGACTGAGCCAATGAAAAACATTAGAATGGTTGTTTATATGTTAATAATACTGTTCCAGACACCAAGGTGGATTGACTTCCATGACACTACAATGCCCTGACTCTTTATCTCTGATTCTTTTTCTCGGCTTCCTTCCTTGGATCCTTTTCTTCTCTTTTTTAAAAAATCCTCCTAAAATCTAGTATTTCCTATGATTCTGTCCTCAGTCCTTTTTTTTTCTTCAGTTTCTCTTGTCAATCTCACTCAGCAGTAATGAGGGAGGGGAAGAGAGAGAGAGAGAGAAGGAGAGAGATAGAGAAAGAGAGAGAAAGAGAGAGAGAAGGAGAGAGAGAGAGAGAGAGAGAGAGAGAGAGAGAGAGAGAGAGAGAGAGAGAGAGAGAGAGAGGTTTAATTTTGGTAAAGAGAATATCCCAAGCTTTTTAACCTTGAGAAATAAAGAATTAATAAGGTGACAAGCCAGTAGCACTGGAGTTGGTAGGTTATTGTAGTTGTCCCTGAAGGCACCTGAGATACCTTTCATCAAATAATCACCATCCATAAGATGTTACGTACAGAAGAGAAAACTAAGGCTCATATATAGGTTAAGTGATTTATTCAGGATCACATAAATAATAAGTAGAAGACCTAGGGGTTTATATATAGTTTCTCTGACTAAAAATTTCACTATACAATCCTCTGTTCCTACTGTTTTTACAGAAAAACTCCTTACTAAAGAAAGTTGGCAATACAATATTGAAACTCAGTAAAAAGTTCTTGACTGGAGATACAGATTTTAGAAATCATCTGCATCGAGATCATGTTTGAAGTCAGGCACTGAATGAGATTGCCAAGAGAAAATAAAGAGAAAAGAGGGCTCCAAATAGAATCATAGGAAACTTTTATATTTAGGAGGTGGGAAGAAGAGGATCTAGGGAAGGAAGCAAAGAAAAGGAAGTCAGAGATAAAGGAGAGCCATGGCATTGTAGTCTCATGGAAATCAACCCATCCTAGTCTCCAGAGCTGTATTATTACTATATAAGCATCCAGCCTATGACAGTTGATCATTTTTATTTACGAGCTCTCTATAATTTTCCTGTTTTCAAAACCCAATCATTTACTCCTGACCTTCCCAGACTACTTGTGTACTTTTTGGATACCCTCCATTACACACTGAACACATATTCTACCATCCATGAAGAATCTTTGGAAATGTATTTTCATATAGGAACAGTCTTTGAGGGTCTTGATGGGCATGATTACATTTCAGTAATTATGAACACTTAATGGTGACTATAAATAGGTATATACCAGGAAAGGACTAGATAGTTGAAGTTTTTTGAGAGCTAGACCAAGAAAGAAAGACTCAAAGATTTAACACCCATGAGTGAATACAGTATATTTAGGTAGCTAAAGATACTGAAAGCTGATTACAGACATATGCAAAAGAAAAAAAATGAGTGTTATGAGAAGGTTGGAAAGATGATTGTGGTCTGGACTAGCTCTAGGCCAGGCTCTGGGGTAGTTAAAAATCTACCTGAAAAGGTTTTTTGGTCTTGTTGACTTGATTGTGCTCAATACTTGAAGTCTGTCAAAGAGATTTTGCCAAGGGAATGATGCATTTCCCTCTTGTTCATTGTGTCTGGGTTGATAGGAATTGGTCAACAGTCTTTTAGTCTGACTAATAGGGTTTGGTTCACAGCTCCATCTAAGCATATTAGGAACAGGGCATAAGGCAAATAAGTCGGCATTTTTAAAATATATTATTTATTTATTTTTAACATTCATTTAAAAATTTTTTGAGTTTGAATTTATATACTTTCCAACCCTCACCTACCATTGAGAAGGCAAGAATTGTGATGTCAATTATTCATGTGAAATCATGCAAAATGAATTTCCATATTAGCTATGTTGCAAAAAAAGCAAGAAGAAATAAAGAAAGTAAAAAGATTATGCTTCAATCTGCTTTCAGACTCCATTAGTTCTTTCTCTGGAAGTAGACAGCACTTTTCATTATAAATCTTTTAGAATTGTCCTGGATCATCGTATTGATCAGAATAGCTTAATCATTCAAACATATGTCAAAAAAAGAAGAAAGGAAAGAAAAGTATATAAGCAGTTCTATTGATTTTACTATGTACAATATTCTCCTGGTTCTGCTCAATTCACTTTGTATCAGTTCATATAAGTCTTCCTAGGTTTTTCCAAAAGCATCCTAATCATTTTCGTATAGCACAACAGCATTCTATTACAATCATATACTGCATCTTGTTCAGTCACTCTTCAACTGACAGAAACCCCCTCAAATTCCAGTTCTTGGCCAACACAAAAGGAATTGCTATAAATATTTTTGTTCACATAAGTGCCTTTTCTTTTTCTTTGATCTCTTTGGGATATAGACCTGATAGTGGTATTGCAGCCCTTAGTGCTGCAAGCCCTTAGTCCTCCAGAATGATTGGGTTAGTTCACAACTCCACTAATAATGCATTTGTGTCCCAGTTTTTCCACATCCTCTCCCCTAACATTTGCCATTTTCCTTTTCTATTATATTAGCCAATCTTATATGTGTGAGGTGATAACCTCAGAGCTGTTTTAATTTGCATTTCTCTAATTAATAGTGATTTAGAGCATTTTTTCATATGACTATAGATAGCTTTGATTTCTTCATCTGAAAAATGCCTGTTCATATCCTTTGAAAACTATTTATCAATTGGGAAATGACTCATATTCTTATGAATTTGACTTAGTTGAGGTCTTTGTCAGAGAAACTTGGCTGTAAAAATTTCCCCCAGTTTTCTGCTTTCTTTCTAATCTTGGCTACCTTGGTTTTGTTTGTGCAAAACCTTTTTAATTTAATGTAATCAACATTATTTGTTTTTCATCTTTTGATCTTCTCTGTGTCCTGTTTGGCCATAAATCCTTCCTTTATCCATAAATCTGACTGGTAAAATTTTCCATGCTGCCCTAATTTGCTTATGATGTCATTCTTTATGGCTAAAGCATGTACCCATTTTGACTTTTTTTTTTTTGGGGCATACGATGTGAAATGTTTGTCTATATCTAGTTTCTGCTAAACTGCTTTCCAGTTTTCACAGCAATTTTTGTCAAATGGTGAATTCTTCTTCCCAAAGCCTGGATCTTTGTGTTCATCAAACACTAGATTACTACAGTTACTTAATAATGTGTATTGTGTACCTAATCTATTCCACTGATCCACCATTATATTTGATATTTAAGAAGTCGGGATGGATGCTTGTTAGCAGCCTTCATAGGAATTAGTTTGGAAGGATCTATTCACAGTCTCCCCATTTTCCTGTTATCATGAATCATCGAGTTAATTCTTTCAGTGATGAAGGAGTTCAGAGTTGATGTCTTATGCTTTTTGGCTACTAAAATCCTATTGAGAGATGGCATAATGGCTGCATGTGCAACACCAGTTTGGAAATCTCCTGGAAACAATTGGTCTCATGATACATCTGCTGCTCTTATCTGTTTCAGAGATCTTATGACAAGAGGAATTCCTGCTTTCTTTGGTCAGATCTGGACTAGTCCTGGAAATCCAGGAATGAGTAAAAACAAAGATCATTTGGGGGAGGGGAGTAACCAAACCTCTGAAAATAAAAATCCTTAAATTAAGAATGCCCCGCCTTTAGAAATTAGACATTTATCAGTTCAAAATTTCACAGCTGCAGGGAATGAAATGATGGGGTGGAAATACTCAGGGTGGTTTTTTGTTGTGGCATTGGATATGGAAAATGTTTTAATGATAAGGGCTATTTCCCTGTTGGCCAGTCTCCAAAATGTGTCAGACTGAGGCATAAAATTACACTCATTCTTGTTCCCAAAATGTGTTTCTGACATTCAGATTTTGTTCTTGGACTCAGTCTTCAGACAGCTCACAAACAAAGAAAAATCACTGTCACTGTTTACTTTATGTGCTCATTTATGTTCCCACTCTCCTATTACTATGCAGCCCTCAGTGAAAATTGGAGGGGAAGTTGAGGGCAGGAAAGGTATGTAGAAAAGCTCTTCTTGCCTCTATTGAACTTTCTTCTGTCCTCCCATTCTGACTTTCCTGCTCTTTTCTTTTCCTTTGGTTTCTCCTTTATGAGTGGGACCTACTGGAGATGGAATACAAATTTGTTACCCACTATACTTGTGTTATAGTTATATGTCTATCACTCTGGTGGAGTGGAAGCTCCCTGATGGCAGGCATTGCATATCATTCTTTTTTGTGCCCCTTCTAATGCTTAGTCCAGCGTTCAATAAATATTTGATGACTACTGAACACTTAAGGCAATGATAATATTGCACCTTTAAATGACAAATGTAGACACCCCCAGGGGGGGATTCAGTTACAAATGTCTGACACAGTGGCTTGGAGGTATCATTTTCTTTTGAGATCAATCAATCAAGTGATCAGCAAGCATTTATTAGGTAATTACCATGTTCCAGGAATGTGTGCTAGACACTAGGGATACAAAAAAAAGGGGTGGGGGTGGCTGGAAAAGAAAAGAGTCTCTAATCTCAAGGAGTAGAGAATTCTTTGTGGGGAAGAAACATGTACAAACATTCACACACACACACACACACACACACACACACACACACACACACACACACACCAAAACCACGTACTCATTTGGCATAGTATTACCAGAAACTGTGTCTTTATGCATGCTAACATAGAATCATAAAATATATTATCACAATGGTTTGGCTCAAAACCCTAAGAGTGTTGAAACTGATATTCCCTCTTTTAGACCACCCAGTATTTTTATGTAGAAAACCACCCTTCATAGGCTGATCATGGTTTTTAGACCTTTTTCCAGGTTGCTGTTGCCCGAGAGACACACAGCACTGACATACCACCCCTATTCATGCTGGACTGGAAAAGGATTAAATATATTTTAGTGCATTGTGTAATAAAAAAAAATGAAGAGCAAAAGGTTTTTGTCGATGTCTTTATTATTATGTTGTGTTTTGGTGGGTTTTTTTTTAACTTCTCTTAAAGTTATGGGCTAAGAGTTAATGACTCAGACTCAGTAACTTGAGGAAAGCGCTATAAATTTAGCTCAAATAGGATTTCTTTACACCGACTCTCAGAGCAGCTGGAACAAGCATTTTACCTGGACAAAGTAGGAAAAAAAACTGTTATTATAAGTATAATTTTTAAAAATAGAGTTCAAATTGCTTTAGAAAAAGATCAAAAGACTGATGTTAAATGAAGTGAGCAGAACCAGAACATTGTACGCAGCAACAGCAACATTGTGTGATCATCAACTTTGATTGACTTAGCTCTTCTCAGCAATACAATGATCCACGGCAGTTCCAAAAGGTCCATGATGGAGAATGCTATCCATATCACAGAAAACAAATATGGAATCTGAATGCCATTTGAAGCATAATATTTTAATTTTTTTGTTTTTTTGTGGGTTTTCCCTTTCCTTCTGTTTCTTCTTTCACAATATGACTAATGAAGAAATATGCTTTACATGATTATCAGATTGCTTGCCATCTTGGTGAAGGGGGAGGGGAGGGAAGGAGGGAGAAAAACTTGGAACTCAAAATCTTATAAAAAATGAATGTTGAAAACTATCTTTACATGTAATTGGAAAAAAATAAAATACTGTTCTCAAAAAACAAAAGAAAAATACATTCGAAATTGAACAATAGTAATTTATTGAGGATCTTTTACACTCTGTTGTGTGCTGACAAAAGAGAAAAAAAGTTAACCAAAATAATATAATTTAAGAGAATATTACTACTAACACATTATATATGGGTAGTTTATATATATATATGTGTATATATATATATATACATATACATACACATGTATATATGTTCATCTTAAAACCATTTTTAAAATGTTTTATTGGAGCTTTTTTAGCTTCCTAATCTCTGTCTCCTTCCTTTGGCTTCCTTCAAGTCTCAACTAAAATCCCCCCTTCTGCAAAAAGCCTTTCTTAATCCCCCTCATTTTTTGTTCCTTCCTTCTCATATCTCCAATCACTCTCTATGTGGCTTGTTTGCATAATCTTCCTCATTAGATTGTGAGCTCCTTGAGGGCGGGGACTCTTTTTGCCTTTCTTTGTATCCCCAGTGCTGAACATAGAAGAGCAAAAGGTTGTTGTCTTTGTTGTTACTGCTATTTTGTGGTTTGGTGGGTTTTTTATAACTTCTCTTAAAGTTATGGGCTAAGAGTTAATGACTCAGATCGATGTAACTCTAAATGCTCACTCTTGATAGTAGATGCTTAACAAATGCTTGTTGACTTCAGTCATTTTAACCCATTCTCCTTCCTGCCTCCAACCTCTAGACCCTCCTTTTTGACAAGGAAAAGCAATTAAACAAAAAACTATGACAATATTTACTATTATTATTATTGTCATCGTTATTATAATATTCTGTTCTACTAGTCCTCTGCCTCTGGAACTTTCTTTGATTTTTTAATTACTCAGGGTTTGCTTTCGTTTAGTGATGTTTCCATTTCTATTGTAGTTATGGTTTATAGTGTTCTCTTGCTTCTGTTTATTTCACCAGAGGGCATAGAAATCTTCCTCATGTTCATCATTTCTTACTATGCAGTGATATTTAATCAATGTCAAAATAAATTCTGACAGAAAAAAAAAACACACAAAACTTGATGTCGATGTCAGTGGATTTCGAGTTAGAGGAATTTTCATCCATCCATCCGTCTACCTACCAATATAACAGACAATTGAAATATGTCCAC
This sequence comes from Phalanger gymnotis, assembly GCA_028646595.1. Taxonomy (NCBI): domain Eukaryota; kingdom Metazoa; phylum Chordata; class Mammalia; order Diprotodontia; family Phalangeridae; genus Phalanger; species Phalanger gymnotis. Next base: position 366,392,796 of record CM053623.1, read on the forward strand.
TCAAAAGTGGAAAAGTCCACAATGTTTACATAATTTGGTGAAGTATCCTGTATTGGAAAAAAGCTCCATGTTGTAATCAAAATTATAATCAGAAGATTTGGATTTTAACCCAAGCTCTGCCACTGCTTTGGGTAAACTCCTTCACTTGGTCGAGGATCAGTTTTCTCTTCTATAAAGTGAGTCTGTTGGACTAGAATACCGCGGGCTTCATGGCGAGGAGCTCCGCTATTTTCTAACTCCGTGACCACAGACAACTCACTTTCACTCTCTGGGTCTCACTTTCCTCGTCTGTAAAATAAGGGAATTGGACTAAATGTTCTTCGAGAGCCTTTCTAGCTGTAAATATATGATGTCTAAGCTCCTTTCCACCTATACATTCTACGAATCAAGGCAGATCTTTTTTCCCAGGTGGGTTTTGGGCGACAGTATTCAAACCATTGTCTCTGCTGTTCATTTCTAGGTAGCCTGTTACCCATTGACAGGCTATTATCTTTCATTTCCAATCACGGGAAACTACAAGTGCAAAATTAAAAGCATCGTTCTCTCAATACAATTCATGCACACTTAGAGCAGTAATTAAAAAAATACAGCAACAGCCAAGCCTAAGCGACGATTGGACAGAAGGGCTGAGAGCTCAAGCATAGCCTGCTTCCTAATTGAAGTCAAGATCAATGTACAAGAAAAATGTTACAGAGCAGCTGCTCCTTGGGACTGTGGGATATTTAAATCCCTTTTATTGAGGAGAGACACTGATTTTGGCGACGATAATTTAAAAACCTTGAATAAAATTAAATACTAAAGGTGAAAACAACATAGGAGAGAAAAATCCACCTAAGCATAACAATCATACAATCTAGGCTTGGGAAGGGATAGGAATTGCTCAAAGCTGCATTTAATGTACCTGGGCCACAAGAGCAATTTAGAGAATTAAATGAGGGAGAACAAATGTCTGAAGTTAGAACCTACCATGTCGATGGAAGTGTACAAACACAATTCCCCTGAAATGAATTTCAAGGGACTGATTCTAACCCGTACTTGCAGTTAGGAACACACTACTGAAGACTCAATTGCATACTGTCTTCTGTTACTCTCCCATTATTTTATGTGTGTTAATCTCATTCTTCTTTCTGTCTTCAAATAGATGGTGAACTCCCGGCAGGTGGGGACCTAAAAAACATAGACTTTTCAAACATGAGGTCAGACAACTCTAGATGATCCAACCCCCTCATTTTACAAATGAGAAAACTCAGATGTGGAGATATTAAATGATTTGCCCCAGGA
>CM053623.1:366394176-366411008 GCA_028646595.1 Phalanger gymnotis
CTTTCTTTCTTTCTTTCTTTCTTTCTTTCTTTCTTTCTTTCTTTCTTTCTTTCTTTCTTTCCCTCCTTTCCTTCCCAATCTTATCTGAACTTCTTATTTGAAAAATGAGGAAATTGAGATCTTTAGGTGGCTTGCCCAAGGTTTCACAATAGCATTATAGCCAAGACTAACAGGCATATGGTAAGGATGCTAACTTTAAAATATTGGCCTCTAATTTCAATCCACTTACAGACTAACCCCATTGAGTGGATACTTCTTTCATCATGGATTGTTATGGATCAAAATATTAAGGCAAAGGTTTTTCCTGTATCCTTCACTTACTTTTCCTGTTCTTTCCTTGTCTCCATAAAACTTATCTTGGAGACAAGGCTCTATTTTCCAAATCACAGTAAGGTGTGTTTAATGGGGTCTGCAATAGGATTGTGTTGACAGTGCAATCACATGGAGGTAGAATTGGGACTCACTGCTTTCTCTCACAGGAACTACCTTAATCAAGGACTATGGAAGTTGGTTTACAGTCAGATCACTTTCTCAATATAACCTTTCTCTTTTTTACATAGTCTTTATCTTCATTTATGAGGTCTCCATTTTCCCCTCCTTCTTCCTCTCTCATTTTCTCTTCCCCTCTTGGTCATCTTTACTTAAACGAGTACTTCATTCTGAGGAAATCCCTTCAGATTTCAGGGGAAAGAGGTCAGAAGAAAATAAAAAAGCAAGCTGTGGAGATAACCCTGGGGGATTTAGGACCCCTTTGTTATAACAATCCTTTTATGTGTGAAATATTTATTGGGCCCCTTCCTAGTCCCTATTTGAAGGTAAATCCCAATGGGTGCCCCACAAGCCTCTCAGAAGGACAGAAGAGGGAATGTTTACAGTTTAGATGGTGCTTGATCTCAGAATGACAGGAAATGATTTAGCAAAGCTCAGATAAACCATTTTATCATAGAAAGCATATGTGCCAAACTCAATTTAAAATAAACACATCAGAGTCCTTTAAATGCCTTTGGCACCAAAGACTCCACCATGTCGTCTCCAGAGGGTAGAATGCTGAGGTGGGGGTTGGGGAGAAGTTACTTAGAAGAACATTTCTACAGCTTGGGACTGAGTTAACCTGAGACTACATGCTGCCAATAAGTGATGGAAAGTCTTTGCAGATTTTTTCAGGGTTCTTTTATGGGGGCCAACTCCTAGATTCTCCTATCAACAGAGAAGAGGGAAGGGTTCAAGAATATAACTATTCCCCAACAAATCTCTCCTACCATTTGTACACTAGCACTAATCCCAGCATTACCAACAGATCTTATCCTAATAGGAAAGGAGAGGTGAGAGGGCTGAGGCAGGCCAGGATGAAGGCTCCAATTACCTTTTTGCCTGGCCCTAGCACCCTCCTTATGATGGTACAGTTAGTTCTTATGTGTCCATTCTTTCTGCCAGTATCCTTGCCCAAGCCCTTACCTTACACCTGGACTATTGTAATATCCTCCTAATTAGTGTTCTTATCTCCATTCTCTCCTCATTCATATCCATTCTACACAATACCACCAGAGTTATCTTCCTAAAACGTAACTGATCATAGGATCTTAGATTTAGAACTTAGAGGTCATTGAGTCCAATCTCTTCATTTAACAGATGAAGAAACTGGTGCTAAAAAAAAAAAGCTAAATGACTTTAATGATACCAAGAGTTTGTTTACCTAAGTAGAAAATAGCAGAGTCAAGAGTCTTACTTCAAAGCCAGTGTTCATGCTGGCTCCTAAAATTTTAATCAATATGACATTTAAAAACTAGAAGTATCAATTAAAAGTAATACTCCAAATATGACATAGTAGAAAGAATACATCAGTAAAAAGGTCAGTTCTATGTCTCCGATTTAGTTTCACCCAGTTCTATTCTGTTCTGTCCCCATGGTGAACCAATTGATTTCATGTCCCCAAATACCATATTGTTTGCCTATTTGGGTTTTGTTCCTTTGTCTTCACGCATGTGGAGAAGGGAGCAATGGAGGAATGAAGAGCTCAAGACTAACATTTCCTATTGGTAAGAGGAAAAGTACAATCATTTATAACCCACAACTATAATCAGTGGAGCTCCTGTTAATCCGTAGGGGCAAAAATTTATGACTAATTGCCTCCACGATTAAGGACTGTCAGAGGGAATATGGGGATGTTAGGTATACATATACCTATTTCCTACTTGTTGATGTGACCTGCCCTCCAGCACATCATTATTCCTCTGTTCTTTTCTGTCCAGATGTGGAATGGGGGCTTTTGATGCCGGTACAGATTACCTGAAGCCAATGACCAAGTATACCAAGCAAAATTCACCAAATATAATCTGTATGTGAGAATGTCTAAGTAAATGGTGAAAGAATTAAGTTGTTGGATAGAAAGTTTGGGCCTTTTTTGTATGAAGTAAAGAATCACCTGTATTTTAAAGCCAAAATTAGAAGAAAAGGTTGATGATTGGAGACAGGTCTACTTTTTTCTAATCAATAAATAGGATGAGCTGGAAAACGATTTGGAATTATGCAAAGGAAGTAACTAAAATGGCCACTTCCTTTGACCGTGAGATCCCACTGCTAGGCACATTCGTAGAGGTCAATGAAAAAAAAAGAAAAGAAAAAAGGAGGAAAGCCCTCTATATCCTCTAATATTTATCACAGAACTTCTTATAGTAGCAAAGAACTGGAAACAAAGAAGTCTACCAATTGGGGTATTTTTCATGTCTCTTCCTATCTCAATAGTTGCTCCACATTACCGAGGGCATAAAGTTTGAATTCTTTGTTCTGGCAAACGTCGCTTCACCCATGAGCACCCTGCAATGTTTGCTGAAGTCAGATCAAATAAAATAATACTCGTAAAGCACCTAGTGCGATTCTTGGTTCGATAGCAGGAGCTTAATAAATGCTTATTTTGTTCTCCTTCTGCTGCTCTTCCTTATCTTCCAGTCAGAATCAATCATTTCCCTTGTCTGAATTCCTATAGCAAGAACTGTATTCATGCTATACATATGGTACTGATTTTATGCTGTCTTAAGTCAGCTAGACAACACCATGGATATGGTACTGGGCCTGGAGTCAGGGAGATCCGAGTTCAGAATCAGCCTCACAGGATGGTTGTAAGGAACAAATGAGATAATATTTGTAAATTGCCTGGCACATAGTAGGCTCTATTTAAATACTAGCTATTCTTATTGTTGTTATTAGTGTAATACATCTGCTGTGCTTCAAAGTGGACAAGGTGCTTTATATGTCTCGCCTTGCTTCATTTCAACTCCAGCCTTGTCAGGCAGATGGATGCCAAGAGGCTGAGCTCCTTAATGACAAGGGTTGTTTTGTTCTTTTTCTTTGTATCCCTAGTACCTAGTCCAGTGAATCAATGTTTATTGATTGACTGAGCTGATTATTGTTTAAATTTACAGAGGAAGAAACTAAGTCAAGGAGCAATTTTTCTGACTTGCCCAAATTCATACACCTAAAAAGTAGCAGCTAAGATTTAAAACCAGATCTTTTCTTTTTTTAATTTATTTTTTATTTTTAGTTTATAACAGTTCCACAAGTTTTTGAGTTCCAAATTTTCTCCCCCTCCCTCTCCTCCTCCCTTCCCCCCCCAAGATGGCATGCAATCCGATATAAGTTCTACATATACCTTCACATTAAACTTATTTTCACAATAGTCCAGTTATAAAGAAGAATTATAACCAATGGAATGGATGATGAGAAAGAAGAAACAAAACCAAAAGTGAAAAAAAAAGAAAAAAAGAGCAAATAGTTTGCTTCAATCTGCATTCAGACTCCACAATTCTTTCTCTGGAGGTAGATAGCTTTTTCCATCATGAGTCTTTTGGAGCTTAGACCCTTGCATTGCTGAGAAGAGCCAAGTCTATCAGAGTTAGTCATCATAGATACCATGTGTCCATAATTGTGTATAATGTTCTCCTGGTTCTGCTCCCCTCGGCATCAGATCATATAAGTCTTTCCAGGTTATAATGAAGTCTGTCTGCTCCTCATTTCTTATAGCACAATAGTATTCCATTACATTCATATACCACAACTTATTTAGCCATTTCCCAATTGATGGGCATCCCCGTGATTTCCAATTCTTTGCCGCCACAAAAAGAGCTGCTATAAATATTTTTGTACATATGGGTCCTTTTTTCCACTTGTGTGATCTCTTTGGCATACAGCCCTACAAGTGGTATTGCTGGGTCAAAGTGTATGCACATTTTTATAGCCCTTTAGGAATACTTCCAAATTGCTTTCCAGAATAGTCGGATCAATTCACGACTCTACCAACAATGCAATAGTGTTCCAATTTTCCCACATCTTCTCTAGCATTTATAATTTTCCTGTTTTTTTCATGTTAGCCAATCTGAAAGGTGAGATGTGGTACCTAAGAGTTGTTTCGATTTGCATTTCTCTAAACAATAGTGATTTAGAGCATTTTTTCATATGACTATAGATATCTTTAATTTCTTCCTCTAAATACTGCCTGTTCATATCCTTTGACCATTTATCATTTGGGAAATGACTTGTATTCCTATAAATTTAACTCAGTTCCCTGTATATTTTAGAGATGAGGCCTTTATCAGAGACATTGGTTGTAAAAATTGTTTCCCAATTTTCTGCTTCCCTTTCAATCTTGGTTGCATTGGCTTTGTTTGTACCAAGATTTTTCAATTTAACATAATCAAAATTATCCATTTTGCATTTCATAATGCTCTCTATCTTGTTTGGTTGTAAATTCTTCCTTTCTCCATAAATCTCAAGTAAACTATTCCTTGCTCTCTCAAATTGTTTATAGTATCAGCCTTTATATCTAAATCATGAATGCATTTTGACTTTATTTTGGTATATGGTGTAAGATATTGGTCTATGCCCAGTTTCTGCCATACTATTTTCCAGTTTTCCCAGCAGTTTTTGTGAAATGGTGAGTTTTTATCCCAGAAGCTGGACTCTTTGGGTTTATCAAACAGTAGATTACTATAGTAATTGACTACTGTGTCTTGTGTACCTAACCTATTCCACTGATCTACCACTCTATTTCTTAGCCAGTACCAAGTAGTTTTGATGACTGCTGTTTTATAATACGGTTTAATATCTGGTGGCTAGGCTACCTTCCCTAACATTTCTTTTCATTAATTCCCTTGATATTATGGACCTTTTGTTATTCCAGATGAATTTTGTTATTATCTTATCTAGCTCTATAAAACAAGTTTTGGTAGTTTGATTGGTATGGCCCTAAATAAGTAAATCAATTTAGGTAAAATTGTCATTTTTATTATATTAGCTCGGCCTAACCACAAGCCACTGATGTTTTCCCATTTATTTAGATCTGACTTGATTTGTGTGAAAAATGTTTTGTAACTATGTTCATATAGTTCCTAGGTTTCTCTTGGCAGGTAGACTCCCAAATATTTTATAATGTCTACGGTAACTTTAAATGGAATTTCTCTTTCTATCTCTTGCTGTTGGGCTTTGTTAGTAATATATAGGAATGCTGAGGATTTATGTGGGTTTATTTTATATTCTGCAGCTTTGCTAAAGTTATTTATTATTTCAAGTAGTTTTTTACTTGATTCTCCAGGATTCTCTAAGTAAATCATCATATCTTCAAAGACTGATAACAGTTTCTTCTTTGCCTATTCTAATTCCTTCAATTTCTTTTTCTTCTCTTATTGCTAAAGTTAACATTTCTAGTACCAAATTGAATAATAGGGGTGATAATGGACATCCTTGTTTCACTCCTGATCTTATTGGAAATGTATCTAGCTTATCCCCATTACATATAATGCTTGCTGATTGTTTTAGGTAGATGCTACTTATCATTTTAAGGAAGACTCCATTTATTCCTATGCTCTCTAGTGTAAAACCAGATCTTTTTGACACCAGATCCACTGATTTTTAGAGTATGAGCTCCTTGGGAACAGAGATTGTCTTGATTTTTCTATTTCTATTCTCAATGCTGTAGCATAGTGATTTGCCCATTCTAAGGGCTTAATAAATGCTCTTAAATTCCTTCCTTCCTTCCTTCCTTCCTTCCTTCCTTCCTTCCTTCCTTCCTTCCTTCCTTCCTTCCTTCCTTCCCTTCTTCTTCCCTCCCTATCTCCTTTTCTTCCCATTAAACCATGGCTGACAACTTTATTTTATATTATTTGTGTAATTGTCCTATCTTTCCTACCCAGAGTTTATACTTTTTGTATGCCTCATTAGAAAAGAATAATACTTTGTACATAGTAAGCACTCATGAATGAATAAAAGTGTTAGGACAAAGATTTCCTTCTAGGTTGCACCTCTTTGAATGAATCAAAAAGAAGATTTCTTCTTGAGGATTTGGGGTTCTATCCCTTTAAGTTGTTGAAATGAAGTTTCCTCCACTCAGGTCTAGGAAGAATCATAAGATTTGAAATAATCTTTCATGGGAATCTAGTCCTGCTTTTTGCCTCCAGTCAGGATGTTACTTGTAGCATCCCAGAAATACAGGTTTTAAATGCTCATTCACAGGCACAAACCACTTTCACCCCATGCTCCTTCATTTGGCCAATTATGATGCTCATTTCTTGAGCTCCCATATTCCTATTGTCCTCATCTACTTCCTCTGTTTTCTCTTCCTTGTTCCCATAGGTCTAGAGGGACTGTTTGTTGATAATCTACTACTCACTTTGTTGATCTCTTTGTTGAAAATTTACTATTCACGTATCACAATGAATAAATTGTCATCATTTTGTCCATGGTACCTGACTCTTGACATTCACAAATTAATTCCATTTTTATATTATCTTTGATTCAATAAACTAAATTTAAGCTTAAAAGCATATTAGATAGAACTGATTTGAGAACACCAAAGTTCAGAAGAAAAGCCAAGACTGAGAGTAGTAGATATTTCAGTGGATTGTAGGAGCTGAGAGCAAGAGACATGTAGAAGTAGACAAAGGAAAAGAGAAAATAGAAAGAATTCTAAAATACATCTTCTTTCTCTGCCAGCCCTAATATTTAAATGAGTAAATAGTTCTCCAGTGGTGTGATTACATTCTATATAGACACTAGTCTGAATCTCTTCCAGGGAATAAATCACTGCTATGCATATATACACACATATATTTGTTTGTTTGTTTAGCATTGTTCATATTGGTCCTTGAGGTGGTGATGCAAAAATGCCATAAAGGATTGAATGTTGACATTTACAAAGCAACTTCATCGATTCACAAAATGAAATGAGAAATTGAATATCTAAGGCATCTTGGAAAGCTGTTTGGGAGATGGAGTGGTATAGTAAGAAAGGACTGAAAACTTATCTTTTCAGGGAGTAGCGTTGGGAAACTGGTCAAGATGGTAGGAAGTTGCTGGGAAGATAATGTGATGGTGATAGGGGCATCTTTGGTTTGGATTATAAACAATGTGGTGAAATCAGCTGGAGACCAGCCACAGCTGAAGAAAAAACTTGTTTCACTATGAATTAAAAATCCTGGTGTGCCCTAGGATCTGGCAAGCAGCAAGACCAAGGCCCTCCAATGGGAGATTGGTATTTTAGCCATCCGTTAGTTTCCAGAGAACGATGATTAGCCCAGAATATAAGCTCATCAAAGAAGAATGTAAAGATAAAGGCTTAAAGAATCAGTTTACTCTGAGGCACACCCCATGTATTGTGAATACGAATCAAACGCAGAGCTTGTTCATTATCTGCTAGAATTATATTACAGGAAAGGCTAAATGTTACATATTTTTTCCGTGAGCTAGAATTTTTTTTTTCCTTTTGGCTGAACTTGTGATTTCATCAGAGCAGGAAACTGATGGTGGGGAGTTTCCTCTGTCAATACAAATCAGCACCTTCTCTGCATTTAAGAGTCTTAGAGAGTTGCCTGGGGACCCTGAGAGGGTCAGTGAGTTGCCTAGGATACCAAGGCCAGTGTGTGTCAGAGATGGAACTTGAGCTAGGTCTTCTTCACTTCAAGGCTGTCTACGCGTTACCACACTGCTTCTGAGCTATAATAAGGCCCAAGAAAAAATGTCAGTATTCTTCTGGTGAGGATGTGTGCATTCGTGGAATACTTTGTTGTTGTTCAGTCATGTCCAACTCTTCGTGACCCCATTTTGGGATTTTCTTGGCAAAGATACTGGAATGGTTTGCTATTTCCTTCACCAGTTCATTTTACAGATGAGGAAACTGAGGCAAACTGGGTTAAGTGATTTTCCCAGCTAGTGTCTGAGACTGGATTTGAACTCAAGTCTTCCCAACTTCATGCCAAGCACTCTGTCCACTGTGCCAGCTAGCTGCCTACGGTCTCTCAAAAATTAAAGTTGAGGAGCATCCACAGAACAATGGAGAGGGGGCATGGTGGGTGTATTTAGTCTGGAAGATTTTATAAACAATGCAGGAGAGGCAGTGTAAAGTACACCATTAAAGAAATGAATGACTGAAAAAGAAGATGGACCATTCTCGTTGTGATGAGAACAGCCCAAGTGCTCCACTGGTACTGTTGTGATGTCAAGGAAACTTGAAGACCCTCACAGCTGGTTAGGTGGACCATTTGAGGTGAATTTATGGAAGGACACAAAGTATTTGAAGGCAGAATATTTCTCATGTGTATGTACTATTCATTTTCAAATGTTCAAGATATGTAGATATGAGAGATGTACACTATTAGCAGGATTATTCACAATGATGAGAGAATAATAGCACACATTTGTATCATGCTTTAAGGTCTACAAAGCACTTTAGGTGCATCATTTCCATGGACCTTCCCTGTGATAGCCTTCTGGGTTAGGTGTTATGACTATCATTCCCATTTCTTTTGTGAGGTTGAATGGCTTGCCCACAATCACATAGCTATCTGAAGTAAGACTAGAACTCAGATCTTCCTGACTGTAAGCGCAGCACTCTACCGACTATACTACACTACCTTTCTAGGTCCACTGGAGTACTGTAGTATGGCAGAGGTAGAATCGAAAGGTTTCCTATTGATAGAACACAGGAGATGAAGAGGAGGAAAGAATCAAAGTTAACACAGGTTATGAATATGAATGAATGGGAGGATAGTAGTGCTATTAATGGAAACAGGAAAGTCAGAAGAAGGAATATATTTTGGAGAAAACAGAAGAGTTTTAGACTGAGTCAAGCCACTTGACTTCCCTGGGCCTAAGTTTTCTCATCTGTAAGATGGTGGGAATGGACAACAAGATATATAAAGTCCTTTTCAGGTCTAAGATAATCTGACTCCAATTCTTTTCTGCTTTGTTGCTTCAGAGGGAAGAACTAGGGGAGAAGATCCAAAGAGGGAGATTTCAACCAGTGCAGGAAAGATCTTTCTAAACAGTAGTGGAATGCAGTCTTAACAAAATGCTGAGGTCTCCATTCTTGGCCATCTCCCTGGATGTCTAGGTAGGATATTATGTGGAAAGGATTCTTGAAGTAGGAAGGATATTGGACTAGATGACCTCTAAAATCCATTACAATTCTTAGACCCTATGATTACATAAATATTTGGACCAGATGAACCATTTGTTTGGGTCCATATAACTTTTCTTAAGTTTTCTGCCGTCTCTGCCAGATAAAGGGTTATTTGGCAATTTTTTTCTCCCTCTATACTAGCCATACCTCTCTGTCCCATTTCTGGAAACTACTGACCCCATGAATATAGTTTTGTCTGATCATCATATTTTGAACTGGAAAGGAGTTTTAAAATCATATATTCCAATCCCCTTATTTTCAGATGAGAAAACTGTGACCCAAAGAAATTCAGTGACTTGTCTATATCAAACAGGTGGTTCATAGCAGAGCTGGGCTTTGAACCCAAGTTTTCTGACCCCCCCCAATCCAGTGCTTTTCCCACTAGCTTAGCTTATTCATAAGATCCTAGGTTCTAGACCAGAAAGGGACCTTAGAGTCCATCTGAACCCAACCAAACACAGGAGGACACTGAAGCCTGGAGAAGCAGGTAACTTGGCTGAGGTCATATAGTTCACAAGTGATGGAGCTGCCATCAGACTCTTTGATTCCAGAACCAATGCTTTTTCTGTCACATTGTACTCTCTCTCTTCATGGCCTTTTTGTAGCTATGTTTAAGTTAGGCAGTTAGTTGTGTATTATATTTTTTTTTCTCAGCAGATCAAAAATTTCCACTCCTGGTAAACAATACAAATGAGACAACTTTTCACAATGGACAAACTGTCAAGCAAGTCACATGCCCATGGTATGGATACCACAGGCCTACTGATGTATAGCAATGGTGATAAAGGATCCTGGCCATAAGGAGAGGCAGGATGTCATTATGTGAATTAAGCTGATGCACAGGTGACTGCCCCCTCAGCAGGAAAAAAAAGTCAAGGGTCAGGAAACATGTGGGCTCTGTGGAGGACAGAGAAAGTGGTGAACGAAGAGCACGCTTCCTGATTTTTCATGTAGCCAAGAGGAAGGGTAAGGGTGAAACCAACTGACTTTCCCCTCATTTGTGCATCAGCAGCAAGTGGTAACCTCCTGCCCCTTATCTCTGGGTCCTGAACACAAAGATCATGTGGTCATCCGGCTGGGCTGGGGTGGCCTCAAACAGTGATAAGTGAAAAGAAATTTAATTTTCCAGGCTGGAGCCTCCTACCCTTACTCGTTCATTCTTGATAGCCAGTGAATATCACATCAACACACATTCCCATTTGACAGTGGGGCACATGGGACATGTTGGCAGAGCACATGCTTTACTATTTAGGCCTCTTCTGCTCTGCAAAAAATAAAAATGAAAAATGGCACCAAAACAAAATATTCTTGTAAGTTTTATCTGAGTAAAAGAATTTTCTTTTTGTTTTAAAATTTTGTTCAAATTTGATTGATATTTAGTTTTTACATCTCCTTCATTTCCAAATATATTTCTCTGTCTCTCTTCCCCAGTATACAACATATTTTATTGTAGAGAATAAAAAAGAAAAGAGAAAATATATATGTAATATATATAATATGATATGCAAATATATATATATGTATATATATATATATACATATATGAAAGGAAAAAACCTTCATCAAAACAGACCAGCACATCAACTGAGTATTCCAGTATACACAACGGTGCTCACTTATGGACCCCTACCTCTGCAGAAAAGGGAGATAGGTGCATTTTCTTAACTCTTCTAGAAGTTATTGTATTTACATACCATACTGTTCTCTTTTGCTTTTGTTCTTTCCATTTATATTGTTGTAGTCATTGTGCATATTGCTTTCCTCGTTCTGCTTACTTCACTTTGCATCAGTTTCTATAGGCCTTTTCACGATTCTCTGTATTCATCATGTCATCATTGCCGACAGTATGATAATATTAATTTCATTCATGTACCATCATTTGTCTACCTATTCCCCTGTCAGTGGGCATCTACTTTACTTCCTCTTCTTTTGTTACCACAAAAAATACTCCCATAAATATTTTGGTGAATATTGGATCTTTTTTATCCTTAACTTCCTTGAGGTAAACATGACCACTAGTGGCATATCAGGGTCAAATAATATGGACATTTTTAGTCACTTTCTTAGCATAATTCCAAATTATGGAAAAGATTATTTTCAAAGGATGTTATAACCAGTTGGTTGGTTGCTGTCCTTTGTTTTCAAAGAGGACCAAAACAATATCACTATGCTAGAGTTAAGTTTCAGTATGCCCAGCTACAGCTGATCAGACCAATACGAGCTTGGAATGTTCTACCATAGGTCAGGCACAAATAGTCCATTTGAACATTTGGGGTGGATTCTCTAAGTTTGCACATCCTGAGCTTCTCTTGAGCTATTTCATTTCTGCTTTGCCCATAGAGCATATCACCTTCTCTGATGTGGGCACACCATGCTGAGCGGTCCTGTGCCAGTGTCTCCCATGATATGATATCAATTCCAAAGTTCTTAAGTGAGACCTTGAGAGTGTCCTTGTGTCTCTTCTTCTGACCATCATGTGACTGCTTGTCCTATGTGAGTTCTCCATAAAATAGTCTTTTTGGCAAGCATACATTTTCATTCAAACAACGTGGCCAGCCCATTGGAGTTGTGCTCTCTGAACCAGTACCCTAATGGTACAACCAGCATGTTGTTTCCATTCCCCAGGCCTTGGTGTCCGGTTTATGCATTATTTGGAACTTTGTTCTTCCTCATTCTACCTTTCAATTCCTGCCTTTATTTCAGAGCAAGAGCAGAGGAAATTAGGCACAAAATCATTCAACTTTGCTATTTGCTTATTGCTTTGATAATGGGTTTGGTGAAACAGGTTAGAGTTACAGGGTAGGATGAGGTCTCTATCATCTATAGCTATCTCTGTATCTAGATATATACATATATATATCTACATATCTATATGCAGATGTAGCTACATATATAACTACATGTATCTATAGATATAGATTGGGGCAGGTAGGTGCTAAGTGGATAGAGCACTGAGCCTGGAGTCAGGATGATCTGAGTTCAAATCCGGCCCCACACACTTAGTAGTCTTACTAGCTGTGTGATCCTGGGCAAGTCACTTAACCCTATCTACCAACTGGGGAGTAGTGAGGGTCAAACAAAACAATGTACTTCAGGTTCTTTGGAAATTCAAAGCATTGTAGCAATATTAGCTAACACAGTTTAGAAGGAATAGATAAGGGGTTCATAGAATTGGGTGGCACAGTGGATAAAGCACTGACTTTGGCGCTAAGAGACTAATCCAAATTTGGGTTTGAGCCATAGTTCAGACCCTGGGTTGCTGGATGACCCTGGGCAAATGACTGACCTTCTCTGAGCCTCAGTTTTCCTATCTGTAAAATGAGGGGGCTAAGACTCAGTGACCCGTAAAGTTCCTTCTAGTTCTAAATCTCTTATCCTGTGATCTAAGAAGTCATTGAGTCCAACCTCCTCATTTTAGAAATGGGGAAACCAAGGCACAAAAAGGTTAAGTAATTGTCCAAGGTCACAAAGACGCATTGTGGAGCACAGAATGGAACTCAGTTCTCTTCCTGACTGCTTTTTCCACTGTACCATACTGTTTGTCTCTTTCCTTGCACGAGAAAGCAGATTATTTGTTTTGCCTTTGAAGGCCAGTTTCAAAACCTGCCTCCTCGTGAAGCCTTCCCTGCTCACACTAGCCCTTATTCCCACTTCTGAACTTCCACAGCTTTTGCTTTTGTATCGAGCATTCCCCTCAGCACCTATGGCATGGTAGCAGATGTTTCCACAGTGCTACTCTAAGATCTGAAAAGCAACGATTACACGTGTTTGTAACAGGGGTTTGTTTTGTTTTGCTTTCTCGGTGGAGGTAGGAGGGAAAGAAGGTGGGTCTTCATTTGCTTTTAAGATTTAAAAAAGCAATTTCTTTACAACAATCCCGTGAGGTAGGTGATGTAGGGGTTCATCTCTCCATTTTACAGATGAAGAAACTGAGTTTCTGAGAAGTGGTGATTTGTCCAATGACATGCCAGGAAAGAAGAATACCTCCTCTGAGGATGCCTGAAGTCCTTCATTACCCACTCCTTTTTTGTTGTTGTTTGTTTTTGTTTTTGTTTTGTTTTGTTTTGCAATCATGTTTTGATTCCAAGTATTTCTGCACCAAAGCATGACTTTCAGTCAGATACTGGCCTTGAACTCCTGTTTTGCTTCCTCCCACTGTTCAGGTGGTTATGGTTGGCACACACGCTATAACAGATGTTGCAGAGAGCAAGGTGGCAGGGCATTCTATTGCCCCAAGTCTGGGAAGAGGAAAGAACTCATGCAGAGTAGATGCCACCTGCAGGAGGATACAGGATGCCAAATGAAACCAGTTAGAATCTGATTAGAATCGAAAGTACAGGCGTGTGTGTGTGTGTGTGTGTGTGTGTGTGTGTGTGTGTGTGTGTGTATGCAAGTATGCACACGCACATGTGTGCCCGGGGCATGCTTTGTTCTAGTCAAGCATATTGGCTTGTTCAAGATTCCTTTGAATATCTGAAAAGATAATATTTGCTCTGTTTAAAAAGTAAAAAAAAAATGTCAAAATGAGTTTTAGCAGTGATGGACAAATAGATGAAAAAAGCCCTTGTTGAGCTTAATATGGATCATTTGCATTTTATCCATCATTTTCTTAAGTCTGAACAACCAACAAAATGATAACTCATGGTTTGATTTATAGAATTTACCAATTTCTGAGGTGTAAATATTCACACTGAAAACTCGAACAATTGGCTTTCCAAGCTAGAAACCGGTACAAACTGGGTCTAGCACACCTTTACCTACAAGTCACGGAACCCCGAGTGTGCAAATTCAGCCTACCAGTCATGATAGTGCCAACAGCCTATTCCGACTGCTGATTCTTAGAGCCTGGCCTCACCTCTGTCTTAATTTGTTGACTTGTTAAGATTTCTGGTATTAAAAGTACAGAATAGACTCACTCTTCAATCTCTAAAGTATTTATTAGGGACTTGAAAAGAGATAGAAAAGATAGATGTGTAGATAGACAGGCAGAGGGACAGACAGACAGACATAAATAATAACAACAACAACAATAATAATAGCTAACATTTAAGGAGAACTTACTATGTGCCAGATACTGTATTAAGTGCTTGGCACATATCATCTCATTTGACCCTCACAATAACCCTAGAAGGTAAAGGCTATTATTATCCTCATTTTACAGATAAGGAAACAGAGGCAAACAGAGCTGCATTGGTTTGCCTAGGGTCACAAAGCTAGTAAGTATCCGTGGCTGGATTTGAACTCAGGACTCCCTGAGTCCAGGCCCAGAATTCCATCCACTGTGTCATCATATGATAAATCTGTACATATGTAATTGTGCATATTTACAAATATAAATGCATATGCTCACACTAAAACAACAAATTTACTGCTTTAGAAGAAGATTGATGTGTAAAAAAAAGACAGATTTTTGCGTCTAGGAGCACGTTGTCATTGAAAGCATCGTGCAATTTCCCAAATACGGCCTAGGTTTCTCTCTTCTTCTCAGCTTCAGTTTCCTCTCTTTTAAGATGAGGGGTTTTTATAAATCAAACTATCAAAAATATTTTATAGAGTGAGAAAAAAATAACAAAATTAATCTGGAAGAGCAGAAGTTCAAGAACGCCAAGGTAATTAATGAAAAAATATGAAGGAAGCTGTTTTAGATCTCAAACTGCAGTATAAAGCAGTAATCACTGAATCAAACTGGTATCGAATAAGAAATAGAGGGGCGGATCAGTGGAATAGAGTAGGTACATGATACACAGTAGTAAATGACCATAGTAATCTAGCGTTCGATAAACACAAAGACCCAGGCTTTCATGACAAGAACTCAACATTTGACAAAAATGACTAGGGAAACTGAAAAGTAGCTTGGCAGAAACTAGGTATAGACCAACATTCATGCCATACGCCAAGATAAGGTCAAAATGGGTATATGGTTTAGATTAAAAGGTAATGCCATAAGCATGGGAAATTTCACCTGTCAAATCTACGGATAAGTGAAGAATTTATGAACAAACAAGAGATAGAAAACATTAAAATTGTATAATGAATAATTTTGTTTACTTTAAATTAAAAAGGATTTGCATTAACAAAATCAATGAGACCAAGATTAGAAGGAAAGCAGAAAACTGAAAAAAAATTACAGCAAGTTTCTCTCTCTGATAAAAGCCTCATTTCTCAAAGACAGAGAAAACTGAGTCAGATATATAAAAATAAGTCATTCTCCAATTGATAAATGGTCAAAGGATATGAATAAGCAATTTTCAGAAGAAGAAATCAAAGCTATCTATAGCCATATGAAAAATGCTCTAAATCACCGTTTATTAGAGATTTGCAAATGAAAACAGCTTCGAGGTATCACCTCACACCTATCAGGTTGGCTAATATGACAGAAAAGAAAAATAACAAATGGGGAGGTGGAAAAAATTGGGACTCTAATGCATTGTTGGTGGAATTGTTAACTAATCCAACCACTCAGGAGAACATGTTCTAAGGGCTATAAAACTGTGCATACCCTTTGACCTAGCAATTCCACTAGAAAAAGAAAAATGACTAATATACACAAAAATATTTATAGCAGGTCTTTTGTATTGGCAAAGAACTGGAAACTGGTAGGAAATGGCTGAACAAGTGTGGTGCATGATTGTTATTATAGGACAATGGTATTGTGCTATATGAAATAACAAGCAGGATGCTATCAGAAAAACCTGGAAAGATTTACATGAACTGATGAAAAGTGAAGTGAGCAGAACCAGGGAAATATTGTACACAGTAACAGCAGTATTATACAATGATCAACTGTGAATGACTTAGCCATTCTCTGTAATACAATGATCCAAGGCAGTTCTGAAGAACTCATGATGAAAAATGTTGTCTACCTCCAGAGAAGAACTGGTGGAGTCTCAATGCAGATTGAAACATATTATTTTTCACTTTCTTTATTTTTTGTGGGGAGTTTTTTGGTCTGTGTTTTCTCTCACAACATGACTAACATGGAAATATATTTTGCATGGTTGTGCATGTATAATTTACATCAAATTGCTTGCCTTCTCAAGAAGAGGGGAGGGGAGGAAAAGAGGGAGAGAATTTGAAACTTAAAAAAATTTTAAAAAACAATGTTAAAAATTGTTTTTACGTGTGATTGTAAAAATTTTTTAATAAGATAAAATGAGGGGATTTGACTAGATAATCTTGAAGGTCTCTTCCAGCTCTATGGTCCTTTGATCCTATTCAACTCTATGCCTAGCACATTTTTATGAACATCTCAGATATACATCTTGATAAACTAACTCTATGGGCTTTGTTACACAATTGCATATCATGGAGCGATCTCCTTTGACTGGCTGTATATATTCTATATTCTTTTTCTATGCATGGAAATAAGTAATAAAAATGCATTATC
>CM053623.1:366411508-366459815 GCA_028646595.1 Phalanger gymnotis
TAGTTTATTTTTTAAGGTATTGTTTTCTTCAGTATATTTTTCAGTATTTTTTTGAGTCTCTTTTAGCAAGTCATTGACTTGTTTTTCATGGTTTTCTCTCATCCTTCTCATTTCTCTTCCCAATTTTTCCTCTACTTCTCTAACTTGCTTTTCCAAATCCTTTTTGAGCTCTTCCATGGCCTAAGATCAGTTCATGTTTTTCTTGGAGGCTTTTGTTGTAGGCTCTTTGACTTTGTTGACTTCTTCTGACTGTATGTTTTGGTCTTCTTTGTCACCAAAGAAAGATTCCAAAGTCTGAGACTGGATCTGGGTGTGTTTTCACTGCCTGGCCATGTTCCCAGCCAACTTACTTGACCCTTGAGTTTTTCAGCAGGGTATGACTGCTTGTAGACTAAAGAGTACTTTGTTCCAAGCTTGAGGGGACACGCTGTTGTTTTCAGAGCTATTACAGCCAGCTCTGCCACACCAGCACTCCTCCTTCCCCAAGAACCCCCAACCCAGACTGGACTCAGATCTTCAGCAGGCTCTGCACTCCTGCTCTGATCTGCCACTTAATTCTTCCCACCAGGTGGGCCTGGGGCCAGAAGCCGCTGCAGCTATAGTTCTGTAGCTGCCCCACCTCCGCTGCCCTCAGTGCAGTGGCTGAATCTGGAACTCTATCACCCTGTCCCCAGCAGCTTTTCCCACTTACCATCTCTGTTGTTTTTGGTGTTTGTGGGTTGAGAAGTCTGGTAACTGCCACAGCTCACTGATTCAGGGCGCTAGGGCCCGCTCTGCCTGGCTCCTGGTCTAGTTGGTCCGTGCGGCTCATGCTGGGCTCTGCTCTGCGAAAGACCTCACCCAGAAAGCATCCAGGCTGGTCCTGGGCTGGAGCCCTGCTTCCCTCTGCTATTTTGTGGGTTCTGCAGTTCTAGAAATGGTTCAAAGCCATTTTTATAGGTTTTTGGAGGGACTTGGTAGGGAAGTCACTCTAGTCTGCTTTCCAGCTGCTATCTTGGCTCCACCCTCCTGTTTCATTGTTCTTGATGGTGAAAATAATTCAACAGAATCTTCATAGACCTTTTCCATATTGTGTACACTTGTTTTTCTTTAAGTGTGATGCTTAAATGTGCTTGGGATGACTTTGTTTAGTTAGGTCTCTAACCAAGCTTTCTTTAAAGTTGCTTTCTTTCCCCCTTTCTCTTTTATGAGGTGATGTTTCTCACAATTTTCCATCATCCTTTCCCATAAAATTTCACAAACAATCCTATATTCTAAACTAACATTGATCTTGGCTGCCATATTTCTCTGCTTGGCAAGGAGATCAAGTGTTTCCTGCCTGAGGCAGTTTTAAGTTTCTTTTAGTCTCCTCATTATGATAATTGACTTACGGCAGTTAAACTTCTGTATGAAATTGTCATATGCGGTGCCAATGTCCATATAGATTATCTTATTTGTATTTTTAATGTTTTATTTATCTTTTACTAGCAGTGACTTCCCAATAATGCCCACCAGAGACATCTCCTTATTACAGTTAATCCAAACCAACTAATAGAGCAACCGTTTTGAGCAGTACAGGCAACATTCAGCACCTGTATTCCACCACATCTCTACCTAGAGGAGGGTAGTACTAGTCTGTATTTTAGAGTTTTTCTTTATCAGCTCCATCCAATGCATAAAAGGTGGAAAATCTATTTTGTAATTTTTAGACTTGTCAGAATTTGTAATCACAATAGGATAATAAGGAAAATCCTGAAAACTGGGTTAGCTTTTTAGTACTATTTGTCTTTCAAATGAAGAAGCAGTACTAATTTAACTGTAAAATACTAGCTATCAGTAGAGGAAAATACATTGGGATATAGAAAGAAGGCATGATGTGAAAAATGTGAGAGATGGAGAATAAGCTTGTGTGTTCCCAAGTAGCAGGTTAGCTGTAAAAATAGCTGGGATGTGGAACCAAACAAACATCTGGCAAAACGGTCATATTCCTCTGGAACAGAAAATAAGCAAAATGTCAGAAGAAAGGCAAAGGAAATAAACACCAGCCTGCAAGATGAAAATATGTAAGAAAAATTATAACGGTTGAAAATCAGCAAATCACTGTAGAAAAAATAAGTTAAAATAATTTGATTGGTCAAGAGAAAAGAGGGCATTTTGGTGATGGGTGGTAGAAAGAAAACTTCAACGGGGTTACTGAAAATACTGTGGCAAGTCTTAAATTTAAAAAAAAATGGCTAAAAGATGAGGACTGGCAAAATAGACTAACTGGAATTATATTAGGATAATGCTTTATGTCAGTGATCCTGGAGAGCTTTGATGGCATCTGATTTTTAAGTCAGCAGATCTGAATATTTAGATTTTGGTTGTTCGCATGTAACTTTCCTCAATAGAACGTAACTTCCTGGAGGGCAGGGGCTGTTTCATTTTTGTTTTTCTATCTCAAGTGCCCAGGTATAGTGTTTGCCATAAACTAGGGATGTGGTAATTACTTGTTGTTTGAATCCAAAACAGTAATGATGAAAACAGAACTGAATATGAGGGAGAATAATCAGGGTTCTTCATTCCCCAAGTACCATGTTGTTGTTCAGTCGTTTCAGTTGTGTTCAACTCTCCGTGACTCCAGTTGGGGTTTTTGTGGCGAAGATACTGGAGCGGTTCACCGTTTCCTTTTCCAGCTCATTTTACAGATGAGGAAATTCAGGCAAACAGTGTTAAGTGACTTGCCTAGAGTCACATATTAAGTACCAGATTTGAACTCAGGTCTTCCTGACTCCGGGCCCGGCGCTATATCCTCTGCGTCATCTAGCCAGGCCCTTTCAATCTGATTTGTAACTGAAATCTCCCATGTGTTGTCTTCAGAATGGGAGTGAGCTCCTTGAAAGAAGAGACTGAGGCACTTTTCTATTGGTATGCTCAATGCTTAGACCAGTGCCTTGTACACACTGAGGGCTTAGTCAACACTTTTTTCCAAACATTCGATTCTTCAGGTTATTGTCTGAGTTGTTCTCTTGGTGCTGTCTATTTTACTCGATATCAGTTAATGGAAGATTTTCCATGCTAATCTAAATTCTTTATATTTTTTTATTTCTTATAGTGAAATAACATTTCATCACATTTATATACCACAATTTGTTCACTCATTCTTCTAGTGATGGGCACCCGCTTTGTTTCCGTTTTTTTTTTTTTTAGAACAACAAAAAGCACTGCTATAAAAAAAAAAAAACCAGCTACTGCACTTTTGCCTCCTTGGGTTAATAAGCTGGTAGTGATGTCCTGGGTCAAATGGTACATACAGTTTAGTAACTTTTCTAACATAGTTCCAAATTGTTTTCCGGAATGTTAGACCACTTGACAATGCAACCATTTGCTACTTTCATCTGTTATCTTTGCCAAACTGATAGGTGTAGGTTGAACCTTCACATTGCTTTAATTTGAATTAGGAACATCGTGATAACTGGCATTTCTTCTTTTGAAAATTGCCTGTTCATTGTACCTAAGATCAAAGAAAGAGGAAAGGGAATCATATATATGAAAATATTGTAGAAACTTTTGATGTGGTAGCAAAGAACTGGAAACTAAAGGGATGCCTACCTAGTAAACAAATTATGGTATGTGAATGAAAGAGACTATCATTGTGCCATAAGAAATGACAAAATGGGCAATTTCAGAGGCATCTTGGGAGACCTCTATGAACTGATGCAGAATGAAGTGAGTAGAACCAAGAGAATAATCCATATGATGACAACAATGTTTTAAAGAAAAATAACTGTAAAAGATTTCAGAACTCTGAAAAAGCCCAGAAGACTAAAAATGAAATAGGTTACCCACCTTCGGAGAGAGAGGTGATACACTTAAAATGCAGAATGAGACATATATTTTTGGGTGTGACCAATGTAAGAATGCATTTTGCTGAACTCTGAATATTTGTTATAATCATTTTTTCTTTTATTGGAAGGAGAGATAATAAATGCTTATAATAATAGTTTATTTTTAAAAAGAAAATTGCCTGTTCATGTTCTTTGTCTACTAAACCATTAGGGAATGCCTCTTGTTACAATGTATTTTCATTGATTCTCTATGTATCTTATATATCAGATTTTTATCTTAGAATTTCTGCAAGGATTTCCCCTAGTCAACAGCATTTCCTCTTATTCTTTCTACATTGATTTATTATGCAAAAGGTTCTCAATTTTACATAAGCAAAATGGTCTGTCAGTCTTTTATGATCATGTCTGTTTTCTGTTTAAGAATTTGTCCCCTAACCAGAGTTGTGGGAAGTACTTCCTTCTGTTCTCAAATTTTTTATAGTTTATATAAAATTTGTAAATATGATACATTATATAATATATTACATACAATTTATATAAAATTTATATTTTAATTGCTCACTCTCCATTTGGATCCAATGCATTTCTGCTCCAATCAGCCCTCTCTCACGCAACAAAAGGTGAGACTGCATTCGCAATAGCATGGAGGAATGGATGCATTGTAGAAATGAACCATCATCATCATGATTAATAAGCATTTTTGAGCTCATGTCACTTGAAGGCACTGTGTTAAATTTGGACTATTTATCGTATCAACTGTTATATCAACTGTTGCATCAATTCATAAAAATCACTATTACGACAGTGCATTAAGTCCAGAAAAGTATAAAAATCACAATTTGGCAAGATAACATTTATTTTTTTCCAGACTTTTTCCAAGTGGTGAAAGCTGGACATTTTTAAGCGATGTGGGATGCTGGGTGTGGCAGAACAACTTCAATTTGATCCCTGGCATGTCTGGCCTTGTCATTATTTCTTCTTTTTTCAAAATGGCTATTTCATGAGCCTGAGGTTTCTGGTCTACAGGCAGAGGAGCTGACTTCTTTGGCTGGACAAAGAAGGTGGAGAGCGGCAGAATGGCGTGAGCGTCTGGGGCCCTGGTCTGGAAATTAGCGGTCCTTTTTCTACTCCTAGTTTTGCCATAATTTGCTATGTGACCTTGGGTCAATCATTTAGCTACTCTCTCAGTCTGTTTATTCATCCCTAAAATGGAAGAGGAATGGTTAGCCTATACTAGTGTTCCTCTGGAGGTGAACCATGGGCTCTTGGGGACCAAGGAATTATTTCAGGAAGTCTGTGTGTCCCTATATGAGCATACAGACCCTCCTAATGAATGCAGAATATTTCACATGCATGCATGTACTATTCATTTTCAAATGTCACTCCTGATCTAAACCATCCCAAAGGATTCTTGAAGTTCCAAATTCTATCAGTGTTTGATTGGCATGCAGTGGAGAGGGAGAGAAAAATAACTAGGACCAGGAGGTTATAATTGTTCAGGAGACAGGGAAGGCAACTCCTGGGGCCATGTCCTACCTCCTTCTTCCAGACACAAACTCTACCAGCTCTTCTTTCATCTGTCTCACCAGCCATCGGTTTTAATCCGGTAAGTTTTATTAAAAGGTGTGTGTGTGTGTGTGTGTGTGTGTGTGTGTGTGTTGGGAGTAGAGCAAGGTAATAATTTGTTCTTTAAGGAAAACTTTTTGAAAATAAAAACGATTCATTCATTTTTAAAAAGAGTTGCCTCCGGGGCATCTGGCCAGCCAAGTGAAGGGTCAAATAAATATCAGGAAATATCAGGTAAGTTGACCTCTTCCCCACCTCTTCACCTCTTATCCTACAATGCCACTGTCTGGTTAATTCAGGCAAAGATGGGATGAAAAGTCCTGGGGCGGGGGAGGGGAGGAGGAGGATCTAAATTATGAGGATAAGTGCAATTCTTTAAACTGGTAGGATTTGTATGGTTCTACTTATAGTATGATGAAGTTTCTTTCTGTATGCTTCCCCGATATCTTCTAGGCACTCTCACTGCTGAAAAAACACCTACATCTTCCAAGGAGGCAAGAAACATGGGAATTTGTCAGATTCTGTTACTGAGCTCAGCATAAGTTCAATGTGGCTCCTGAGCTATGAAAGAAACTGGTGAGAAATCAAGGAGAGCAAGATGGGAGCTGGAAAAAAAAGACCCTTTTTTGCCCCTCCCACCTAAATTACCTTTCTGCCCCAGAAAAGTAGGGAAGATCCTAAGCTCGCAGACTGAATCAAATCACTATTTCCAAATTTGGGTTCAGCCCCAAAGTGCAGACCTAGCAGGTGAGATTGATTCAGAAAGGAGCCACAATTCCTTCTCAGCTCAAGGGAGGCCCAGAACCCTGTATCACAAACACTGGAGATGCTAGGAAAACATTTTGGGCATAGTTGGTTCTATATTCCAGGCTTCTGACTCTGCCTGGCAGGGAGGGGGCGGCATCGTAGAAACAGGCACTTCTAAGGACCACATTGCCTTCATCGAAGGCAGGACCCCCCTGCTCATCACTGTAAGGTGAGGGCTCTCAGATAACTGGAGCTTGATCTGAGTAGCAGCCACAGTCTCAGTCCTCGTAGGGCTAGGTGGGCTTCCTCCCCTCTCTAGCCCCAGCAACAGAGGTGTTCCTTTGGAAGAACTCATCCTCTTCCTATATGAGTTTGAAAGTCCTCCCTTATTGCATTCAAGTCTTGGAATGAATTTGCTCTCCCAATTGAGGCAGAGACTAATCCCTTTCCAGATTCCTCTTGGCCTCATAGGAACAGTAGTTAGGACTCACATAGGGAAGATCGCCAAGGGGATCTGGGTGTTAATTCACAACTTGTGGAAACCACTGAGACCATCTCACCCTCTATCAACTCAGTGTCTCCAAGTGGGAGAGGCAGCCAAAGGAATCCCAATCAAATATCTTGTACATTAGGAAAAAAATAATGAAAACATTTAAAACCTGAAGGAATTTTAGGTTAGCCAGTCCAACATCCTCATTTTAGATTCGAAAGCAAGAGGATTTGCTAGGGTTCACGCAGGTAACCAGATTCTCCAACTCTTAAATCAAGGCACTTTCTCCTCTGCCACAACTTCATTTGTTGGTTAGTGCAACGGGGACCCCTTTTGGAGGCCAGAGCAGAGATCAGAGACTGGAAAATGTACTCTGTGTTGGACCTATCCGAAAGCACAGAGTTATCTGGGACCCGTCTCCACTAGGTCCAGTGAAATCTTAGCCTGGGCTAGGTGAAAAGGAGCAAGGCGTGGGCATGGGCGGGACGGGGCGGGTCCAGCGAATTGTAAAGGACAGCTCCGCCCCGAGCGCTCACAAGAGGAGCTGGTGGAGGGACTGACCGAGCACAGATTCCCGGGCAGGCCCCCAGTAACGCAAAGCTGGGTCAGGCCGGTTCATTTCCCCTTCTCTGCTTCTTCCATCATTTGTACCCCTTCGCGAGCTCAGTCCTTCCCTGAGCCAGAGCAAGTTCTCTAGGTGGGCGAGGAATCTTCACTCCGCTAAGTGAGCAGTGCTTTCCTCTGGCGCCAGTGAGGGGCACCAGCCCGGGCACTGAAGCCGGAGGCATCTGCACCCGGCGCCTTCGCCCTCCCTCCCTCCCTGACTGGCAGCTCCTGGTACTGGAGGCGGGGGAGTGGCTCCCATCGCGCCAGTGACTGGGCAAGAAAGCCCCCAGGACAGGAGCCGGCGCTGGAGCATTTGGAGGCTGGAGCCTGCGTCTTGCCACAGCTAAAGAATGGAAAGCGCCCCGACGCTTCTGGTCTACTTGTGGCTCATTGGGAAGAGCCTGTTGGTCTCAGGTAAGGAGCCCTGGGCACGAGGGAGCCAGTCTTGAGGGAAAAGCCAGGGGCCAGGCCAGCGGATGGGGGCCAAGAAGGAGAGGGAAAACCAAGTCAAAACCAATCTTGCCTTATGCTGTGGCAGAACTAGGGGGCTAAGGTTTCATCCGGTCAAAGCCGGGTGAGACCACAGCTTATACTGGCGGCCGGAATGGATTAAGAGGAGGCAGCGGAACGCGCAGCCCGGCAAACAAGCCCGGAGCTAGAAAGGGCCTTCCGGCTCATCATCTAACGATACTGGCTGGCATTTATTTAGCGCTTCAAAGTTTTCAAAGCACTGTATGTACATTTTTCTCCTTTGAGTCTCACAACAACCCTGTGAGCAGGTAAGTGCTACAGGTATCATTACGCCCATTTTACAAATAAGGAGGCTCAGAGAGATTACCTGACTTGGTCGCGGTCACACTGCTGGCGAATTCAGAACAGAAATTTGAACCCAGGTCTTCCCGATTCCAAGTGCAAAACTAATAATGATGCCATGATTTCTCCAATCTATTCCAACCAAGCCCTGTATTTTACAAATAAGGAAACTGAGGCCCAGAAAAGGGAAGTCATTTGCCCTGGGACGCCCAGCTAGGAAGCAGCGGATCTGGGATGCTGATGTGACTCCAGGTCCACTGCTGCAATCAGGTGCTTAGAGACGCCTAAGACCACAAGCAAGGAGGGATGGGGGTGGGGGTGGGGGTCTCGAGACTCAGGTTCTGGACTGCCGGCAGAACCACAAGCAGTTGGGGAAACTTTCCAGAAGAGCCAGTGTGGCCACTGGGCCTCGGAAAGCGGGACAGAAATCAAGTCGAGGAGTCCCGGCCTGCCTCCCAACCTCACCCCCTCACGCTCTGGGACATTTGGGGAAGGACGATCTTTTCTCGTGGCCGCTGTGGGGGTCTTTGCAGAGGGAGGGAGCCCTGGTGTTCTGCTGGAGGCTCGGGGAGACTGCAGG
Source organism: Phalanger gymnotis (assembly GCA_028646595.1). NCBI lineage: Eukaryota > Metazoa > Chordata > Mammalia > Diprotodontia > Phalangeridae > Phalanger > Phalanger gymnotis. Next base: position 366,420,117 of record CM053623.1, read on the forward strand.
AACTCCCGGGCGACACCGAAGCTCAAGCTCGGGCAGCCTCCTTGGGCCGGGGCATCTCCGGCTGCCGTCTCCTTCTACCGGGACTTTGCACTTGCAAAGCACTTAGCGCGTTGTCAAAGCGCCCCCTTTCCGAGACTTAAATCCCTTTGTTTGAAGTGTAAGCCCGAAAATCGGCCCCACAGGAATAGGCACCTTCCATGCCAGTTGCCCCTTCTTGGCTCTGAAACCGCATTTTCCGCAAGATTAAGATTACATAGAAGCTCAATGCATTAACCTCCTTTGGGGGCTCTCCCAGACACACACGCTGGGAATGTTGTTTTCCCCGCAGCCACACTTTTATCGATTTCTAGAAAGTAAAAAGGTACTTCTGTGTTTACACTGAGGCAAAGAGATCCAGACAGCTGAAGCAATTATCTGGATAATTCCTGCTACTGGGGAGTTGGGAAGGGGGGGGGAGAGAATTATTTTTTTGTCTTTCAAAGAAAAGACTCCTCTCTCCCAATTATCCAGATTGTCTGTCTACATTGATTGCATTTACCTTATAATTATTGGGCTCTCCAAGCCTGAGAACTAGGTCAAATGGCTGTCTGTTGCTAAGGCACCCTCCCGCCTCCCCCTTTCCTCCCCAGTCCCTTATATTTAGCGTCCAGGTCTACGGTTCAGAGAGCGTGTGGGGTATTTGGATTCCAGAAAGAAGTGAATTTCTTTTAAACCCAGAGGAAAGAACTTAGCTTTTCACAAAGGGGCCCTCCTCAGTGATGGGAGCAACCTTGCCCTCCAAACTGTAGGGAGGGAGCTTTTCGGGAGGATTTGATTCCGTTAGTGTCACTGGTTCATAATTGCTGCCTTCAATTTCTTCACACAGAAGCACTGTTGTCTTTCCTTCTGAGTTCGAGCAGGGCAGGGTAACAAGGATTAATTAACATTGGTTATAAGCTTTGAAAATAGAAGCAGCTTTCTGAGTAATGATATAAGCATTTCTTATTCTAAAATTTATGTCTTGAAGATGCAACGCTCCCCAAAATGACTGCTCGCTGTAACAGAAACAAGAATTTACACCAATTAAATTATTGTGTTAATAAGCTAAATTTCAATGAAGTTGTTTAATGAAAAAGCTAACCTAGACTCAACTGCTATTTTTTCTTGGATTAATTACTTTTGAGTTGTATTTCTCTTATTTTTTTCAGCATTGCCTAGGTGATTTCTACACGGGCAATAGTTTGCGTGAGATGGAATACCTTTGATCAACTGAGTTTATCTTTGGTCTTTTTTTTTTTTGGTGACTCCACCACTTTCATCACATTACTCTAAAGGGTGCACCTATAGAATGGATTGTTTTTCACATCAAGTTACTCATTTCCCAAAAGCCAATTTGTATTTCTCAACCTAATGGAGTTTAAAAAATGTTTTATGGATTTTTTTATTATTGTTTCTTCCCAATTTCTTTATACTATAGAATCTTCCATAGGAAAGAAAAAAATAGCTAGGTAAAACAAATGGATATACCCTCATTGTATGTAACACTCCACACCTCTCTGGGAGGATCCAGCTTAGGGTTTTTCTAACCAACTTTAGAGACGCTTTATTAACCTTAATTAATTTTTTCTACTATCCTTAGGAAAAGCAAACTTCCAAATCATTTTTAAGCTTTTACTTTGGCTTTGGAAGGCATTATTTCACTACACACTTGGTGCAGAGGTAATTATTCCTTTCTTAATGAAAACTTTTGCAACACCAAGCTGATAATTGATGTTAAGATCATTGTCAAGTCAATACCAATACCACATGTATTCTGGGACCTACTGACAAAGTCTAAGTTCCTATTTTTTAACTATACTGTTGTTCTAGGAGAAGGTAAAGTGGAGAGTTGAGGCTTTATCCAAAGAGCCAGGCAAGAATATTCCTCACCTCCAGAGGGGAAAGGGGGAGTATAGGGGGATTTTAAGGAGAAAGTTTTTTGCCACAATTATTCACATTGATAATGCCTTTGGATAAGATGGGATAGGATAAGATACAGAATAAATCCCTATTCTTTCTGCTTCATTTTTCTTATGTTGCCACATGATTATGCCAATAAGCATTCCTTTTTTTCCAAATGATTCATTGGCGGGGGCATCATCATCTCAATGGATAGATACCATATTGATAATTACCAGTAAATTCATGATCTGTTACCCTGGTTAAGACTTGTCAGATGAATTTCTAATAGATTGTATATAAGTGCATCTCAAAATGGACATAGGATTTGATCCTTCTGCAGAATGAGATATAGTGGACAAACTTTCATGGAATTGTCCTGGTTTCAAATTATGGGCAACCTTTTCTCGTTATCAATTTGTGACCAGAACTGTGAGGCATTGGCTCTGCATTCATCAGTTGGAATTCTTGCCTGCATCTCTAGGGAGCTAATCTGTACATTATTTGATACCGTGCTGTTTCCCCCTGAACCCCTCTTCCCGGCCCCCTTCCACTTCCTCCTCAAAGACAGCTACCCTGAGCCATATTTTCAACCTAGTTAAGAGAGGAAATATTTTTTAAATGGCATAAAGGAAAATGAAGCAGGGTCACAGATTCTCCAGGTTGTACAAAGGAACTCTGCTCATACAGCACAAAATACATTCTGAGCAAGATTCGTTAATCAGCAGTTTTGACAAATGTGTGTATTTTACATTTTGTAAGAAATGTAGTCCAGGACTTTCCCAGGGGAGTGAGCTCATCAAATGAAGGTCCATTTTATTTCAATGTCCCATATCCTTTTGTAAGACCTTGAAGTTGGCAAGGCAGGAAAACAGGAACTCCACCCTCACTCCATGAATCCCTGAGCTGCTCTCCTAGTTTATGACCATCTGCCCATTCTTCCTGTTATGACAAAGCTTGTGAACTTTTACTAGAAATGGTGAAAAGTAACTTTTCAGTTTTGACACAATGAATTGTTAAAGGGGTAGTCAGTCCCAAAGCAAGAAGTTTGCTTTGTTTTGGGGATCCTTTTCCTGTTGGAACTGCTCTGACTACATTCATCTCTTTCTAGGTTTGCCCACTGTTTCACCTGATCCCCCAGTTCTCAGCCCACAAAAAGACATACTTACTGTAACTGCAAATTCAAGTCTTCAAATTACTTGCAGGTAAGGAGTTCACTTAAAAAAAAAATCTTCTGGACTTCATGAATACATTGCTTCTAATTTGTTTGTAAATGAGGTCCCTTCCTAAGTAGAGTCATGGTAGGTGAAAATTGACCTAGACTATCTGTACACTGATTCTCTTGGCTGTGAGCAGCCTAAGATGTGGATCTGCTTAGTTAGATGCTTTGGGGCTAGATCCTCCAAAGGCTCAAATGGAGATGGAGAAGTCTAAGACCAAACCCTTGGGTTAAGTGACCCTATAAATTGTTGCTGAAGTACTATGAGTTTTCCCAAACCCCTGGCTGCTCATATGCCTCTCTCACTCTCAAATAACTTCACACCTTGATAAAAGTCTGACTGTGGAAGTGAAAATTTAGCATTTGTATCTGAGTATTCTTGTGTAAACATTCTGCATAGATAAAGGACTGAGCTTTGACTATCTTAGAATTCTTATCCTTGTTTTCTACTGTACGAAGACACACTGTTGATTTGGCTAATTGGGTAAACAAACTTCTCCTTGGGCAGAAGTGGCACATAAAGCCACTCTTAAGGAGAAAAGATAGAATGTTTGTTGGATGTTTATCCCTGAAAAGCCCCCAGCACATATCAATACAAGTATCCTTTTTAGGGAAACAAAGACTGGTGAAAGAATTTTGTATGATTTCAAGAGGGGCTAGAAATCTACAAAGAGATTGATTAAGCTCCTGTTGAAATGGTTCTCATTTCACTGAACAGCAAGCAATTGCTAGATGAAGAAGAGCCATGGGGGGAAATCCAACCTTAAATCATTTGAACCAGGTGCATTCCTATAGTAAAGCCTCTAGGATGCCTACGTATAAATTCTTTTTAAGTATAAGTCTCTGTCAGGCAGTGTTCTCCATATTTTAATACTCCCACTGGAGCTCATTGGAGTCCGGATTCCCTCCAGTGATAAAGATCTATGAAAGACAGTCTATGGTTCAACAATCTTCCTCCAGCCCTCCCTTCCTGGATAGACCAGGACACGCTTTTTCCTATACCCGTTCAGGAACAGGATACCTGAAAACACCACCTATTAAACACTATGTAGAAGGCCAGATTTATTTGGGCAAATATCCCATAGTTCGATGGGGAAGGGAGGGAGGGAATGATAGAGCATAGAGACTGAATTTATGATTTCATTGGTATAGGGAGTTCTCAGTGAAGAATTTCCTTTATTAGAAAAAGGTTAACGCTTCTATGCAACACATAGTTTCAGCACCAAGAGGTTAAATGATTTATTCAGGATCACAGAGTTCACTGTGTGTCAGAGGCAAGACTTGAAGTCAAGTCTTCCTGGCTCTGAAGCCAGTATGTCTTGATGCCTTCACATAAATCTAACTTTAACCCAAACACAAACTTGGACCTTTATTAGAACAGACAGACCCAAAGACCATGCCACCTTCCTCTTTGAATCTCGCACAGGTAGGCAGCTCAATTTGTTGAGTGAATGAATGAATGAAACCAGAGTTGTCTGAGGGAATTTTGGAATCAGGTCCTGTGGCATTCTCTCAGATGAGAATTTGACTTGTTGTTTGGGGATGAAGGCCTTGAAGTAATGATTACTTTATGACCCATACAATATTCAGGCACAAATTCTTTGTCTCCAGATAGCCGACAGCTTTGGAGTGCAGGATTCCATAGTCTAACCTAGAGCTATTTCTTTTCTCAGAGGCCAAAGAGACTTGGACTGGCAATGGCCCAACAATCAGGGCAGTGCTGATAATCGGGTAGTGGTGACTGATTGCTGGGACGGTCCCTTCTGTAAGACACTCACAATTGCAAAAGTGATAGGAAATGATACTGGAGCCTACAAGTGCCTGTACCGAGACAACGATGTCAGCTCAAGCATTTATGTCTACGTTCAAGGTGAGTGCTTATAACTGGCTTCCCATATGACTTCCCAGCCTCAGAACAAAGGAGGAACAAAAGAGCCAAGCAGGACAAAAGGCTTCCTCTAAACACTCTGCAAACCAGAAACTACAAAATTCCTCTCAATTCAAAGTTGTTCGGAGACCGTAGGTCTCATTCATTTGTTTCAGAGTCTGGTCCATGCCATGCTCTTTTCCTTAACCACATTGGTTCTTCTCTCTTATTTCAAAGGCAGAGGGGAGTCCATGCTGGTGATGTTTCATGATGACACCCCCACCCTCCCCAAGAGCATTCTGCTGTACATCCCAATTGAAATCTTATTCATAGGAAGATTTGGGGTTGAAGTTAAGGGAGAAAGTATAACTTTTGGAGTATGAGAGCCCTTGAAACACGAGCACTCTGTGTGTGTGTGTGTGTGTTTCACTTGTATTTTATGAGAAAAAATTTTAATGCTCCTATATTTTACTTGTAGAGTAAATGGTCTTTTGGCTTAAAGGTATATTCAATGGTACCATTCCATATAGGAGTTTAGCATTTGTAATATCAGAAATAATGGTGAATTAATAGATCTTGCTTTCTAGGTTTTATAACTTGAATGGAATTATAGATTTACTGCTGAATGGGACCTTGGGTGTTATCTTGTCCAACTCCTTTATTTTATAGATGAGGAAACTGAGGCTCAGAGAGGAGAGTCTTACAGGAATAAATAGAAGGAATGGAGTTTGAGCCTAAGCCCTTTAAGTCCAGATCCAGTGATCTTTCCAGTGTCCCTTGGTGCCTCCATGAACTATCAGGGTCAAGGATTTCTGTTACTGAGAGCCAGGTGGCCCTCTTATCCTTTTTGCACAGACACAGCATTTAAGTGCTTTGTACTCTCCTGCTGGTTTTAGTTATGCCACGAAAACCTCATCAGCAAACTGATTTAAGTTAAATTTAAGGCACGGTGACTAGTGTTTTGCTTGGTATACTGAGATTTCTGTGTTCTTGAAGACAATTGGGTAAGATTTCCCCCTTTCAAAGAAGCATTGCATTTGCAGAGAAAGACTCCAATCAGCTCTTCAAATCTCAAATGCATATTCCATTTGCATTTCAATTGTGCAACATTCTGCTTTCTTTGAAGTAATGGGAACTACATCAAAATAACATATGCCACCACTGGATTGCACAAGACTTAAGAATGTTCGTTACATTTGCCAGGTGTAGACATAGCTCATGTATAGAATGCTTCTGCTGAGACCCCTAAGACTCCCCACACCACAGCCCCTTCTCCCTGCATATCTTCCTAGCCTGCCTTTCTTTTTTGCCTCACTTAAAAGACCATTCTCCAATTTACCGTATCAGGCAAACTTCAGGAGGGAGATGCCTCAGTTCTTTGTGAATCTCTGGCTTCTTTTGATCTGGCAGGCTGAAGAGATCAGCCTATCTCTGGAGACTACAAGGATTTCCTGCCCTCAGCCTGGCTGGAAATGTTACAAGGAGAACCTCTCCTATAATATTTTGATATTTCCTTCTCTCAAGTCAGGAAGTGCAGAGACATGTGACAATTCATTTCACAAAGTAACAGTAAATATTTTGTTTGGGGAGGATGGGTGGTTGTTTGGGTCCTTTTTGTTTATTTCCTTTTGGGGGGAGACAATGAAATAGAAGCCACTTGCCAGGGACTTTTAAATGGCATCCAAGAGTTAATTCAGCTTCCAAGGGCATGTCCTTTAAGGGTAAGGAAGTCACGCCATATTTTCATAGCATGCAGATGGAAGGTCGGATGTCATACCAAGAAGGTCAGTGCACTGTGTTTTTGGAACTTCCCATGTCTTTCGTGGATTACTTCAAATGTTCTGTCCTGTCCAAGGTTATGAATGAGCCACAATGTTTTAGGAGTTGAGTTGTCCAAACCTGGGGTCATGAGGATTTACAATGGAAAAAGGGTTGTCAGGATGTTCCCCTTGGACAGCTCTGCAGTCTCTTGTTCTGGACCTCACTTGTTTCCCCACCTTTGCTTCCTTAGTCTTCTGACCCAATTCCCTTACACAGTGGGTAGGGTTAGGAAGTGGGGCCCTGGCCCCATCAGGTCTTGCTATGATATGTGTCTAGTCAAGAGGTAAAAGTCAGATCTCCTGCTTTTCTGTCCTTTGCAGCTGCAGAGGAAATAGTGCCTCTCCTATTTGGGGGTGGGGTGGGGTAGGGATAGGACTGGGGAAGAGATAGTTGTATTCCCCCTCATCCAGGTTTTAACTGTTTCTTCATCAGCCTGGCTTGGAATCCATGCTGGGTCAGTTTTGGGAGGCAAACCCATTCATCAGCTTGACACTGAAATCTGCTGGCTGGCTTTGTCTCTCCTCTAGTCCAAACCATTACTGTCTGAAGGGATGAGGATGGTTATCCACCAGTTTTGCACATTTTAGGTAACATCGAAAGACCATAAACATCTTTCTCTTCCCCTTTGCTAAAGTTTTGAATGATTTTCTTCCCTTTTCTCTTGTGTATAATCTGAATTCTTTTGGTCACAGCACAACTCATGAGTGGAAATTTTTCTGGGTGCCTGTCATCTGTGGTAGAGATGCTGCCTTAAGTTTGGATGGAATGCTTCAGCCTTAATTATTAATTTAGCACGAAGCAGGCAGCTAGCCTTCATAGTCTTAAAATGAAGTGACTTTGGGACGTTCTTCTGTATTACTCCTTAAACTTTAATTTGAGATTTATTTCCTCATATATATTTAGGTCCATTGATTGATGTTTGCAAAAAGATATATGACTGTTCTTTCCAAAAAGTGAACTGAAGAGAGTTAGCTCAAAAGTTTCCTTTTAGTAGAGTTAAAAACATGGTATGGAAGACAGTGTAGACACTTATTCGATCTTTTATTGCAAAGCCACATAGGAATCAGTTGGCAGGGAAGGGAAGGACAAAAGAGGAAAGGGGAAGGAGAAAGGAAGGGGAGAGAAAAAAAGGAAAGGAAAAAGAAGTGAAGATTGCTTTTTTGACTAATAGCAGTGTGGTACAGCTCTTGAGTCAGAGGATCTTCTATCCATGTCACTAAACTTTGCTGGCCTTCATTTTCCTCATCTGTGAAATGGAGTTGGACTGGATGCCCTCTGATGTCCTTTCCATAAAGGGTAGTTTTGTGAGGGAGGGGACCAGCAATTCTAGTTTCAAATCTTAGGCAAGATACTCAAGGTGAAAGTGAGTTGCCAAGTTTTTTTTCTGTCTTCACTGTGCTGTTCAGAACAAGTTAGTGGAGAGGGGATGGGGAGGATCATGCAAGGCTTCATGTAGAAGATGGAAATTGAATGGAATTCAGTGTCTTCATTGCCAGAATTCATGGAAGGAGGACTAGCCCTACCCTGGTGGTGTAGATGTATCTTGAAAATGTAAACCCAGAGAGCCATGATGCTGATTTCAGCAACTTCCAAATAGAGAGAGTAAATATCAGTATTTGTCAGCTGGGGCGGGGCGGGAGGGACCCATTAAGAAATGATAAGATGGCAATGAAAATGGAGCATTTTTTTCACAGTTATCATGCCAAATTGATTCTATCATGATGTGCTCTAAATGACACTCACTAACTCACTAATGGAATGAAATATTCCTTTAGATTACAGATCTCCATTTATTTCATCAGTAAGTGATCAACATGGTGTCGTATACACAGAAAACAAAAACAAAACAGTTGTAGTCCCATGTCTCAGTTCCATCTCAAACCTCAATGTGTCACTTTATGCGGTAAGTCTAAGTTTCTTCTTTTGTTCATGGTTCTAATGGTTCGTTAGGACTCTCACTGTCCATAAAAGGCACAAATACTCCACATAGAGTGTTTCAAGCTCACATGGGCCATGTCTAATAAGGAATTTAAAAGCCAATTTAGGAAGGATTAGGAAAGACAATTTGTGGTTTTAAAAATAGGAAACAGAATAAGAGGGGCTTAAATAAAATGCATTTGGGCTAAATTTATACAGTTTTTTTTTGATATGCCAATTCACCATGCCATTAATGTTTCCCCAGAAGTATCCAGAAAAGAGGTTTGTTCCTGATGGTGAAAAAATTTTCTGGGATAGCAAGAAAGGCTTCACTCTTCCCAGCTACATGATAAGTTATGCAGGCATGGTCTTCTGTGAGGCAAAAATCAATGATGAAAGCTACCAGTCTCTTATGTACATCGTTGTGGTCGTTGGTAAGATGACAATAATTTTTCTTATATTCCCACCTAATAATGATCACCAGATCATAGATTCAGAGCTGGAGGAAATCTTATAGGTCACCTAATCCAATGTTCCCATTTTACAGATGACAAAACTAAAACGCAGAGAGGTCAAGTCACTTGTTCAAGGTCACACAACCCAAGAGCCTGTGACTCAGGGGGATATTGGGTCCCACAGGTTTAGTTTTCCATAGGTTAGTCTATGAGCCTGATTCTGTCTCTCAGGTTCCTGGGAGAGTTTAAGACTTGGAGATATCCTTCAGGGACAAAGCATCCCAAGAAATTTGAAAAGCGAGTGTGTTATTGCGTCATTAGGGAAAAAAAAAACCATATACCCAAGTTTCAGATTTTTTTTTTCTTGCTTTATGCTTTTCCTATTTACTTCCTACAGGGTACAGGATTTATGAGTTGGCTCTGAATCCCCCTCACAGTGTGGAACTGGCTGTTGGAGAAAAGCTTGTTCTGAATTGCACAGCAAAGACAGAACTCAATGTGGGGATCCGCTTTCATTGGGAATATCCTTCTTTGAAGGTAATGCTCACAAAGCAAACCAGATCTCTAGATACCTTGATAAGAATCCTTGGGAGGGACTCATCCTGGTGAGATGTGACAGCCTCTGGCCAGATCAGCTCTCAGAATATCTTTAAGTTTTAAAGGGACTACAGAGCATAGAGCACCCAATGTCAGGGAGGAAGAGAGTAGAGCGAAGTGGATAGAAATTGTGTTCTTCCCTCTGTTAAAATGAATATTATTTTTTTCCTCCTAGAAAAAAAATATTTTCCCCCTTTCCAGCTTGTATGATATTTTGTTATCTGTCCAAGCCATGATTGCCTTGGCTACTCTCAAGAGTTCTGAGGTGGGCAGGGTGACATCGAGTCGTGTTGGACTCTACCCTTCTTGGCTGTATCCCTCTGGCAGTTCATCTTCATCTTGCACTCATGGCTAGAGCTTTTGTCCTGTTTCTAATTCACCTGCTGTCGTCTAGTCCATCTTGCTCCAAACGTGATAGTTGTCTCTGTCGTGAGTTACTCTTATCAACATTAAATAGTATTCACCAATGAATCACAGTAAAGTTATCACATGAGTGGCTAGAAGCTGACCACATAATGTTATTCTGGGGTTGGGGGTTGAATTAAAGCCAGGGTATGCCACAGCCACATCAATCAAGAGACAATTGTTAAATTTTCAGTGTGAAGATTTACAAGTTGGAAATTGGCAAATGCTACAAATTGAGGGTCTTGATTTATTGTTTTGTTGATTTCTTGACTTAAGAAAGTGATGGAGAAAATGTTAATAATGCAGATTAAACTTAAAAGTGTGCTGAGTGTACATTATGTTAGGAGGAGCTGGTTGTTTCATATTTACCAGAATGACCTTGAATAAACCTCTCTTTCTTCAGCCTGAAATACGGGAGTTGAAAAATCCATTAGGAAATGAGCGTAAGGAATTTTTAAGCACCTTGACTATAGAGCATGTAACCCGGAGCGACCAGGGCTGGTACATGTGTGAAGCATCCAGTGGGCTGATGACCAAGAAAAACAGCACATATGTCACTGTCCATGGTAAGATATCCATCCCCTTGAACTGATTGAATGTTTTCCAAAAAAGCCTGTGGCTTTTGTTGGCCCCGGCCCCTACTGGCAAGTCATTATATGCTTTCAAGACTGTTCCAATCCTATTAGTGCTGTCTAGGTCACGGATCTTATAGAACATCATGTTATATGCTCTCAACTCGTGTTTATGGATTCTTTGCCTTGCTACAATCTTGTGATGACTAGTTCCTGGAAACTAGAATTTAAATAAACTTAGATTGGCTAAAAAGCCTTGGCTATGTGTTACCTGGATAGTACCATGATGTACACTGTTTGGCCTGCCTTTCCCTTCTGATAGGGCAGCTCAGACTGCTACATAATTGGTTTTTCATGGGATTAAAAAAAAATTTAAAAAACCCCAAACAACCCACTTCACCCAATTAACATTTAAATTTCTTGCTGTGATGTGAATGTTGAAGGTTTTCAATGCTTTCCACAATTGCTTTCTTGCAGAAAAGCCTTTTGTTGCCTTTGATAGTGGAATGGAATCTTTGGTGGAAGCCAAGTTGGGTGAACGGGTCAGAATCCCTGTGAAGTATGTGGGCTATCCACCACCTGAAATAAAGTGGTAAATATTAGAAATCAGCACCAAGTATTATTTTCTCTAAAGGCAACCTGTTATCACATACTAATGATGCTGGGGTTTGTTTGGTTTATTTTCACCCTTACAGGTACAAAAATGGGAAAGCCATTGAAAGCAATCATACAATTAAAGTTGGCCATGCTCTGACAATTACAGAAGCAAGTGAAAAGGATGCAGGAAATTACACTGTTCTCCTCACCAACCCCATCACAAAGGCGAGACAGAGCCATGTGGTCTCTCTGGTAGTGAATGGTGAGTCTGAGAGCTTTGATTTCACTCTTCTTACTTGAATGTTATTGTAAAGAATACCTACATCTCCTTTTGAGTCAGATCTCTGTTTCCCTCTGCCATCCTTTCCATAGGCTATTTCTTAGTAGGCACTTGACAATGCTTATTGACTAACTTACTGACTTCTCTCAAGCAACAGTCTACATCTAGGAAAAATCAAGTGTGTTGAATTGAAGAATGATCTAAGATAGTGTGGAGTGGGTGTTATGAAGGGGGTTGTATATTGATTATATTCAAATCAATTTCAAATACTCAGAATAGCATTTGGCAACGTAGTGAGAAGAAGGAACTTGGGAGCAATTTAGCCTTAGATCATAAAATTTATACATGGCATACAGATATGTGATGGTGGGGCTAGGGGGAGGGTCAGATTCTCCTTTTGGATTTATTGAAAACCTTTTGCTGATCTTATTGGCCATCGTAGCAATGATTGTGTTATAGAAGGTTTCACAAGTTGGCATAACCACATCAAGTTGAGTGTGAACCATTCATTTTAGCAATTATTTTGAGTTTGTAGAGGAGAGAAAAGCTTGAATTTTATTTGAGGATGTGGCATTTTCTGTCTCCATTCCCCTTTCATTATAAATCTGAATTGTAGTGCCCTTTCTCAACATCCTGATCCACTCTACCCATTCTTCCTGTTGCTCTCAGTCTGTTTGTTATGTTGTAGTTCAGCTAGAGAAACCAACTTCTGGGAGTTTTCTATGCTAATGTATCCCCTATAGCTTTAGGGTCCTTAGGTTACATCAGTAGGTCAGATGAAAATGTCATAAGTGTGAAGAATATAGAGGCAAGGCAGATGGGAAGGCCTGAAGTACCTTAGGAGTCCATGGCAAGGCAGATGGGAAAGCCTGGTTGTCTTCCATCTCACTAGGAAGATGGTGAGGTGGACAGTGAATAAAGTAATACTATCACTAGTATGCAGGAAATAACTAAATGTATAACCAGGATATGAACCTGTCAAAAAGGGGCAATTTATAGAGCCTGAAATTCTGGATTGGTAGTGACAGGCAAAGTGTTTCTACTAGGACATCTATCTGAAGAAAAGCATTAGGAGTGGGGAAGCAGTTAAGGAGGGGGATGGTGAATTATGCTTAGGTAGTGCTTTCTATTTTTCAGTTTTTCACATCCCCTATCTCATTTGGTCTTCCCCCAAACCTGGTGAAGTAGGTAGGGCAAGGATCCTTATCACCTCCATCTTACAGATATGCAAATTGGGACGCCATGACTTAAGTAGCTTTTCTGAATTTGTACTGCTAATTGTGAGCTCAGAAGAACCAGAAGAGTTCTGGTTGCCTACATCCTAGTCCAGGAGTGGAGATACTTTTATATGTACATATAAATATATAAATATATGTATATGCATAAACATGTATGTGTGTATCATACATATGTATGAATTCAAGAAAATCAATTAACTCATTGATTCCCAGTTTCCTTAGTCACATCCCAAAAATCTTAGTACAGCTTTTAAGTTTTAATAACTTCAGAAGTATAAAGGCTACGCATTTACAAAAAATGACATTTGAAAGGTCATTTGTTTAAATTTTAAAATATTGTTGTGTTTCTCATTAAAATTCAAAATAACCCCCATCTTGTACTATAAGCTATTCTAGGTCAGAGGTGTCAAATGCAGCCCTCAACACTCCTAAGTGTAGCCCAAACTAGATTAAAATGTAATTGGGAAATATTTGACAAAATGAATAAAAATGCAGAGACTATAGATAATATGTGGTTTTCTAAGCCAATGTATGGCCACAGGTATATTTTAGTTGTCTCCATTTCTTTTTGAGTTTGACTTAAACTAAAAATTAAAATAAAACATTTATTATTTAAAATTCACAAAGCCAAATATATATGTAAAAAACTTAAACTTTTAAGTGATGTTTTTGTAAGTTTGTAGCATTTTTATTTCTGAAATACTTAAAGCTTAAAACACTTAAAATACTTAAAAGCACTGACACTTGAGATGTGCCCACACGTGTGTGCATACACACATGGAAAAGTATACATATGTATATATGTGAAGGGTATTAAAAAATGTTAAGGGGGTCTCCTGAATTTGTCTTTTTGAGTTGTGTTTCTGCAAAATATGACAACTGAGAAAGAAAGTTCGGGGGACCCCTTAACAATCCTTTAACAAGGGCAAAATCAACCACCTTTTCAAAGAAATGAAGTAATCATGAGTTGTTCAAAAACTCTTCCTTGCCTTCCCAAGGGTTGATGAGCTGCCCATGACATGAGTTTTCCTCCTCTCTAGTTCCCCCCCAGATTGGTGAGAAATCTCTCATTGCCCCCATGGATTCCTACCACTATGGCTCAATGCAGACCTTGACATGCACTGTGTATGCCGTTCCTCCGCCACTCAATATCCACTGGTATTGGCAGTTAGAAGAAGCTTGCACTTATAACCCCAGGTAAGTACAACCCAGCCACTCGATTGTTCTTTGGCTCTGTGGTTTCCCCCTCCCAGCAGCTGGCAAGTTTGCACCGAGAACTGTTTTGCTTAGTCACTGAGCCTAGGTTCCCTCCACCTTTCCTTGGACAGTGTACTTTATTAATTGCCTTTGTTTACCGTGGTCCACTTTGGGGTCAGCTGGTCCTCTGCCTCTCTGGGAAAGTTAAAGCCTATCCATCTTTCTCTTCAGGACATTCTAGCTGCATAGTGGCCAGAGACCCTTAACTCTTCACCAAACACAGGATATTTTCTATTTATGCTCATTGTTAATCTCTGTGTTTCTCCATATGCCAATAAATTGCTGAATATGATGCTTCTGCTTATCTGTGAGAAAGCCCATCTCCAAGAGGAAGTGTGCTGATTGATGTTAGGGAATGATGGAAAGAGCTCCAGGCCTTAGTGCCTGAAGCCTTGCTTATCAGACTCCAACACAAGGCCAGACATCCTTAGGAAAAAAAAAAACAACCCAACAACCTCTACCACCACCCTAAGTCTTCCATTTCCTGTTGTTGTTTTTAAAATGACTACCACTAGCTTCTTCCTCAGCTGCTTGATCATTTCCTACACAAAGGCCACTGTCCTCAAGAAATTCCTATTAGGAGCCCGGTGGTTTTCAGTCTCCCTGCCTTCCTTTGAACTAAATTAACTTGAATTGTCCAGTCTCTCCAATTTATGAATGAAGGTTTGTTCCCAAAATAGCCGCTTCCCTCCAGTATCCTGAATGGACCTACCAAATTGCTAGAACACTTTCCTCCAGTTCTGGAAGTCTGATTTCTATTTGGCACAAAGGTCTTGGAATATGATGGGATCCATTTAAAATGCTTCTAGGAACATGCCAACCAAGCTATGTTGTTGGTTTTTTTTTTCCTGTCCATTGATCATGGCCCGCTCTAAATTTTGTCTCTCGCAGGCAAGCTGGCTTAGTGACAAATCCCTATACCTGCAAGGAGTGGAAAAGCATGGAGGATCTAAATGGGGGAAATCCCATTGAAATAACCAAGAATCAATTTGTCATGATAGATGAAAAAAACAAAGTAAGTTGAAAATGCTTGGATCTGAATATCTGTGTCTTTTTTCCTTGAACTCAACGCATATACATTTATTGAACACTTACCATGTGCAAGGCATTCTGCTAGGCACTGGAAATTCAAACACAAAAACAAAAACTTGTTGCTGACCTCATGGATTTTACATTCTGCTAGATGGACATTGCAGCAGTGATGTGTAGGAATTTTGGAGATTAGTAATCAGATGTGTTGGAAAATTAATTACTATTTTAAGCATGGTCTTATTTTAATGCATTTATATTAACATCTTTACATTTCTACAATTTTTTAATAAAGTGTGGGGTAGTTGGTAGTGTACTATACATTCAAATCCTACCCCTGACATTTACTAGCAGTGTGACCTTGGACAAGCCATTTAATTTCCACGTGCTTTAGCCCACTCCCTAGGACTTACGTAGAAAGTTATAGACATGTTGCAACCTCCATTGGAGAAGAGTTCTAATATTGGGAGTTCCCTACCTGAATGAAATAACAGATCTTTTGAGTGTATTTTTTATCACGATCTACTCCAGCATAAATTGGGATTCGCTATGATGCCCAGCATATATATTTGGATAGATTGTATAGCAGTCACAATACTGAAGAACACGCTGAGGAAAGATTTACGAATATGTGGAAATCTATTTTTTAGTCTGAATATGCACATATTTCAGCCGCTTTTGACTTTCCATGATCCCATTTGGAGTTTTCTCAGAAAATATACTGGAGTGGTTTGCCATTTCCTTCTCCAGTTCACTTTACAGATGAGGAAACTGAGGCAAACAGTTCCATCGTGATTTGCCCAAGATCACACAGCTAGTAAGTGTTTGAGGTCAGATTTGAATCCAGGAAGGTGAGTCTTCCTGACTCCAGGCCCAGCATTCTACCCACTGTGCCATTTATAGCCTTTGGCAAACACAGGATATGGAATTGTTTGCTTCTCCCGCAGACCGTAAGCACCATTGTGATTCAAGCAGCAAACATGTCGTCCCTGTACAAATGTGAAGCAGTCAACAAAGTAGGACGCAGTGAGAGGATTATCCCCTTCCATGTGACAAGTAAGCATATAACGTGTGTGTGTGTGTGTGTGTGTGTGTGTGTGTGTTGGAGGGGGAGGAAGGATTTCCACCCATCTGAAAGGAGATGTTAAGTCATATTACTCTTTTGATCACTTCTCAATCATAGATGCTCCATTGCAGGAAAACTAAAGTCATTTTTTCAGAGAAAATGAGGCTTATCTGTTGTCACCTAGAAAGTAAAGCTATTCAACTCAGTCTATAAATAACACATGTAAAATTCATACATGTTCACTGGTGGAGATATTATGGTTACATGCAACTTACTATGATGTACTGACCAAATTTTTAGAAATATGTTTCCAAAAGGTTTGTATTTCATAGCAAAAGTAGAGATTTGGTTAATCAAAACTGGCTAATTTAGGCCCCAAACCCACTTAGGAAAGTGGGACTTGAATTGTTCCATTTGTCTTCAGTATCTCAAAGGTCTCTGATTTCATTATTGTGACCACTCTGCCCGCTGGTGCAGATCTTAGCTCATAGCATAGTCTTTGTGAGCTACTGTGGTTGAAAAATTCGTCAGCTTGAGACCAAGTTGGGGATGCTCTGAATTTAACCAGGCTGATATTCAGACGCCAACACAGAGATTGTCACTGGTCCTTTCCATCTTATAGAACCGGCTACCACTTGTGCTCCATGGAACAACCTTTGAGAACCTCAAATCACCTCCATGTCACAATGAGATAGCAGGGGTTTGGTTCCTTTGCCAAAATTAGCTGAATAATGGTCAAATCTAATGACAGGCTTTTTAATTTCAGGGGGTCTTGAAATTAATTTTCAACCTGGCAATCAGCCCACCGAGCAGGAAAATGTGTCTTTGTGGTGCACTGCAGAAAAATCCGCATTTGAGAACCTTACATGGTATAAAATCAGCCCAAGGGCTTCTCAGGACCACCTAGGAGAGCTACCCATGCCTGTCTGCAAGAGCTTGGACGCCCTTCTGAAAATGAATGCCACGATGGTCTCCAACAGCACAAGTGACATTGTGACCCTGGAGCTGCGGAACATATCATTGCAAGACCAAGGCGACTATGTCTGCTTGGCTCAAGACAAGATAACTAAGAAAAGACACTGTGTGGTCAGACATCTTATTGTGCAAGGTATGGATACAGCTTTTGGCAGCAATATCCTGCTCAAAGAGGGCCTACTCACATGCAGTGCTTTGCTAAATGCCTAGACCCTCCCATCTAGACCCATTCCTTACCATCTTGAAGCTGCCCAGAGCAGACCATTACACATTTATCTGATGGGGTTTTCACAAGGCTTGTCTCATTCCATATGTACCATCTTCTGGCTTGGTGATTTTAGCTAACATTAGTGATGTATTAAGATAAGATAGGGAGATCTCTTCCACTGCCCTGGGGTAGGATGCTCATATAGCACTGTAATGATTGTCAGTGTTGGCTTAGACTAGAACAGGGAAATTGTTTCCCAGGGCATACTACTCTGACACTACTCTGCTTGTGACCTGCAAGAGCCGTTGGGATTCCCTTGGGAACGTGGCCCAGAGTAGGATGAAGAGAATGGAATGACCGTTCTGGGTGTACTGAGAAATTAGTGTACATCCCTTGCAGAGGACTGGAGCCCATTGCTAGGGAATCTTGACTTGAGTCAGGGCCGGCCCCACACAACATTTCGAAGTAGATGAAGTTTGCCTTTATAACCTCATCTCCTTCCTCCCTCACCTTTTTTTCCTTCAGCGTCCACCTTTACCCAAGTACCCATTGCTCTCATGAATCTCTGACCTCTATTCCTAGCAAATAGGTTCTGCAGAACTCATTCACATTAAGGTGTGTGCTAGTGTTATAAGGTGTTACCCTTGAAAGAGGGAGTTATTTGCAGCGCCGCCCCCCCGCCCTGAGAATTGTCAAAGAAGGACCCCGTGACACAAAAGAATGAATTGCTAATAGAATTTCAGGCATTATAGGGGGAGATGTTTGGGGAAGAGAGGCTGTCCTATGAGGACCCCAGTCAAAACATAACCTGTGCTACCTCCAGTCTGGATAAAGAGGACTGCTGAAGGGCTGGGGGTGTGGAGGAGAGTCTTATCTTTTCTGTGACCACGGACATACAGGGAGAAGTTATTTCCTAAGGATTAGGATTTTCCTAAGGATTCAAAGACATTTTTTTTTTCTGGCTTAATTTCTCTTAGAATTAGACAAAAAAGGCTAGTGCAATTGATTATATCCAATGCAGTACATGACCAAGGCGACCTCATTTTTCTGAGCTCTGAAGTGAGGTTGCCTCCAACACAAAAAAAAAAATGCCTTATGTTTCGTTGTTTTAAGCCAGATGCTTTTGCACACTTAGGCAAGACAAAGCTGTAGTAGCCAGAGGACCAGACTGTTTCAATGGGAAAATCCTCTGGTTAAAAAGACTGAGAAGATGTTATAGTTATTCAGTTGTGCCTGACTCTTTGTGACACAGTGGGCTACATGGCCATGGGGTTTTCTTGGCAAAGATACTGGAGTGGTTTGCCATTTTCTTCTCCAGTGTATTAAGGCAAACAGGTTAAGTGACTTGCCCAGGGTTCCACAGCTAGTAAGCATCTGAGGTTGGATTTGAACTCAGATCTTCCTGATTCCAGGCCCAGCTCTATCCATTGAGCCACCTAGTTGCCTGGGAAGATTATTATTGCACAAATTTGTCTTTCAAATTTTGCTGTACACTTAAGCAAAGACCAGCAAGTTCCCTTTTTTTTTTCTCACACAGACATTTCCCCAGCACTTGAGTCTTTTCATTAAGTGCAGATGGAGACCCCAAATGAGGCATGTGTGTGCCTGGCAAGATTTGGAAACCGCCCTTTTGTGTATTGCTTTCCACTGGAGACTCTGAGACTTTGCTGTGACATCTGCAACGTCACCGATAACAAAATGAGTGCCTATATGCCCAAGAGAGTGGGCTTTTATGCCATTAAAACATGTGTATTTATAAATGATAATATTAAAAAGTACCTCTGATTGGTGTTGTGGCCTAGGCAGCTCCCAACTTAACAGCCTTATCTCTGCTAACATGTCTTCCCTCTGGATATATGCTGCCCCCTGACAGGTTTCATTTTATAGGGAAAAAAGTACTGTAGATTTCTAAGAATACTCGGAGAAGAAATTTCCTAAGGAGAGTTATGTGGTTAGAGATGTGCACATGGGTGAAACTGAACACATGTGATGAGGCCGTTGTTTGGACTCTGTCATTCCATATTGTTTCCAAGATGTTCCTGCTAACACGGTTTAATATTAGTCAGACTTTGTTTAGTAAAAACTCAACATTCAGCTGTACAGTTGCCATATATAATGATGGCAATGCAAAGTCTCACACATAGTAGGTGTTTAATGCTTATCGGATTACGTATTCACAAAGAATCACCAAGTAGCTGGAAGCAAAAAATTTATATGACATATAAAGGTATATATACATAACTAACATATATATGCCTGCACCATTTTTTTTTTTTTACTAACAGGTCGTGTAGCACCCATGATCGCAGGAAACTTGGAAAACCAGACAACAAACATCGGTGAAACCATTGAAGTTTCTTGCTCAGCCTCTGGAATTCCTCCTCCACAGATTACATGGTTTAAAGATAATGAAACACTTGTCGAGGATTCAGGTGAGTAGTGATTTGTTGCTCTACTTTCCTTGCTGAATTTTTCCAGGTGAGGTTATCAAAAACCTTGCCATTTTGTAATTTATTTCTTTTTTCTTATATGATTCATTTAAAGGCAAACATCAATCCTAGTGTGTATTGGACTATGGACTAGGAGTCACATTCTTTAAAATGCTCATTGATGCCAGTCAAAATCTGAACCTAAAAAACAGGAATTAATATTTGTATTTTTGTTTCTTGGCCTAAATAAGAATAACCATTTCACCCCATCCCCTCAGGAATTATATTAAAAGATGGAAACCGAAACCTAACTATTCGCCGGGTGAGGAAAGAAGATGGAGGTCTCTACGCCTGTCGTGCTTGTAATGTCCTTGGATGCGCAAAAGCTGAGACTGTTATCATGGTAGAAGGTCAGTAGGAAGTCACTGCTACACTGAGGGCTTTTTCCTTCCATTCTTTGTAGAATTAGCTACTATCATATGATGGTCCCTAATCCTTCCTATTCTCACTGGGGAAATAATATTAGCCAGACCAACTGAAAACTTCCCTTCTCATTCTGGCATCTCCTTTCATTTGTTATATTAATGTTGGATGTCTATTTACTTTGGGAGGAGAAAGAAGGTCACCATCTTATGGGGATATCCATAAAGATGATACTTTATATTCATAAAGATGTTACAGCTCAGAGAGAACAGGCTTTTTTATGATTTCCACTGGGTTAAATCTTATTATAAGTGAATTATAGAGGTTATAGACTAGAGATGCCAAATGAAACCCATACTTTCAGACATAGCCAGCTTGTACATTTGTTTTGCTTGACTTTTTGTATGTTACAAAGGAATGTTTTTATTTATTTTGGGTGGGGGGAGTTATGGAAGAAAATGAGGAAGATAGTGATAGTGGCATCAAAAACAGGAGAAAAAAAAGAAAAAAGATTTATGAAAGAAGTAAAAAAATACCCAGAGCAGAATAAAGTTCAAAAAGGGACATTGACAAGAAGAACCAGCTTGGAATGACAATGTACTTAAAAAAATTTGGGGGGGGGTACGGAATCTTTGTATATGGAAATATTAATGTTTGTTGAAGTTTATCATGTGAATAATTTTAAATAATTCCTGCATATGTATAAGATAGGAAGGATAGCTTTCTGGGATTTCAGATTAAGAGGTTCACTAATGTATTTCTTCATAACCCACCCAAGGGAAAATAATAATTATTAAATAAATTTAAAGGTAGTATATAAATATTAATATATCTATGAAGATTTGTTCTGCAAGGACCCAGAGACCAGAATAGTGACGGATAAGTTGTTAACTGATTTTGTTGGACTTGTCTTAATTTGTGGTTAACAAACAACATGGTTCTGGTTCTGTAGTTTTTGGATGAATAGCAGAACTTCTTCATTAGTGGCAGTTTCCATACTGAAAATTGACTACCCTGAAGAAACCTCAGGCCCAGACCAAAAAACTTGGCCTGAATTGAAAAATGAGGGTATCCATTAGTGTTCCACTGATAGTTCACTTTCTCACATAGATAGTAAAATATTTCAGTTAACATAAACCATATTCCAAAGTGTACATTAGCCATGTTGCCATTATCTTTCAGTGTTTATTTTGCTATTACTTGTTTATCTTTCAGCCACCTCCATGCAGCCCTCTGCCATTTTCATGGCTTATGCCCCGGTTTGTTTTTAGTCTGTACTTAGCTGATAATAAAACTAGTAATTGCCTCCTTATCACCTCTTTCTTATTTACTCTTAGATTGAAAGTTTCAACTAGATCTTACATTTTCCATCTCTTTAAGGGTTTTCATTTTATAGAGCAAGTGGTCCCCAAACTGCCTAGCTAGGACATCCACATCAGGAAAACATTTTTGAGCAAGAACCCTTAATCTACCTACATTAATTTATTTGTAAATTAAATATACATACTTCTGTACTAATAATTATGCAAGAAAACCTTCCAGGAAAAAAATAGAAATTCAAAAATGATGACATAAAGACAAAATATTTTATCCTCAAGCTAATAGGGAGTTACTGGAGTTTATAAAATAGAGGAGTGGTCAGACCAGTGCTTTAGGAAGGAAGGGAGGGAGGGAGGAAGGAAGGAAGGAAGGAAGGAAGGAAGGAAGGAAGAAAGAAAGAAGGGAGAGAGGAAGGAAGAAACAAGCATTTATTTAACTCCTACTATATGTCAGGCACAGTGCTAAGCACTTTGCAAATATTTGATTTGATCCTCATAATAACCCTGTGGCAGGTAGGTGATATTATTGGTCCCATTTCACAGTTAAGGAGAATGAGACAAATGTTAAATTACTTACCCAGGGACTCACAGCTAAGAAGTATCTGAGGCCAGATTTGAACTCGGGTTTATCCTGACTCCAGGCCCAGTCTTCTATCCACTGTGCTCCTAGTAGTCTTTAGGAGAATTCCTTTTGTAATTGTGTAGATGATGGATTGGAGTAGAGTGAGATCAGGAGTGAGAGTGGAGAAGTGGGGTAAGTCAGAGAGGTCAATTCAGAGGCTATCACAGTAGTCCATAAGAGAGGAGATGAGCACCAGGACTAGAGTGGTGTCTGAATAAAAAGAAGACAGATATGAAAAATGCTATAGTGTTAGATGTGGTGATTAATTGGATGGGATTTGTAGCTTGAATGAGAATGAAGAATCCAGAATGATTTCTGGGTTTGGAGTCTGGATAATTGGAAGAATGGTGCCACCCTTGACAGAAATCAGGAAGCTTGGAAGAGGGGTGGGTTTGGGAGAAAGAATGTTTTAAATTTATACTGCAAATCACAATCCATCAATACCTGCTCATTCTGTGTGATTCACCTTCCTCCTAAAGATTAAAAAGCCACTCCCTCCCCACCTTTAACACCCTCCCACCTCAAGTGATGGGGAGCAGTGGGGGAAGGGAGAGGGAGGAGCAGGGTGTGGATGTGAATAGGTTGGAGAAGGGATTTTTGTCTACGTAGGTGTCTGGGTGGTGGTCCTAACTGTCCTAACTGGCCAATGTCTAGTAGAGAAAGGAAGAGACCAGGAACTGGGGAAAAAAGCAATGGGAAGAGTAGACTAGTGGTGATGGCAGTGGTAATGGGGCGAAGTGGGTAGTATAGTTGTGTTGGAAAAAAGCCTGATGATTAGTTATCACAGGTTGGTTGTGATGTGATCCACATCTTCCAACCTTCCAATTGGTTGATCGTTCGCCCCTTGGGGACATGGTATGCCCCCTCCCACTTTGAAGACCACCTTCCAACAGCACCCAGATTCTAACTAGATTATCCTTTACCACCCTCTCTCATCTATTCCTGTGTTTTCCTTCTGGAAGCTTCAGTATAAAAACACTTCCTAAGAATTAGAGCTATCCCAAAATAGAATGGGCTACCTCAGAAAGCGATAGGGTTTTCTCCTCAGGCAAAGTCTAAGATCACTTTCTGGAGATATGCTTGGTATAGGTTAGACCAGGTGACCTCTGGGGTGTCTTCCATCTTTAAGATTCTGTGAGTTCTAAATACCGTCTTCTTAGGGATGATTAATGGGTTCTCGATTGTTTCTAATTTATTCATTCAGGCTCCTACTCCTCTCATCAGTGATCCTCTTCATTTACCCCAGGCCCTGGTTTCATAAGGAGTCAATCCTTTTTGAAGATTCTAAACATCACAAAAATTCAAAACATAGATTAACAAAGTAAAACAGATTTATTCACACAGCAATAAGGACTTTTTGTTTCTGGTACCTATTAGTTTTCCTTTACCCTTTTTAATTTAGTGTCGGTCTTTTCAAAATTTTCTATATTAAATCCTTCATGGTATTTTATATTTATCTCTAATCATTGTATGGCTCGTTTTTTGATTCTTTCTTCTTGACAGTTTC
The DNA here is from genome assembly GCA_028646595.1 of Phalanger gymnotis. Lineage (NCBI taxonomy): Eukaryota > Metazoa > Chordata > Mammalia > Diprotodontia > Phalangeridae > Phalanger > Phalanger gymnotis. The sequence continues at coordinate 366,443,837 of CM053623.1, forward strand.
CTTGAATAATCAATGTCTTTTGCCATCTTTTCCATTTACATTTATGGGCTTTGTTAAAGTTAGCCAGTCTTATAAACTATCTCTCAAGGATTACTTGTTTTCTCTCTGTTCAGCAACTCACTACCTTTGTTAGCGTTGAACTTTTGAAATTTAAATACATCAAGTAACCCGGTTCAGTTTGTATAGTAGCTCACGTCAGTGACCTTCCATCTCTTTCTGATATTTCCAATTTTTTTTCCAGGTGCTCAGGAAAAGACAAACCTGGAGCTCATTATTCTGGTCGGTACAGCCGTGATTGCCATGTTCTTCTGGCTGCTTCTTGTCATCATCCTCCGAACCATTAAACGGGTAACAAAACCATTTTCCTACTGTCCCATATGCATTGGTTTTCCCTGACAAATGGAAACTGACTGGGGTTCTTTGTGTTGTTTCTTCTTATTGTTGTTGAATCAACAGGGACATTTTTCTTTCAATGCTCTGTCATTCTTGCCTAGTTTTCTAAGGACCTAGCCACTGGGTTTTAATTGATAGAGGCCAATAGAGGGGAAATGTGCTTGAACTGTCTTCAGTTATTAAGACTCAAGCACTTAATTATGAGCTCTGTGGGAGCAGGAGGGCACTCTGGCACTCTGGTGCTACGGTTGCATTGTGATGGCTTTCAATCTCAGTGAATTTTTACTGGGAAATGAAGCATTGGGAATGTGGCCACACACAACCTCTACCAACACGCTCCCCCTCAACCCAATGCTCACAACAAAATGTGGTATATGTGACAAGAAAGGGTCATGTTTTCCAGGCCAATGGAGGGGAACTAAAGACTGGATACTTGTCCATCATCATGGATCCCGATGAGCTGCCCTTAGATGAGCACTGTGAGCGCCTTCCCTATGATGCTAGCAAGTGGGAATTCCCCAGAGACAGGCTGAAGCTAGGTGAGTTTCCATATAACATTAATTGGAAATAAAATCGAACAGGTCACATTTTCTTTCAATGGAGCTGGATAGAGGATACTAGAGGGTACATCTACATAGTGTCGAGGGAAGTCTGTCCAAAAGACAGGGAATATGCAAGTCTGGGTAAGGGATATTTGTTCCTTTGGGGTCAATAGTTAGTTAAGAAACATATACTAAGAGCTTACTATGGTCTAGTCATTACATTAAGTGCTGTGTATACAAAGAAAGGCAAAAGCATGGGCCCTGCCCTCAAGGAACTCTCAGTCTAATGGAGGAGACAACACGTAAATAACCAGGTACATACCAGATATATAGAGGGTAGAAGGGAGGTAATTTCAGAGGAAAAACATTTGGGGGACAGGGTTTGTGGGGAGGCGAGGAAAGGACTCATTAGGAAGGTAGGATTTGAGGTAAGTCTTGAAAGAATGCAGGGAAGCTATGAGGTAGAGGTAAAGATATAGAGTCTTCCAGATATGAGAAGCAGCCAACCATAGATGGATTGTCATTAGTTTGAGGAACAAGGTCAGTGAAGCTAGATCTTAGGGTGCAGAGAAGGGAGCAAGTTGTAAAGGTAGGAAAAGTTTTGAAGGGCTTTAAATGCCAAACATGGAATTTTATGTTTGATTCTGGAGGTAATAGAGAGCCACTGTAGTTTATTGAGTAGGAAGGATGACATGGTCAGATCTACATTTTAAGAAAATCATGTTGACAGCTGAGTAGAGGACAGATTCAAGTAGGGAGAAACATGAGGCAAGGAGACCAATTAGAATCGTCTGAGTGAGAGGTGAGGAGCACCTGTGGTGGCTATGTCAGTGGACAGAAGTAGATATGTATGAGAGATGTGAAGGTAGAAATGGCATGAGGTGATCATTCATTTAGTTATGTTGGGAAGACTTTTATTCAGTAAACCATGCTACATGAGAGTCAATTTAAAGAACTGGAGATGACTAGGCTAAAGAGAATACTTCACAAGGACATCTTAGCCACCTTCAATCAATTAATTAATAAGCATTTCCTAAGTGCTTCCTATGTGTCTGGCACTCTGCTAAACACTGAGGATACAAATACTGAAAATGAAATAATCTCCGCTCCCAAGATGCTAGCAATCAGTTATCTAAAAGGTAATCATGTGGAAGAGGGGTTGGATTTTTTTCTGAAGCAGCAGAGATTCAGATTTGAGGTTAATATAAGCTAAAATTTCCTAATGACCAGAACTGTCCAAAGCGGAATGAGTTGCCTTATTAGGTAGCGACTCCTACATCACTGAAAGTCTTTAAGTAGAAGGAAGATGACTTCAGAGCTGTTGTGAAGGGGTTTCTTTCTCAAATATGGGTCAGAATAGGTCAGATCCTTTCTATACCTGACTTCTGTAATCCATCTCTTGAGCAATTTGATCCAAACCTATATCTTCTTTTGATGCTAGGCAAACCTCTTGGTCGTGGTGCTTTTGGCCAAGTAATGGAGGCTGATGCCTTTGGAATTGACAAGACAGCAACATGTAGAACAGTTGCTGTCAAAATGCTGAAAGGTAAGGATGGAATAATATTATGTTGTTTCCCACCATTTTCTTCAAATCAGATGACAAAGTGGGCAGCTCAGTTTCCTGCAATAGAGGGTGGGTAGCCAGTAGTGCCACTTAGAGAAAACCATCTGGGGGAATGTTGCCAGCAGTCAGGTAAAGAAAGTAGCCACTTTAGATTCTCTTGATACATCACAATTTAACTTTTCTGTTTTATGTTTGTAGAGGGGGCAACACAAAGTGAACATCGAGCCCTCATGTCTGAGCTAAAGATCCTCATTCATATTGGCCACCATCTCAATGTGGTCAATCTTCTCGGTGCTTGTACCAAGCCAGGAGGTAAGAAGCTATAGGTGCTCTAATTTTGAGATGCCCTCCCCGATAAACTGCATACATAATAGAAGGCACAGATGATGACAGACAGTTGTGGTATAGTGATAAAATACACTGGACTTGGAGTTAGGAGACTGGGTTCAAATCCCAGAATTACTAATGACCTTGGACAAGTCACTAAAACTCTGTGAGGCTCAGTTTCCCTATCTGTAAAAGGAAAAATAATAATAGCTTCTCTGACATCCCTCTAGGCTTGAAATAACTTAGGTGAAGTGTTTGGTAAACCACCAAAGTTAGCAGAAATCTAAGCTATCATTCATGTTTATCACCATGGAGTTGGCCAGTAAATGATGAATGGTTGGAGCACCCATACCGATGAAATAATAAATTCTCAAAATGTTATTATTATTGCTGTTGAAACGACTAGTGGTGTACAGATTTTTGGTGGCCTTGAGTTTTTTAGCCTTTTCCAAGGGAGGCTAAATGAGATGTAAAAAATTCTCATAGAATTTTGTAATTCTCTTATGAACTTATTTTATTTTACTATATGTTGTAGATATTTGTATACACATCTTATTTTTTCCTATCTGATTATAAACTTGTTGAGAATGTGGACCATAACTTCTAATTGCCTGTTAAAAAAGTTCAACTTAGGCAATCATGGTACCCCATAATCTAGTATTACTTTCAGCATAGGGTTCTCTGCTTCTTTCAAAACACAATTTCAAGAAAAGCTACCCCACCCCTCACTCCCAACCCCCATCGTATACCTTTCCCTACCAGCCTTCCAGTTTTGAAACCAAACTCAAGTCATTTTGCTTCTATGGACCCATTCACCATCCCAATAACTTTCAGATCAAAGCAGCCCTCTCTGGCTACCACTCCCCTTTGTGTATGTTGTCTTGTTCATTAAAATGTAATCTCCTTAAGGGCAGGAACTGTCTCTGCTTCTGATATTTGTATCCATAAAGATTAACATGGTGTTTTGCACATAGTAAGCACTTAATAAATGCTTTTTCATTCATTCATTTCTCTCCTTATTTCCCTCCCTGTTCTTCACTATCCATATTCTTCCCTTTCCCAGTGCTCCATGCCTTAGTTCATGGTATTTTTTGTCTACAATATCCTTGCTCCCCTTCTTTGCCTTTTGAATAGCTGCCATTTAAAAAATCCCATTCAACTGCCACCTCCTCTGCTCCTACTCTGATGACCACAGTCAACAATGAATGACCTTTTGGGACATCGCATAACACTTTCACACTTCTCTTATACACTTAACCATTTATTAGTGTCATTTAATTGTTTTCTTTGTGTCTTAGCATGTTTTAGACTATAAGTCCCATAGCACAGGGATTGTCTCTTATCTAAACCTTCTGTCTCCCTTAGGCTCAGCACAAAGAAAGTGCTTAGTCAATGTTTATTCCATTCACCTTCTGTCCCCCACAGGATTATGTGCCTTGCATATAGTTGGTGCTCAATAGAGATTTAAGAAAGGAAAGTGAAAAGGGAAAGGAGGAGGATGAAAGGGAAGGGGGAAGAAAGTTAGCAGAAAAATATTTTTCCTTCTTAAATATATTTTGCCTTCTGCAGGGCCACTCATGGTGATTGTAGAATACTGCAAGTTTGGAAACCTGTCGACTTACTTAAGGAGCAAGAGGGATGAATTTGTCGCCTACAAGGTATGGCAGATGCTCAGTGCAATTAAACGACAATAACTTAAAAGAGATAGAGAACCGTAACTGAGTGGTGAGTGTTACTTTTTCAGTTGAAATTCTGTGAGAAAATGATCAGGAACAGAAAATTTCTGTAGTTGGGCTAGAAACTCCTCCCATCCTTTCTTGGATGCTTTAGACTTTCCTTTTCACCTTTGGAGAAAATAATTCTCAGACTTTGTTTGGGTCACATCAGTTTAGTGACCCATTGAAGATGGGAAAGAGGCTTGTGGTAGGAGTAACTAAGGAAAAGGAAGGACAGTTTCAGATTATTCTTCTTCTACCCCAGTCCTATTTAGCATCTCAGGGGAGGGAGTCAGTTCCTTTCCAAGGAGCCTTAGAATGTTGGGAAGTGGGACAAAAAAATAATGGGAGATGACAAGTCATTTCTTCCTTTAATTGAAAAAAGAAATGAAGCTTTAGGGAATAGCAACCATAGGCTAGGAGGATGGACTTTCTCAAAGTCTTTACCAAAATTACCATCTGTCTCCAAATCAGCATCTATCTCTTCTGGGAGAAGTCGTGTTTTTGTGTCTCAGGCATCTTTTTGATAATGACTGTAAATCATTTCTGGGAAATTCTGTCCTGCATGATGATTTCAACTTTTCCTTCCTAGACGAAAAGTTCACGGTTCCGACAGGGAAAGGACAATTATGTAGGGGAAATCCCTGTGGACCCTAAACGTCGATTGGACAGCATCACCAGTAGTCAGAGCTCAGCAAGTTCAGGGTTTGTGGAGGAGAAATCCCTCAGTGATGTGGAGGAGGAGGAAGGTAAACTAGTCATGATTTTACTTATGTGCTTTTGGGGAAAGATAAGGGGAAACTTAACTCCAGTGTAAAGTCTCTAATTATAAACAGACCACTAGCCCTCTAGTGTACTGCCTCTACTCAGCCTCATTAAAAATGTAGATGTGGAAGTAGGGAAGGTCATAAGATGAGATGAGCTAATATGCTCTTTGCCACCCTTTCACTTAGAGGGTGGCAAAAATAACCCTGTAGTTTTCTTTCTGGACATGCCAGAATGAAAAGCTATGCCCTGGGAAGCAGACTCATGCTTGGTAAACCATGGCCTCTCTTTCTAAGGAACCGGGTTAGCACTATCACTATCAAGAAAGTGAGCTTTTCAGTTAGGGGTTCAGCTCCACCTGGAGCTGCCCAAGTCATAACATCATCTCAGATAACCTGAGTCTATGGACTATATTTCCAAATTAATGAATAATTGACAATTATTAAGAGGCAGCATGGGAGAAGTGGATAGAAAGCTGACATTAGGGGTTAAGAAAACTGGAATTTAGGTCCTGGATTTCACATATATTGTCAGCCTTGTGATTTTTCAATGCCCTAGCTAAAGCTCCAAGATTGTAAGTTGTCACAAAGTACCCATCTCCATTGCTGGAGGGAATGTCCACACTAGATATTCCCTATAATGATAAAATTGCAACTTTCTGGATTACATATGCCAAATTCACTGAGAAAATGCTCCCTCTCTTTTCATTTGGCTAGAGACTCTTCATCTGTGAGAACTAGAGAGGAGCTCCAGGTTTTCTTCTCTATGAGTCAAGAGCCCTGGGAGCATGCTTGTACTTGTTGGGGGCAAGGAGGATGGGGTGTGCATGAAAAGGAAGTGGTGTGAGAAGTGGTGACTAATGAATTGGATCTGACTCCTTTCCTTCTAGGAAACAAAATGCCAGCATACTAGGCTAGGGCTCACCCCAGAGGGGAAGAAGGAAGAGGTAGGGACACTGCCCAGACTTAGCGAATGTAAAGGGCTCTATAAACCCCCAAAGTGCCGTATAAATATTAGTTGTTGTTGTCATTATTATTCACCCACACTCAATGGTATTCTCTCTGGAGTTCCTGGCATTTGTTTCTTTATGAGACTTTTTTTTCCACAGTTGAATATCTCTAGTAGAACCAAAGAAGGGAAAAAAATAATAGGGGATGCAATGTGGTAGAGGGAAAAGAATACTTTTCAAGGAGTCAAGAGAGTTGGGTTTGAAGTTTTAACTTGACTGAGAAATATCTCCGTGGCCATAGGCAGGTCAGCTTCAGTTTCTGCACCTACACAATGAAGGGGTTGAATTAGATGATTTCTGTGATCTCTCTCATTTCCAAAATTCTGTAATTCTACAGGATTCTAAGTCTAACAAACTTCTAGGAGCGTGCATTCTCATGGAGCTCCTTTGGAAAATCTGTGGGTAAGGGATACCATGCCCATTCACAGCAATCAATCAGCAAACATTTTTTAAGTCCTTACTATGTGTCAGCCACTGTGTTCTGCACTGGGGATACAAAGAGACAAAAATGAAAGAGCTCCTGCCCTCAGGGAGATTCCATTCTATAGTGGGGAAACAAATACCATTTCTACAAACTCGATACCAGGTTGTTTTGGTGGGGCATGCACCAGCAGCTAGGGTATGAAGAGGTTAGGATGATAAGAGGCTGAGGTGAGGAGAAAGGCATTCTAGGCATGGGAAATGGCCAGTCCAAAGGCATGGTGGTGGGAAATGGAGTGTTCTGTAAGAGGAACTCTGAGAAATCCAGTTTGATGGGACCACAGGAAGTATGAGAGAGAATAACGCATAATGAGAATAAAAAGGTAAGTTGAGGCCAGGTTGGGAAGGGTTTTAAGAACCAAACAGAGGAGTTTATATTTGATCCTAGAGGTAATAGGTGGCCACTGGAGTTTATTGAACTTGGGAATGACATGGTCAGAACTGAGATTTGGGTAAATCACTCTGGCAGTTGCGTAGAGGGTAGATTAGAACTTGGAAAGAAGCAGGAGAGAGACCTGTTAGGAGGCTATTGCAATAGTCCAGGACAGTGGGGATGCTAAGAGTGACTTTACAGGTAGAGGAAAAGGGCACCAAGGTGACAAATGTTGTGGAGACAGAAATGGTGACTCTTGGCAACTGCTAGATAGGTAGGGTAAATAAGAGTGAGGAGTTGAAGATGTTACCAAGCTTGTGAGCCTGGTTACTGGGAAGGTGGCAATGCCCTCAACAGTATCAGAAAAGTTCAGAAGAGGGATAGGTTGGGAGTGTGGGAGAGACAATGAGTTCTGTTTTGGACATGTTGAATGTGAGATGCCTATGGGACATCTGGGAATCGACGATTTGGGACTGGAGTCAGGATAGAGAATAAAGATTTGAGAGTCATCTACGTAGAGATGATAATTAATCCTGTGGGAGCTGATGAGGGTACCAAGTATTATAGATAGAAGAGAAAGGACTCCAGAACAGATATTTGGGAAACAACCACGGTTTTGGGATACAGTCTGGACACTGCTCCACTAAAGGATGCTAAGAAGGAATGGTTGTGCAAATAGAAGGAGAACCAAGAGAGAACAGTGTCCTGAAAACCTAGTGAAGAAACAAAATCCAGGGAGAAAGGGTGATCAACAGTGTCAGATGCTGCCAAGGGGTCAAGAAGGATACTTGGATTGAGAAAAGGCCCTCAGAGGCAATTAAAGCAATTAAGAAATCATTGGGAGCTTGGGAAAGGATAGTTCTGTCATCAACTGGGCTTTCGATGCATTCTCTTCTTTCCTTGGGTATCTCTGAAATACTGCAGTTTTTAGTAAAGGGATTCAGGTATTCTAAGGAAAGACTAATTCTGTTCCCAGAAGAGGCGTCATGCACGGGACCTTGCTATCCTTGTCTCTTAAAATTTAGGAGAAGCACTTGGGAGTGGTGCATTTTGGTGTTTACTTTTCATTTGTACCCATTTGCAATAAACAACAATGGAATTATCTGAACTTATCCTGTGCTTGAAGTGTAGGGCTGCTGAATTGTCCTTTTGAAGGAGGAGGCCCATTCTTAAGCCTTTCCTCAAAAACTCTTTTGGTCTAAAAAGTAAGAAAGAGAAAGTAAATACAATTGGGGGAGTTTTCTTTTTGTCTTTAGGAGATTATCTCTTGTTCTTTAGCTTTTATCCTGCAGAGGCTTAGAGAGAAGAAATTTAATAAACTTGGATATTACTGTTTTATTTTTAGACTTCTCGATATGGTATTATTGTTTATCACTCTGGGCACAGGAACAACAGGAAAGCATCCAAAGCAATAAACTACCAGAAAAAGTTATCCTCGAACTCCCCATTCCTTATTCCAATCTTACCTCTCACTTCTCTTCCAACTCCCAAAATATGAAAACATATTATAACTCCATTTCACCCTGAGGACACAAAGAGAAGATTGTGATTTGTTCTAAGAATTCCCACTGCTTTTCATTTAGTTTAGTTTTCAGGTCATTGAGTTATTATTGTGGCACTAATAATCAGGGGGAAAGGAGTATTGTTCATTGACCACTCTTACCTTGCCTTTCTGAACAGCTGCTGAAGACCTGTGCAAGAACTCTCTGAGCTTGGAGCATCTTATCTGTTACAGCTTCCAGGTGGCCAAGGGCATGGAGTTTTTGGCATCACGCAAAGTAAGCAACATCAAGTGGGGTACCAAGGCTAATTAGGTCAAGTGCACCATAGCCGAAGCAATAGTAATAGTGGTAGTAGGAGGGGTGGTGGTCATAGTGGTCATGATAGTCATGGTGGTCGTGGTGGTGGTGGTAGTAGTAATGATGGTGGTGATGTAGTGATGGGGGGGTATAGAAGTAGTAATAGTAGCTTTTGCCCAAACCTATGATTAGTGAACTTCCAGTTAGGAAATTTCCTCTATCAATGCATATCAGTTGCATATCTATGACTTATCGGGTCAGTCTTACTTAACCTGAAGGCCAAGGGACCCAAAGGGTTCTGTGGATAGATTGGGAGTAGGGTTTATAAACTTGGAAGGGAAAACAAATCTTGTCTTAATTTTTACTAACCTCAATTCACTTTAGCTCTTTCAATTATTTAAAAACATTTTTCTTTGAGGGTGTGCATAGGCTTCCCTCAATGGCCAAAGGGGCCCATAACCCTGAAAAGGTTAAGGAACCTGTCTTGAGACTCTTCTGGGGGACTAGGGAGTTAAGTGATATGCCCAGGGTCCCACAGTATGTGTCAGAGGCAAGATTTGCACTTAGACCTTCTTGATTCCAAGGCCAGCTCTCTATCCACTATTTCTATATATTTTCTACACAACTAAATAGAAAATGAAGAGGTGCCAAATATTCTATTTATGGATTGTAATTTATTCTTGAGTCTTAAGAATTCTGAAAGAAAAACTGAGTAAGGAAAGGGGCCTGACCTGGGATATTGTGGTCCTGCTAGACATCAAGGACTTGGGGGAGACTATTTTTACTTTATCTACAGTCATCATCCCTTCAAAAAACATTTATTTGTAGTATAATTAAAAGCTGGGAAGGACAGATTGAGAGATTAAAAGAGCTAAAATTAGAAGTCCAGGCTAAACAAAGGCTAAAGTGGGAACGTGCTGGGCTACAAATATCTGAAAGCGGGAGAGCGATTGGTTGAAACCATCCCTCTTGAAAATACAACAAATAATGATTTAAAATTAAGCAAAAGAAAAATCAATTGAATGTCAGGAAAAAAAATGACAGTCAACAAGGTCTCTGACTACAGTTGTCTCCCAAGGGAATAAGAAAACTTAAAAATATTTTTTCTACCTTTTTCCACTCAGGTTCTCATAGACTAGAGATGAAATCCCCAACCTAATTTATTTTTCTAGGTTTAAAGTCCTGGGGAGCCTTCTGATCCCATAGCTTCAGACACTTCCTGCTAGGCGGCCCATGTTTTCACTTTGCCCTGGAGACGAGACAGGAAACTAGGTGTCTTGTGGGGTCTCTCTGAAAAGGAATAAGCTGTTCCCGAGTCCCTTTGCCTTGGTGGAAGAATTGAACAGTGGTTTTCGTGTTGTTCTTTTGTTTTGTTTTTGTTTTGTTTTAAGACCAGAGAGTCAAGTTATCCAGACTTCTTTTAACTAGGAAAAGAGAAAAGGGTGACCCTTTGGCATCTGCATACTATCTGAGTGTCAGGCTGAATAAGGCAGCTCTTGTGCTAACTGGCAGGTTATCTATTCCTTAAAATTCTTTGTTTTCCTCAATCCTTTTAGGAAACACAATGGAAGGGTTTTCCAGCAGCCAAAAAAATAAAAGTTCTGTATTAATTTGAGGTGGTGGGATTATTAGGGTGACAGTCTCTCTGACCTTGCTACCTATTTACACATCTCCCCTGAGATACTTCGTTATTTATGGAAATTTTTTGAGGTGTGAGGTGTGATAATAATAATGGTAGATAATACTTTAGCAATTTAATAATAATTTAATTTATTAAATAAAATTATTTAATAGTAGCACCTTAAGGCTTGCAAAGTTTCTTATATTATCTGGCAGGTGGTAACATTTATTATACACATTTTACATATTGGAGACCTGAGCCTGAGAGAGTATTAAAATGACTTGTCGAGGTTAACACAGCTATTAGATGTCTCAGGTGAGGTCTGAACCCAAATCTTTCTGATTCCACCTCTAGGTCTGAACCCAATGTGCCAGTTGCCTTCCACAGTCCTCAATCTTCCTTTGTAAAAGGGAATCTTCCCTATTCCTACACTTTCCTCCTGCTATACTGAACAAGACCTCTTCGGAGAGATAGCTTTGTATAGTAGAGTACGAGAGTGGGAGTCACAAAGACATGATATTAACTTTTGGAACTTAGTCTAATTAATTAATTTCTCTTATTCAAATTTCCTCATTTGTAAAATAGGTGAAATAATAGCATCTATCTGACATTATGAGGGCAGCAGCTAGGTGGTGCAGTGGATAGAGCACTGGGCCTGGAGTCATGGAAACTCAGTTCAAAACCATCCTCAGACACTTACGAGCTATGTGACCCTGGGCAAGTCACTTAACCCTATTTGCCATAGTTTCCTCATCTATAAAATGAGCTGGAGAAGAAAATGGCAAACCACTCCAGGATCTTTGCCAAGAAAACTCCAGATGGGGCCAGGAAGAGTTGGGCATGACTGAAGCCACTAGATAACAACAACAGATCTCACAATGTTGTTGTGGGCATCAAATGAGATAATTATACGCAAAATGCTTTGCAGACTTGAAAGTTCACTGTAAACATTGACTGTTATTATTTAGAATTCTTGAAGTTCCATATACCATTCCACCAGTAGTAAAAGAAAGAAAGAAAGAAAAAATAAAGAAAAATTAGAGCTGCTTGAGGCAGAAAATTAAATGGTGATAAACATTGAATAAAGAGTTCAAAATGGAGGAGTACCCTCCTTTCCCCACCAAAAGAAGAAAGAAAGAAGAAAATCCGAAGCATAGCCAACATGGTGTGTGTGTGTGTGTGTGTGTGTGCGCACTAGGGATTTAAGTTTATAAAAGGTTACATTTAGCTTATTAAACCTATCTGGAAGTGCAACACTTCCAGATGAAAGGAGCTACTCTGGAAAACACCCTGAGAGGTCAACCACAGCATCAACTGGTTGTGGGATAGAGAAGCTGACGGGTTAAGCCAATCAGGCTATCTGACATCTGATGCCTATGCACTTATTCAGAAATAAATCCCTCTCTGGGTACCTGGACTGAAACTGTTAGCTGTATATGGTGTTTTGTGCGCAGAAAAGCATCTAGCAGAGGGAAGGGGATATGTAGATGTGACCAAAAACACATTCTTCATTGTGGCCAAAAAAAAATCTATTTACATCTTAACCTGCTCTCATCATCGTCATCATATAATTTGATTACCTAACCCCAAAGGCTTGGAATGGTTATTCAATAACCAGATGTGTGGGTAGACAGCTTAAACACTTTTTTTAATGTTGATAAAAACCGTTAACACACCTCCCTTGGTAACCATTCTCTTTTCTGATGTGAGACGTGAGGTGTGTGGTTCCCCTCCCCTGCAAAAGTCCCAGATTTTTATGCTATTTGACCTCGGCCCATGACATCCCAGCAGATGTAAAAGAGATCAGCTGTGCAGAGACAAGACCTAACACACATACACACACATGCTTTCTTCTCATTGCAGTGTATCCACCGGGACTTAGCAGCTCGAAACATCCTCTTGGCAGAGAAAAACGTGGTCAAAATCTGTGACTTTGGCTTAGCCCGGGACATTTACAAAGACCCGGATTACGTCAGGAAAGGAGATGTAAGTTTTAAAGACAATCTACCGCTGCTGCGAGGGGGAGTTTTAGAAACAACAGAGATCTTTTTGCTTTTCTTCAATGATTTCTAATTCTTCTTCTTATGGCCTATAGGCTCGACTGCCTTTGAAATGGATGGCCCCAGAAACCATTTTTGATAGAGTGTACACAATTCAGAGTGATGTGTGGTCCTTTGGAATTTTGCTTTGGGAAATATTTTCCTTAGGTAAGTCACTTCTTTTCAACTCATCTGGCCTCTGGAAATGAAAGCCAAGAGATAGAAGCCAGTGGGACCAGTGTGCCTTCTCCCCGTGTCCTTGTTTTTATGCTTCCCTGGGCAAGGCTCCGTTTCATGTTTGAATGCTAATAACTAGAAGTGTAGACATGAATTATAATAGCAATAATAAAAATAATAATTTAAATTTATATTGCGATGACACATTTTACATGCATTATTTCTTGTTATAGTAGAAAGTACATTGACTTTGGAATCAGAGTGTCTAGGTTTGAATCTCTGCCGCTTACTACCCTCCTAATCTAGGTCAAGTCGTCTGAGGTCTGGATCTCAGTTTACTCATTTATAAAATGAGGTGTTGGACTAGATGGCTTTGTAAGATTACTTCTAAGCCCTAAAACCAAATCATTTTAACTTCTGTTTGCCTCAGTTTCCTCAATTCTAAAATGGATATAATAATAGCACCTTCCTCTCAGAGTTGTGAGGATCAAATGATATAATATTTGCAAAGTACTTAATCTAATACCTGGCACATAGTAGATGATTAATAAATGTCTGTTTGCTTCCTTCCTTTAATCTTCTATAATTAAAATGACATAGACTTCCATGGAATTTTAAAATTTGTAAAACACTAACCTCACAATAACCCTGGGAAAAAGGTAGTGCAAATGTTATCCCTTCTTTATAAAAGAGGAAATGGAAGTTCAGAGAGATACAGACCTTTGACAAGAATTATTTAAGCATTGGGACTTGTACGTTGATCCAAGTCTTCAGCCTCCAAGGCAAATACTCCTACCGTTATAACACAGCCCTTCAGTGTAGTAGGGTAGGGGAGAGGTGGGAAATAATAGAGAGATCTCATTTACCTTTTCATTCTAGGTGCCTCCCCGTATCCTGGGGTAAAAATCGATGAGGAATTTTGCAGGCGATTGAAAGAAGGAACCCGAATGAGGGCCCCTGAGTATACTACCCCTGAAATGTAAGACTTCCTCAGAGACAAGCATTCCGGTGTACCCAACAACTACAATGCCTGTTTCTATCCCTCTTCAGAAGCATGGGCTCCCTTGGTGGGGGTGAGGGGGGTGGGCTCCTCTTCATTGGAGGCCTTAAAGCAGAAGCTGGATGACCAATTGTTGTGTATGTTGTCGTAGGGATTCTTTAGGAAGTATATGTTGAACTAGACAGGCTTTGAGGTCCCTTCCAACTCCCAAATTCCATTATCCGTCATGTCCCATTTCCTCATCCATGCTCACAGAGTTCTTTCCTTGCTGGACTTTTAATAGCATATTCTGTCTGTGCCACTTATTTCAGCTATTATGTGCTGTTTTTTGTGATTCATTCTCAGTATCTCCAGCTTATCAGTCCTCCTAGAATGTAATTGAAGATGCTGTCTCATGCCTCTTTGGGTTCTACACTGTGCCTAGCACAATTTCTTTCTTATACTAGACATTATCACCCTCCTATTCAGACAAAGGAGATCAGAGAATGCAACCTTCATTATTGCTGTCTTCTAGGTACCAAACCATGCTAGACTGCTGGCATGGAGATCCCAAGCAGAGACCCACATTTTCAGAACTCGTGGAGCATTTGGGGAATTTGCTACAGGCCAGCGCTCAACAAGTATGTAAAGTCCTCTGTGCCCCAACTTGCCAATGGCACTTTTATATTAGGAGTTCAGTGAGGGATCAGACTAATTCTAAATGAGTGTGTATATGTGTATATGTGTGTATGTATATATAGCCTTAACCACACTATAACCTCTAGAGAAATGTAATTGAAAGTGAGACAGATTCTCTCAAGGTATGGGAGGGAAGTAAGGTACTTTTCAAATCTGACATTCATCTAAGTCACAAAGGTACCAATTCATGAACTGATAGAGAATTAATTCTAGATAATTATACTAAGGTACAGTAGAAATAGCTCAAGGGTACCATATTGGAAAAATATTCCTCCTCCTCTTCCTAACTAATGTTTATATAGTGCTTATATGTTCCAGACGCTGTGCTAATCTATTTATAAAATAATTTACAATTATTATCTTTATAATTTAGTAATTAAATATAATCATATTATAGTAATTTGTCATATATTTATATTGTATATGATAATACGATTATATATCTTATATAAATTATTATATTGTACATAATAATATACCTCACTTTATGATGATTATCTCATTTGATTCTCACAATGAGCCTGGGAGGTAGATGCTATCACCACCCCCATTTTACAGATGAGAAAACTGAGGCTGAGAGGTTAAGCGACTTTCTCAGGGTCACACAACTAACGAGTGTCAGACATAAATTTGAACTCAAGTTTTCCTGACTCCAGGCCCAGTGCTCTCCCCATTCAGCCACCTACCTAGCATTTACATAATAATCATAATAGCTAGCATTTATATATAAATATACATATATAATATATAATATTACAGAATGTGTTATATGCTCTATAATATATTATATATAATATGTTATATATTTTATATATGATATATTAAAGTTTATATATATGATATATAACATACATACATAATATATATATTAAAGTTTGTTATCTCTTATGATAGCACTGGAAGGTAGGTGCTATTATTATCCCCAGTTTATCTATGAGGAACTTGAGGTTCACAATGGGTAGGTGACTTGTGCAGGGTCATACAGTTAGTAAGTGCCTTCGGCAGGCTCCAGGCTCACTATCCACGGCAGCGCCCAGTTGGCTCCGTACTTCATGCCTATGTGATCTTGGGGCAAGTCTCTTCGCTATTCAGAGCCTTGGTGCGCCATCTTCAGATTAACCACCTTCAGATTAAGAGGGTTGAACTAAATGATGTATGAGGTTCCTTCCAGGCCCAAAGCCTGTGCATTGTAAGTCACTCAGCCTCTGAACCTTTGTTTCCTCATCAGCAGAATGGCAAAAGCACGACTGGTACCATGTGCATCTAGGCCATTGTGAGAAAGACATGTTGTAAAATGCTATAGAAATGTAAACTTCGATTATGTAACAGTGCTCATCCTCTCCAAATAAAGCCAGAATCCAGGGTGTAAGATCTGATAGAAACACAGACACTTATTGTAAAAAATAGATTTTTATTGCTACTTTGGTTTTTCCGTCTCCTAGGTCTCTCTCACCTGTGTTCCCCCCCCCCCCCCCCCCGCCCTCCAGGGAACTAGCC
>CM053623.1:366459915-366486834 GCA_028646595.1 Phalanger gymnotis
CTCTTTCCCAGAAGTTCTTGAGACTTGAGGGTGGGATTCCAAGAGTTAGTGGCTCTTACCATCAGAAAGTCCTTTCTATATCCAGATCATGTGTCCTGCTAAGATGGAGGTCTGTTAACCTCCTGTTCTGTCTTCTGTTAAGCGTTGAAGGTAGATGACTCAAAGCCAGAGCCTTCTTTATTAATAAATTCTTCAAGAATTTATTGCCAAATTGTTCTTCATGTTTCTTGACTAAAGAATCCCAATAATTTTTTTTCTTCTCTAAGAACCTATCTATCTCTTTGATCATCCTTACTACTTTTCCTTGAATTCTCTAATTGCTCCAGAGTCTTCTTAAAGCATGGAGGCTAAATCTGGATTCAGTACTCCGCTAGGGATGTGATCAGTGTTAAGATTCATCAAATTCGCCACCTTTTACTAAGTGCCTACTGTGTGCAGAGCACTGCGTGATCTGTGAAGGAATTACTTCCCCCCTCTTGCATATGATTCCCCCATGTCCCACTGTTCTTGTGCTGTCTTGATCAGGTTTTTAAAATTTTGAAGGAGTGCCATGCTACCATGTAACTATCCCTACTCTATATATAACTGTATCTTTTAAAGTTTTACATTCTACTGTCAGAGCATTCTACTCTGAGCCAAGAAATCTATCATAGCTGTATTTTGGGGGGCAGGTCTCCATAAAAAGGATTTTGATACATAGAATCCATAACAATAACATTCCCTTTTGTCTATATTGTTACAGGATGGTAAAGACTACATTGTCCTTCCTATATCAGAATCATTGAGCGTGGAAGAGGATTCTGGACTCTCTTTGCCGACCTCACCTGTTTCCTGTATGGAGGAAGAGGAAGTGTGTGATCCTAAATTCCATTATGACAACCCAGCAGGAATTAGGTACTGTATCTGGTGAATATCCCACTGGGGCCTACAGACAATCCCAGGGGGTGAGTGGAAAATGCAAGGAAGGCCTTTCAGCTGCTGCATTCCATTTCCAAGTTCCCACATTTAACCTTGGCCATGGGGCTAATAATAAAGCAGTGGTACCTCTTTAAGAGGACTTTTATAAATCCTTCCCCCAGGCTTCTAATTCCTGTTTCAGTCTCGGGCCTTTGTCCCCTTCCAGAATCCCAGGCCCTGCAGCTGCAACAGCTGGAATGTCAGTATTGGCCAATCACTGGGAAAAGGGACTAAACCAGAAAGAAAATTGAATTTTTACTATCCCCACTTATATGTTGATGAATACTGGATTAGGAAATGGCTCATAAGGTAAAGGTTAACATGCATCTATAGGCGTCTATATTGTGAAATCTATATAAAGCATATAACAGAATACTGGGGAGAGGAATCCTGAAAATTGGAAAGGATCTTTCATATCCTCTTCTCACAGAGAAGAATTCTGAGTCAGAAAGGACCTCTCAAATCCTCTCAGGTCTTTCCCAAGTCTGATTTTTAGTATTTATATTTTTTACCTTATGTGTAATATATGTAATATATACATGTATATACATATGTGTTATATATAACATATATATAATATATACCTACATTCATGTATACATTTTTATATATATGCCATGTATATGTGTGTATGCACAAAATAGGCATTTATTTCTCCATGTATTTATTAACTAGTCCTGTGATTTCATCAATTTAGGGAGCCCCTGATGAGCAACTTTTACCATTGCAGATGGATACTTTCTCTGAAACTTAGGGCCTTAGAGAATTTCCTAGATCCCTGAACAGTTCAATGACTCACCCAAAGACTTTCAGACAGTGTGAGGCAGAGGCAGGTCTTTCAGATTCTGAGGCTAGCTGTCTCCCCATGGTACCACACTTCCCTACTATTTCATGTGTATAGCGGCTCTCTATCTACCTATGATGTGCGTGTTACGTAGTAAGACTTTTAATCTCTAGAACGATAGATCTGGAGAAGACCTTGGGGGTCGTTGAGTCCAAGTCCCTTAATGTTACAGATCAGGAAATTGAGATTAAGAGACTTGCCCAGGGTCACACAGCAGATAATATGTGGAAAGATTAGCTTCTCTAAACCTGTGCAAGGTAGTACTGTCTTGACCCTTCGAGGGGTCCTCTGAGAAGCTTTCTCTCTTCCCCTGAGACTTGCCAAACAGAAGACAGTCCACTAATTTTTCTAAAGAATTGCATTAAAATGTTTCTTTCTAGAAGACCACTTTGCACCATTCTTTTATTCCCTCCTGGTCCCCTAGTCCCTTTGTGCATTCCCTAGCTCCAGAGCCAAGAGAAGCTCTGCAGTTAGGACCTTGCTCTCCTCCCCACACACTCTGAATTGCAGACCCTTGAGGAAATCTTAGTCTTTTTTTTTAATCTCTGTGTTAGGACGAATTCTCCCCATTGCACAGAAATAGGAAATATCAGGTCTTGGGAGCATGGGGAAAATGTAGTGCAGCCCAGCTGTGGTTCAGAAGAGGGAACAAAAGCTGGAGCAAGTAGGGGAGAGCCAGCATGCGCCTCTCCACGTCTGTGGCTGGGATGTGGGAAGATGTTCACCAAAGAGAAGGCTCATGCAGATGTGGGAAGAGGCAAAAAGTCAGTGTTGAAACAACACTAGCATTCCACACTAAAATTAATTAGTGCTCAGGGTAAGGTTCTACTGGCTATTGTTAATAATTGATACTTAGAAAGGACCTGGAGGCTTATAAAGCAGTTTATCTGCATATTGGCTCATTGGAGCCTCCCAACAGCCATGGGAAGTAGGACTACCTCATCTTATAGATGAGAAAACCCTAGATTCAGAGAGGTCACACTGCTAGAAAGTGTCTGAGACACACTTCATAACTAGATCTCTTACTCCATCACCACATCATTTCCCCCACCCATTTGAAAGACCATTATGTTACTTCATGGTCGTGAGTGTATTTTCCCTCTTTTCTTTAATATGATCAAAAGGAATGAGAATCCAACTTATTGCTTCTTAGCTCAGTCTGTGGCTTTGCATATGGTCCTGCAATAGAGAGGAAGTCACATTTGAGGGGAAGCCAAATGTGCTCTTTGGTTGGTCAGATGTAAACTGGGGCTGCTAACACTTATACACGAAATTGTGGAAAAATAGGACATGACAGTCTCCCAGCAGACCCGGCTCTCATTTTCTGTCTGAAGGTTTTCTTATGTTCTTTCCAGCCCACTCTGTTATCTAGCATTGACTTAAAAGCCCAAAGGAAATAAAATCCTTCAAGGAGATCTTCTTGCTACACCCTAGTCCTCAGCTATGTACCTTTTTCTTTCTCTTTTTAAAAGACTCCACAAGCAATTTTCAAATCTTCTGGTGGAAATAATGCAAAACCCAAACCAGCTGCAACTCAGGGAGTTCATTGGACACAGGGCAGAGTGGTTAAACTGGATCTTGATTTTTCTCTCCTGGCTTTGTCTAGATGGGGGCAGGAGGGAGGGGGAAGAGATTACTGAAGCAGAGTCATTCATATACTTCACTGGCAACTTTCCTCTTCCAGGCCGATATCCTAACTAGGAAGGTGGCTACCCAATTGAGAAAGTAGTCGGTTATCTCCTTCTGGGCTGCTTCCTTTGCATTTGAAGCTTCTCAAGAGCAGGGATCGAGTCTTACTTATCTTTTGAATGAGTGATAATTTTGAATTTTATTTTTTAATTGATTTTGAATAAGCAATCAGCTCCCAGTGATCAGTGCTATACTCATAATAAGTGCCCAGCAAAGACTCAGGATTATGGGAGTTAGAGCTTTGAAGGCTCTTAGAGATCAGCTCCTTTGACCCCTTCATGTTGTCCAAAGACAGGGAGTGACTTGCATCATACAGCTAGAAAATGACAAAGTTAGGACTTAAATCTAGGTCCTCTGATCCCAAATCCAGAGATCTTTCAGCAACATCTTGGTATTTGTCAGTTGATTAGCTATGCTCCCTACCTTTTCTCCATTTTTCATTCTCTGAACCCTTTCAAAAGCTCAAGCACAAGAGAGCTCTTACGTCTAGGACTACCATGTCTAGGGTTTGGAGTAAAGGACTTACTCCTGGACTTTAGAGGAAAAAGACTTTACGTCAATGCTAGCACCACCACGTCTAGGGTTTGGAGGAAGGAAGAAGTTGCTGGGAGAAAATGGCCTGCTTTTCTCCCTCTGTGTTATATGTCTCTGCTCAGTGCAGAGATTTCCTTGAGTTTCCTTGATTGTGGATAAGGAAAATTTTTTGTCTGTCTCTCCTACAGAGACACACAGCTGGGAGGGTCTTTCTCAGGGGATAAGAATCCCATTTTCTCCATAGAGCAGAAGAGTGAATCAGGGAGGGCTCTCCTCTCATTTGCATTCTGGGAAATGATGGCTCCCTTCCCACCTTGAAGGGAACAAACAAGTTTTGTTTATGGAGCATCTTTCTTCCCAAGAGCACCAACTCTTCATGCCTAAAATACCATTTGTTCTTATCTTCTTGCTCTGGAAGTCCTTCCCACCCTCTAGTGCCTTCTCCTATAAGGTTATCGTTCATCTAATTTGTATTTATCTTGGTTATTTTTACCTGTTTATATAGTTTGTCTCTCCCATTAAAATGTAAGCTCCTTGAGGCTGGGAACTGCTGCTTTTTCTATGTATCCCCAGCAGTTAACACAGACCTGGGCATATAGAAAATGTCCTATTCATTACTTTTTCATTTGTAAAGTATCTCTGTGAGATAGGAAAGGCAGCTCAGCTTAAAAATGGGGAAACTAAAGCAAGAAGGGTATGTGTGTGTGTGTGTGTGTGTGTGTGTGTGTGTGTGTGTGTGTGTGTTGGATTATGCATATAGTATAGCAAGAGTCAGGACACTACACTGTAATGAGCACATTGTAAATGGAGACAAGAGGCCTTCAGGTTTCTTGCTGCATTTCCTAGCCCTTCAGTATGACTTACAGGTGTTTCCTCTGCCCCAATGTATCACTGAACTGTAAGACATTACTTGGAAAAAGAGGCACTAGGAGATGGCTAAAACCAAGAGCAGCAGTTCCAGAAAGGAATCCCATGAAGGCAGGAAGTAGAATTGAAGGGGGCTGATTACTTAGCTCACTGCTGCTTTCTTTAGTCCAGCTTCTGGCCTTAGAAATCCAACCCAAAGAAAAAGAGACTCATCCAGACCACTTGGTTTTTATTATACTTTTAAATGTATTTTGCAGGAAATTAAATTTCTAGCATTTGCTAGGAGAGGATGTTTCTACGTTGTTGTCGTTTTTCTTCTTTTTCACAATGGATGTTTTAAAGATTATTATTAGCCTTGTAGTTAAAAGATAATGAATTTAAATGTTACTTGTGGCATCTAAATTCAAGGAAGCCATCCCTAAAATATAAATATTTGTTCTTCTACAGTCAGTATCTGCAAAGCAGCAAGAGGAAAAGTCGATCAGTGAGTGTAAAAACATTTGAAGATATCCCGTTGGAACCAGAAATAAAAGTAATCCCAGATGTAAGTATGGCTTTTAAAAACAGCTTTGATCAATAATACATGAGATGAAATGTCAGGTAGATAAATATTGATTTAGGTATTCGTACTCTGGGACCCCACTATACTGCTCTCCATAAGACATAGGGCAGCCTTTTAAGGGGGGATAACTTTATAACAAGGGTCTTTTTGTTTCTTCAGTTACTAAGTCCTCTTGGCAGGGCTATCAGACAGACTAGTCAGTGTTATCCAGAATTCTGCAACAGAGCAGTAATATTACACTGAGCTTCTTCTTCCCAATAGATTGGGGAATATGTATTCCTCAGCAGAGGAGATAGGAATCACCTCACCTTCTCTCTCCCCTACCTAGGATAAATTATCTCCTCGTATTGTATAACTGTAAGCTTATATTCAGTTCAAGGAGATGATTCCCTGCCCCTCCACCCAACACACACACACACACACACACACACACACACACACACACACACACACACCCAGAGCTGGTGCACGACAAGATGGCTCTCCTAGATTCTGGCTATGGCTCTCTGATCCCACTTTTAAAATAGTTTCAAAAGTGTAGAGAGGATGACAGACACAGCCACCAAAGGAATGACATGTCTACCTACAAAAAGACTGTGTAGCAATAAACTCTAAGTCAGACACGGCTCTGACTTCTGGGCTCCCAAAGGGTAGAATTCTCTGTGGAAAGCTGCAGAGGATTGGTATCAAGTCACATGGGTATCAGATAAAAGCTTTGACATCTTTAAACAATTGGTCAATGGTTGCCCTCACTCAATGGCTGGCATTTTGTTGTCTCCTAAAAGGAAAACCAGACTGACAGTGGGATGGTTCTTGCATCCGAAGAACTGAAGACACTGGAGGCCAGATCCAAATTGGCACCACCATTTAGGTAAGGTTCTGCCAGATAGAGAGACACATCATAATGTGCTTAATAAATGGTTATTAGCTATTGATTCATTCATTCATAGGATCATAGGACTTGGAGATGGAAGGGGCTTTAGTGGTTATCTTAATTCAGTTTTCTCATTTTATACTTGAGGAAACTAAAGCTCAGAGAGAGAAAATCACTTGCTTAAGAAGATATAGCTAGTTAACAACCACCAGGATTTCAATCCAGATCTTTCGATACCAAAACCCAATACTATCCCCACTGCTTAGATGACCAATGTGGAGATTGCTAGGTGGAAGTAGAAAGCGGAATCATCAGACACAATGTGGCCAAGATGAATGAGGCTATTTTAATCTTGTTAAAATCATTATGGTCATTAAGATTTTATTTAACCTGCCCATGAACTATTTTCTGTGTACTTTAATGAACAGTGCTCATATTACCCTGTGTGGATTTGGCATACAAATAAGTTGAGATAAATACGCATTAAAAACTGGTTGAGCTATTGATTATGTTTTAAGAAAAAATTACTTTAATTTACCTTAATATGGCTCAGTAGGTATTTGTGTTTACTCTGTCCAGGTGTACTGCACTTTAAGCAAAATATATAGCCAATAATATGTATTGGCAATATTAGAATACTATTCTTTTCTTTGAGAAGTAATTCACCACAATGTTCAAATGATAAATAGCAAGCTGCTTAAAGCATTTGAATGTGATTCAAGGTAGAAAAATCCAACTTGCTTGCAGAGTTTTTAGTAACCCAACTATGGTGTAAAATAGAATATTAATGGTTGAAATTGACATAGAAAGAATCATGAAAAGGGCCATTGTGATGCCTTTAGGTGGCAAAGGAAGTTAAAAGCCTGTTAAGTATGGATGCTTCTGGCACCAATATAGTTTCACTGGGGGAAGGATGCTAGACTCATGAGAAGATTGCAGATAATAGATTTCTTGAACAATTTTTCTGGATTGTACAAACCTACATATTTCATATGTATAACTTTGAATGTCCAAATAATGGAACAAATTATAAATGGTATATGAAAGTACAACTCATCATATTTTAATTCAATATGATTTATATTTCTAAGTTTCACTATATCTGCCATGTTCCATGAGTTCAACTCATTAAGGACATTTTCTGGTTGCTGCTGAGTGATTCATCTCTTTGGTTCCTCCAAAGAATATGGTTTTGATGAGTCAATAGCAGTTCTGACATGGCCTCAATTGTGTGCACATTTAAGGTTATTAATGCTTAAAGTTGCACAAGGATTTTATTAACACCATTTCTCTGTCCTCTAATCCCATCTCTGTGAGTGTAGGGGAAACACAAATAAACTTTCAGAGCATCCTGATTTCTTTTAAGATCAGGAAAGAGCCCCCTTAACTTGGACAATTATCTTATAAACAGCTGGTCAATCAGTAAGGCCATAAACATGTTCCATTGGCAGAAACCTTTGCATCCCTTTGGATAAATGTCTTTCATCTAATCTAATGTTTGAAAGATCTGGGCCTGAATAAGAGGGCTTATCACTGACAACCAAATTCATGCTGGTACCTGAAAATAGTCATTATCCCAAGCAACCTGATATGTTGATTAGTAACAGAGAGAGATAGGAATGGGTACCATTGCTCTCTGGGGAGATTACAAGGCCCCATGGGGTTAGGATTGGGAGCAAGGGAGCAACCTTCATTTGATATACTCATTGTGTCATCATTTCTTCCACAGTGCACTAATGCCCAGTAAAAGCAAAGAGTCTGTAACATCTGAAGCTTCGAACCAGACCAGCGGCTACCAGTCAGGGTATCATTCTGATGATACAGACACCACTGTTTACATGAGTGAAGAGACAGAACTCTTAAATCCTGGGGAAAGTGAGCCCCAATCCTGCAGCACACACACACTTCAACCTGACTCTTGGATGCCGCTAAACTCACCTCCCGTTTAAAGTCAAGGAGTTACTTCCATCTCTCCAGAAGTGGAAATCGTGTGGATTGTCCTGCAGAGTCACTGCTCAGATATTGGAAAGGTTTTGTTTCCTTATCAAGGAAACAGCACATATTTGATTCTTGTACAAAAGAAAAGAAGGACCTCAGTTACCAGGAAGCCGGTTGAGCAGTAGCAAATGACAAATTTTTGCTGGGAAGAAGTCAGTGACTCAACAATGAATGTTTTGAAGGCACATTGTCTGCCTTGGCCTTATCTTCTCTCTTCATTCCTTTGTTCATTCATTCCTTCTAAAAGCATTTATGAAGTCTCTACTTTGTGGCCAGCTTTGGTCAATAGAAATGAAGTAGAAGTAATGGTCCCTGCCCTCAAGAAATTTGTAAATTAGTTGGGAAATCAAGATACATACATGACATGGTCAGGGAATAATTCAAGGCATTACAAGTGCTGTAGAACTTTGGGAAATGTCATGGTGGATTGTGGTGAGCCTAGGAAAGAAGTGTCTTGGATTGAGCCTTAGAAGAAGTATTTAGATTGGTAAAGAAGTGGGCGGTGTTAATTGAATTGCCTCAAATGAATATGGCAGTCCCTCAATGAAGCTGATTGACAAGGAGCGGGAGGGAGATTTACTAGGAAATTTTAAGACCTCAGATGAGGGTATTGTGATTAGTGAGTGGCTTGCTCTTTCTTAACTGTGCTAAATGAGAGTCCCTTATGCTGTTTCTGACCGTGCTAAATGACAGCCTCTTCCGGGCCTTTCTGTAGTTCCAGGCCAAACTAACTCCAGGAAGGAAAAGATGTGACTCTGTTTCCTTGTCTCCCAGGCTAATCTTTTACTCAGAATACCACAAAGAAAGAGAAACTTCCAGGCTAAAGCTCCCAGGCTTCAGACCCAGAGTCCTTTGGGCTCTTATTGGTCTTCCCTGGGTAAAGAGCACACGTGGCTTTGTGAGAAGTGTTCTGTTAAGGGCTAAATATCGTTTAACTCAAGGCAGAACCATGAAGGAAGACGTTTGTTATTCCATTTCCCTCCAGTACTTTAATCGTTTGGCCACTCCTGCTCCAGTGACAATGGACTTGGATTTGTTCATTCTTTGCCAAACTTCCAAACATGTCTTCGTAGCCAGAGTTCAAATAACATCCATTGTACATTTAGATTTTCTAACATATGAAGTTATTTCTACTGGATTTATACCTTCCTATCCCTTTTCTTAAAAGAAAAAGAAAAATGTATTTTTTTGTACCATAGTGTGAAATGCTGGGAACTATGACTATAAAACACGATATGGCAATACAGTATTTATATAGCCTGTTTATGTAGAAACAAATGTAATATATTAAAATATGTTCTATATAAGGAATTTTGTAATATTCACATTTTTATATCTGTGTTAAGCAGCATGTCAAGGAGGACAATGTTTTTAGAAATTGATGCCATTTTATTAAAAAGAAAGATTGTTCCCTTTGCAAGGCTTCAGACTATACCTGTTATTTTAGAATCCACTCATGCTATCAAATTTAATATTGAATTTCTACTTTTTATACCTATTGTAATTTATGCCACCAAATGACATGTCATTGATGCTGAATAGTGGTGTAGCTTAGGGTCATAAAATCTTGCAATTGGAAGGGACCCCAGAGGTCATATAGCCAGTCCATCCAAAACCCAAAACATGAGTCCTGCCAACAACTCCACAAGTAGCCATTCCATATTGTGCTGGAAAATCTCCAGAGAAGTCTCCAGACTTCTGCCTGCTGAGGTGACCTATTCTATCTTTGAATAGTTCCAATATTTAAGGATTATTATTTTTATATCGAGCTGAGATCCAATCCAACAAGCCTGTCCTGAGCAAGACATAGTACTAAACACTAGGAATATGAAGGGAGGAACAAACATTTATTTAAGTACCTACTATGTGCAAAGCACTTTACAAATATTATCTGATTTGATCCTCACAACAACCCTGGAAAGTAGGTGCTATTGTTATCCCCATTTTACAGATGAAGAAACTGAGCCTAAGAAAGGTTGGGTGACTTTTATTGTCTGAGGTTCGATTTGAATCCAGGTGTTCCTGACTCCAATATTCTATCACTGCATTACCTAGCTACCACTCACTCTTGGCTACAGCAGGTGGGAAACTGGGCCATAGTTTAAAGCCAAAGTAATTTTCCAGATTTGGAAAGGAAAGAGCTATTTAAGGGATGGAGTCCAAGGTTTTTGACTCCCTTCCCCCACCCCCTGCCAATTTCCTCTCCAATTGCCTCCACCCCCAGCTTGGACACTAACTTAAATGTGTGATAAACCATATAATTCATATCTACCTCTGCTTTTTTCCAAGGGGAAATAAAGCTAGGTTTTTATCCCCAAATCATGGAGATACTGGCAGCCCTAAAAGCAGACAAGGCTTTTACTTGTGCTATTTTTCTTCTCTTAAATTAAGAACATCTAGGGATGGCACACATATTGCACTCAATACTTGTATTTTTTATCTCAGCCTCTGTTGAAGGGTGGGGGTGCACTGAAAACAGTACTCTTCCCTGATCCAACCACAGCTGGAATACTGTTGGTAGTTTTTGGTGCCTTGTGAGGAAGGACATTGTTAATCAGGAGCATATCCAGAATTGGGATGGGTCTCCAATCTATGCCATATGAAGATTAGATGAAAGAATGAGGGATACTTGATAAAGAGAACAAAAAACTGAGGGGTGACATGATCGTAGTCTTCAGGCTAAAATGTGGAAGAGGGCTTAGGTTTGTTCTACTGGTCTCAAAGGGTAGGATTAGAATCATAAGAGGACAGATTCAGAGCCATGAGGGACCTCCGAGATCACCTCCTCTAACCCTTTAACATTACAGAAAGGAAAACCGACCCCCAGAGTGGTTAAGTACCTAATGTCACACACTTAGTAAGATGGAGCACTCATTCCACTGAGTCACATTGCAACTCATGGAAGCTCCAAAGAGGCGAAATTAGATCTGGTGTAGGGAAAATCTTCCTAACATTGAGAGATGTCCAAAAGTGGCCATAGAAGACAGAGGGATTCCTCTTCCTTCAGGTCTTCAAGCTAAGGCTGGGGGACCATTTGTCATGTGTACTGTAGAATGGATTCCTTTTGGGGTATCAGTTAGATCAGATAGCCTCTTTCAGTCTGAAATCCTTTGATTCTGTTGCTCTGAAAGAAGAAGAGATACATTGATGACAACACCAGTTCTGAATTCAGAGGATCTGGGTTTTAATCCTAATTCAGCTACCTACTACCTATGTGACCTTAAGCAAGTCATTTCTGGGGCTGAAGGTCCTTATGTGTCAAATGAGGATTGGCCTAAGTGAGCTGAAGGCCATTTCTAGATCTAAAATTTGGTGATATCGTGGGTAAAGAAACTGTCTTAGCCAAAAAGGGGATTGGGGGAAGGATATCAACAACATGCTTCAGCCATTGCTACTCCCTTTAACTAGAATAAAAATTTCTTGTTCCCTGTTCTCTTATTCTGCTGAGCTCCTTTGTGCCCCAAAGTCCATCTAGTGGCTAAGGATTAGGTTTTTGACTGAAGTATTAAATTCACAGCTCAAAAGAATGTATTCCACTTAATGTGGCCCAGAGAGATGAGTCCTAGGTCCCTTTCACCCTTTGAAATAACATATGAGCACACAACTTGAATCACTTTCCAGTGCCTCCCTTCCCTTCTTCATAACGTAGAGCTGCTAACACTGATCTCTTCTTAGCAGGGGTGTGAAGCTTAGCTAAGTTATAGATGAGGGAACTGGAAAACCTGGCAGAATAGACACAGGCTTTAAACCCAATTTCTCTGACTCCAAATCCAATACTCTTTCCCCACGATCCTATCTGTGTCATGCTTCTTTCCCAGGCTATAAGTTCCTAGGAGGCAGGCACTGTGTCATAGAGAATCACACTTGAGAGTTGGAGGGATCCTCAGAAATCCCACCACCTTGTCTTACAAAAACTGAGGTTCAGTGAATGGACCTGCCTAAGGTCACACAAGTGCACCATACATGGAAGATTGTTGCTCACCTCCCATCCCGGTGGGACACTGTAGGGTGGTCTCCAATGCCAGGCTGCCCTCTGCTGGGCAGACAACCAAGGCACCCCTGCCTCCTGACCCCATATCTCCATCTGCTCCTGTCTGCCAAGAGGTGGGCCTCCTTGGATTTTATAGAATCCAACATCATCATCTGCCAAGAAGGACCTCAAACAGTATAAATTCATACCTTCCTTGATGATCTCTCCAACTGCTGAACCTCTGCCTGGGCTCACCATTTAGTGGAATGGGAATACCACTCACCTCATCCTGGTGACCCTGAACCACTGACTGCCAGGAGAGGAATCCTTAGTCCCCATGCTGAACTTGCTGCTACTGTATGCCCATTCTCCTTAACCCAACATTCTACACCCTCCCCCGCAAAAAAATCCAGCTCCAGATTGGCAGACCCTACCACTGACCTCTAAGATGCTTGTTCTGTCATGAAAAAACTCTTTCATCTTAAACTTTTTTCTTACTCCTTACAGCTTTTGGGCCTCACTTCCTGACATTGCTTCCAGTACTTTCCAGTCCAGGCTACATTTTTCTCTTATGCCCTCTGCCTAATTGGTCACAATGAGAGTGAGAATACTATTCC
The DNA here is from genome assembly GCA_028646595.1 of Phalanger gymnotis. Taxonomy (NCBI): domain Eukaryota; kingdom Metazoa; phylum Chordata; class Mammalia; order Diprotodontia; family Phalangeridae; genus Phalanger; species Phalanger gymnotis. The sequence goes on from CM053623.1 coordinate 366,472,828, forward strand.
TTTCTCTCCATTGCCACTTCTTATCCCTCCCTATAACCAACTTCATTAAGCTACTTCTCCTTTGAAATTCATGATATCCAAATTTATCACTCAATCTGAATACTGGCCACTGTTATCTACAGGTCAACCCTCCGCCCCCACCCCAATGTCTCCTTCCTTCTTCAACGAGCTCCGTGCCTAGCTGAAAGTCTTTTTCTTTTTCACAAACTCTAAAATTGCTTTTTTTGTGATCGCAATCTTTTATCATGCTGTCTTTCTCTCTGCCTTCTTCATCCTCATCATGACCACCATCTCCTCTGGCCCTCAGCTCCTTCCCGGGCCATCACATCTGCTTTGGCTCCCCTCCCCCATCCTTCTTTCCCTATTCCAAGCCCACGGTATTATCTTCCACTGTTGGTTCTTCTTGCTCCCTTGTCCTATTGCCAGTTGTGCCTCGCCAGGTCCCATCTCCCAATTACTCCCACCATCTTTCCCCTTTTTTCCAAGTCACACGATGCTGAATGGAGTGGGAAAATATCATGGATTTCTTGCACGCCACTCCCCTACATGCTCTTCATGCTCCAGCCCCACTACCTACTTCCAATCCCTTATGCATCATGATACTCCATCTCCTGACTCCATGACTGTTCTGGCCATGTCTCAGGCCTGGAATGCACTGCCCCTTCATCTCTGCCTCTTGGGCTCCCCACTTCCCAGAAGACTCTGCCTAAATTCCACCTTCTGTAGGATGCCTCTAGCATCTCCTAACTGCTAATGAATCCCCTTTTCAGACTATTTTCTATCCATCTATGCGCTCTGTTCAGATCTGGCATATATCTAGTCATTGGCATATTGTCTCCCCATTAGAACAAATGCTTCTGTCTGGATTGGGTGGTGGTGGGGGGGAGTTTCCTTGTCTCTCTCTTGCTTACTTCAGTTCCTGCTACATAAGTCCTTAATGGATGCATGCTGATTTTGATAGACAGTAAGAATCCAAGGTCAGACTTGAATCCCAATCCTCTGACTCCAGAAATAATGCTCTGCCCATTGAACAACACTGCCACCTTTAGGCTCACAGCTTTGAGAACTAGAAGGAACCTTAGAGATGGTCTCAACAGCTACACCCGTTTTACAGATGAGGAAACTCAAGGTCAGAGAGATTGTGTTTTGCCCAAGATTATGTAAGTAGAGAGGAGATTTGAACCCACTCCCTCTGACTCCAATTCTGGTTCCCTTTACACTGCATTATAGTGGCTTATTTTAAATCTTTGTATTTCTAGTAGTGCCTAGTTTCATTGAGATGAATTGTTTGTTGGATTAAATGTATACAAAGTATTAGGGTCTCCATCTTAATACTTCCCCTCCTAGCATCTAGGTGGCACAGTGGATAGGGTGCTGGGCTTCAAATCAGGAAGACCTGAATTCAAATCTGTCACGGGGATATTATAGCTGTGTGTCCCTGGGCAAGTTGCGTAAGTGCTGCTTGCCTCAATTTCCTCAACAGCAACATTAGAAAAATGACAGCAGGTACCTGCAGGGCTGTGGTGAGGATCAGATGAGATGATATTTATAAAGTTCTTAGCACATACTATTCAGTATCTTAGTACATAGTATCTTTCATAATAGATACTATGTAAATGCTTATTCTCTTCCCTTTCTCTTTCCCAATCAATTATCAAACAGGCACTGTGCTAAGCTCTGGGGATACAAAAAGGGGCAAAAGACAGTCCCTGCCCTCAAGGAAGTAGTTAAGAGGGAGGTAATTAACCGAGGGAAGGCACTGGAATGAAGAGGTTTGGGGAAGGCTTCTAGAAAAGACAGGATTTTAGTTGGGACTTAAAAGAAGCCAGGAATGTCAGTAGTAAGAGCAGAGGAGGGAGAGCATTCCAGGCATGAGGGGCAGCTGGAGAAAATGCCCAGGAGCCTAGAGATAGAGTGTTTTGTTCATAGAACAGCTCAGGAGGCCAGAGTTACTACACTGAAGAGTATGAGTTTACAAGTAAGGTGTAGGAAGACTGAGGCTAGGTTATGAAGAGGGGCTAGGTCATAAAGGGCTTTGAATGCCAAACAGGGTTTTGTATATGCTCCTGGAGGCAACGGGTTACTGAGTAAAGTGGAGAGGGGGTGGGGAAAGTGACATGGTCAAACCTTTACTGTAAGGAAAATCGCTTTAGTGGCTAAATGGCTCAACCAGCACCATGGAAAGAAGCTACCCAGGATCTCTCTCAGAAGATCACTAGATGAGAGAAGAGGGGCTAGGGATCAGGGATCTGGGCATATTTACCAAACCCCTCAACTCTTTCCTTGGCCAAGGCATGTCAGGCAGAATAACTGAGGACTCTGCCTAGGTGTTGTCAGTCTCCAGGTCCTCTGCCCATGACAGGTTTATGAGGGATGCAAGACAGCTTAGGCAAATGCCACCCCCTCCCTCTTGGCTTTGGGCTCCCCTCAGCCTGCTTGCCATGTTCCAAGTCAGGCAGCAGGCCCTGAACCACCCCACCCCACCCCACCCCCCTTGCATTTCAGACTGATTAGGTCCCAGAAGGCTTCCCTGGGGTCATTTGGAAACTTAGCAGGGCTTCTCCAACATATGGTGCTGATAAGGATCTCCCTGTTTGAGATAAGGAGCTGTTTAATGGAATCTGAGGAAGCTGGAGTTCGGTGGCCATAAAGCTGTACAATGTAAAGCATGATCCCGACACAGATGTAATTAACTGTTAAGCATATTAGGTGCCTGAGGAAGGGTGTTCTGTAGCTCATAAATTACCAACAGGCTACCTTCAGTGAGGCAGGAAGAGGGGCAGGTATCTTTGGCTTCCAGCTGGTCAGAATGACAGGTTAGGATGAATAAGGAGGCTGGATTCGGGTTCACTTTCATCAAGTCTCCCTCCTCCACCCTACACTGGACCCAGGGAGCCACAGAGCTACCCTAGAGACCTTGCCCACTCCACTTCATTTGTTTTCCCCATACTGTGGGGGAGGGGAGGGCAAAGGACAGGGGGAAAAGTGTCACCAGGGCTTGGAAAAACAATCTAAGGCTCAAAAAGTAGCTTAGGACCATTAGAGTTGGAGAGGATCTCAGGGGCCATCTAGGATAAGTCCCTCATTGCATAGATAAGGAAACAGAGAGGTTAAGTGATCTGTCCATAGTCACAGAGCCAGTAAACAGCATAGGCAGGATTTGAACCCAAGTTTCCAGGGCTCCAGGCTCCATTTTCTCCATTCCTTACTGCTTCTCCTAGGCAGTGCTCTTCACTGACCTTCCCATCAGTCAATCCACATTTTGTCATCCCACACAGGGCTCAGCGAGCTTATGAAAAATTTCTTTTCCTTTCTGAGTCTTCCTACTGAATCCTTCATAAAGCTGCCATTTTGTCTTGTGCTTGGATCAGCAGAGCCCCCAGAAGGAAGACTTCCCAAGTTGGTTTGTGTCCAGGCCCCACTGGGTGGGAACATCTGCTATCTAAGGGCCTGGAACATCATAAGCCAAATGGTACTTCATCCTTTCCTCCCATCAGCTTTACCCTTGGAGATCAAATCAGTTACAGCTCTTTAAAGTCTTCTTGGAGAAACCCACCAGTCCTACTGATAATGTGTACTGTGAGGATATGGCCAAATTAAAATCTTATTTAAGACTTAATTATTATCATTAGGACTTGGGGAGAGACTGGGATAATATGCCGTTCTATATACAGCAAATAATTTCTGCTATGGTTGCCTATATTCTGTGTGCTAGAAAGGCATTTGGGAATTCCCGCCATGAGTGAGTTTCTGTTGTCCATAAGCTTTTGATACCACAAAATCATAAGATTAGAGCTTGAAAGAGCTTTAGAGATTATCTATTCCAATCTAATAATTTTACAGATAAAGAACCTGAATCCTAAAGAGATTCGATGATTCGATTAAGGTGAAATGGGTAACAAGTAGCAGATATATAATTCCGATTTACTTTCCACCATACCTTATCTCCTTAGAAAGAACACTAGAACCCTTGTGTGAACAGGAATCTGCTCTGAGACATAACTGATGAGTGGCAATACAACCTTTGCCTGAAGATCTCTAGTAAGGATAATTTCACTGTCAAGTGGTAGGTCGTGCCACTTTTGGATAGCACTGTATGGAATTGTATCCTTACGTTAAGTCTACGTCTGCTTCTTTAACATCTGTCTTCTCTTGGTTCTGACTTCTGGGGCTTATTAGAGCAATGTTAAACCCTCTTCTATATGACAGCCCTTTGTATAATTGAACAGTTATCACATCCCCTATAAGTCTTCTATTGTCCAAGCTAAACATCCCATTTTCTCTAACCAGATCTCACATGATATAGACTCTAAGACCTCCACCATCTCAGTTCCCCTCCCTTTGGTGCTGTCTAGTATGCTTTCTAAAATGTGGGGCCCAGAATTGAACACAGTATTCCAGATCGATCTGACTAGTGCAAGAGTTCAGTAGAATCATTTCTTCCCTAGTTCTAGATACTGTTCCTCTCTTAATTCAGCCCAAGATCACAGTCTCTTTTTTAGATGCCATATCATACTGTTGATTCACATTCATTTCAATTTGATAATCACTTTTCATTCTTGTTGACATACTTTGTTTTTGTCAATTTTGTTCAAGATTTTATCCCTGTTTTCTTCCCTTATACAGATCCTTGCCCCCCAAAAAAAGAAAAGAAAAGAAAAAAAAGAAAAAAGGAAGAAAAACCCCTCCCATTAAAAAAAAATAATCCACACATCACCTAAATCTGGCATAGCTATTATAGAGTCCTTCACCTCTGCAAAGAAGAGAAGGTGCGTTTCCTCTTCTTTTTTTCCTTCCAGGTCAAGCTTGGTCATTATGATTTCATCAAATTCAGTTTCTGTTTTTGGTTGTTCTTTCCATTTACACTGTTGTGGTCATTGTGTAAGTTGTTTTCCTGATTTTTTTTTTTACTGCACTCTGAATCAGTTCATAGAAGTTCTTATGTTTCTCATGATCAGGGTTCTTCATCATTTCTTTCGGCACAATGAAATTTCACTGCATTTAGCTAACAGGATCTCTTTCAGCCTAAACTGATGGACATCTATTATACCTCCCTCACCTGTTATTTGTTTCCATGAAAAATGCTGCTAAAATATATTTTTTAAATATAAATATAATAAAAAATAAAATTTAAATATAAATTTTATATTTATTTTTTAATATATTTATAGGATTTTGCTTTCTTTCTTTGACCTTTCAAACATATCTGCTTGGCAATGGAAACTCTTGGTCAAAGGGTATGGACATCTGAATCACTTTCTTAGCAAAGGCCTAAATTTTAGTTTTCCAAAATGGTGGGATTAATTGATAACTTTACCAACAGTGCATTGATGTGACTTTCTGCAGTCCCTCCAACGTTGATTATTATCTTCTTTTGCTATCTGCCAAATAAAACCTTGTCTGCCGAGGTTTACTAGGAGGTGGCCGCTGTGTAGACATCAAAGGTGAATGAGAAACCCTGAAAAGGGCTTGGCAAGCTCTCACACCAGGGATCCTGGTCCTTCTGAACACCCCAGACTCAAAGAAAGGATCCATGTATAGCCAAATTCATAATAACATTTTTTGTGATAGCAACAAAACAAAACAAAACCCAAACAAGGGTTCAAAGTGGGTGCTGTTGACCGGGGAATGGGTAAGCCAGTTTTGGCATATGAAAGTAATAAATGAATCTGTGACAAAATAAATAACGAGTTTGAGGAATTCAGAGAACCATGGAAAGATCTGAATGAACTAATGTAGAGAGAAGAAAGAACCAGCACAATACTGTGCATGATTGTAACAACACAAAGGAAAATAAGAATAAAAGACAGCTAAGCTGAAATTCATGGCAATGACCTATCTTGACCCCAGTATTGGGGGCAGGTGAGAAAACATATTTCCCTCCTCTTGGGAGAGAAGGGGCGGGGGGGGGGGGGTACTATGAGTTTGGAATGTCATCACATGGTTGTTTTCTGTTGGTTTTAACTGTTTTTCTATGTTACAAGAGAGCATTTGGTGGGGGGAAGGGAATGGATTCAGATGACTCAAGTATCAAAAATAAAAAGCATCTTTAAAACTTAAAGCAAAAAATTTTAAATTAATTAAAAAATCTATTTTTAGAAGCTCCCCCAGGAAGCAGAAGGTTCTGTGGCAGGCCAGAAGGACATACAATCAGGGTGATTCGTTACCAAGGCTGTCTAGTTGTACTGAGTCAAAACACGCTACCTTGCATATATCTTATCAAGTGCCATTTAATGACTTAAGACAGTCTAGCATTTTTTTTAAAAAAGAGAGAGGGTGAATGAGAGAGAGAAAAAAGGAGGATTTCTCCCCCAAAATCTCCTAAATGCTGTAGTGTTCATTTCCAGAGACATGCAGGCAGAGATAACTTCCCACTCAGGATGGTGTGGGTGCACTTAGGCTGTTTTTCCTAAAAGCAAAATTATAATCACAGAGAGATCTTTACATTTTCTGATAAAGCCCCAGGCCAAGCAACAGCAGCTCAACATTACATGAGTTAAGTAGTAAAAGCAGCAGGGAGGCTAGAGATAAACCCTCACAATTATTAACTTACCCACTGGTTAACGGCATGAAAATGATCGCCATCGATGTGAGGACCGAGTTCCCACAGTAATCCTGCTTTCTTGCTGATCTGGCTTATTAAGTTTTATTGGCAGCTTACTGTTGGACTTAATCATGCAAACAATGCAAAAATAAAGTGACTGTGCTGGAAGGTGGATGCACACTGATGTCATAGAAGGGTTGCAATCTGCACCAACGAAGAGAGTACACATAGATGAAATCAGATTCATTAAAACAGTGAAGTAAGTATATGAAACTTAAAACAATTTGTTACGAACTATGAGGAAAAGTCTCTAATGTCTTTTGTGTTAGACTTAATCATTTGAACAACGCAAAAAAAAAAAAGTGACCATGCTGGAAGGTGGATGCACATAAAAAACTTGGATGGGATGCATTAGTTACCACCATTATAGTGATCCAGCATAGACAGACATAATCTGAATTTGGACAACCTCACCTAGTTCTCCCATTGAATGCAAAGGCACAGTGGTGGTAGATTAGGAGCTACAAAATATTGGCCAATGCATGCAAGGTCTCAAGGAAACAAGAGTGTACTAGATGAGAAGAATCCAGTAGTGGGCCCCAGAGAAACAGAATCTCCTTCTGTTTCCTTTTAGTTTGGGTTGTTCTAGGAATCTGCTAGTAGGTGAGCTCCAGAGGGTGTTAGCTGCAAGGGTTACCTATAAGGTCTCACCTTTAGTCCTTGATTCACCGAAGCCAGCTTTGGACATCACAACAACCAGGCCCATTCCACTCTTCCAGGCAAGGCTGGTCTCATGGGTAAGCGTGAGTAGGGGAACCCGTGTAAGATATGATTTGCTAAGTGCAAAGAAGACTCCCTTCTCCAAAATATAGCTCCCACAGGCATGTGAAAACATCATAAAGTCCACCATTAGAAAGATGTATTCCTTTGGGACGAGAAGGTTTTCAGGCTTTCAGAGTCTTCTATTAAATACACATTCTCTTGGGAAAGGTAATGCCGTAAACCATTATCAGCTAATACCTCAGCAGGGATTAGTTTATCATTTACTTTCTAAACAACATTCTGCCAAAATAAGATGCTCTGTGTGCATGTGTGTGTGTGTGTGTGTGTGTGTGTGTGTGTGTGTGTGTATGTGTGTGATAGAAAAAAAAGCACTGGATTTGGAGCCAGAAGAAGAAGCCAGGGTTCCTCAGCTACAAAATGAAGGGGTTAGTTAGACTGAATGGTCTCTAAGATCTCTTCCAGTTGTAAACTCATGGCCCTATAGGGAAGATGGGTGTTGGATACTGTGATGGAAAAGACAGCTACTCAATTACAAATTAAGATTGTCTGGGCCCTGAAGCACAAAAGACATTAGGGACCTTTCCTCAAAATTTGTAACATGTTGTTTTAAGTTTCATATACATCACTGTTTTAATGAATCTGATTTCATCTATGTGTGTACTCCCTTCATTGGTGCAGATTGCAACCCATCTATGCCTTTGACTTCTGTTTGGCCTCTGTTTGTATCCTCCCTTAATCCTATGTGGGAAGGTCCATCCAACAAGCTGGGGGTCTTCTAGGTTTCTTTGCATTATCTGGGTCCCAATGCAGTACATGTGTTGTCCATCAACTCTCCATTATTCAAGTCCGGGGTGTTCTTAACCTAGGGTCTATGGATTTGTTTTAAATAGACAAGGATATTTTGATGACTGTGTTTTAATATAAGTTTCCTTTGTAATCCTACATATTTTATTTTATGCATTCAAAAAACAGTATTCTGAAGAGGGATCCATAGGCTTAACCAGACTGTCTGAGGTCCATGACACAAAAATGTTCGGAACTTCTGCTAGATACTTGACCCCATCCCTTGTTCTAGTCATCCATTTCCTCAATATCTTTTACTCTGCTTTTTGTTTGCAGCACCTCATTGGTAGAATGCTGAAGTCTATTTATACCCTTTCCATCAACCTTTGGATACTGAGCAATTTTAAGCCATTGAAGATTGTGGTTCTCCATAATAGGCAATCCTATAGCACTCTTTGAAAAATATTGGTGTTAAAAAGATGGGTTTTTTTTGTTTGGGTTGAAGCTCAAGGTCATTAAAAGGACCACACAATTTCATAAATGCAATCTAGACTATTCTTTTCTAACCCTTTGACTCTTGACCTAGTTCATTGTCCATCTTCAGTTTTTATCCAAACTACATGCACTGACAGACCAAGTATATGGACTGTCCATCTGACTATCATAGTCCATGCAATTGGCATTCTTCATCCACTTTGTTTTTCTTGTGTGGATATTTAGATTGAAACTTTGATTGATTATTAATTCTATTAAGGCTCTACAATGTTATGAAACTTGAAGAAATAAACACAGTCATCAAGTAGGAGCATCTGGAGGACCTCACCATCTTTGGGAATCTCTTCATTTTGGACCTTTGTTATGTCTCCTATAACCATGGCAAATACCTTTGGAAAGGATATATCTACTGTTTTATACCTCACTTGATATTGATAAGAGAGGATTCTTGAACAAAATTATTTCTGTTATTATTTTAAGGAATCTTTCTTGATATCACATGGAAAAACTTTTAAAAACCACATTTGAGAATTTCATAACTCTGAGTACTGTCTTCTCCATTGCAGATTGTAATTCCACTGTAATTTACTAGGTTGTGTGTGTGTGTGTGTGTGTGTGTGAGAGAGAGAGAGAGAGAGAGAGAGAGAGAGAGAGAGAGAGAGAGAGAGAGAAAGAGAGACAGAGACAGAGAGACAGAGAGAAACAGAGAGAAACAGAAAGGGAGGGAGAGAGAATGAAAGCAACATGTTATGGTTAGAAAATCTATCACCCTGGTAATGTACCTCACTGGCTAGCCTGGGCCTTAAGGGAAAAGTTTTAGGGGATGCTTTTAAAATGTTCAATTTAAACATGGGAAATACCATTATCGCTCTATTATGTTGGCTTAACATTTTTCCTCCACTAAAGTTCTGCGTCATTTGGTCTCTCAGTGCCCCAAGGCAACTCTCTAAAACCATCCATTGTGAAACAATTGTGATGTATGGGTTTGGTGGAGGGAATTTCCTTATGGAGAGTTCACTTCACCAAGGAAATCACTGATCTTTTTTTTTTTTAAGTTCCATTCTCACAGAAAAACAGAATTGTTTAAATTCATTTTTAATTTAATTTAATTTTCCATTTTGAATTCTCTCATTCCCCTACCTCTCCCTGACCCATTGAGAAGGCAAGAAAAACAAAATTCAAATAATAGAATTTTTAGTATTGAATGGAACCTCACCACACCACAGCCTCACTTATGCTTGACCAAGAATCCCATCTATAGAATTCCTAAGTGGTCCTTCAGCCTCTGAAGACCTTCAGGGGGGAGGAACCTACAGCCCTTCCAAGGCAGTCCATTTTGCTTTGGGTTAGCTCTAATTTCTAGTAAGATTTTCTTTTTAGTAAACCTCCATCTTCTTCTCTCTGACTTTTACCCACAGTGGAGTTTAGAATCGAAAGAAACCTTGGAAATTCATCTAGGCCAACTCTCTCATTTCACAGACAAAGAAGCTACCCGGAGCTTAGATGACCTACCCAAAATCGCTCAGGTAGCCTGTTTCATTTCGGCATAGGGGTGACACCTGTTTTTTAAAAAGTTATGCCAATGGAGGCCAAGCTTTGTTTAGCAGGTCCTACCAAACTGAAATACAGGCCTAGTAAAAGACCAGGTACATTTGTCATCTGAGGACAGGCCTGGCTTAAGTCACAGAGGCTCACCACCAGAAGGCTGGCCACCATATGATGGATTTTTTTTTTCTCACAGCAACTCACAAGAACTATTTACTAAGGGCTGAAAGGGTTGTGACCTGAATCTGTGGAAGAAGTGCCAACACTAATGAAATTATTGATCTTTTGAACTTTTGAACATTTTCACTGGGAGCTGTGCCAACATTGATGAAATGACAAAGCTGGCAATAAAAAGTATATTCTAAGATTTAAAAGTTAACAGAAGCATCTCATGGGGGACAAGGAAAAGAGGATATTCTCTTCTGAACTTCTCTATTATTTTCTTCCTTATGCTGGTTTTTGCTGCAGAGACCTGGGTCCCCTCTTCTGATTACGTTCCATGGGCTCTCATTAGGCAATCATTTCTACAGCATAACTTGGCAGTGAATGGTCAGGTCTCTGGAGTCGGGTAGAGATAGAGGAAAGGGGAGGGGGCCATAAATTCAACCATTCTGTTCAACAAGCATTTCTTAGGTACCCACTAAACGCCAGGCGTTGTGCAAGGCACTAGGGTTACAAATATGAAAATGCTTCTCTCCTTGTAAGCTTATGTTGTACTTAAAGAAAGGTAAATAGAAAATTTAATGTGAAATAGGTACAAAGTAATTTCCAGAGGTGGGGACTAATGTGAAGGGTAGTTTGTTAACAATAGACAAAGAGTTCCAAAGACCACAAGTAACGAGGAGTTTGGAGAGGAGTAGAGTGATGGAAGCTGTGGATGAGTATGAGGGCTGTGAAGAGAGGTGTCCAGAAGAGGGGGCTTTGTCTTAGGTAGCCTATGATTATAAATAGCAAGTACTGCTGCTGTCCATCCTTTGTTTTCAAGGAAGACCAACAACACCACCATGTTGGAATTTGGGTACAGTGGATTCGGCTGTGGCTGCGCAGTCCAATATGAGATCTGAAGGCACCACCACAAATTAGGCACAAGTGGTCCCTTAGTGGAAGTGGCTCTGGATCTGCACAGCTCACATTTCCTCTGCTTTGTCTGTGGAATACAGCGTCTTCTTTGAGGCCAGCACACCACGCTGAATGGTCCTGTGCCACCACTTCACACGTCTCACAGTCAATGATAAAGTTCTTCAGAGAGACCTTGAGAGTGTCCTTATTCCCCTTCTTCTGACCACAGTGTGAGCACTTGCCTTGTGTGAGTTCTCTATAAAATAGCCCTTTAAGTCAGCTTGTGTTTGGCATTCAAACTATGTGGCCAGCCCACCAAAGTTGTGCTTTCTGTGATAGAGTTTGAATGCTCAGCATTTCAGCTCTAGAAAGGGCTTCGGTGTCTGGTACCTTATCTTGTCAGGTAATCTGCAGGATCTTCCTGAGATAATTCAAATGAAAGTGGTTCAGCTTTATGGCTGATAGACTCTCCGGGTTTATGATTAGAGTAGCAGCTAGGTGACACAGTGGATAGAGCACTGAGCCAGGAATCAGAAAGAACCTAGTTCAAATCCAGCCTCAGACACTTACTACCTATGTGAGTCACTTAACCCTGTTTGCCTCAGTTTCACATTCTATAAAATAAGCTGGAGTAGAAAATGGCAAACCATTCCAGTATCTTTGCCAAGAAAACCCCAGATAGGGTCAGAACTGAAATGGTTGAATAACAAATGATTAGAGCCACTGGGAAGTAGATTATCCTGCCTTTTATGGAAACAATGGAATGTTGATTTGATTATCAAACCTCAAACAGAAACCTGGGGTACAGAATAAATCTGACCTCTCTTCCACGTTATGGCTAAACCTCCCCAGTCCGTTCAAGTTATTGTCATTCTTCACCATATTGGTTGCCTTCCTCTGGACCCTCTCCAGCTTATTAATACTCAATATGGGTCTAAGCAGGGCTAAGTACAGTGACATTATCACCTTCTTTGCCCTGCAGACTGTGCCTCTCAGGGCAGCCTTCAATCACCTTAGGGGGTTTGGCTGCCATATCACACTGACTATTCTTTGCCCAGAAGGGAAGGAAGAGAGGGAGGGAGGCTGACTGCTTTGCTTCTGCTAAATATACTGCAAGTATTGGTTCCTGTTAAATACCTTACTCCTGGGAATGTGAAGAAGAGAGGTTGGGTGAGCACCAAGGACAATTATTTTTTCATGGCAGTACAGCCTAGGGTCAGGTCTGTTCCTTCAATTCATTATAACACCTTTAACAATCCTATCCTCATTGGGGGACATTTATTGGGGATCAGGGGATCATAGATTTAGACCTGGAAGGGAGCTTGCTGTTGTATATTCATTTCAGTTATATCCTACTCTCCATGACCCTCTTTGGGGTTTTCTTGGCACACACTGGAGTGGTTTGCTATTTCCTTCTCCAGCTCATTTTATAGATAAGTGAACTGAGGCAAACTGGGTTAAGCGACTTGCCCAGGGTCACACAACTACTAAATGTCTGAGGCCAGATTTGAACTCACAAAAATGAGTCTTCCTGATTCCAGGCCCAGTCCTCTATCCTCTGTAGCACCATCTAAAGGGATCTTAGAGATGATCAAATCCAAATGCCTCATTTTACAGATAATGAAACTGAGGCCCAGAGAATTTAAGTGAACTTACCCAAGATATAGGTTGTAAATGGTAGAGTTTGAATTTGAACCCAGGTCCTCTGATTATAAATCTGGCACTCTTTTCTATTTCACCACACCGACGATTACGGCCAAGCTTTCTCTGCTGAGTAGAATGAATAAATTTGATTTCTAGGTCACCCAATAGATTTTCTGAGGTTAAGACCATGCCATATTTATAGAGTGGGGGTAAACTGAGTTTAGGGGAAGCTAGGTGGTACAGGGAATAGAGCCCTGGGCTTTGAACCAGAAAGATTCATCTTCATGAATTCAAATCTGGTCTTAGACACTTACTAGCTGTGTGACCCTGGACAAGTCACTTAACCTTCTCTGCCTCTTTTTCCTCACCAATAAAATGAGTTGGAGAAGGAAATGGCAAACCACTCCTACAGTAGCTTTGCAGAGAAAACCCCAAATAGGGTCACAAAGAGTCTGAACCAACTCAACAACAACAAACTTAGGTAGGGATGCAGTGTAGTAACTAAAATCATGGTGACTTTAGCTGCTTACTAAATTTAAAGTTTTGGCAAATTGCAAACTTCCTGAAAGCTTTTTCCTTTTTGCATACTGAATCAGTGAGAGCTTTAAGGAGAAGCAATTGGCATTCTGTTAAATAAAAAAAGAATACTTTGAGATCTGTTCTCCTTGAACTGGGTCGCTCCCAAGAGAAGAAGAGGTTTCTACAGAGCTTTTGCTTGCTGAATGCTGGCAAGGCTTATGGCTGCCTCACCAAACCCTGAGAGAGGTGTTGGCTTCCCTGGGCAAACAACCCAGTGACTGTGGACTGAGTTGAGAACAACGATATTGGGCTAGTTATGTCATTTCAAGGCAGTAACAGCTCAATGGTATGACTTGGCCTGGCTTGAGCGGGAGGAGGAAAGAGGAAGCCAAAGGGCAGGGAGGATGTGCTTCCTTCCCTTTTCATTGTATCAGGCTGCGAGGGCACCTTTGTCCAAGCCCCTCCGCTGTGTGGCCACAGGCTGTCCCAACATGCACATAGAGGAAATAATAATTCACATTTATATAGGGATTGTAGAAGCAATAACGGAATGGAAAAGCATTTATTAAACACACACTATATGCCAAGTACTGTGCTAAGTCCTTGGATTACAAAGAGGAAAATAAGACAGTCCC
>CM053623.1:366487334-366515478 GCA_028646595.1 Phalanger gymnotis
CAGATGTTCAAAAACAAAAAAAAAAGTTTTTTGCATGCAACTAGAAAATAAGATATACAGGCAATGAGGCGTAGAAATTTATCTTGTCCTACAAGAAAGGAAGGGAAAAGTGGATGGGAGGGGAGTGGGGTGACAGAAGGGAGGGCAGACTGGGGAACTGGGGAACAGGGCAACCAGAATATACGCCATCTTGGAGTGGGGGGGAAGGTAGAAATGGGGAGAAAGTTTGTAATTCAAACTCTTGTGAAAATCAATGCTGAAAACTAAATATATTAAATTAAAGTAAATATCCATTTCAAAAAAAAAAAAAACGAGAATCCCTGCATAGACCCTGGTTTAAGGAGTCAGAGCACAAGTCAATGCAGTCTCATCCTCTCATCCCCTATATCCCAGTTCCTTTCATTAGCCAGAGTATAGCCACCTGGAGTGAGAATGTTCATATTTTGTGCATATTACAGAGCCAGACCAAGAGAATGCTTTTGTCCCCTGTGCCAGGGGATATGTTGATGTATTCTCTGGTTCAAATGCCAAAAAAACTTTAGACCTAGTGGCCATACTACTTGCCGCTATACTTCATGAATGCACTATACACCAGAGAAAGGTGGTAAGGTTTTTGGGGAGACTCCCATCTCTTCATGAGACCTGCTCTTACTTCAGAGTACTAGACCAGGAAATCAGGAGAGCTCAGAAACCTTTCCTCTGCCTTCCAAACATCTGTCATAAAGATCCTCTTCTTTACACTCAGCCAACACCCTGGTGCAAACTCTCATTATTTCACATCTGGACTTTTGCAACGTCCTTTTAACCGGTCTCCCTGCCTCAGGTCTCTCTTCACTCTGCCAAAGTGATCTTCCTGAAGCACAAATCTGACTATGTCACTCCCCTCCTCAATAGATTTCATTGGCTCCCTATTACCTCCAGGATCAAATATGAAATATTTAAGCTTTTTAAAGCCCTTTATAACCTGGCCCCTTCCTACCTTTCCTCTTCTTACATTTTGCTTCCCTCTATACACTCTACCTTCTAGCCCCGTAGATCTCTTTGATGTTCCTTGAACACTAATCATCCATTAATCAACTCCTTGTCTTTTCATTGACTGTCCCCATGCCTGGAGTGCTCGCCTTGCTCACTGCCACCTTGTGGCTTCCCTGGCCTCCTTCAAAACTCATCTCAAATCCCACTTTTGGTAGGAGACCTCTCCCAGTCCTCCCCACTGTTAGTGTTTTCCACCTGGGATTACCTCCATCTAAACTGTCTGTTGAAGAGGTCTAAGCAAAATGAATGATGGTAGGGAACCATAAGTTTCTACGGGTGCTCATGACCCCAAAATATCAACGTGCCGGATCCTGCTGAAAGAATTAGACTCCAGCCTTCTCAGCCAAGGGAAAAGACAAAGTTTATTAGGGATTCACCATAATGGGTTGTCTTAAGAAATCCCACCCTTTTGTGGCCCCTGTTTTCTCAAGCCGGCCAGATTCAATCTAAGCTGAGCTAGATTGAATCTGAGAGCATTCATGGAGGCAAGATGGAGATTATATAATCAGGAGAATGGGATTAAGGGTGGGAAGTAGATTGAAGGCTTGGATATTGATAGTATCTAGGGTGGGAAGTAGCTGGACAATAAAGGGCATGGCTAGGTAGAGATTTGACCCTAATTATAACGTAAGGCTTATGGCCTTAGGGAAGGCCAGATCTAGTTGGAAGATTCAGGGAGCATTCAAGGGGCTCCCAGACACTGTATTCCAGTTTCTAGGGGGTTCCCAGAGACTGTGCCCTTATCATTCCCCCCTCAAACAAATGGGACCCAAATTCTTTTGTGATCCAAGGGGATTCCCACAGTCTAAACCCCATCACTATGGCTTTATATATACAGTTCAGTTATTTACATGATGTCTCCCAAGTTGAATGTGAGCTTCTTGAGGCCAAAAGCCATGGATTTTGTTTTGTTTTTATAAATGCTCAGTGCTTAGTACAGAGCCTGGGACCAAGCAAGTGCTTAATAAGTATTTGTTGGTTGATTGGCTATAACCAACTAGATCTCTGACCTCAGGCAAGCCATTTAATCAAAGTAAATCAGTAAGTCTTGAGTATATACTATTTGCAAAGCACCATGAACTAGAAATCTGACATCTGTGAGACTCAGTTGCTTTATTATCTATAAAAGGAGAGACTCAGATTTCTAAGATTCCTTCTGCTTTCTATGATCCTTTAGTCCTCTATGGTTATCCTGTGGTCCCCTTCATCCTTTCATAAGAACCAATGAAAGTGAAGTGAGCAGAACCAGGAGAACATTGTATATAGTAACACAATATTGTATAATGATACACTGTGAATGACTTAACTATTCTCAGCAATACAATGATCCAAGACAATTCTAAAGGACTCATGATGAAAAATGCTATCTGCCTCTAGAGAAAGAACTGATGGAGTCTGAATACAAATCGAAGCATGCTATTTTTCATTTTGTGTATTTTTTTGTGTTTTTTTTTCCTTTGGGTCTATGTCTTATTTTACACTATGACTAATATGGTAATATGTTTTGCAAGATTGAGCATGTATAATCTATCAAATTGTTTACTGTCTCAGGGAGGGGGGAGTTAAGGGAGAAAGGAAATTTGGGACTCAAAAAATTTTTAAAATGACTATTAAAATTGTCTTTGCATGTAACTGGGAGAAAATGAAATACTACTTAAAAAAAGACGACTATGGCCAAGGCTTGTTTGATGCCATAGACAGCTAAATGGACAGCTAGAGAGTGCTAACAACTACTTTTTAAAGTATTCAGAAGAACCATACAAGAAGAATGGGTAAATAACTTGTAGTAAGTACTGAACAATTAGGAGGAAGATGCAAGTTTAAAACAGGAGTAAACTCAATCTATGGACCTTCATCAAATCAGCATATAAGAGAATAGAATGGTTAGCTCCAATTGCCATAGGACTAGACTGGGAACCAAGTCTTTATCTTGTAAATGATTCATTGAGAAAATAGCCACTAGTAAGTTACTTGGATTTTTGTTTAATTCTTTCCCATAGATTTATAGCTGGCTACCACAGGAATTGGACAATTTAGCCCTGAATGAGATAAGCATCGATGCAACTACTACTCAAGAGAGTTGAAGAAGTTGGCTGATGAGTAGTAACTGGTGGTAACTCTAAGGCATCTTAGAGAGACAACATGGCAAGGTAGAAAGAATGCTGGACTTGGAATGAGGAAGGCTTGGATTCAGATCCTGTTTTTGACTCTTATTTGCTGTGAGATATGGGTGAGTCATATAACTTCTCTGAGTCTCAGTTTTCATATCTGAAAAAATGCGGGTATAATACCTACTTTAAAGGGTCATTGTGAGGATTTGAGATTGTGTATGTAAAGCACTATTGAAAATGTCAGTTATTACTGCAGAGAGATGAGTAAACATTGAATTGTCATGGTGCCTACCACCACAACAATATTCCATGAGCACTAAAATATCTGTAAATGATGAGGATGACATAATGATGATGGGGTTGTATATGTGTGAGGGGGAAAGCATTTTTTCCTTTGTTAAATTCAATTTTTAAAAACTTTCAGTTCCAGATTCTTTCCCTCTTCTCATCTTTTCCTTTACCCATTACAAATATGAAATCATGCAAATAAAATGTCCAAATTATCCATAGAACAAATATTTATTAAGCACCTACTATGTGTTGGGCACTGTGCTACTTTACAAATATTATGACATTTGATACTCACAAATGAAAAGGGGGAAGAAGGGCAAAAGGAGAAAAAGGAAATAATGATTCTTTAATTAGCATATTTGAAAAGAAAAAAGATCAGAAAGAAAACATGAAAGGACAATGGAAAAAGATGTGAGTATTCCAAGATAATCATGATGTGTACCCAAAATTCTTGCAAGGAGACATGGTTTATTTTTTATTTTCTCTGCAAAAGAAACTTAATCCAAAAATAATATGATGTCTCAAGGGTGCCCAGGAATATATTCATGCATTCAACAAATATTATCAGTACCTACTGTGTGAAGGACAGTGGGCTAAGAAACTATTGGTGTTATAAAGAAGTATTAAACATGGTCTTAACACTGTGGAGATTATAACTTAATCGTTCAGTCATTCAGTTATGTCTGACTGTTTGTGATCCTGTGAACCTCCTCTCCATGGGTTTTCTTGGCAAAGATACTGAAGTGGCTTGCTATTTTCTTCTTTAATGGATTGAGGCAAATAGAGGTTAAGCGGCTTGTCCGGAGTCACACAGCTAGTAAATGTCTAAGGTTGGATTTGAATTCAGGTCTTCCTGACTCCAGGCTTAAAGCTCTATCCACTAAGCCACCTAGCTGCTTCCTATAGCCTCATAGGGAGCATTAAACACATACACAAATAAATGTAATGATAGGTAAAGTTTGAAAATCTGATAAGAGAAGTACAAAGTAATCTGTGTGTTCATATCTGGCAGTGGTGGTGGAATAGACTGGGTAGGGGAGAGAGGATAATTTAGTAGTAGGAAAACTAGCTGGTAGGTTTTGTGATTGCTCAAGAAAAAAGTAGCTAAGGCTGAAATTCCAGGGGTGCCAGTGGGAATCGAATGAAGAGTATGGATGTAACATTTAGTTTTGTATAGGGATGGGAATGACAGGGCTTTAGCGACAAAGTGCAGGTTCCTATTTCTTGAAGGTCTTTAAGGAGAGGTTAAATGACCGTTTGTTGGTTTTGTTATAGTGGGGATTTCTTGTGGAGTTTTGACTAAATGACTCAAACTCTAATAGATCTGGGAATCAAAGGAAAGGGAAGAAGTCAAGATTATTCAAAGGTTTAAGCCTGGTGAAGGGGAGGGAGATATGGACAAATGGGCAAGTCAGAAGGAATAGCAAGTTATTGAAAATTTTATTTGTTCAGTTTGGGGCACACTGAGATTGAAGTTGCCTAGAACCACTTTAAGGAATGGAATAATAGCGGAAAAAAGGGAGAAAGATGATTGATATGGAAAATCTCATTTCCTTTATTAACAGGGTTACTAGATTGGTTAATCAGAAGAATGATATAAACATAATTTTTAGCAAAGCATTTGACAAAGTCTCCCATCCTCTCCTTGTGAACAAAAATGGAAATATGTGGGCTAGATAACACAATATTTAGGTGAATTTGGAATTGGTGTAATGACCAAACTCATAGTTGTCATTAAATGTATTGATGTCAAATTAGAGATAGGTCTTCAGTTATATGTCTTAGCGATTTGTTCTTGACCCCGTGGCATTTAACACTTTAAAGAATGATTTGGATGAAGAGCCTTTTCAAATGTGCAGATAGCACATAGTTGAGAGAGATTATACATGTTGAATGACAGAATCAGATTTTTAAAGATCTTTATCTAATTAGATGAAATTTAATAGGGAGAAATAATAAAGTGTGACAGGTTCAAAAAATCAAATTTACAAGTATAGAACAAGGGAGATATGTAGATGATACTGTAGTTCATCAAAAAATGAGCTGGGAGTTTCAGTAGACTGCAGAATTAATATGTCAATGATACCATATTGCAGCCAAAAAGTTTGTGCAGTTTTGGGCTATGTTAAGAAATGAATAGTGTGCATTGAAGTCCAATAGTAAAACAAAAATCAAGATGACTGGCGATGGCCCAGGATACAGTGGATGACCTTGGCATCTTCAATGCCTGACCAAGCTCTAAGCACCCCACAGCTCCTGCTTCAGCCACCTTTGTGGTCATTGGAACAAATTGTTCTCATCCGCTAGTTCCTCTGGGGGAAATCTTCACATGCTTGGGGTAGAAATCCCCCTAACTCACTGACAGGTTTGAGGCCTTCAGGTTACTCTCAACATGGTTTAGCCTGTCTGCTGAGACAGTTTAGTGGGATGTGACCACTATGCACACAAAGGTGGATGAGCAGCCCTGAAAAGGGCTGGGCAAGCCCTCAGACTAGAGGTGCTAGTCCTCCCTGAATACCCCCTACACCATGTAGTAGGGGTAGAGATGTTGGGGCTGCCCCATTTGAGATTAGCTTGAGACCAGTAATAAGGGCTTCTGTTCTTCGCCTCTGTGTTTATTTTCCCTGCTTCTAGGTGAAGATTGAAGGCTATGACCTTTTGAGTTTCAAAAGGTCAGGAGAACAAGCCATCAGGAAATCTGGGAGTGGAGGCCATGCTAGAGTTTGCAGTCAGCCAGTCTAGCTTTGAGGCCCGAGAAATGACCTTCAGGACCTAGCCTAGTGGTAGCTAGTGTTGAGGACTCAACTGGCAGTTAGGACACATGGATGTGAACTCAGTGGGCCAGTACTAAGTCTCATTCTCCTCAGAGACTGAAGTCTTAAAGGAAAGTGCTCTCCCACAGTGTGGAAGAGAAATGTTTGTACTTGCTATATCTGTGAAATAAATATTCCTTTCTTAACAGGTATATATTAGTTATAATAGATATTAACCTATTAGTAGATAGATATTAATTAGTTAAATGCAACTGGGATACTAGTCCCTGGTAGCTAGTGGGGGGAAGGGAACATTCTGGTATTAGAGCTCGAGGTAATAATATTAGAGAATGCCACCTTAATTCTTAGGGAATGTCCACAGAACCGAGACATAGCTAGCTTTTCTCTGGAAGATGGCGAGTCCAGAGCAATTGTTTCATCTGTCAGGAGAGCCATCAGAGGTCCCTTAAGCAACTGGAATTGGTCCCAGGGACCATCAGAGCCAAATAGCAGCTAAATGACCTGCTTGATATAATCTATCAGCAGGTTGGCTTGTCAGCTGAGATACCACTTCCTGTAAAAGAGCAAATCATTCATTGCCAATACCATACCTGGAAGCATAGTTGGTGAAGTGAAAAAGGCTAGGAGTCATGAAATACCCCTTGGCTACCCAACATGACTGCCTTACTGCCATGGATCTTTTGACATACAACATGACAGGTTTGAGACAGTGAACCTAAAGGGCATGTCACCAATAAAAGGAACACCCTTCTAGCTCTCCTTCCAAGTTCCCAGAACAACCAACTCTGGTTGATGTGACCAGGCTGCTCAAGCCCTTTCAGCCTGGAGCCTGGTTTCAGGGGCTCTTTAAGAAGAAGGAATATTTTGTAAATCTAGATGGTTTTAGTAGCCATGTCAACCAAATCATTCCCTCTTCTTGAATCAAAATACTTCTCTGGGTTATTCACTTGTCTTGAACCGTTCGTTGCTTATTAATTATCCACGAGGGGATAATGCTCCTCTTGTTTGCTCAAGGACTCATACCGGGACCTGTAATCCAATTTTCTCAGAGCCCATCTCCCTACTGGTCTGCCTAGCTTCCGTGCTGAGTTTTGTTAAATTAACTTATAGCACAGATGTCATGTCTAAGCCAATTACACTCAGGTAATTCTAAATCATTTTTTCCTTAGGAGAGTGAATTTCTGTAGATAGATAGATAGATAGATAGATAGATAGATAGATAGATAGATAGATAGATAAATAGATAGATAGATAGATGATGGATAGAAAGAATAGGAGTCTATCATTTTCCCCATCTCAGCCTCATTTCTCCCTTTGTCGTTCACACCTGATTGTTTTACCACTGTCTGAAATGAAGCCGAGGCAAATTGTGTAGTAACTGAACCATGTCTGTTTCCAGGGCTTAAAATCTGGGTGATGGAAGGCTCTAAGAGACTAAATATCCACTGAGGATGATGATCTCCAGACTCTGTTTGTTTTGAAAACAAAATTGTCCCCTATGTCCCTGGAAAACAGAACCAGAGGCTTTAAAAATGTTGTAGGAGATACTTGATATTACCACAAAAGTGAGTATGCATGGAAATGTTAATTGGGGTCAACTTCTAACATACTTTATAGGTTTCTTTTCTTTTTCTTTTAAAATTGGGTCTCCTTCACTCATCTAGGCTCGAAGTACAGGGGCTACCTACAGGCTCGCTCCCACTTGGCTTTAAGCTGCTCTATTTCTGACCTAGGCCTGTTTACTCCTCCTTAGGTAACCTGGTAGATCCACCTACTCTGGGGAGCTCAATATCTTTAATAAACACCAAACTTCCTATGGTACCCAAATGGCTCAGCTCTCTTCCTTATAGCTTGAGAGTTCTGCCAGCCCTTCGACTCTTTTGCAGGGATCATAGGAGTGTGGCATTCTGCCCAGCTCTTTATAGGTTTCTGATTTCTCCTCTGACATCACACACACACACACACACACACACACACACACACACACACACACACACACACCTTTTGCCACCACTGGAACCTATGTCCCTCTAAAGTCATTGACCCCAAGGTCTTCCAGACTGAATCTCATCCTCTAATCAATGGGATCTTCCCCTCCCCCCTCCCACTCTTTATGTGATCCCAATCTGGTGAGCCTTAACTGCTTTTACTTCTGAGGTGGCCAAATTTCCATTTCTTTTGGTGATATTATATTGGCTTTATTTCTTAAAAGAGAATTTAAAGATTAAAAATGAATAAAAAGCGAAAAGAACACTGATTCTAATGTCAGAAGATTCAAATCCGGCCTTTAGCACTACCTGTATGACTTCAGGCAAATGACTTAACCTGCATGGGCTTCACTTTCCTCATCTGCAAAATGAACTGATTGGACCAAATAGTCTATGAGAGCCACTAGGTTCTAGGTTTATGATTCTATGGGAAAAAAAATTTAACTAACCAGTCTATTGAGCAGTCTTTTATTAAGTATCTACTTACGTATTTTTAAAGTGCCTACAGTACCCTTTTATTAAGTATCTACTATATGCTAAGTTCTGAGCTAGATACTGGGGGATACAAGGAGAAAAGAGGAACAGCCTGTGCCTTCTCCTGGGGGAAATAACATGTGTCTATTTGTATATACAAAATATCTGCAGAATAAATTACGAATACCAGGGACTTACAATTCAGCACCATACAGGAAGGATGAAATCCCAAGACCATCACTGGTAATCCACTAGACTCAACCCATTCTGATCTACTGATCTGTGACTCTATGAATGCGGCTTGGTGCAATCATTCAGGCTTCCCTCGAACTAAATAAGCTAGCCTGACAGCTACCTAGTAGTCTAATGATCGCAAGTGTAGCATCTGGGGAGGGTGCCCTCCCTAACTTACAGTGGGTCTCCCCAAACAAATGGCTACTGTAGGTTCAAGGTGCTACTTGGGTCCCATGTACTTTAAAAAAAACCATAGCTCACAACCTACCCCCTCCCTGCCATCCATGTTTCTATCTTTAATAGTCAGAAGACATAATTCATTCAAAGCAAAAGCACTTAATGAAGTGACATAGTAAGAAACAGCAATAGAAGTTTTTTCCCTTAAATCTGAAAACATGCAGACCTAGGGCACACATGTGGAAAGATATGTAGAAGAAACAAGGGTGACCACAACACACTGCAAGGGGGCCACCGATGCCTTAACACTGATGTCTTCCGAAGACATTGCGTTACTCCCGTTGGTCTCCACTGGGCATATATTTTCTGCCAAGTGCTGCTTCCTTAGGTGCTATTACAATGGGCATGGTGTCAGCTGGAGGATGTTCTGCTGGACATGTAGCATGCTTTAGACACGTAGTCTCTCCTGGATGTTTAGTATGTATCAGATGCTGCTTTTCTGAACATGTACTCTCTGCTAGACCAATGGTCTCTGTCGCATGAAGAGTCTACCAGATACCGCATACGTATTCTTCACCAGATGCTAACAGGAACAACTATCTCTACTTGTTACATGGTTGTAACTTCCAGCCTGAATTTCCAACTTTAGCCTTAGCTGAAATTCTTGACTGTTTCTTTCTCATGAGGAGAGTGATCATTGCCATGCTTTCTTAGTTCAAAACCAGAGGCTTTTTTTTCACAACTCTTTTAGAAAATCTGCCACCCTTGGGTGAAGAGTACTAAACTTTCTTGGTTGCATAGGAACAAAAGTAAGCCCGACAAAGTCAGTGGTCTCCCTCTTTGGATATATTCCTATTGTATATGTATATGTATGTATGTATATGCATTAGATAGAAAGGAACTATCTTACACATTTTGTTGAATGTCTGAATAAATCAACTATTTCATCCTTTCCTAAATATAACAAATTCTCATTAGCTCTGCTGACACCTTTTCTCTTGCTTTAAGCCATTTCTAATAACCTGTCCCTGCTGCCATTTAGATTTCTTTCTGCTCATCAAATTTCCTGTGATTTTCTGAATTGCTTAAATATTAGCTTAGCTACTTTTTTCATAGTAGCCACCTTTCTCGATGCTTTAACATTCCGGGCACCTGCTTTCACTTGACTAGTCATGCATCTCATGTAAACTACATTCAATTTCTCCTATGTCACTACAAACATTTGCATTTTCTAATGCTCAATTTGCATTTTGATTACTCTTCACCAAGCCATCCTGAGGCACCTTCAAACATTTAGGGGAGAGAGTTTTCATTAGAGTTGAGCAAACAAAGCTCATGGGAGTCACATCAGTACTTGAGAAATGTACCGATACCATTCCCTATCTACAGGGTTTTCTCCTGTTCCCCAGTGCTAGGTCAGTCGGTTTTTCACTGTTGAGCTACAAAAATCTGAGTTAATTTAGGAAAAGGATAAGGGTCCAGGTTGCAATTATCTTTAAGATTTAACTATAAATAAATAAGCTTTGTTGATACCTTCTATTTTTATATCATAGTCATTTCTGGACCCACCCCTCCCCACTAAGGCATCCACTATAACAAAAAGAAACAGGTAAATGAATCCAGCAGCATAAAGACCATGTCTGACAGTGTAGGCAACATTTTACACCTAGAGCCCCCACCTTTCTATTGAAAGACGTGGTATGTAGGTCTCACCATTTGTTCTCTGGGATCAATACTGTTCATTATGGTTATTCAGAGTGTGGTTTCCATTTAGTGGTTTTTTTCTGATAACATTGTAGTTATTATCTATATTATCCTCTTGGTTCTTCTTTGACTCCACATTTGTTCACATAACTCTCTTTTTTCTCTGAATTTTCTCTGAATTCTCTGAATATTTATAATTTCATGTGGAACAATAATATTACATTTCATTGATTTACTGCAATTTGTTCTGTTACTCTCCAATAAATGAGCAAACACTTTATTATCAGGTTTTTTTGCTATTACAAAAATGCTGCTATTAATATTTTGTAGGTGTTTATTTCTGCATTTGACTTTTGAGGTATGGGGCTAGTAGAAAGATTGCTGAATGTGAACATGAATACAGTTTCATGACTTTTCTATAGAAGTCTAAATTGTTTTCCAAAAGAGTCTGATTCACACCTCTCAATGATGAGCCTACCTTCCCATATTCATAACACCGATTATTTCTATCCTTTATATTCTTTAGGGATATATGGTGAGACTTCAGAGTTGTTTGTTAAAAATTTAATCTATTCTTAGTGTTCTGTAGTATTTTCATATAGTAGTCGATAGTTTACAATTCTTTTGAAAACTACATACTTTGATCATTTATCCAGTTCTAGAAAAAAATGATACTATGAATAGGAAATGGCTTTTATTCTTACAGTCTAATATATTCTTATATATCATATATATAGCTTATATAAGACAAGAAATATATTATTTATCACAGATGTTTGGTGCAAATCTTTTTCCCCTCCATAAATCTTCCATTTAAAATTTTAAGTAATTGAAATCGTGCATTTTGGCTTTTGTGATCATTCTATTCACCGTTTGATTTTAAAATTTTTTCCTTCAGCTATAAATGTGAAATATGCCACGTTCCATTCTTTTATTTATTTTGTGATATAATTTTTAAATTAGTGTCTTGTGTCCATTTATGGCTTATGATAACATACAGTGTGATATGCTAACTTAAGGCTAATTTCTCCCACACTACTTTCTACTTTTTCTGAGTAGTTCTTGGTCAACAGTTTATTTAAAAACTGAGCTATTATGTTCAGTTGTTTTTGTATCTTCATTTTCTAGTCTGATACACTGACCTACTATTTTTTCTTTATTATTTCCTCTGAGATTCTAGACCTTTTGTTCCTCAAAATACTATTTAATAAAATGGATTTTGCTATTTTTAGTTCAAAACTAAACTCATGAGACTTTTGATGAGCAAAGCACATAATCTTTTGATTAACTTAAGCAGTATCAACATTTAAAAAATTATATTGGTGCTGCCCAACAATGAACAATGATTACCTCCACACTTATTTGTCTTCCTTTATTTCTATAAAGAATGCAGTTGAATCTATATATGTTCTAAGTGTATTTTGTCTGGTTAAGTCCCAGACATATTACAGTCTTGATTAGTTTCTCTAATAACCCTCAGGGCTTTTCCACATTGATTTTAGAAGCTATATTATAGCCTTTTCCACTTTATCCCCTGTTGACCTCGTCAATTTCAGTATCTATCTACATTCATAACTTTTGTTTTATATGCTCTCTGGTGTCACAGTGTCTTAGCTTCTCAATTCCTATGACCTCCACCTTGAACTCTACTTCAGTCATTCAAGGATAAAATCGGGGTACATCTCACTGTCACTTCTCAGCACCCATTAACTCCTCAACCCCTTACAATTTTGCTTCTGTCCCCATCACTCTAATATTGCTCTTTGGCCCGTCTCTAACATTTGACACCATTGGCTTCTTTTTCCTTGTTAATAGTCTTTGCTTCCGTGACTGTGCTTTCCTGATTTTCTTCCTACTTCATGACCATTCTTTCTTTGTCCCCTTAGTGGCTCCTCATTCTCTTCTTTCTCGCTTAATTTAGTTCAGGTCCTATTCCCTCAAGGCTGTAATTGACTTCCTTACCCTTTCGCCTCTCCCTCGTTGATCTTCTCCATTCCCATAGCTTCATTTATCACTTCTCCGTGGATGACTCATAAGTCTATGTCTCCGGTCATGACCTTTCTCCTAAATTGCAGACTCTCATTAACACTCTGTCCTATCAGCCCCTCAAACTTAACATATCCAAAACTGCAATGACCATTTTTATGTGTAGTAGAATGGAAAGAATACTGAATTGGTAGCTAGAGGAACTGAGTTCAAATCCCAACTTTGCTGTTACTAGCTCTGACTAAGGGCAAGCCATTTCAACTCTTTGGGCCTCAGTTTCCTCACCTGTAAAATATGGGATTGTGGAGGTTGGACTACATAATCACTAAGATCCTTTTCAGCTTTAAATCTATATTCTTATACTCTTAAGATCTTACGTGTTCCTTCTCTGGTCTTTCCTAATTTCTGTTAATCTTTCCTATTTCCGTTAACACTATTCTCCCATGCAAAATATGAGTAATTTTTTACTCTTCTTTCTTCCTGCCTCTAAGCCTTCTCATAAACCAGTCTTCTGGTAGTATAATGGAAGGAGCTTGGGATTTGGAGTCAAAGGTATTGAATTAGGATAGGCAAGTCACCACACAACATCTGTAAAATGAAGGGATTGGATTAGATCATCTCAATAGTCCCAGTTCTAAATCTTGTGATTCTGTCCATTTTATCTTTGGAGTAGCCATCTTAAACCACCCTAAACCCTCCTCCAGGACTACTCACTTGAACATTTTTCAATAGATTCTTGACTTGATTTTCCCACTTCCCACCTCTACTCTTGCCAACCTATTCTACATATGACTGATCCAGATGTATCTTTATAAGGAAGAGTCTTGATCATATTCTGCTGTTCTGATCCTCACGGTGGAACCTTGGCCCATGTAATAAAGCATAAATTCCACAGCCATAAACCTTAACTCAAGGTTCTTCACCATACCAATTCCTTTCTCAGCCTTGTATAATGTTATTTCCCTACAACATACTTGAAGACCCAGCCAAACTGGACAATACATTCAATATGTATTATTTTCCCATCTCCGTGTATTTGTTCATGGTGTTTCTGCATCTGCAATGATCACTCCACCATCTTTGCCTGTTGAAATCCTACACTTCCCTATAGTCTATTTTTATTATAGTTATTTGTGTACATGTCTTATCTTGCCAACTAAATTGTCAATTTCTTGAGGAGGGGAGGGGGATGAAGAATTGTACGTCATTCATATGTGTGTAGGTCATTCATATGTGTATGCCCTAGAAGCTAGCATAATGCCTTCAATACTACAGGCATTCCAATGGATATTTATTGGTTTGAGTTGAAGCCTACAAAGATTCGTTTAAATGTCACAACCTCCATTCTGTCTTTCCTGAGGACCCATATGAGAATGATCTCTTCTTCTTTAAACTCTCATAACATTTTTCTTTCAAGTTCTCTGATGCACTTAGCATACTCTACTTTACGTTGAAGTTATGTGTGTATGCATTATATTTCCTTACTAGTTTGTGAGTTCCTTGAGGTCAAAGAATGGATTTTATTCTTTTTTTTATATTTTCCTAGTCTAATACAGTGCCTTGTGTATAGTTGGAACCCAAAACACTATTTTTGGAATTCAATGGCTTAATGGAAATGAACACAGATAGAGATGGACAGGACCTGTGATTTCATGGGTTAGGAAGATCCATTCTGTGTGGAAGGAGCTTGTAGCCCAGAGATGCAGCTCAGTCCATGATTTGCACATTTGTTTATCCAAAATAGCCTGGAAAAATAAGGGGCTCTCGAACCAGAGTTCTCTGACTTTAGTGACCTCATGTTACAGAGTTAAGAAAGAGGAAAAGAGTGCCATTCTTCTAAGTAAACCTGTATAAAACTTATAAAATTAAAAAATAGAAAAACTATAAAAATACAATATAAAACCTATAAACTGTCCATAGTTGCAAAAACTCTTTGACGACATTCCTCTTGGAAGGTGGCTGAGTCACTAGCAGAAAATAGGTCACCCTCTCTATATCGTCTCCTTTTGCAAATACTCACAAATACTGGCTGACCTATAACTGAGTCACTCTTTTCAGGATCTGAGACTTCAGGGTTAAAGCCTCAGGCTCCTTCTAGGAGACATTTTCTTTTCCAGAAAGTACCTCCTCCATACTTCCTCATGACAAAGGTTCCTCTTTTTTTCACGGGGATCCAAGAACATGACTCACAACCCACTGAGCTTAAATATGTGTGGGTTTCAGTCTCTCTGGAACATGATAAGCTTTCTTCAACCGAGCAGACATCTCTTTCCCTTTGACGATGTCACAGACAGACATCTTTTCACAAAACTAATGGAAGTCTTTCCTCCCTTTAAATAGCCTTTGTACCTGAAGGTTCTTGCTCTCCACCAAATCTGAGAACAGTTCAATCTTGGCTGACATCCCCTTGTTTTCCTTAATTTATCCAGAGGATGGGGATTGTTACTTCTGTTTCTTTTTCTGCTCCCTTAAGGGCCTCAGCTATCTGATTAATCTCTTTTTGGAACATGATCTAGGGTTCTCGTTGTATTTACCCAATGTGGTAATTGATTAAACTTAATATAGCCAACGCTTCCCTGCTGGTGCCACATCTGAACCTTTACTGTCTATTCTGAAATGTTATAGCCACTCTAGAATGATTAAGAACCTGCCACGAAGACACGCTCTACTAGCTCTAGGGGTCTATCCTCCAAAGAAGCCTTATACACATCTTCATCATGTTCTCTGTGGGAAAGTGATAACAATAATAACTAACATTTACACAGCACTTCAAGTTTGCAAAGCCATATCTATATCTATATATGTCTATATAGATAGATCGATATACATATATATAGATAGATGTATATACATATAGATATATAGATATACTTTCTCATTTAATCCTCGCATATATTTTACATATATTTTCTCATTTAATCTTATGAAATTGGTGCTATTATTATACTCATTTTACTAATGAGGAAACTGAGGCCAAGAGAGGTTAAGTGACTTGCCCAGGATCACACAGATAGCGTCTGAGGCAGATTTTGAACTCGGGTCTTCCTATTTCACAGTACCACCTAGTTCCCTAAATCAACAATGATATACCTGAGGTGGTTTTTATTGGCTCGGATTATCTTCCCCCACTCAGATTCTTCATTTATAGAGCTTAAAACATGTTAGTTGGTCTCAGAGTTATGGATTTAGAGGTGTGAGGGAATCTAGAGGTTTGATAGTCCTTGCTTTACCCAGGAATTAAGAGATGTACTTGGCCACGGTCAATCAGTGAGCAGCAGTCAAGATCTGAACTTGCTTCCAAATCTAGCATTCCTTACATGACAGTGTGTGTATAAGCTTACAATTATCTTGTTTATGCTCATCCTGTGTATTTCAAGGCAAGAGGACCAAATATCCCATGAAAAAAATGTTTCTTATTTCATTTGAGTACAATAAATAAAGAAACTGACCCTGACAATTCCTTTGCCTCTCAAAAGGAGAACCTATCGACCATCCTTCCAATTAGCTTCACCTTCCTTTAGCTTTCTGGTTCATTTATTGTGAGTCCTATAAACATTGATGCGGCCCAGTTCTTCCAGGCCTTTCAATTCACTGGGCATTGAGCAAAGATGTCCCATTTAGAGCATCTCATTAAGATGTCTATACTCCTTTTCCCTGGCGCAGCAGAAGTTGGGTAATCAGCTTTGTTGCTGATAATTGTCAGCTCCCTAATATTAGAGCTGGGAATGGAGCCACTATTCACACTCTTAAATTTTCAATCTCCTAATAAGCAAAGCTCCAGTTTCTGTCGTGCCTTCAGAGGCCCCTACTATCCCCTCTAATGCTATTGTTTTTGTAGGATCACAAATTAAGCCCTAGAGAGAACCTTAGGTGTCATCAAGATTGACAATCTCATTTTAGGGATGAAGAAACTGAGGCCTGAAAGGGTGTAGTGACTTGCCTAAAGTCACATGGATAGTAAGAGATAGCGGTGGGGTTTGACTCCCAAGTCCTGACTCCAAATCCTGCATTCTTTCTATCACACCATGCTGACCCCTTGTTGACCATCGGGAAAATAAAAGATGTTATTAATTCCCCTGTCCCATTATCAGTTGGGGCAGTAGTTCTTTGGATAGAGCACTGGGCCTGGAGTCAGGAAGATCTGAGTTCAAATCCTGTGTCAGACACATACTTAACCCCATTTGCCTCAATTCCCAGTATATAAAATGGGGATACACATTGGAGGAGGAAATGGCAAACCACTCTAGTATCTTTGCCAAAAATACCCACGGGCAATGTCCATGGGGCCGTGTAGAGCTGGACACAACTGAACAACAACAGTGCGAATAGTCATTTATAATTCCTTACAATAGTTACTGTATTGTGCAACTTCTTCATTTTATGTGTGAAGAAACTGAGTCCCAAGGAGATTAAATGACTTCTGCACCTAAGGTTGAGTGGGAAAGAGTGTTGCCTGTCAGAGAAACAGGATTCAAACTGCACCTCTAATGTTTAGTATCTATGTGACCCTGGTCAAGTCACTTAACTTTTATGGACCTCGGTTTCCTCATCTATAAAAATGGCCTCTGGCATCCTTTCCAATTCTAAATCTGTGATCTTTTGATCCCTAGGTCACAGAGCTGCTAAGTAGTAGAGCTGGGGTACAAAGCTAGGTCTCCCAACTCATATCTGGGGCTCCCTCCTCTCTAGCCACCTGCCTGTTCAAGCACTATCTGCTTGTAGAGACTTTTTTATAGTTTTTTATATATATATTATATATATATTTATATATTTTATATTATATTTATTTTTATATATATAAAATATATTTATATATTTTATATTATATATTTATATATTTTATATATTTTATAGTTTCCGTAGTGGAAGAACCAAATATATTTGGCTTTATATTAGATAACTCCAAGAAAAAATGATATGTGTATATAATAGCAGAAATACACTATCCATGCATACATTGGGAAATAGGATGTATTTTCCTCAGAACTTTGTTGATTGCAAAAAACAAAACAAAACCCAACAACACACCAACTCCAGCCTTTTAAATTATGAAGCAGAAGAACCTTTTATAAAAATTGGCCATTCAGTGAGCAGGGACTTTGTTTGCTGAAAGGCTCTTTCCCATTAAAATGGCGGTGTACTTATCTGTGGAACTGCACTGCTGTTTGCTGGTGTTACTTTAAGGGTCGATTTTCTTTGGGAAAACAAGTTGGCTATATAAAGCACTTCAGCCTGTGTTTATCCAAAGCAGAGTGTGAGGACATAGCTTAGGTGTGTATAAACAATTGATTTCATGGATATTAGGCTGTGGTTCTTGGATTCACCTCCGAGGGCTGCTTGTCTTTGACCCCCTTAGAATAAGAGGCTGTTTGTGTGCAGAGACCACTTTCCCCCTGCCCCCCACCCAAATGGCTAGACTGCACTGCTTGCATCTGTTTTCTGTATAAATATTTAGAAACATCCACCCTTCACTTTTTTATCTTTTCACCTGCACACCTGCTTAAACATTTAGAAAAGCGGCCAGGAAACTGAATAATCTTCACAATGAGGAGCAGATGCAATTATGTCTCGTGAAGGAGGAGGGAGGGAAGAGGGGGATAAATGATGAGAACTGGGGAAGGACCAGAGAGGAAAGAAAGAATGAAGCCAGCAGGTATGAGCATGGATGAAATTGGGGGAGATAGGAAAATACTCTGGGTCCCTTCTCACGTCCAGGCACCCAGTTCAGACGTAACCAGCTGGCAAATGGGTGATTGGTTTAATGAACAAGGAAAATATGCATAGAACTTGAGATTAAAGGTCTGTAGGCAGGGTTTCTCCAGCCCGTCATTAAGCAGAGAGATACACATTACAATCAATATGACTGTGTTCCCACATGGTACCTACCCCCAAAAAGCTGCCAACAGTCAGCTAATGTGAAGCAGTCTAGGTTAAAAAAGTGGGATTGGCCTGGGATGATGATCCCAGGAAGAACTAAGGCTCAAAGCTGGGGGAAATTCCTTAGCTTCCTTCAAAACACAGCTCTGGAGCTGCTTCCTATATGAGGCCTTCCAAGAGCCTCCATATTTTTTTGTCATTTTAGTCATGTCCAACTCTGCTGCACCCCATTTGGGGTTTTCTTGGCAAAGATACTGGAGTAGTTTGCCATTTCCTTTTTCAGTTCACTTTACAGATGAGGAAACTGAGGCAAACAGGGTTAAGTGACTTACCCAGGGTCACACAGCTAGTAAGTATCTGAGGCTGGATTTGAATTCTGAAAGATGATGCTTCTTGACTCTAGGCCTGCCCCTCTGTCCGCCGCTGTGCCACCTACATTTTTAGAGTTCCCTAAATGTAGAAACAGAGTTTTGTCTTTGTGTACCCGGTATGTATCACAATGCTTTGCCACAGGAGGAAACTAAAAATGTTTGCAGAATTGATGTAAGTAATTTTCAAAAAGCATGCAGACATCCATCATCTTGAGTCTACAGGCCTGGGGGTTTTCATTGTTGATGTTGATGTTTGGTTATGCTTTAACTTTTAGCATATAACAAGCTCATGTTGTTACCCTTGAATCACCCAGAAGGTCATAGGATAATCACAGATTTGGAGCTACAAGGAAACTTAGAGGCCAGCTCCTCCAAATGAGAAAACGTAGACACCGAGAAGTTAAGTGACTTTCCCATTTATTACCCAGCAAGAATCTGAGGTGAAATTTGAACCCAGGACTTCCTAACTCCAAGACGAAGTTCCTATCCATCATGTATTATCATGGACACTTGCAACTGCCAAAGCTTTCACTGATTCAGCTCTGCAGGTAAAATAGACGCCCCCCCCCCCCAAAAAAGAAAAGGTTCCTCATAATTGGATTTGAGTAGCAAGCAGATGGTTTGGTTCCAGGGTTGTTATTCCTGCTGGGGGGTGGGGTGTGTGTGTGTGTGTGTGTGTGTGTGTGTGTGTGTGTGTGTGTGTGTGTGTGTGTGTGTGTGTATAACAGAACTCTAGCTCTCTAATTTGAACTATGCTGGGCTTGAGTAAAGAGAGTTGCCTGCTGGATTCTTTGTTCAGTTGCTTTAGATTTTGCCGTAGGCAGCACTTTGAACATCACTTTCTTCTGCTCCAGGGGGAGTGCTGCCCTGAGGAGAAAGGGAGTTCATTCATTTATTCAACAAACATTTATCATAAGCCTATCCTAATGGAGGCACAGTGGGGGATACAAAGATGAAGCTTCCAACAAGAAATGCTTAGATGGGTACCTGGGATAAGGTGTATAGTTCTTCAG
The DNA here is from genome assembly GCA_028646595.1 of Phalanger gymnotis. NCBI lineage: Eukaryota > Metazoa > Chordata > Mammalia > Diprotodontia > Phalangeridae > Phalanger > Phalanger gymnotis. The sequence continues at coordinate 366,507,370 of CM053623.1, forward strand.
TCGTGTCCCACTCTTGGTAACACTGTCCATGGGGTTTTCTTGGCAAAGACACTGGAGTGGTTGACCATTTCCTTCTCCAGGGGATTAAGGCAAACAGAGGTTAAGTGACTTGTCCAGGATCACACAGCTAGTAAGTGTCTGAGGTTATATTTGAACTTAGGTCTTCCGGCCTCCAGGGCCAGAGCTCAATCCACTGAGCCACCTAGATGCCTCCTGTGTGAGTGGTACAAAGTACCAAAGGAATTCAGTAGCGTGTGAGATCATTTTGGGCTGGGGTGGGTAGGGAAGGCTCCAGGAAGGAACCTGGCTTTTGAGCTAAGCCTTGAAGGACCGGTGGGATTTGGTTTGGAAGAGGGGAGAATGTATGTGCCAGTCTCAGTCACTTATTAGCTAGGATTGGTTTCAGTTTCTTCATCTGTAAAGTGGAAGTAATTAACAGCACCCCCCAGGATAGTTGAGGACAAAATGAGGTAATATTCGTAATGTGCTTTGCAAACCTTAAAGTGATACATGTATGTCAGCTGATGGGATGATTCTATTGTTATTTTCTTGCTTATCCCACAAGAGTTCACTCTATATTATGGCTCAGGGTCTAGGAAGACTAAATTGGCTGACATTTTCCTAAACAGCCCGGTTTTCCTTGGGGCCTTTGTTGAATGCCTGTTCGGGAGAGGGGTGGTGGCTCAAGGGCAGAGAGGAAGCCTGTTTTAAAAGCCCTTCTTGTGAGAAGCTACTTCCTTTGGGGTCCAAACTGTTTACTACCTTCCTGGGTTAACAGCCACTCCTATCAATCAAATAGATAAGTGCTTTCCAATCAAATAAGTAAATCAACAGATACAGACTGAGGACCTACTATGTGCATATCTCTGCTGGCTAAAGATACTTGGCTTATGCAGCTTTGCTGAGGAAACAAGGCACAGGTACAAGAAAAGACAGCATTATAGGTAAAGTACCATGTTGAGTGTCCAGTCAATGTCATACCCACAGACATATAACTGTGAGAGACCATTGAAGCCCACCCAGCTGCTCGCACAGCTTCACACAAAGGGAGTTGCGCTTCCCAACTGGGTCCCCAGCAACTGAATCAGGACTTCGGCTGGAGACCTGAAGGGCTGGACTGCCTGTTCTGCTCTCTCAGCATCCATGGCAAACCCACATGATAAATGACTGCCTGCTTCCTCACTTCTGTTTGTGAGGTCTCCATAAAAAGCATATCACCTTCAGCAACACTGCTGCGCCAAAGACCCCCCCACCAAGTAAGACTGCACTGAGAGCATGATTGATCACAGGGATGGACAGTCTCCAGATGAAGCTGAAGGGAGAGGAAGGACCAGCAGAGGGATTAAAGTGCGTGGGAAAGTTAAAAGACAGATTTTTTCCAAAAAAATTTGGTTCCAATGTGCCCCCTCTGCTAACCATTATTTCAAAGCTTCCTGACTGGGAACAAATCAGGAAACAGAAGTGGGACTAATGAAATCTGCTGTGGAGCAGCTGTGGGCAGCATTATGGATTATTAATAAGACTGTAGGATAATGGGCTTCTTTCTGGTCACTTGCAAACCTTCCATGTGCTGGTCCATCCTGGGAGACTACACGGAGACATTGATGGAGACTACTCCATGACTTGAGAGGTTTTTGACAAAGAAAAGGAAATTAAAAACAGAATGTTGAATGATCAGCTTCAGGTCCCTCAGTGGGACCTGAGGGCAAGGGTTGAGATCAGGTTCTTCTTTCTCAGATCCTTCTTCCCCCTCCTTGGAAATCCCACAAACGGTCAATCTTCTGATACATTTTCAAACTGCATTTCCAAAATTTCAGTTGCTACCACAAGCCACATTATTCCCAGGTGCAGGGCAAGGCCAGGAACAGAGAGGAAACTGGGCAAATTTTCATGTTGATAGGTCAAGAGACACAGTTTCCTGATCTAACTCTGGGCACGTCCCTCCTTCCATAGTCTTTACCATGGCAAGTTGGTGGTGCTAGCTCACCACTGTGGCTGGTTACACTAAAGAAGATGTTACACCAAATCCCCCCAAGTTCTCAAGTTACACTAGAATCACAGGCAGATACATTCCATAGCTCCATCTAAAGTGTGCAAGAACTGAGAATGTCATTCTCCTGCTGCTCACACCCCTATCTAGTTGGCTAATTCATCTCTAGGGATCTAGCCCTGCTTGGTTTCCTTGTCACTCATCCACCCACTCCTTCCCCCCATTCAGTAAACTCCCTGCCACCTCTGGGACCAAATATTAAATCCTTTGGCAGTCAAAGCCCTTTATAACTGGCCCCCCATTACCTTTTCAGTCTTCTTTTGCCTTACACCCCAACACATATTCTTCGATTTAGTAACTTGTTCTTTCTCAAACCAGTCTACATCTGCCAACTCCAGATGTTTTCACTGGCTGTCCTCCGTGCCTGGAAATGTTCCTCCTCAGGTCTGTTTTCTGGCTTCCTTTAAGTCTCACCTAAAGTCACATCTTCGACAGGAAGCTTTCCAGTTCTGTCGTTGGTACATCCTTGTTAGTATGCTGTCTACCCATTGGTCTGTGAACTCATTGAGAGCAGGAATTATTTTTTTAACCTTTCTTTGTATCCCCACCACTTAACACAGTGCCCAACACATTTTAGTTTAATGTTTAGTCATTTTCGATCGTGTCTAACTATTTGTGACTCCATTTGGGGTTTTCTTGGCAGATGTACTGAAGTGGTTTGCCATTTCCTTCTCCAGCTCATTTTATAGATGAGGAAACTGAGGCAAACAGGATTAAGTGACTTGCTCAGGATCTCACAGCTGCTAAGTGACTGAAGCCAGATTTGAACTCAAGAAGATTTGTCTTCCTGATTCCAGAGCTGGCATTATGCATTATGGCGCCACCTGGCTGCCCATCTAACACACAGTGGGTGCTTAATAAATGTTTGTTGACAACTTTCATGAGGACAAAGACTACACCTTGTACAAATCTGGTATCTCCCCCACAGCCTAGTTCAATGGTTTTCATGTAGCAGGTTTTAGTGTTTGCTAAATGAACTTGACCTTTCAGGGTTAGAATTTCAACATCTAGAAACTTGACAGGGTTATCTAGGGTCCATCCTAGATTGAAATCCCATGAAAATATGAGTACGCACTCTCCCATCCCTCCTTCCAGCCCTTCTGGGCAGGCTTACCTCTGGCTGGCCTCCGATGACAAGGAGTAACATGTGGCTCCCCCAGCTTTTGTGGCAGTGTCTGGAACGCTTTGTCAAATGATAACATTGCCCTTTAACTGGGTCTTCTCGTCTAATTCCATTGTAAGTCTCTCTCCTAAATCAAACACATGTAGCCCTCCCTCACTCAAATCAAAGTCAACTGCAAGTCATGTCATCATCTACCTGATGTCATGGTCCTCTTCGAGAACAAAGGACAAACCACACAACACATGTAGCACAGAAACAGCATGGATGGGAGTCCCAATCACCAGTTACTTATCTCCCTTATCTATAAAATGTTAATTATACCATTTGTTCTGTTTCACAGAGTTGTGAGGATCAAATGAAAAAAACATAAAATGCTTTAAAAAAAAAGCAAGCACAAGCTATTATTATCGTCATAATCTCATTCTCCTTTTCTATGGGGTTTAGATAGAGATGGTCCCCTAGGATAAATCGTTCTCCTGGTATTATTCATTTGTATTTAATAATCAAGAGAATATTAAAAGGTGGATAAATGATCTGCTTTTCGTGGTTGAATATAAGTCTCAGGATATAATCTCATCCTCTGTAGGCTCACTGAAAATATCTACCGTATAAGCATAGTGCTACACAGGACCACAGGGCTGATGCGTACCTCATTCAGGTCCCAAATGATATTTAATCTCCTTCCATAAACCTCTATTCCAGGGAGCTTGGCTATTATAACCAGTGATGTGTTGGTAAACGTTTAACAATCAGATCTCTGGGGATGGGGAAGTGCAAAAGAAGTGGGACACACTTTTAAGTTTAATCCGCATTATTTCTCCATCACTTTCTTAAATCTAGACCAGGGCTGTCCAAAATGCAGCCCGGACTGCAGTGCGATTTATGGGGCCTGCCTACAAGCAGAGAAATTTACATAAATGCTTTAGTAAAGGAAGCCGAGCCATGGCAGACCTCTCGCTAATATGGCAAATCAAAATACATTGTGTATTGTTTCAATAAAAACCCAAGTTTGGACAGCCCTGATCTAGACAGCCCTGATCTAGACAATCAACAAAACAATCAAGCCCTGATTTGTAATATTTGTGATATCTGAGGTGTAAATGCTCACAGTGAAAATTTAACCATTTAACAAATTTCACAATCGAGGCTCCAGCATACCCCCACTTAGAAGTAATGTATTAGGCAGCATCTACTAAAAACAGTGTTCTTATGTTTTAAAAAATAAATGTTCTATCAAGACAATTGTGGGAAACAATTCAGTCTGAGATAATGGGCTGGTTCTAGTAGTTTATTGACTTAGTTCTTCAGGATATGTTGAAATCTGTAAGTGGATTTGTTATCTGCTAGTCTATGAAAGATAGCATGCTTCTAGAGTATAATTCTAGCCAACACATCATGTCTTATTAGGCATTCAGTAGTAGCTCTATTTTTCAGCCAGTGGTAATATATGTTAGACAGTTTCCATCATTTCCTTGCATAATCTGCACTGATCTCTAAGGACAGTCTGCTTAAGGACAGCCCTTCTGTAATTTCTGGTGACAATAGTCTGATCTTAAGTTGCCATCATAAATCTTCCTCCTTTCTACCAATAAGGAAAAAAAAAAGTCTATCTGATTCAGTCATTTGTTTGACATTTCTTTGTTAACATATTGTTAACTAAGTTCATACAGATGAGGCACATGGAGTCTTTCAATTCTGATGTTGAATTCTTAGCTATTAAACTGTCTCTGTCTGGAAGTAAACTATTATAGGTTGCATTTAATAAATAAACCATCTTTTATTATTGCTCAGTGAAGGGATTTTTGCTTATTCCAGAAATATTCTTATAGCTTTTTGACCTGTTTATAATATTCTTCAAGGTTAAAAGGAACTCAGATAACAATTGTGTTAGTGCCAGTCTGAATTTAGTATTTAAATAATTGGTGCTGCGGCTAGAGTACCAAGCCTGGAATCAGGAAAACTCATCTTCCTGAGTTCAAATCTGGCTTCAGACACTTAGTAGCTGTGTGATCCTGGACAAGTCACTTAACCCTGTTTGCCTCCATTTCCTCATCTGTAAAATGAACTGGAGAAGGAAATGGCAAACCACATCAGGATCTTTGCCAGGAAAACCGCAAATGGGGTCATGAAAAGTTGGACACATCTGAAAATGACTGACCGACAATAAATTTAATATGCGCTTTAAAAGAATAAAAAAGTGTATAACAAAAGTTCACAATTTCATCTATAATCCTCTTTTCTGCTTTTTATATCAAACTTATTCCTGTTTTATTTCATAATGCAAAAATAAAATTATTTTTTAAAAAAGAAAAACTGATTTTTTTAAAGGCTATTTCTTTGGCTTAGTATCATTATAGGTTCCATTTATCACTTTGGGATATTTATGATGGAGAAATAGGTTTTCAACATTTTAAAGTAGATTTTTACTAATATATTTTGATTTAGCACCACGTGTTGTGGTACTTAGGGGGGTATCCCTTAGTAGGTCCATCTTTATTCCTATGGTTGTCACCATGGAAACCGCTGCCCCGTACATTCTTATGTGCAGGTCCTGGGGTTTTTACAATTCTTGTCAAATATCCAGGAGTAATGCATTTTTTTGTCCATGATGGTAATGGCAGCTACCATCTTTTTCAAAGTAACTCTTCTCTCATGCCCTCTTCTGCTAGGTGGATTCATCACATCAAACATTAAGAGGGTTATTTTTTTTTAAATTCTAGTCCATCTCCTTTTCAAAATCATTTGAGACATTGTTGTTTTTGTTATCTCTTTTATATTAGACATAATTTTGGGAGTTTACATTAAATAAATTTTTTAGGTGACCAATTTTCCCTCTTTGGATTTTAGTATTACTCTCTAATACACTCTTGCTTGTCATTGCTCTGCACTGTTGGCAATACGTGGTTGCTGTGTGACAGGCTTGAGAGTCCCTTTGATGTTGTTGTCCAGTCATTTTCAGGCATATCTGACTCTGTGACCCCATTTGGGGTTTTCTTGGCAAAGATACACAAGTGTTTTGCCATTTCCTTCTCCAGCTCATTTTACAGATGAGGAAACAAACAGGGTCAAGCAACTTGTCCAGGGTCACACAGCTACTAAGTGTCTGTGAGCAGATTTGAACTCAAGAAGATGAGTCTCCTTGACTCAGGCCCAGCACTCTATCTGCCGTTCTACTCACCTGCCCTTGTATCTTTGATAAAAGCCAGCATATAGCACTGTTTAAACTATAAAACTCTGTTTACAATTATATTATGATATGTTACTGACACATAATGAGAACATTCATGTCTTCAGGCTATTTCATGCATACTTGTGGTTTGCTCTCTTTATTGTATGTGCCATCTGCACCAAAGCATTTCCAGCAGGTGAGACATTCCTATTTCTTATTCATTCAGATATATCTGGCCCATGAAAGTCAGGTGGTACAGTGGTTAGAGCCCTGAGCCTACAGTCAGGAAAGACTGAGTTCGAAAATGACCTTAGGGACAGCTAGGTGGTACAGTGGGTAGAGCACCGGCCCTGGAGTTAGGAGGACCTGAGTTAAAATTCAACCTCAGACACTTGATACACTTACTAGCTATGTGACCTTGAGCAAGTCACTTAATCCCAATTGCCCTGTCTTCCCCCCTCCAAAAAAAGAAAAAGAAGAACTTGGATCTTTAGACGTTCCATGAACTTTGGGTGCCAGGTTAAACAACTGGAACTATCATGGAGAGACTCAGACACCCTAAGGAATCTTTCTGAAGGACTTCTATTTTATCAGGTACTTAAAAATACTGTTATCCTTATGGTACTGTTTAGAAATAGTTACTACATGTTTTTGTTACTGATTTTTTTTTGCGAATAATATAGTTTATTGGTATAAACCTCAGATTTTAGTCCCTCCTATTCATTAAGACCTGTCTTTTTCATGCTATCTTAATACCTAAAACTCAAGTATAGTCTCTGGCCTCAGTGTCCATATGTTTTGACACTCACTTTCTGTAACATGAGCAAATCCAGAGAATACCAGGTTTTCACTGTGGAGTGAGAGCTGAGCCAAAGCACAAAATCAAGGCAGAGAAACTATTGCAGTCAAAGGGCTGGAAGCATAATCTAGAGACAAATTCAAAGAAGATACCTAGAACACAGAACAAGATTAATAGACCCAATGAAGGAAGGACAGTTAAGGTGTACAAGGCAACACGTGAAGGAGCAATTCCAGCTTGAGATTCTGTGAAATGCCAAAATTCCAGGCTTTTCTCTCTTTAGTAGATACTATGCTACATTTTAACTGTTCTTGTAGTTAAAATAATGAAGCCATTGTCTTATTGGAAGGACATTACATGGAGTCAGGATTTGAATTCTGACTTTGAAACTCACTAGCTGTGTGACCATTGACCGGTCACTTAATCTCACCGAGCTTCAGCTACCTATCTGTAAAATGGCAATTAAAATATCTATAACACTGTGATGTGAGGCTCAAATGAGAAAATATTGTAAAGTGCTTCATGAAATAAATGTTATTTTTTATTTTTGACACTACTAGCCCAAGTAGCTGCAATGCTATAATTGCTAAAATTGATTTTAGCATTTTCCTCCTTAATATTACATCTCTTACCTTCTTCAAAATCTTTCTTTGTCCTCTGCCATCGTTTTTTCACTCAGTGGAGAAAGGGAACTCCCAGATAAAGGCAGAAAACTTGTCTAAGAATTAACTGAAAAAAGTCTACATTTCTCTCAGAAGAAATCCATTCTTTCCCATCCCTCATTCCCTTTTCTGCCTTACTTGTAGTAGGTATTGGTGTCTGTCTACTGGAAGTATCTATGCTTCAGGGGAACCTGCTTGACTCTCAACCACAAAGGGTGCATGGAATAGATGACAATGAATTATTCCCTGGATTTATTAGTAGATTGTGTTGTTAAGCAAAATTGTCTCATTAGCATGGCTTTTGTT